>CM059974.1:76873686-78073686 GCA_030490835.1 Annona cherimola | reverse complement strand
TAGAGCTCATGGGCGTGTTTGCTCCTTTGCTATTCTCCATGCCAAACTTCTTGAGCATCTCTTTGATGTCTTTGGACTGATTTATGAAGATTCCTTCATTTAGTTGCTTGATTTGCAGTCCAAGGAAGAAATTGAGCTCTCCCATCATGGTCATCTCAAATTCTCTCTGCATAAGTTCAGAAAATTCTTGACAAAGAGATTCATTAGTAGCACCGAAAATGATATCATCAACATAAATTTGAATAATCAGAATATGATTTTCTTTATATTTGATAAACAAAGTGGTGTCTACCTTTCCTTTTTGAAAATCATGATCAATCAGAAATTTGCTTAATCTTTCATACCAAGCTCTTGGAGCTTGTTTTAATCCATATAATGCTTTGGTTAACTTGTAAACATACTGTGATTGATCCTTTTCTACAAATCCAGGTGGTTGCTCAACATACACCTCTTCATTTATATATCCATTCAGAAATGCACTTTTAACATCCATTTGAAACAATTTAAAGTTCATGTGAGATGCAAAAGCTAGTAAGATGCGAATTGCCTCTAATCTAGCAACCGGGGCATAGGATTCCTCAAAATCTATTCCTTCTTCTTGTGAGTATCCTTTTGGCACAAGTCTAGCTTTGTTTCTCACTACAGGTCCACTTTCATCTAATTTGTTCCTAAAGACCCACTTGGTGCCAATAACAGTACAATCTTTTGGTCTAGGAACAAGATGCCAAACTTGGTTTCTTTCAAATTGATTTTGCTCTTCTTGCATTGCTATAATCCAGTTTTCATCATTGAGAGCTTGGTCAATATTAGATGGTTCAATCTTAGATACAAAAGCATATTGTCCACAAACATTTTGCTTTGACCTTCTAGTTTTTACACCTTCATACACATTTCCTATAACTTGTTCAATTGGATGTGCATGTTTGAATTTTAAATCAGATGGAGGTTTATAGGAATCATCACCTTCACTTACCCTTTCCTCCATGGACTCTTCTTGCTTTTCCACATGCAGCTTTTCAAAGTTGCTTATAATCTCATCTGCATCACTTAAATCATCTCTTCTTTTGAAGCATGTGTTAGTTTCATCAAAAATAACATGTATGGATTCTTCTACAACTTGGTTTCGTTTATTGAAAACTCTATATGATTTGCTATTTGATGAATAACCAAGGAATATTGCTTCATCACTTTTAGCATCAAGTTTTCCTAAGTTGGTTTTTCCATTGTTCAAAACATAGCATGTACATCCAAAAGCATGAAAATAAGATATGTTTGGTTTCCTTCCCTTCCATAGCTCATATGGGGTCTTTTTCAAGATAGCTCTAATGGTAACTCGATTTAAAACATGACAAGCTGTGCTCACAGCTTCACCCCAAAACTTCTTGGATAATTTGCTCTCATTTATCATTGTTCTAGCCATCTCTTGTATAGTTTTGTTTTTCCTTTCAACTACTCCATTTTGTTGTGGAGTCCTTGGTGCAGAAAATGTGTGATGAATTCCTTTTTCATTACATAATTCTATGAATCGTTTGTTTTCAAATTCACCACCATGGTCACTTCTTATAGACATAATAGTACTTTATTTTTCATTTTCCACCAAGTTTACAAAAGTTGAAAACATAGAGAAGGCTTCATCTTTGCTAGATAAGAGAATTATCCATGTGAATCTTGAAAAGTCATCTACAATAACAAATACATATTTCTTTCCACCAATGGTTAAAATGTCGGATGGTCCATATAGATCCATGTGTAGCAATTCAAGTGGCCTTGTGGTGGAAATCTCCTTTTTGGTAGAAAAAGACATCTTTGGTTGTTTAGATAATTGACATGCCTTGCAAATCTTGTCTTTGTCATATTTCAACTTTGGCAAGCTTTCTACCAAACTTTTTTTCCATAGGGTTTTTATGTTTGACATATTCACATGTCCAAGTCTTTTATGCCAAACCCATGGATCATTTTCAATGGTCATTAGACATTGACCATCTAGTTCATCAAGTGAAACCAAATATACATTTCCATGTCTTTTTCCACTAAACATGATATGCTCACCATCAAATACATTGCACCTAGATGATTCAAACACAACCTTATATCCTTTATCACATAATTGGCTAATGCTCATTAGATTGTGCTTGAGTCCTTCAACAAACAAAACATCTTCTATGCATGCATTTGAAATACTGTAAATGGTTCCTTTACCTTTAATTTTACCTTTCTCATTGTTTCCAAAGGCAACCGTTCCGTCGTTGCAAGGCTTAAGTTTGTGAAATAAGCTTCTTTCTCCAGTCATGTGCCTTGAACAACCGCTGTCCATGAACCATATATTGTTTGCCTTTGCCTTGAAACAAATCTGAAAAATAAGCAAGTAAATCTTATCTCTTTGGTACCCATTTTATGGGTCCATTTGGGTTAGTAAAATGATTCAATCTTCGTAATTCTAACTTAGAAAGCCCAAATCTTGTGTTCCTTGGAACCCAAACTAGCTTTGCACCATGGTCATATAACTTCTTGAAGTTACACTTGTAAGCTTTATGACCCATTTTATTACAGAAATTGCAGGCCATTGGTAGTCTAGGAGTAGGCCTCCAATTGCATTTTGGTTCAAAAGTTGGTCTTTTAATCCACATAACATTTTTCTTTTGTGGCTTATAAATTGGTGCAGTTTTAGCTTGATATTTTCCAAGTTTTAGCACATTTGATTTGCCACTTTCTTTTTGCTCAAATGTATTGTACCCAAGACCTCTTTTATCCTTTTGTGAGGTCATGTTCAGAAACATCTTCACACTTTCTCCTGGATTAGAGAACTTTCCTAATGATTCATTTAATGATTTGTTCTCCTTTTTCAATTTTTCTGCCTCTTTCAACAGTGATTCATTTTCTTCTTTCAGTTTTGCTGATTTTTCAGCTAGTTTTCCATTTTCAACAATAACAAAGTTGCACTGTTGTCTCTTCAATGACAGCTTGTTTCCTAGCCTCTTAATTTCCTCATATAATGAATCATAAGCAATTTGTAGTTCTTCTAATTCAGCACATTTGAGGCAATCATGAAAAGAAGAATAATTTGATTGAGAATAGCAAGGTTTGGAAGTTACCTCTTCATTACTTGTGCATTTTGTTGAGGTAGATTGTTCTTCCAAAACTTCCGTTGTGTTTAGACATAGCAACTCTTCTTCTTCTTGCTCGATTCGTGCCATGCAGCAAATTCTCGCACAGTTGGCTGCATCATTGTCGTCGGTTGAGGAACTGCATGTTGATGAAGTCTCCTCGTTGACGAACATGCCTCTTCCTCGTGGCCTTTGGAATTTTCTGCTTTCATGGCTCTCCTTTGGCCTTTCTTCCGGTGTAGGACATTGAGCTTGCATATGTCCTACGCCCCCGCATTTGTAGCATTTTGTAACCTCCTTCTTCTTCTCTCTTTGTGGTCTTTCTTTGAAGTATTTGAAGTTCTTTTCTTTTCTTACAAATTTTCGAAACTTGCGAGTAAGAAGTGCGATATCTTCATCACCATTATTAGACGAGGAGGTAGATTCTTCAGATTTGCGTGCAGCTTTTAATGCAATGATTTTCTTGCCTCTATGATTCTCTTCGTTTCTTCTCTTAATTAGCTCATGTGACATTAATGAGCTAATTAGATCTTCTAGCTTTAGGGTGTTGAGGTCTTTGGCTTCTTCAATAGCTGTAATCTTTGGAGTCCATGAATCCGGTAGAGCCCTTAGTATCTTCATAACCTGCTCGGATTCAGAAATAGCTTTTCCAAGACCTTTCAAGGCATTAGTAATTTTAGAGAATCTAGCAAACATTTCAGAAATATTTTCTGTTTCTAACATTCTAAAGTTTTCCAATTCTCCTATCAAAATATTTCTCCTAGTCCCTTGGACTTGAGAGGTTCCTTCATAAATGGATGTTAGAGTATCCCATATTTCTTTAGCGGTTAGACAAGATGATACTCTATCATATTCGGAAGCTATAAGAGCACAAAATAGTGAGTTCATAGCTTTAGCATTGCTCTTTACAGTTCTTACTTCCTCTTCGGTCCACTTGGAAGCTCTTTCATCTATAGGCAATGTTACACCATCTTGGATTGCTATCCAAGAGTCCATATCGGTAGCCATAATGAGTTGCTTCATACAAAGCTTCCAATAACCAAAGTTGGTCCCATCAAACAATGGTGGCCTAGTGAATGATTGGCCCTCAGCAAAAGCGGGAACGGGAATCGATTGGGATGCCATATCAATAGATCTCTTTGGTTTAACTCAAAGACCTACTCTAATACCACTTGTTGGTCCCGAGTTGATGGCAAAACCCAATAGGGGAGGGGTGAATTGGGTAATTAAAAATTTACAACTTAAACAGAAACTTTACCCCGGATTAATCTAATCCCCTTAATGAAGAAACGAAATGGAAAGGAATATAATGTAGAGAGCAGAAATGTAAATCCAGCAGACAAGAATTTTTATAGTGGTTCGGGCAACCTCCCTACTCCACTCTTCCAAGCTCACACTCCTTGTGACTTGTGTTCCACTATTGTATTCTCTCAATACAATTAGAGTCACTGCTCTCTTCTAGATTCTATCTCTAGGGGGCATATACAACCAGAGCCTCTTGCTCTCTTCTAGATTCCAGCTCTAGGGGGCATCAACAAATTACAGCACAAGTAGGTGATGAGTTACACTCCAATCACACACTACTTTGCTTACACTTGATCTTAGTTCCTCAAACTAAATCAAGTTCAACACAAACAAATGAAACAATAAGAAAACTACACTTTACAGTTGTGTAGTAGCAGTTTTGGCGCAGAGAAGAACTTGTTGTAATGGCTTTGAAGATTCTGAAATATAGCTCTTGCAACTTGAAGTGAAGTTCTTCCTCTTTGAATGGCTTGATCTCTTTAGAGCTCTTGAATATAGTAGTTATGCACACTTAATGATTCTCAGCTTCTTCCCTCGTCCACCATGAATGCTATTTATAATTTTGGAGGGAATCCGAACGTTAGAAGGTAGGTGGCGCGCATTTAATGCGCCAACGTTCGAATAAATTCCGACCGTTGCGACCCAAGTCGCATGTGGAGTCGACTTGGCCTGCGACTTGGCTTCCAAGTCGCACCTGGAGTCGACTTCGTGTGCGACTCCAGTTCTTCAGATTTCCAAGTCCGAGTCTGGGTCAACTTGGCCTTCAGTCCTCAACTCAAGTCGATCCTGGAGTCGACTTGGGTTGCGACTTGGCGTGCTCTTTTGCAAGAACACCTTGATCTTTTTGAACTGGCTTGAACTTTGTTAATTTGGTCTTCATGACTTGGGTATTGCTTCATTTGGAATAAGCTTGAAGATTAGCTTTGGACTTGATAGACTTGATTTGAACTTTGAATATGAATCTTAGCTTTTGATCTTCAAGAAACTTCAGTTACTTTTTGAGAATGAACTTTGCATCTTATTTGGATTTGATAAAGTCCAAATGGATCCTTGGAATAAGATTGAAACTTCAATCTTCAAGTCTGAACTTCTTAAGTCGAAGTTGGAGTCGACCTCGTCTGCGACTTCGCCCAAGTCGCACCTGGAGTCGACTTCGCCTGCGACTTCGTCATGTCCGTTTCCACTTTTTCAACTCTGGATGCTTGAAGTCGATGCTGGAGTCGACTTCGTCTGCGACTTGGTTTCCTAAGTCGCACCTGGAGTCGACTTGGCCTGCGACTTCACTTGTTCTTCTCCCATTTTCAACTCTGGACAATTTGGGCTTTTTGAAGTCGATCTTGGAGTCGACTTGGACTACGACTTGGTCTTCCATGCTTTATTTTCTTCAAGTGCATATGCCTTAAACATTTCCACAAACATGTTAGTAGCCAAGACTTACTCAAATTGATTTGTTAATCATGAAAACATAGATTTAACTTGTTTTCCATATATTTCCAACACATAATCCATCATGATGGATTCATGCAACCCTGATTGCTTTGATCTTCATTTGAGTGTTTGAGTCGTCTTGGCCTTTATCTTCTCTTGAATTTAGCATTGAGTCGACTTGTTCTACAAGTTCCGCACTGAAGTCGAAGCTGGAGTTAACTTGGTCTGCAACTTCACCCAAGTCGCATGCGGAGTCGACTTGGGATGTGACTTCGGCAACTCTTGTTCTCGATTTCAACTCTGGACAGAAATGACGCTTCGAAGTCGCTACTGGAGTCGACTTGATCTGCGAATTCACCCAAGTCGCATGCGGAGTCGACTTGGGATCTGACTTCGGCAGCTCTCGTCCCCGATTTCAACTCTAGACGAAAATGATGCCTCGAAGTCACTACTGAAGTCGACTTGATCTGCAACTTCACCCAAGTCGCATGCGGAGTTGACTTGGGATGCGACTTTGGCAGCTCTCGTCCTCGATTTCAACTCTGGACGAAAATGACGCCTCGAAGTCGCTACTGAAGTCGACTTGATCTGCGACTTCACCCAAGTCACATGCGGAGTCGACTTGTGATGCGACTTCGGCAGCTTTGCTCCTCAATTTCAACTCTGGAAGCAAAAGGCATTTTGAAGTCTCTACTGGAGTCAACTTGGGGATCGACTTGGCCTAAGTCGATGCTTAAGTCGGCTTGAAAATCAACTTGACCTGCCATGCTTCATTTTCTTCATTTTTATAATCTTTAATCATTTCCACAAACATATTAGTGACCAAAACTTACTCAAATTTATTTTTTAATCATCAAAACATAGACTTGGCTTATTTTCTACATGTTTCCAACATAAATGAGGTGTCAAAAGGGGATAATTACATATGAATTTTATGAATTACTTAAAATGAAAAAATCCATGATAATATCATGATTTAATGGCTAATGGGCTGGCTCAAAGGAGCTTAAAGAGGTGGCAACCCATGGACGTCCAAAGTGCTGTTTATATGGAATTTATGATTTTTAAAAAAATGCAAAAAATGCATGTAAATGACCTAGGCAGCTAGGGTAAGATATGGACGTGATCTGGGTTGATTTTTGTGGCAAGAAAATGCCATAAGGTCAATGACAAGTGGACATCTCCATGTGGACAGCAACATGGAGCAAGGAAGATGTACACGTCCAAGTTGCATTTTGGGATTTTAATGATTTTTTTAAAAGCTAAATGGACCTCTAAATGAGCCCTAGCTAGGGTAATTAAGTGAAAATTAATTAAAGCTGCAATTTTTTGGAAAAAATTGCAAAAGGGGCAGCTACATATGGACGTGATCACATGGACAGCAAATGGAGCAAATGGTGATGTGCACATTCAAGGTTGTTATGTGATTTTTTTGTAATTTTTTTAATATGCTAAATGGACCCCTAAGTATGCTATTATCTAGGGTGATTAAATACCCATAAATTAAAGTTGAATTAGGTGTGGAAAAAATTACAAAAGCTGCTGCAAAGTGGACGTTGAATGGTGGACAACAACATGGATTAAATGATATGGATTTTTAATGGATTTTTTATGGATAATTATCAAATTTACTTGGAGAATATTTTTCCATGTCATTGAAGGGGATAAACATGTATTTAATTATCTCTAATTGATGTGGAAAGTGGGGCCTACAAAGCTGGAAAAAATCCAGCTTATACATAGGTGGAAGTCCATATGATGTAAGGGTTGGAGAGAGAAAATATTTCAAGGAGCAAACCCCCTAAACTCCAGCAATGTGAACGTCCCCATTTTCCAACAGCATGAAGGCAAGAAAAAGAGGAGAAAAAGAGAAGGAAAAAGGAGAAGAAAGAAGAGGGATTCAAGCCAAGAAAGTAGAGTTCAAGTTGGATTCAATTCATGTAAGTATACTTCATGATTTGAGTTCTTTAATTCTAAGTTTTTCACCTCAACTTATGAGTCAAGAATTTGATTCATAAGAACCCTTAAAGGATGATTCAGGATGCCCTTGATTAGGGTATTGATTAAAGATTGAATGAAAAGAATGAAATCATGGGTTCAAGAGGATGAAAATAGAGATTAGGGTTGAAAATGGGTTGATTAATCTAACTGAAATTTCCTTAAACCCCCATATGATGTTGCTGTTTTGATGTGTTATTATGGTTACATAATGATTCATGAATAGATGAATTATATTTGCTGATTTGGGCATAAGTTATGAATTTTAGAAAGGATGAGAATTAGGGTTATACATATGACCCGATTTCCACATTTCTGTGTTAAAAATGATATATGAATTAGCCCAAATGATTTATGTATGATTAAGGGGGTGAAATACACTAAACCTAGGGTACTTTGGATGTTAAAAATGAGTTATAAAGGTGTGGCACCCCAAACCAAGTCATCACTTCCTTACCTCAAGACCTTATTGATTGGTAAATGTGAATCAGGATTGTTGCCCTGATCACGCGACGGATTCTTAATTAAATCTCGTCCAAATTTTTTTTTCAATTCATTTCATTATCCATCCTCATTTCTTTTCTTTGTATCGTACTTCATTCATCTTGTAAGCAAAGGTACACTTGTAATTTCGTTGCACAAAGCATTTTAACATATTACATGATTTCATTATAGCTTTTTCATAAACTTATCCCCTGCCAGTTGTCATCAATTGTATATATCATTTCTAAAATTTTTATCTGGTTCTCTTACATCCTTTGTTTTCACAACCTGGCCAAGTGATAACCATATAAAATTCATTTATAATCGAATGCTAAACACTTACACTTGTACATATACATTATCTTATCTTAAAAATTCCAAACATATCATCCGATACACATAACTAATCATTTAGTACACACATTAATACTATGTCATACCTTTCCTCAATTACATCATGCTCTCCACCTCTTGAGCTCCCTATACCTGTCTGAGGTTTGGGAAAAGAAAACGTGAGTGATGAACTCAGTAAGCAAGAATTTTGCATTTTCATATAAATGCATTTCTCTATGTTCGGTAGAAGACACTTAACAAGAATCAACTACCAACAGGAAGAAACCTTTCATGAAAACCTGTCATAAAACTTTGCACTTAAATCCTTCATAAAACCTTTCATTTAAATCATACATGACAATCATTCACATAAACCATTCTGGAAAACCATTCCTATCAATTATTCATATAAACTTTTCATAAGAGGACAAATGTATGTCCTAAATTATTTTCATATAAATCTACATTCATGAGGACAATCTTATGTCCTAAATCATTTGCACATAAACCCTATTATATAAGGACAATTATATGTCCTGAAACAATTCCGTATAAATCTTTTTCAATACAATGCATATGCATATGTAAAAAGTGTCCTGAAATAGATGAGTAAACATTGTTTTCTGTGGGCATTGTTATGTCTTGGAATATCATTAAATAAACATTATTTCATGTGGACATCATCAAGTCCAAAATATATTCTCATGTCCCCATTTTGGGGTTTTTAAACCAAATGATATGCATATACGTTTCTAATCCTTTGTTAGGTGACACTTACCAAGTGATCATCCTTCCATAGGAAAGAAATCATTCATGTGACTACACCGCTAGGCAGTTGTCCATGATCCTGATCCCATTTCAGGGAGGGCGCCGCTGGCCTCCTTTCTTCCCTTAGTGACTTGGCCATAGGTAGAGGTTGGCCCTGGTATGCAATCGTCTCGGTCTACAACCACCTCCACCATGGGCCTAGTACGTGGTTCTTGTGCGCACTCGTTTGTATTCGCATTGTCATGCTCTTATGATTTCATAAAATCATCACAATCCTAAATCCATGTGATTTTTCAAATAAAAACTTGACATCATGATCCATTGCAGTCCTCAGACTAAGTCCATCTCAAATTGAGAACTGGACATATTTATTTTTGCAAGATTAAACATTTTCATAAACTATTTTCAAATAGTAATGCCAGAATGACCACTCTTAAAGAATTTTAAAAACGTATTAATAAATCAAATTTTTTACAAAATATTTGTAATACTTGAGAAAATATCATTTTCAAGAATATTTCTTGTTTATTGATAAACTGTTTTAGAATCATCTTGTAAACCGATTTCAAAATATTTCGATAACTGAAAAGAATAGACTTTTCTTGTAAACAAATTTATTCCCTTTTCTGAGCTTTTTACGAACACAGGATAGGCAAACACATCTGCTTCCATTTTATTGGCATTATACGCCTCGTCCACATGCCCTCCTTATCACATTGATATAAAGAAGTGTTTGCACTATCGTTTGAATTTCAAAATAGTCATCAAATCATTTTATAACATCAAGTTATTGAGAGGGTCATTCTTAAAACTCTTTTAGAAAGAAACACATGAGTACAATACATTTTTCCAAAGTATTTCAGTCTTCAAAGAGACTGAAAGTATTTTGATAAATCATTCCAAAGCATCTATATATAAACTTTTTTTAAAACATTTATAAGTCATTTCAAATGCCCTATTTATTTACAAATGTCATTATATGAAAAATCATGTAATGTTTCTCAAAACCCTTTAGGAATAGAATTCCCAATGTTTATTTCTAATATCGTCTTAGAAAAGAATTAAAAACTCTTTCATCATAAATGCTTTTGAAATAGCATTTCTAGGAACTGACTTATCCAGAAACCATCTTCAAGCATGTCATTAACACGGAGTAAAATCATACTTTCAAAATTTGAGCATGCTTAAAACAAAGCAACGCTAAATTTTTTCATTAAAGTCATATTTTCAAGTATTAAATTTGCTTGCTCAGCAAGCAAAACTTAAAATCAACATTACATGTACTTGAAACAAAATCAACATTCATGAAGATTCGCTTACTTACCTTGTAGGCAATCCTGAAACATCTTAATAATACATTTTCAAATCATTTAAACATTTGATAACAAAATAGCATTTGAAAATGCTATCTAAAGCATCATTATAAAGCATTTGTAATCATTTCAACTTTCCAAATGAAATCAATATTTTCAAAAGATTGCTTGCTTACCTGAGTCGATCCTTTGTGCTTTCCATCCCTCGCTTTTTCCTTCCCTTCACATATACGTGTCACATGGGTTTAATCCCATATGATCCGTAATGTGCTAACTTTAAATCATTCTTTTCTTGACATTAGCACTTGTATTTCCCTATAATCACATATTCATACAAATTTAATAGATGGGTTGTTTCTTTCCTTCTATACTTATATTTTGTGTAGAAATTTCTTGAAATTATTCAAGATATCCTTTCATACCCCATAACATGCTAATTTTCTATCAAAACCTTGTTTGGAATGATTATCCACATTTCTTATTTAACCATACATACCCTTTTTAAATAACCATTAATATTCACTTTCCTCGATAGTGACATATTACATACCTACCTTTATAAGTATAGCAATTGCTCATTTATTTTGTTAAATACCCACGTCTAAGGTATTTATTCACTTAAATTTTCAAGGAACTTGCTTATATTCAACTCTTTTGAATTTACATTCAATTTTTAACAACCACATACGTATACAATTTAGTGATTGTTTATTGCTTCATTTAATCCTCATGTTTAGAGTTCTAAACTCATGAAATCATTCAAATAGCTTGTTTACAATCTTTAATAAGATAAGTTCACTCTAAATTTTTGAAAGGTAATCCATTTCAATTTAGTCACATATACATACATATTTGTTATATGTTACCCCTACCCTTTCATTTCTTTGTATGTATATATAAAAGAATTATCAACCAACAATTCTTATAATCATCTTGAGGGTTCGTATAGGATCTAGAGCAAACTAAATTAAATCGAAATTTTTGGAATTTATCCCCTTTTACAAAACAGCCCTATATAATCTCATATTTCTAAATTTCATTTATGAAATTTGCACCTTAACTATACATACATAAGGTGCTATCTATCAACCATTCTTGTAACCATTTGTAGGGCTTGTTTATGATTTATAATACCCTAAATTCACATAAAATTTCTGAAACTTAAATATAACAGAAATTTAAATCTATGCATAATTTGGGCGTCCACTTGAAGGTATACTCATATATGATATATTTTAAATTCATTAACCCTTGGAGCTAGTAATTCATCATATAACAATTGTTTAATTATTGAATTAACTCAAAATAAATAGAAATTCCTTAGATTGCACGTCCCCATTAGATGACAGAAATTTCTTGTCTTTCTTATGCAGTTTGGACGTCCATTAAATGGCATATCTATTTTTTTTCCTCCATGTACTGCTGGACATTAATTGGGCATAAATATTTTTTTCTCTTCCATGTAGCTGCTGAACGTGAATTGTGCATGGAATAAATAATAAAAAAAACTTTGCACCACCCCTGCTGGACGTTAATGGAGCAGGGAATAAATGACATAAAAAAATCATTGCATCATACCTGTTGGACGTCCTTTGCTACCTTCTTCATTTTTCCATTTTTTTTTCTTCCTCTATCACGTTAAAACCATGTCCCCTTGCTGCCCATCATGTATTGATAAGGAGCTGAGACTGCCCCTTTTTATGCATTTAATCCATTTAATGTGCTGTAAAAAAAATTTGACCGTCCACTCCTCTTTCCATGGAAAAATCTGGACCATTCAAAGCATTGCTTGCTGCCCAAGTTTCCATGCTCCTATGGACTACCTAACTGCCTTAAATTCCACCCTATAGCTACTAGAAAATATTTTATAAATATATTTAATTTGCTGCTGCCATAGATTGACACCCATGCTGTCTCCTACATTAAATTGCTGCTGCACATCTTCATCATTTAAAAATCTGCTCAATTAATACTCAGCTGTGGACGTGCTTAATTAGTTTCATTTTCCATGTAGATTTTTACATTTTTTATTTAATAATAATTGCTCAAAATTCATACGCATAGCTGTCCACATTTGCACATCCATTTGGCTTTATATCATGGCATTTTATGCCATTGAATTCCACCTTAATTTATGACCATTTATTTATCCTAATTGCATAGGTAATTTAAATACATATTTATCATTAATAATTAATCATACTTAACACATGTCATTTAGGATTTTCTAGTAAAGTTTAGCATAATCCCATCCATTCCTAATTTAGAGCACCTTTGCTTTGTCATATAAAAATCTCATCTCAAAATCATGAGTGCATGCTAAGATATTAGCAAAATGATTTAATGCATAAAATATCATATAATCTTAGTCGATTAATTTTTATGATCCAAACCATCCATAAAATTGATCCCATAATTATACGCTAGTCTTTCAAATTTCACCTCAATTCACCTCATAAGCGTTAAGTTATGAATTTTCTAGCATTTTTTTCAACTTAACTCATTAATTATCATCCTAATTTCCATAAATAAAATTATAAAAAATTAAAATAATTATTCATGATATATTTATAGTTTCCAATTATCATTAAGCCACTTTAATCCCATTGACCCATATTGTCTTATAATGATTAATTTAATCATCATTTATAATTATTAACCCTAATTGTGATAAATTTTCAAATAACAAAATCATTCAAAATCTAATTAAATCTTTCATGAATCATATTTATGTGCCTAATGGATACACATAGGCCCTTCATAGTTTAAGGTATCATACGATCTTAGGTTATCTCTTAAATTTTCAAGTCATGCTACCTTGTAAATCTTTAAGATATAAATATATCAAGTATTAAATCAATAAATAAAATGATAAATAGCATTAATTGTGCTTTCCACATAAGCATTTTTTCATCCTTCAGTATGCGTAATTATCAAAATAATCATGGGAGATTAACTTAATCACCTTGTTTAAAATTAATTTCTCTAATTCTATCTTGATACGAGCTTTAAACTACATTTGCTAAGTTCTAAAATAGGTGGGGTTTCACAAAAGGATTGCCCTAAATCTAATTTTTAGGGGCATACATGTGGACGTCCAAAGTGGTGCAAGAAGGGTACCCAAAACATGTATGGAAGTTGCTGTTTTGTAAGAAACTAATATATGGACTTTAAACATGTGTTAATATCCTAAATTTGGATTAAGAAAAGCATGATTATTTACTAGAATTTATAGATTAAAAATCTGTTAGAGATAAGTATCAAAAGGAAAATTGAAAGTGTATAAAACGGGTCCCAAAGTTGTTGTTTTGGAACCCTATGATGAATGGATTGAAAATCCAAAATTAGACCCTAAATTAGATATTAATTAAGGGGTTTAATCATGCTAAAAAAAGAAATAAGTTGCTGTGTTGAAAAATTTTAAGAAACACATGATTTATGTGTTGTAAAATGGACATGTATGGAGAGGTAGGCATGAGAAATTGATAAATGATTTACGTAAATTGTTAAAATGAAAAAAATGCATGAAAACATGATGAAAAATGTGGATTAAGGTATTTTTTTAGTAAATAATGATAATCTCAAATTTCGAGATTAATATATGATGTTTACGTTATTATCTAAGTGCTTAAAATGAGCACTGACATAAGAAAAGTGAAAAATATGTTAAAAAAGGTAAATGGAGGTAATGAACCTCCAAATAATGATTTAATGAATGATTATAATATGTATGAAAGTTTACCCTACATAAGGGTATTAAAAATGAATGAATAGATGATATGATATATATAGGTTATGAAACGTATGAATACTCGACTTGAAAGACAAGTGGGTTAAGCTAGTATAATGTAAATCCAAATGGATTCATGTAGGTTGGAAAACCCTAAGGAATATAAGCATTCGAAGTTGATGCAAATAAATGAAATGTTATTTTCATTTATCTAGGCAAAAGCAAGAAAAAGAATGGAAGAAAGGGATTAAGGCGATCTCAGGTAAGCAAGCGAACTTTCCAAATCATTTATTTCTCCCTATGCGTTAAAATGATTTAAGATGTAATGTCAATGCTTTTATGAATGTTTTATAAGTGGCCAAGCATAAGTTTTGATAATAACGACTTTAATGAAAAGTCGCAAGTTTTGGAAAAGGATGGCTTTAATGAAAAGCCTTAAGGTTTGCTTTATGGGAAGCAAGCAACAGTTTTTAAGATAAATATTTTATCACAAGTGTTGCCAAAGATTGAGAATGCTTTATGCTAATGGATTGAGGAATTTGCTTGTAAGCAAGTTCTTCATGATGATATTTTTAAAAGGATTTTATGTTTTATGTCGATGGTTTTAAGAATTTGCTTATAAGCAAGCAAGTTCTTTATGATGTTGTTTCAAAAGTATTTTAAAAGAAAAAAGAAATTTTACCTTTTTCACAAAGCATTGTTTGTAAATAAGTTTTGAATTTACACTTATGATATTTTGTGATAAACAATTATGTTTATGAAAGAAAAGAAAGAGATTTGATTTATGGAAAAAGATTGATTTTTCTATGTCATGATATTTAAATATAAACGATGATTTGGACATAGTCTATATGATTTGAAATGATATAAATGTATATGTTTTGCCTTAACAAGCCCAGACGTGGCTTGTAAATGGTTTTTAAGAATGAATGTTTATGAAAATGTTCTAGGACATAGAATTGTTGTTATGAACAAAGAATTTTATGATAATATTTTAGGACATATAAATGTCCTCAGGTAAAAAGGTGTTTAAGATGCTTATGGACAATATCTTATAAAGGAAGTCTTGCCCTAAAAGATAAAATGCTTGTTTACTGAGTTGTCACTCACGTTTTGTTTTTCCAAACCTTAGATAGGTACCGGGAAACTCAGGAGGTTGCGAACCTAAGCAATGAAGGAAAGGTACGTGATGGTAGCCATATGGGCTATAAGGAATGGGATAACATGATTAAAGTTCTGAGGTATGTTGACGTATATGCGAACTTATATAAAGTTCTAAGTTCTATATGATCTAATGATTGAATGTATGTATGTATGGAATGTAAATGTCATTGTAGAAAAACATGATGAGATGTTATGAATAACATATGCAATTTATTATAAGTGTACCACTGCTTGTATGATGAATGATGTAGAATATAAAGAAATGAATAATGATAGAAAAAAAATTTTGAACGAGATCCAATTAATAACCCGCTGCGTGATCAGGGCAACAATCCTGATTCACATCTACCAATCGATAGATCTTGAGGTAAAGATGTGACGTCTCGGGTTGGGGCGCCACACTCTGCCAGGTTGATGTTGTCAACCCACTTGAGTGATATCATAATGGATCGGGCGCTTCTCCTTCACGCTATATACTCGGACTTATCTATAGATTTAGGGAGATTCTTATTCAATCAGATATTCCATCGCTAATCACCGGGTTATGCAAAAGAGCTGGAGTGCGATGGGAGGCCACAGAAGAGGTACTGAATTTGCCAAGCCATCGTTGATGACCTTTCTTTCTTCGCACCTCCCCGAGTCCGAACCAATGTGAGGCTGACCAACCTGGAGAACTTAATGGCAGCCCAAGCTCGATTTCGATAGCAGTCCAATCAAGCTATGGAAGCACATTTCAAAAGGCTCATGGAGGACTGACAGACCGATATGACGGCTGTGGCGCCCCAAACTGAGACGTCACATCATTACCTCAAGATCTTATTGATTGGTAAATGTGAATCAAGATTGTTGCCCTGATCACGCTGCGAGTTCTTGATTCGATCTTCGTCCAAATTTTTTTTCTATCATCATTCATATCTTTACATTCACATTATTCGTCATACAAGCGACGATACACTTGTAATAAATTTCATATTTCATTTCATAGCATCTCATCATGTTCTTCTACAATAAAAGTCTTCCTAACTTAATCCTGACATTTTACATTCCTACATACATACATTCAATCATTAACTAACATAGAACTTAAAATTCTAATTAAGTTCACATACACATCAACATACCTTAGAACCTTATACCATGTTATCAATCTTGAGGCATTTCATTAAAGCCATAATTTTCAAGACTTGTGCTTGCTCTCTTGTAAGAAATTCTTAGAAGCATCAATATAAAACACTTTCAATCATTTCAACACTTTGAGATGAAATCAATAATTTCAAAAGGTTTCTTGCTTGCTTGTGATAGCTTCAGTCTCTTTCTTCCACCCTTTTCTTTGCCTTTGCCTAAATACATGAGAATGATATTTCATTCATATATATAAAATTTCAAATGCTTGCAAATCTTAAAGTTTTCCAACCCACTTAAATTTGCATTAACTTACTTAACCTCTTTTTCTTTTAAGTTGGGTGTCAATTTTCGAATTCACACATTGGTGTGACTTATGATTTCATTTTGACCATTCCTTTCATTTTAGCACCCTTATTTAGGGTAAGTTTTCAAATCCATTATAACCTTTAAATTTAACTCAATCATATGGAAATTTAATACCTCCCCTATATCATTTAACACCCACACTTTACATTTTCACATTGGTACTCATTCAAGGCATCTATTTATGAGTTAGGGCTACTAATTTCAATATCAAATTTTTGAGATTTTATAACTTTCTCAAAAACAGCCCTATCTTTTCTCATTTTTCCATATTTCCTTCTCATTTTTGCACTTAAACTAATTATACATGATCATTCCCCTTTCTTGCCATCAATAACCTTCATATTCACTCCTTTAATCACACATATATTATATGTTATGAAAGTTCATATAAAACAGAATTTTTCCTCTCATTTTGGTTTAGTATAAGAAGTTATTTGCATATTAATTAGGGTATAATCAAGAAACTAAAATCCCTTAATTGAATGATTCAAAACAGCAACTTTTCTCCTCATTTCCTCCACCTTGGACGTTCCCATCATCAAGGCCATATAAAATAGATTTTTGTATTTTCATTTCCGCCCTTTGGACTTCCCCTAATACTCTAGAAATGGCGTATTTTACCCATATAATTTCCTTTATATCATGTTGTTTAAGTCATGCATCAATTCTACCCTAAATGAATAGAATTTGTATTAAGTTGTCAATCCCAAGTTTCACCCTTCTAAGGTCTATAATATAAGCTTAGTTTAACATAAATTGAACATGGAAATGCCTCACATAATCAACACATAATAAATGGTTAAAACAGAAACATGTAACCGAAATTAATTTAAATTTCAGCATGGTGCACTTGTTGAAAACAACTCTAAGTCATGCTTATGATGTTGGAATGATGATATATTAATCTCATGATTTTTGGAATTAAGGATTATGCTTAAGTGAAATTATGTTGATTTTTAGTATATGGAGAAAATGATTTATTTGGCCAAGTTAATGATGATAAATTCATAATTCATGATTTTTTCCATGATATACTAGACATAATCTACGTCAGGGTATTTTTTACTTTTGAAAAAAATGTCCATTTTTGGAACCATGAACAGTAACCCGCGTCGCTGTGAATAGTAAACGTGAACATTGATCCTGAACAGTACCTGCTACATTAATTTTGAATAGTAATTATGAACAGTAAACAGCGTGATTTTGGGAAAAATTGAGATTTATTTTTATATTTTATAAGGATGTATGGATGGAATTTTTAAGGATTTATGGATAAAAATCCATATATGGAAATAATGACCAAGTATTTTTAAAGTTAACATCTATAAGAAATTATGAAGAAAAATAAAGTTATAAATGAATATAACATATGTATGATAAAGTATGTATATCCTTTTCACTTGTATAGGAAAAGGAAAGGAAAGGATAAAGGAGTCAGATTAAAGCAAAGCAAAGGTAAGCAAGCAAACTTTTTGAAAATAATTTTATATATTTTTTATTGCAACCATGTAATATGTCAGAATTGCTTTATCATAAGCAAATCCATATGGAAGTAAGGAGAAATGTTGAGTTATGTGGGAATTGTTTTATCATAAGAAAATCCTTATGAAAATAAGAAAAAATGTGGAAATGGTTGCATTATAATGGAAAAGGAAAATTTTGATTTCCAAATAATATTTGGTTTTATCAAATAAATTTAAAATGATTTATTAAAATGTTTTGAAAGGAATTTAAGGAAGGCCAACCGATAATCGATTTGAATGACGATTTTTTTAAAAAGTAATGACCAAAGGATCATACAAGCTTACCTTCATATAGAAGTAACCCGTGTGGCATGTGGACAAAGAATATGATATCGTATGAAAAATGAATTATGTGTTTGTATATTCTTTGTTCATGAAAAACCCAGAAATGGGAAGAAAAATGTTTACAAAGTCTTTTGTTTTCAAATATTAAAATGTTTTTCAAAATTGTTTTACCGATAAAAAATTAT
Source organism: Annona cherimola (assembly GCA_030490835.1). NCBI lineage: Eukaryota > Viridiplantae > Streptophyta > Magnoliopsida > Magnoliales > Annonaceae > Annona > Annona cherimola. Next base: position 78,054,576 of record CM059974.1, on the reverse strand, counting down.
TTATAAACATTTTAGCAATGTTTCGAATTTACTATTTCCCAAACGTTTCCTTCAAATATTTCAAATGATTTAGAAATGTGTTATTTAAATGTTTATAAAATTATTTAAGGTTGGTCATCCTTACAAAATGTTTTTATTAACTTGTTAACTTGGGCTTGCCAAGTTTTCAAGTTAGAAAAGGGAATACAGGCCGAGGTCTGTACTATTTGAAATGACATGCTAGCATCAAGTTTTGTAAAGGAATAATCATAGACTAGGGTCTGTAGAGTTTTATAAAAAGCATGCTAGCCTAAGAATGTGGAGAAAGGAATGTGCACATGAGTTATATACTAGGTCTACTGTAGAGGATATGCAAACCAGACGCGGTTACAAGATGGGCCCGCTCTGCATAGGCCAAGTCGCTTGAAAAGGCGAAATGCCAGCGGCGCCCTCCCTGAAATGGGAGAAGGAACGGATAGCCGCCCAGCTAGCGGTTTATCTAATGAAAGGGTTTCTCTCCTAATGAGGAAAGGATGATCACTTGTGTAACGCCCCAGCCCGAGCGTCACAACCTTACCTCAAGATCGTTCGACTGGTAAACGTGATCAGGATTGTTGCCCTGTCACACGGCGGGTTTTAATGGATATTTATCCAATTAAATATCTTTTCGTAGGAGTTTAATTCCTCAAATGTTTATTTCATGCATATCTGAGTCATTTCCATCCAATAATGTCATAACTAGACATGATTTTCATAACATATTTCAAACCATCTCATAAATCAGATGTCACTGCATGTATCTTTATAGATGTCAACATAAAACATCAATGTAAACTTACAATCATTCAACATAAGTTTTTCATAAACATGAAACTTATAAGGTTTTTCTCATTTCTTCAATGGATAGCTCCTGCTCCTTTGTCAGGTCTCTTCTTTCACCTATCTATGGGTTTGGAAAACAAAAATGTGAGTCGAAACTCAATAAGCAAGCTGTATATTTTACAGGCAATTCATTTTGAAGGCATATCTATTTAAAAGAATTTTTCTCCTTTTGGTAGAGACACTTATCAAGTGATCAACTACCTGTGGAACAAAAACCTTTTCATAAATCATTCATACATATTTCATAAACATTTCATAAACTTTGGATGTGCAAATTCATCATTTCCATTGATGATGTTATCCTTCATGTGAGGGTACGCTAGCACGGGAAATATTTTTCCATGACATGATCCTTTCCATCCTTAGCGCCGACCTTCCGACTTGGCAACGTCAAGGGGGACTCCTTGTCCACTTACTACCTCGACTAGCCTAGTTGATTTCCATTCAATGCATGACTTTTAGTCACCCCGGCACTATATACCCCCTTACACATGGAACTTGTCATTCTCATGTAGAGAATTATTTGGACCATCCCTCTTTAAATATCGTTTCAATGAAACATCGTATAAATTCATGTTTCATCACATTTCATGCATAATTGCGAAACAGTAATCAATCATTTATTTCAATAGAAATAAACAATTCAATACACATATAGACAATGAATGGCCATCCTTAAACAACTAGTAATGAAAACCAAAATCATTTAGAAAGCTGCTTGCTTAGCTTTCCGTTTCGCTTATCCCTTTGCCTTTTCCTATACATATAAGAATGATATATCATTCATATACTTTCTTTTGCTTGCATTCAACTCAATTTTCCAACCCATTTTCATTAACATACCTAATTCCTTCGACTTCTCAAGTCGTTATGCCCATATAGCACATGCTTGTGCATACATGGGCTATTGCACATTACATTTAATCCCATAAATAGGGTAATCATTCAATAACTTAATAATCATCCAATAATTATTATTTAATGGCTCATTAGCTTCCTTAAGCCATTTTTCACTTATTTTCCAAAATTTACACATCGATGCTCCTTTTAAGCACATGTTGTTGCCTTAAGCCTCATTAATTAATTTCAAAATTTAAAATTAACATCATGACAATCTAAACAGTTATATAATCGTGAAATTCACTATATTTTCATGCATGTTTGCACAAAATCACATTACATAAGTCATTTACCACCTTTGCATGTCTATCCTTTCACATATAGTCATTTAACAACACATATATGAGACATTTCATAAAATTTTCCAAGTCAGAAATTTAATCCACATTTCAGCATGATAATTATCCTTAATTATCACTGTATTTAGGGTATTTTTATGTAATTTAAATCCACTAATCATAGGTTTCCAAAACAGCAACTTTGGAACCCATTTTTCACACGTTTAACGTGTCTTTTGACACATAACCCTAAGCAGTTTTATAAATCCGAATTTTCAGCAATTAATCCCAATTTTCTTAATTCAAATCTAGGATATTAACACATATTTAACATTCATAAATTAACACCTCTTGAAACAGCAAGTTGTTTACCCGTTTCGGGTCCCGTTTCCACTCCATTTAGACATCGTTTCATAAAATCCATAAAAACCAGATTTGGGGATTATCTTCCCAAATCCTTTTGGGAGTCAATAATACCCTAAAACTAGGGTTGTTTACCCTACATATCTTTCATAAATCATGCAATCCTATTTTCATACCATTTTTAGCATCAAAATGAAGAAATCGGGACATATACTTCAGTTTGCATTCCATAGTTTCTAAAATTCATATCTTAAGCTTAAATCAACATATGTATTTCATTAAAACATGATTCATAGCCTAAACATATCATTCATCCAATACAGCAACTTATTATTGGGATTTAAGATTTATCAAGTTGAGTTTTCATCTCAATACCCATTCTAAACTTCATTTCCACCATCTAAAACATGGAAATTCATTAATATAGCTTAATACCCATTCCATATTCAATCAAAGGGCATATTAAATCATTTTTTAATGGAACTTCATGCATCAATTTTATATTCAAAATTTTGGAGTTTAAAACTCAAAATGAAATGCTCAAATCAACACATGAACTTACTTGATTGATGAATTCAAACCCTAATAACTTGAGATGGTTTTCTTCTCCTTTTCCCCTTCTTTTTCTCTTCTATTTTCTTCCTCTTTGCTGGGCTAGGGCTGGACGTGCTTCTGTTCTTGGGGGAGATGAAGTTTGAGCACTTAGAAAATAAAATTTGCAAGCTTCAATTCATGTGGCCGAACACCACTTTTATAAGGGCTGGTTTGATTCAGCTGTGGGCCCCACTTGTGCTGATTTTTCCATAGCTATTTAATGTATGTTTATCCCCCTAATGTGCTAGTTAAATGATATCCAAGTAAAATAATTTTTACACATTTTCTTAAATGCAAAAATCTGCTCAAATCCTCACCATACAGTTGTCCCTTGATCACATCCCTATCTGCTATCCATTTTCAGATTTTGTCCATTTTTTAATAATCTCAATTTATGGGTAAATTAAACACCTAATTATTATTAAGTTTAACCTTTAATTCGGCATAAAAAAATTGGCAAAAAATCATTACAGGAACATCAAAACATGGCACGTCCATATGCATAACAAGCTGTCCACATTTGCATTCATCAATGGCAGCTGCTGTTCACGATTTTTCTTGGATTTTTTTCACATGAATTAATGCCCATTCATGTGTCCCTACATTTCAGCTATATATATGCATAATTTATAAAATAAAAAATTGAAAAAATCCAGCAACAACACTCTCTTGACCGTCCATGCATTGCCACACTTGTCTTTGCTAGTTTGAGCTCTCCTTAGCCCCTTAAATGTGGAAATCAATGCAGGGATAATTCATGGGATTTTTGAATTTCATATTAATGAATAAAATACCCTGCAAATGAGCTGCATTTGACACCTATTTTTCCATTAAAATCATACATTAATTCCATGTACTCTAGCATTTAATGCATGGTACTCTTGAGGTGCAAAAGTAAACCATATACACCTTTTCTAATTTAGGTATTTTCCCATCATAATATACTTGATCTAAACCTTCCAAAATTTTAATCTCATGATTTCATTCAACCGTTTCAAATTTCATCTCAATCCGATTTTCCTAGCTCAAGTTATAGTCGTTTGAAGTTAACGGTTGGAATTGAGATATGATCAATAAATCATTAAAATAATTTCATAAAGTATTTTCATAACCTAATAATCCCATAATATCATGCCCAACATCATCAACTTCCCTGTCAAATTTCACTTGAATCCACCTTACAGGCATTGAGTTATGAATTTTCTAATGTTTTCCAACATAATTCCATAATTTACACTTTAATCTCCATTAATTAAATCATGGAAATTAAACTAAATATTCATGCCACATTAGCATATTTTAATCCTCATTATGCCCTTTTAGTCACCTTAACTCATCTTGGGCTCCGGCGATTAAATTTTTAATCACCATTCTTAATTGAACCTTAACTGCAAAATATCATAAAATCCTAAAATCATCCAAAAATTCTATTTAATTATATGTAAGTCACATGTACATGTTCAATGCACACATTGAATCCTCCTTAGGTTGGGGTTTCACAACTTGGTAAGTGTCACCTCCAGACGGATAAAAACGTAATGCATGATGCAATGCTTGTTCTGAAAAGATTTTATGTAAAATATTTTAAGGACATGAGAATGTCCTTGGAAAAAGGAAGTTTTATGAAAAATATTTTTATATTCATGAAAAAGAGGTTTATATGTTAAGTTTGCAAGCATATATTTTATGAAAGGTTTTATGAAAAGGTTTTTATTCCATTGATAGTTGATTATTTGCTAAGTGTCGCCTACCGCATGGAGAGAAATGCATTTAAACGAGAATGAAAAATGCTTGCTTATTGAGTTTTCGACTCATGTTTTGTTTTCCCCCCTTAGACAGGTGCAGGGAAAATTCAAGTGATGAAAGGTATGTATTGTTAAAGGAAAAGAGGAATTTACAAAGGTCAGTAGATTTTTGTATGAATAAATGCCCTAATGGGATATGGCGAAAAAGACATAGGTCGTATGAAATTATGAAGTTATCAATAATATGAGAAGTTGATGATTTATGATGATATGGATGAGTCCATTATGAATGATGATGAGTATATGATTATATGATGAAAGAAAATGAAAGAAAAAAAATGGACGAGTTCCAATTAAGAACTCATCGCGTGATCAGGGCAACAATCCTGAGTCACATTTACCAATCGACAAGATCCTAGAGTAAGGCTTCTAGGCACCCCGGGTCGGGGCGCCACAGAAATTAGTATCAGAGCAAGGATTGGTAAATAGGCGGGAGAAGGAAAAAATAAAGGATGATGAAAGGATAGGTCTGACACCACAAAAGTTGGTATTAGAATATGCATTGATAGATAGGCAGAAATAATATCTAGATCAATATGATGCTTTTTATGATGAGACAAGAATGGTATCATATCAAGGAATGGTAGATGAGTATAGAAAGAGTAAATGAAAAGAAAGAAAAGGTATGATACCACCGGAGGTTATATCATAGCAATGATTGGGAGATAGATATAGAAAGAATAAAGGAAAAGAATAAATAGAAATCATGATATAAAATTGTAATGTCATAAATTAAGAAAGAAAATGAATTGTTTGGAATTATTTTCCAAACTCAATGCATTTGAAGACAGGCAGGGAAGAGGAAGGAATTTCCTCCATATAAAATAGAAAATTAACAAAATCTAGAAAAGGCTAATATGATTTTGGATATAGATGTCTAATTGTGCATAAAAAATGTAATGAAATATTTGAAGGGCAACAGGTTTCGAAACAAAAGCTATTGTAGGGGGGGAGGATTGTGAAACCCGCAATCCTAGAATAACACATGTAAACCTAGGGTTGTAAACCCTAGATTCTTGTACTGATTTTTATGATAAATAAAATTCATGAAATATGTTATATTTGCAAATGTGTGCATTAGAAGTTAAAATAGTGCAATTAAGGATTTAACCCACGTGAATAGTAACCCAGGGATTAAGACACGTGATTAAGGGTTAATCACTTGGATTAACCTAATCAAAAAATGACGAAAAAGGAGATTTAATCACTACAGGGCAAAATAGCAATACTTTTTGATATTTTAATAGAATTTCGGATTTTAGTGAAAAATTGAAGAAAAATTCATAATTTGCAATCCGGACGTCGGATTTAGATGAAATTTTTTATGGATGGCCAAATATTTATGATGATCATGATGAATGGTTTAAGATGTGATGAAAATCATGAATCAAGGGTCAAGATGAAACGTCAATTGGAGATTAAAAATGTAGCTTATCTTTTTCATTAATTTCCTTTGACTTTCATTAAATTTAAATAATTAAAAATAAAAAATAAAGCTGCTATAGGGGGGAGTGAAAAATATCTTGGGGGAGCCTTTTGACCAAAATCGAATGGTCCAAATTAATCCTCATCAAAAATCAATGGTTGAGATTGAATTAGCTTAAAATAATTAATTTTAATAAATAAAAAATTATAAAAATAGGGCTGCCATAGGGGGGCGTGAACAGTATCTAGGGGGCTGCACAAGGCTCAGACACCTTTTGGAAATTTATAAAATATATATTTATAATTTAATACTTTGAGCAAGGGGGTAAATTAGAATTTCATGAAAAATCAAAAACTATAAATAGAGGCCAAGGGGTGGATGTCCAAGGCACACATCCCAGCTCCAAAGCTTGAGCAAGAGCTCATTTTCCCACCCGCACCCACGTTTTAAGCCAAGAGAAGCAAGGAGAGAAGGAGAGGAGAGAGAAAGAGGAGAAAGAAAGAGCATATCTTCACTTGAGGTAAGTGAATTCTCCTCAAACTAGTTTTGGATGTTAGATAAGGTAAAATCATACTTAGATAATTCCTAAGCATGAGAAAATAAGTATATTTATGATGCCCAAATGGAATTATGCCTAACCATCGAAAATTTGGAGCAAAGATAGAGCATTCGGGAAGATAGCATATGATATATGTAAATAATGCTCCAATATTGATAAATGATGATTTGGGATGAATGATTATGATAATTATGATTTTGGAATGATGATATATTAATCTCATGATTTTTGGAATTAAGGATTATGCTTAAGTGAAATTATGTTGATTTTTAGTATATGGAGAAAATGATTTATTTGGCCAAGTTAATGATGATAAATTCATAATTCACGAATTTTCCCATGATATACTAGACATAAGCTATGCCATGGTATTTTTTATTTTTGAAAAAAATGTCGATTTTTGGAACTCATGAACAGTAACCCACATCGCTGTGAACAGCAACCTCAGGTGAATAGTAAATGTGAACACTATCGTGAACAGTACCTGCTACAGTAATTTTGAATAGTAATTATGAACATAAACAACGTGATTTTGGGAAAATTTTATATTTATTTTTATATTTTATGAGGATGTATGGATGGAATTTTTAAGGATTTATGGATAAAAATCCATATATTAAAATAATGACCAAGTATTTTTAAGGTTAACCTCTATAAGAAATTATGGTAGAAAATAAGGATATAAATGAATATAACATATGTATAATAAAGTACGTATATCCTTTTCACTTGTATAGGAAAAGGAAAGGAAAGGATAAAGGAGTCAGATTAAAGCAAAGCAAAGGTAAATAAGCAAACTTTTTAAAAATGATTTTATATGTTTTATATTGCAACCATGGAATATGTCACAATTGCTTTATCATAAGCAAATCCATATGGAAGTAAGGAGAAATGTTAAGTTATGTGGGAATTGCTTTATCATAAGCAAATCCTTATGAAAATAAGGAAAAATGTGGAAATGGTTGCATTATAATGGAAAAGGAAAATTTTGACTTCCAAATAATATTTAGTTTTATCAAATGAATTTAAAATGATTTATTAAAATATTTTGAAAGAAATTTAAGGAAGGCCAACCGATAATCAATTTCAATTACGACTTTTTTAAAAAGTAATGACCAAAGGATCATACAAGCTTACCTTCATATAGAAGTAACCCATGTGGCATGTGGACAAAGAATACGATATCATATGGAAAATGAATTATGTGTTTGTATATCCTTTGTTCATGAAAAACCCAGAAATGGGAAAAAACATTTACAAAGTCTTTTGTTTTCAAATATTAAAATATTTTTGAAAATTATTTTACCGATAAAAAATTATTTATAAGCATTTTAGCAATGTTTCGAATTTACTATTTCCCAAACGTTTCCTTCAAATATTTCAAATGATTTAGAAATGTGTTGTTTAAATGTTTATAAAATTATTTAAGGTTGGTCATCCTTACAAACTATTTTTATTAACTTGTTAACTTGGGCTGTGCTAAGTTTTCAAGTTAGAAAAGGGAATACAGGCCGAGATCTGTACTATTTTGAATGACATGCTAGCATCAAGTTTTGAAAAGGAAAAATCACAGACTAGGGTTTGTGGAGTTTTATAAAAAGAATGCTAATATAAGAATGTGGAGAAAGGAATGTGTACATGAGTTATGTACTAGGTCTACTGTAGAGGATATGCATACCGGACGCAGTTGCAAGATGGGCCCCTTCTACATAGGCCAAGTCGCTTGAAAAGGCAAAATACCGGTGGCGCCCTCCCTGAAATGGGAGAAGGAACAGATAGCCGCCCAGCTAGCGGGCTATCTAATGAAAGGGTTTCTCTACTAAGGAGGAAAGGGTGATCACTTGGTAAGTGTCACCTACCAGACGGACAGAAACATAATGCATAATGCATATGCTTGTTTTGAAAAGTTTTTATGGAAAATGTTTTAAGGACATGAGAATGTCCTTGGAAAAAGGAAGTTTTATGAAAAATATTTTTATATTCATGAAAAAGAGGTTTATATGTTATGTTTGCAAGCATATGTTTTATGAAAGGTTTTATGAAAATGTTTCTATTCCATTGATAGTTGATCATTTGCTAAGTGTCTCCTACCGAATTGAGAGAAATGCATTTAAACGAGAATGAAAAATGCTTACTTATTGAGTTTCGAATCATGTTTTGTTTTCTCCCCTTAGACAGGTGCAGGGAAAATTCAAGTGATGAAAGGCATGTATTGTTAAAGGAAAAGAGGAATCTGCAAAGGTCAGTAGATTTTTGTATGAATAAATGCCCTAATGGGATATGGCGAAAAAGACATAGGTCGTATGAAATTATGAAGTTATCATTAATATGAGAAGTTGATGATTTATGATGATATGGATGAGTCCATTATGAATGATGATGAGTATATGATTATATGATGAAAGAAAATGAAAGAAAAAAAATTTGGACGAGTTCCAATTAAGAACCCGCCGCATGATTAGGGCAACAATCCTGAGTCACATTTATCAATCGACAAGATCTCGGAGTAAGGCTTCTAGGCACCCTGGGTCGGGGCGCCACATAATCCCAAGTGATTAAACATTTTTCAATGATATTTAGCTTAATCAAATCCATCCATATGATAGAACACCTTGTTTTAGCAGTTTATAAAAAATTTTATCTCAGAATGACCTTTCTAATGCAAGATATGAGCATTTGAAAATGTCTCATAGAATTTAATGAAATTAAATCATTACCATCATAATTTAATTATGATTAACATAATTCACACCATTCATGACGTAAGCATGTCAATATGTGTTTACCTTTGAAATTTCACGTCAATCCGCCTTATGGGCGTCAAGTTATGAATTTTCCCAATAATGACCTAATTTATCCCATAATTATCATCAATTTAACATAATTGATGGAATAATTAACCATGCCACAACATCATTTCCTACACCTTATTGGTCTTTTTGTGCACATTAAACTACACTGGGCAAAGGTGATTAACTTAACCAACTTACTTAGTCATTTGCCCTAACCTCATCCATCCAGTTCCAAAGCACACATTAATAATTATTAACTTCTTAAATAACAATTATTGATCTCAAAACATTCTAGGTATCACAATCCTCCTCCTCTTATAAAAGGTTTCATCTCAAAACCTATTACATTTTAAATATTGGAATAAGACTTGTATAAAATAGCCATCTTATCCTCTTTTTCCAATACGTCCAATGGCTCACCACGCTTCCACTGTGCTACTTTGATTTGGTGGCGTTGTTGGCCTTGGTCGGTTAGACCTATTATTCATCTCTACTATTTCCTGTTCACTTATGGGTTTCTTATTGACAATTGCCCTTTCTTTGTTCCGTCTAACTCTTATCTATATAATAGGCATGAGATATATTTTTGATACATAGAGAAATTATATATGTATAATCTCTCATCTTATCATAAGATAGCTCCTATCATACCCATTCAGTCATATCAAATAAAGATCAATAGTAACCACCTTCTGTTCATGTATACCTATCATCTAAACATGAATACTTTCACTTCTATAGCAAAGAGCAAAGGTGCTCTTACATAAAATTTCATACATATTTCATTAAAAGCAAAGAAACTTTTGCTAACCCATCTATTCATTTTCACTACATAATGCCTGCAACTAGATTATACAAGTGTAGACTGCTCAGTGGGAGTACTAGTTCTAAACCAATGTAGAACATTTTCTTTCTTATCCTCATTCCCATTTTCTATAAACCAGTGAAGGGTTCTCATCATCCTTTCTAGTCTCATTTCCCATAAGCTCATCATCATCATGGGGAGAACCGCTCTCTTCCAAACACATCGGGATTGGAGAGAATCCCGAACAATCTTTCTTACCTTCATTTTTATACACCTATTACCACTCCTTGCTATGATATCACTCTTCCTGGTATCATACCTATAACTTTCTTTTCCTTTAATTCATAATAATTTGATGCAGTTTAATACACACATTTGCACTGAATTTGCAGAGATTCCCTATCGATTGGTAGCTGCAATTTGCCTTTGTTGGGTTAATCTTCCTTGTCTTGTTACTCCTTATGTTCTGATCGGACGCTTTGAGGCAATATGTCCCACCTAATCACAACTGAAGAACTTTCTCTCCCTTGCCTCAATAACTTGACAATTTCTTGCCACATGGCTAGCCTATCCATTTTTATAACATCAATTTGATCCCCTTAATCATCCTTCAAAGTGTGATACCTAGAACAAATGTGACTCATACGTGTAATCTATGCATGCAATTAGTGTTAATTATATGCTTGACGTGGACGAATGAAATTAGGGCAAATGACTAAGTAAAGTGGTTAAGTTAATCACCTTAGCCCAATATGAGTTAATGTGCTCAGAAAAGGCAAAATACCAAATTAGGTATGGAAATGATGATTTGGTATGATCTTTAATTCCATTAATTATGATTAAGTTTATGATAATTACAGAATTGATGTGGTTATTGTTAGAAAATTCATAACTTGACGCCCATAAGGCGGATTAACGTGAAATTCGAAAGGTAAGCACAAGTTGATGTGCTATACCTCATGAATGGTATGGATTATGTTAATCATGATTGAATTATGATGATAATGATTTAATTTTATCAAGTTCCATACGATATTTTCAAATGCTCATATCTTGAACTACGATGATCGTTTTGAGATGAAAATTTTCATAAACGGTTAGAACAAGGTGTTCTATCATATGGATGGATTTGATCAAGTTAAATATCATGAAAAATTACTTAATCACATAAGGACAAAAGTGTTTGACGTTTTCTTATAAAAAGTGACATGTCATTAATGAACCGAAAATGATAAGTGACACGTGTCAATATGGGATCCATTGAGCAAGATTTAAAGTCAACCAAATAAATGGAAAGTTGACTTTTGAAAAGCCAATGGACAAGTGTCGATGTAGGATTGATTTGGGCAAGATGGAAAGTCAACCCAATTAATGCAAGGTTGACTTTGGAGGACCCACTTTTGAGGTGTCAAGAGGGGATTATTTTGGATAAATTCTAATAAAGGAAAATGCAAAAAATGCATGGATAATGTGGCAACCCTTAGACATGTGTCATTGTAGGATGCATTTGGACACATATATGGCTCAAATTGAGTAAAAATAAAGCAAGATGAATGGCTTAGATTAAAACAGCGATTAATGAAATAATTTAATTACTTAAATCATGAATTATGAGGTGTCATCATGTGGTTAAAATTAGCAAAGTATAAAAGGAAATGGGCAGCCCTTGGGACTTTCCTTGGCTTGGTCAGAGAGAGAAAAACTCAGGAAAAAAATATAATAAAGAAAAGGGGCAGCAACATGGGACGTCCAAGGGGCAGCAACATGCAAATATGAATAATTATTGATGATTCATGAAGCTTTTGATAGGGTTATTAAAGGTTAAAGGAGTTGAGAGATTCAACTCAAGAATCAAGGAGATGATATGCATGACCTACAGTTGTTTACAACTTGTGCACTAAGCTGAAATTTTTGTTGAATTCCATATAAAGTTGCTGTTTTGAGCATGTTATATGTATGGATTATGTGAATAATTTCCACGTTTAATATATGCTAAACCAATCATGTTTGATGGACCTTAGATGGGTGGAACTTTGGTTTAACAACTAGGTGAAAATTTTCATTCAAATAGGGTGGAAAAGATGCATGAATTGAAAAATAAGTTATATGGATAATCATAAGGGTAAAATACCCTAACTATGGAGCAAGATGGGACGTCCAAATGGAGGAAAAAAAAATTTTAAAATCTGTTTTACAAGGCATGTTGATGTGGACGTCCAAGGTGGAGAAAAGAGTGAGAAAAGTTGTTGTTTTGGGCAATCCACTTGATGGATTTTAATTTCATGATTATACCTTAACTAATGTGCAAAAAGGTGCTTAGGTTAAGTCAAAAAGGAGAGGAAAATTTCTTTTTTATATGAACTTGAATTACACATAATATATGTGTGTTTAAAGGGGTGAACATGGAAAGTATGGAGGCAAGAAGGGAGAATGACCATGTATGATTAGCTAAGGTGCAAAAATGAAAGGAAAACATGGTAAAATGAGGAAATATAGGGCAGTTTTGAGAAAATTATAAAATCTAAAAATTTTGAGGTTGAAACTAGTAGCCCTAACTCATAAATAGGTGCCTTGGATGAGCACCAATGTGAAAAATGTAAAGAATGAGTGTTAAATGATAAATGGGAAGTACTAAACTTCCATATGTTGTGTTAACCTTAGAAGTTATAATAATTTTAGAAAATTACTCTAACTAAGTGTGAAACCCCGATCTTAGATACGTGTATAAAACCCTAGGGTTGTAAACCCTAGGTAATATATTTGGAAAATATACATTCATGAGTATGAAATATGTGAGAATAGAGGTTAAAATAATTATTTATGAAATTCGGATGAATAGTGCACGTGAATAGTAAATGTGGGATTAAAGAATATGTTACGTTAATCACTTTGGATTAACTTAATCATAAAAGAAGAAAAAGGAAGCTTCCCACTAAAGGACAAAATTGCTTTTTGGATTAAAATAATAATTTTCGGATTTTTAGTGGATTTTTGAGAGAAAATGAAGAAAAATTCATATCTTACGATCCGGAAGTCGGATTAAGGTGAAATTTTATATTGATGGGTAAAATATTATGCCCAATATGATGGATGGATTGGATTAAGCCAAATATCATGAAAAATGTGTTTCTTGGAGAACAAGTAAGTGATGCTTAACTTTTCCAAAGCAAGTCATTAATTCTACTTTTTACTTTTTGAAAAAGTAGCTTAAGATATGATATTTTAATGAAATAAAAATATATAAAAATCCCTAAAGTCCACCATGGGAAAACGTGAGCTAGCATGGGGATTTGTGCCAAAAATTCAATGGTTGAGATGAGCTCAATCAAGGATAATCAACGGTTGAGATTAATCATGTCTTTTGATGAAAATCAAGCAATTAATGGATGGATCAGCTTTGACAACTTATGGCCAGCAATTTCCCACCTAGGATAATGAGAAATTACTTGGAAATGAGGTGGAAATGACCTAAGTAAATATATTTATAATTTAGCCCAAATTTCAAGGGGGTAGAATGCAATTTCAAGAAATTTGGAGCACTATATAAAGGGAAGGGTGCCTTGAATGAATTTCACACCCATCCCAAGAATTCTTAGCTTGAGAAATTCATTCCTCACATTTTTGAGCAAGAGAGAAAGGGAGGAGAGAAGGAAAGAGAGAGAAAGTGAGAAGGAGAGGAGTTCTCCACTTGAGGTAAGGGAATTCTTCCCAAATTTCTTTTGGATGTTAAGTAGGGTAAAATCATGCTTAGATAATGCCTAATCATGAGAAAATAAGTAAAGTTATAATGCTTAATTAGAATTATGCCGAAACATCGAAAATTTGGAGTGAAGATAGAGCATTCGGGAAAATCATGTATGATATGTGGAAATAATACTCCAAATTTGATAAATGATGATTTGGGATATATTATTATGATAAATATGATATTGGAATGATGATATATTAATTTCATGATTTTTGGAATTAAGGATTATGCTTAAGTGAATTTATGATGATTTTTAGTACATGGAGTAAATGATTTATTTAACCAAGTAAACGATGATAAATTCAAAATGTATGAAATTTCCCATGATATAAGAAGCATAATCTATGTCATGGTATTTTTTATTTTTGGAAAAAATGTCAATTTTTGGAACCCATGAACAGTAACCCACGACGCTGTGAACAGTTACCTTGGGTGAACAAACAGTAATATGCTACAGTTATATAAACAGTAATTATGAACAGTGGATAGCGTATTTTGGGAAAAAATTGAGATTTATTTTTATATATTTATGAGGACATATGGATGGAATTTTAAAAGGATTTATGGATAAAATTCATATAAATGAGTAATGACCAAGTATTTATAAAAAGATAACCTCTTTAAAAATGAGGTAATATGTGATCGTAAAGTATGCATGGGAAGCAAGCTAAGACATGGAATAGATGGATAAAATATCCAATTTCCTTGTATAGAAAAATGAAAGAAAAGGATAAAGGAGTCAGGTTGAAGCAAAGCAAAGGTAAGCAAGCACAACTTTGAAAATATGTTTTATTCTCAAGTATTTATGAAATGTGTTTAAGGGTGACCATTCCTATAATGTTTTGAAATAATGAATGTTTATAAGTTTTTATGGAAAGTCATGCCGGCATATTGATATCATGTGATGTTCATGGACATGTGCACATGTATGATGTACAAGGAAGGGGCCTTGGTGGAGGTAGAAAGCGGATCAGAGGGTCCCCCTTCACTATTGCTGAGTCGTATGGGCTGTGTGCCGACGGCGTCCTCCCCAGAGGTGGAGTCAAAGGAATGTTATGTGTAAATGAAATGCATTGCATTTTCATACATGGATTGAAAAGAAAAACATGGATTTGAAATGATGTTTTTAAAGGAATGGTGCAAATAATTCTCTACATGAGAATGACAAGCCACCTGGTGTAAGAGGTATATAATGCCAGGAAAATCAAAAGTTATGCATGTAGGAACCATGTAGGCGTCAAGAGGAAGAGAGGTTCCCCTTGATGAGGCCAAGTCGGAGACAGCTGGCGTATTAGACCATGCTATGTGAGATGTTCCCTGGGATAGCGTACCCACACATGAAGGTTTATGTCAAGAATGGAAAGAAAGTATTTGCACACATGGATTTGAAAAGATATTTTTAAGTGATGGTGCAAATAATTCTCTACATGAGAATGACAAGTCACCTAGTGTAAGAGGTATATAATGCTAGGAAAATCAAAAGTCATGCATGTAGGAACCATGTAGGCGTCAAGAGGAAGAGAGGTTCCCCTTGATGAGGCCAAGTCGGAGACAGCCGGCGTATTAGACCATGCTATGTGAGATTTTCCCTAGGCTAGCGTACCCGCACACGAATGTTTATGTCAGAAGTGGAAATGAAGCATTTGCACATCCAATGTTTATGAAAAGGTTTCTATTCCATTGATAGTTGATCACTTGCTAAGTGTCTCCTATCGAATGGAGAGAAATGCATTTACGAATGATTTACATGAATGGTTTATGAAAGGTTTCGAAATATGGTTTACGAAAAAGTTTCTATTCCGTTGGTAGTTGATCACTTAGTAAGTGTCTTCTATCGAATGGAGAGGAATGCATTTAAAATGAAAAATGCTTGCTTATTGAGTTTCGACTCATGTTTTGTTTTCCCAACCTCAGATAGGTGTAGGGAAAGCCAAGAGATGAAGGGCATGTGTTGCTAAAGAAAAAGAGAAATCTACAAAGGTTAGTAGATTTTTGTATGAATAGATTCCCTAATGGTATATGATGAAAAAGGGTATATGTTGTATAAAATTATGAAGTTATGAATAATATGAGAAGTTGATGATTTATGATGGTATGGATAAGTTCATTAAGAATGATGATGAGTATATATTTATATGATGAAAGAAAAAGAAATAAAAAATTTTTGGACGAGATCCAATTAAGTACCCGCCGCGTGATCAGGGCAACAATCCTAATTCACACTTACCAATCGACAAGATCCCGGAGTAAGGACTATGTGGACGCCTCGGTTCGGGGCGCCACACTAAAGGTATCCAAAATGAAAGGAATGGGCACAAGTGAACCATAAGTCACATGTCACACCGATGTGTGAATTGGAAGATTAACACCCAACTTGAAAGGCAAGTGAGTTATGCTAGTGGAGATAAGTTGATGTGGATTCATGTAGATTGGAAAACCTTAAGGGATGCAAGCATTTGAAATTTATGCATATAAATGAAATGTCATTTTCATTTATCTAGGCAAAGGCAAGGAAAAGTATAGAAGAATGGGATTAAGGCAATCTCAGGTAAGCAAGCGAACTTTCCAAAATATTGATTTCCTCCTATGTGTTGAAATGATTAAAAATGTTTATGTCGATGATTTCATGAATTTCTTACAAGTGGGCAAGCACAAGTTTTGAAAAATGATGACTTTAATGGAAGGCCTCAAGGATTGTTTCATTGGAAGCAAGCAACACTTTTTAAAATAATTATTTTATCACAAGTGTTGCAAAGAATGGGAATGTTTTACGTTGATGGTTTTAAGAATTTGCTTTCAAGTAAGCAATTTCTTCATGATGCTATTTTGAAAGGGATTTTATAAAGAAAAAACAGTTTTGACTGTTTCACAAAGAAATATTTGCAAACAAGTTTTGAGGTTATTCCCACAAGATTTTGTGAAAAACATGTGTGTTTATTGAAGAAAAAAAGGGATTTGATTTATAGAAAAGGATTTGTTTCTCCATTCCATGACACTTAAACATAAATAATGATTTCGACATGGTCCATCTATTTGAAATGGTTTAGAAAAGTATTGATTTCCTTTAAATATGAAAATATTTTGAAAATTCCTTGAAAAATGTTTATACGGATGTTTTTTAAAAGGGGTTTAAGAATGGCCAACCCAATAAGTTGATTTCATAAAATGAATTGATTTTGGGTTGCTAAAATAGCATACAAAAAGCTATGCAAGCCTCTCTTTATGTAAAAATGATAAGAGTGATATGTGGAACAAAGATATGATATCAGGGTGGATAAAAGGGAATGATGCAATTGCATAACCTTTATGAGCAAAAAGCCCCGAAATGGAAACCAAGAAAATGTTAGTAAAATACGTTGTTTATTATTGAAAATTTAAAATCTTTGAAGTTTCTTTATCATGATAATTTTAAGATTTATTCCAAGCAATATTTTTTTTAGAAAAGATTGTTTTCTCAAATATTTCAAACGCTTATCAAATTGTTTTACCTAAAATGTTTCTAAAAGTATTTAAGGGTGGTCATCCTAAAATTAACTTTCAAATTTGTTAAAGTGGGTGCACTCGCTTTTTTAAGATGTTTTAAAAGGACACGGACTGCAGTCTGTGATGTTTTATAAAATCAAGCTAACATATGAACATCTATGATGATGATGTATGGTGCACCAGAACAATGAATATATCAATTGTAGAGACGATCGGAGATGGACCGGGGCCCATTCTACATATGGCCAAGTTGCTAAGGGATGCCAGGAGGCCAGCGGCGCCCTCCCTGAGATGGGAGAAGGATTAAGGAACAACCACCTGGCTAGTGTGCTGTTATTTAATGGATTCTCTTCCAAAAGGTAGAATGATCACTTGATAAGTGTCACTACTGGACAGGGAGAAATGCATTTGCATATATTTTTCTTTTAAGAAAACCCAAAAAATTGGGATATAAAAGCATTTATACAAAAAGTTGTGTGAAACCCAACCTATGTAGGACTCAAATGTATGCATTGAACATTTACATGTGATTTATATTTGAATTTATTGAATTTTGAATGATTTTGTGATTTTGCTAAATTATTGCAATTAGGGCTAAGGATTAGCAATAATGATTCGAGACATCATTATGAGCTGATATGGGACAATGGGATTAAAGTAATTTGATGGTGATTCAAACATACCAATATATCATGGATAATTATTTCAAATTATTTCATATGAATTATGAGAATTTAAAGGATAATTATCAAGTTTAGTAGAAAAATACTAGAAAATTCATAACTCAACGCCTGTAAGGTGGATTCAAGTGAAATTTGAAAGGAAAGTTAGTGATGATGGGCTTGATCTTATGGGATTATTGGGTTATGAAAATCTATGATGAAATTAGTGTGGCAATTATTTGACCATAGTTCAACTTCAACTGTTAACTTCAAACGGCTATAACTTAGGCTAAAAAAATCGGATTGAGATAAAATTTGAAACGGTTGAATGAAATTATGAGATTAACATTTTAGAAGTTTTATATTAAGCTAATTATGTTGGGAAACTTCCTGAATTGGAAAAGGTGTATACAGTTGACTTTTACACCCCAAAAGTACCATGCATTAAAGGCATGGAGTACATGAAGTAAATGCAAATTTTAATGGCTAAAATAGGTGTCCAATGCAGCTTAAATATAGGGTATTTTGTGCATTATTATAAAATGAAAAATCCATGAATTTATCTCCAGCAATTACGTTATTATTTAAGGGGCTAAGGGTGACCTCAAAGGATCATAGTTGAGGTGGCATCATGGATGTCAACAAGCAGCTGCTGTTGGATTTTTTTTTCATTTTTTTTATTTTATAAAATGTGAACCTAGATAGCTGGAATGTAGGTATGTACAAATGTGCATTTATTCATGTGAAAAATCCTTGCAAAAATCGTTAATAGCAGCTACCCATTGAATGATGAAATGGTGGACAACATGGATCATACACATGGACGTGCAACGGTGTTGCTGCTGCAATTTTTTTGATTTTTTATGATAAATTAAAGGTTAAAATAACTAATAATTAAGTGCATAAATTAACCTTAAATTAAGGTTGTTAAAAAATGGAAAAAAAATTAGAAAATGGGGCAGTTAGTGGATGTGTGCAAGTGGACAACAGCTGATGGATTATCTTGAGCAGATTTTTACCTTTTGAATAATATCTTAAAAATAATTTACTTGGCCACAATTGACACAGCACACTAATGGGTAAGAATGTATTGAATTACCCTTGGAAATCTTGCTCCAAGTGGGGTCCACAAGCTGGAAAAGAATCCAGCCCTATATATATGTGGACGGCCAAGTGAGAGAGAGGGTTGGAAAGAAATTTTCTAAAGTTGCAAAACGCCTTCTCCACACACAGCAGCTCATGTCCAAGGGGAATCCCAGCAAGGAGGAATGAAAAAGGAATGAAAAAGAAAGGGAAGAAGGAGGAGAAATCAAGCACAAGTGATTAGGGTTTAAGTTTCACCAATCAAGTAAGTGTATGTGATGAGTTAAACCTTTTGATTTTAAGTTTTATACCCCAAGTTTTTGGATATGAATTTGATGCATAAAGTTTCCTTAAATGGTGATTCAACATGCCATTTGATCAAATATGGGATGAGTATTAAGATATACCTATGAATTTCCATGATATATGGAGTGTAGAATGGACTATGAGTTGAAAACCTAACTTGATAAATCCTAAATGCAAGTAACAAGTTGCTGTTTTGGATTAGTATCTTGTTTAGACTATGAATCATGTTTTAATGAAATATATTTTTTGATTTAAGCTTAAGATGTGAATTTTAGAAAGAATGAAATGCAAAGTGGTGGATATCACCGGATTTCCATGTTTATGTGACATAGATGTTGTATAATTATGCTCAAGTAAATTATGGATGATTTAAAGGGTAAATTACTCTAAATTTATGGTATTTTTAATGACCAAAAAGAATGAATTAACCTTGCCTTAAATCTGGAATTTTAGGGTATAGGTATGAACATGCAAAATGGAGTGAGAAAGACACCCAACATGTGCATGAATGTTGCTGTTTTGAAAGGAGTTAATTTATGGATGCTAAATATGTGTTAATACCCTAGATTTGGGTTAGGAAAAGTTGCTTTAATTGCTGAAAATTCGGAATTATAAAACTGTTTAGGGTTAAGTATTGAAAGACACGTTAAATGTGTGAAAAATGGGTTCCAAAGTTGCTGTTTTGGAAACCTATGATTAGTGGATTAAAATTCCATAAAAATACCCTAAATAAAGTGGTAATTAAGGATGATTATAATTCTGAAAAATTGACAAAGTTTCTTGTTGGAAACAATGTTCAAAATAAAACAAATTGACCAAGGATTGAGTTTTGATGATTAACAAGAACTAATTTGAGTATATATATATGACTAATATGTTTGCCAAGTGTTTAAGGAAAGCAGAGAAGTCAAGTCGATCTTCGAGTCGACTTGAACTTCGACTTGGGAGTGAAGTCGATAGTGAAGTCGACTCCACTAGCGACTTCAAACAAGCCAAAACTGGACAGAGTTGAAAATGGAATTCTGACGAGTGAAGTCGCAGGCCAAGTCGACTCCACATGCGACTTGGGTAGTCAAGTCGCAGACGAAGTCGACTCCAGCATCGACTTCAAATTGCACAGAAGTGTCCAGCGTTGAAATCTGGCTCCCGAAGATGACGAAGTCGCAGACGAAGTCAACTCCAGGTGCGACTTGGGCGAAGTCGCAGACCAGGTCGACTCCAACTTCGACTTGAGAAGTTTTGAAGTCTAAGCTGAAGTTTCAAAGCATATTCAAGATATCCATTTGAAGTTTCTCACATACAAATGAGATGTAAAGACTACTCTTAAAGAGAAACTTAAGTTTTGAAGATCAAAGCAAGAATCTAAGTACAAATTCAAATCAAGTCTATCAAGCTCAAAGCAAATCTTCAAGCTAGCTTCCAAATGGAGTAATACCCAAGTCATGAAGACCAAGTGAGTCCAAAGCAAAGCAAGGAACATACATATATTGTGCAAGGACTCAAAGCTTTCAAATGGTTTGCAAGATTCAAGACATTTCAAGAAGATCAAGGCCAAGCTCTACATTGAATCATAAGAACTACAAACATAAGGGCCACTCAACACTTATGAAGACTAAAGGGAGAAAGCTAAAGCAAACCAAGTGAGGATCAAGGCGTTTTTGCAATAGACCAAGCCAAGTCGCAACCCAAGTCGACTTCAGGATCGACTTGAGTTGAAGTCTGAAAGCCAAGTCGACCCAAGTCTCAGACTTGAGTTTCTGAAGAACCCAAGTCGCAGGCCAAGTCGACTCCATGTGCGACTTGGAAGCCAAGTCGCAGGCCAAGTCGACTTCATCTTCGACTTGGAGTATAACGTTCGAATTTTTGAACGTTGGAGTTCATTTATTGCGCGCCAACCACTCCTACAACGTTCCAATCTTTCTCATTCTATAAAAAGACATTCAAATGAACGTGAGAAGGTACAATACTCACTACTCTAAGGATCATAGAGAGAAAATAAGTGCAAGAAAGACTTTCAAATCCCTTTTCTCCATATTTGAGTGTTTCAAAGGAAGAAAGAGCTTCAAACTGCAAGTTGCTTTAACGATCATCATCCCAGCTGTCTTTGATTTCTTTCTCGAGCTCAATCTGTCTACACAAATCTGTAAAGTGTAGTTCTTGCTTATTTTTATTGTTTTGTTGTACTAAACTTGATTTAGCTTGAATAGCTAAGATCAAGTGTATGCAAGTAGGGAGTGATTGGAGTGAGACTCATCACCTACTTGTGCATTGAGTTGTTACGCCCCCTAGAGCTAGAATCTAGAAGAGAGCAAGTGGCTCTAGTTGTTTATGCCCCCTAGAGCTTTGAATCTAGAAGAGAGCGGTGACTCTAAGTGTATTCAAGGAATACATAGTGGAACCCAAGTCACAACGGAGTGTGAGCTTGGAAGAGTGGAGTAGGGAAGGTTTGCCCGAACCACTATAAATCTTGTGTTCTGTTTTCTATTACTGCTTTATTTTAATTGCTCTCCATTAGCTTTCATAAGGGGATTAATTTTTGAAAGGGGTTAAGTTTTTGATTTACCAAAGATTTTTTAAAAGAACCCAATTCACCCCTCCCCTCTTGGGTTTAGCCATCAACTCAGGACCAACAAGTGGTATCAGAGCAGGTCTTTGAGTTTACCAAAGAGATCTTATCGATATGGCATCCCAATCTACTTCCGTTCCCGCTTTTGCTGAAGGTCAATCCTTTACAAGGCCACCGTTGTTTGATGGGAACAATTTTGGATATTGGAAGCTTCGTATGAAGCAACTCATCATGGCTACCGATATGGATTCTTGGATTGCTATTCAAGATGGAGTAACTTTGCCTACCGATGAACGAGCTTCCAAATGGACCGATGAGGAAGTAAGAACTGTTAAGAGCAACGCCAAAGCTATGAACTCTTTATTTTGTGCTCTTACTGCTTCTGAGTATGATAGAGTATCCTCTTGCTTAACCGCCAAAGAAATATGGGATACACTAACCTCTATCTATGAAGGAACTTCTCAAGTCCAAGGGACGAGAAGAAATATTTTGATTGGAGAACTAGAGAATTTTAGAATGCTAGAAACAGAAAATATTTCTGAAATGTTTGCTAGGTTCTCAAAGATTACTAATGCTCTAAAAGGTCTTGGAAAGGCTATTTCTGAATCTGAGCAGGTTATGAAAATTTTAAGAGCTCTACCCGAATCATGGACCCCAAAAATCATTGCAATAGAAGAAGCCAAGGATCTTAACACACTAAAGCTTGAAGACTTAATTAGCTCTCTCATGTCACATGAGCTAATCAAGAGAAGAAATGAAGATCAACACAGGGGCAAAAGAGCAATTGCCTTAAAAGCCGCACAAGACACCGATGACACATCTTCTTCTCAAAACGACGATGAGATTGCCCTACTCACAAAACGCTTCAGAAAATTTGTGAGGAAAGGCAAGAATTTCAGAAGCTTCAAAGAAAGAACTCCCAGAGAAAAGAAGAAAGAATCAACCAAATGCTACCGATGTGGCGGTTCGGGACATATGCAGGCTCAATGTCCAACTCTCGAAGAAAACAAGGCAAAAGAACAAAGAAAGGATTGAGGGAACAATAGAAGATTCCAGAAATACAAAGGAAGAGGCATGTACGTGAATGATGAAGAATCTACGACGAGTAGCTCCTCAACCGACGACATAGAGGCGGAAGAATGTGCAAGAATTTGCTGCATGGCACAAATCGAGCAAGGAGAATAAATTACCTCAACAAAAGACATAAGCAATGAAGAGGTAAGCTCTAAACTCTCCTTTCTGAATCAAGTTATTCTTCCTTTCAAGAATGCCTCAAATGTACTGAATTAGATGAACTACAAACTGCATATGATTCATTATATGAAGAAATGAAGAAATTAGGAAGCAAGTTTACAATTAAGAAGAGACAATGTGATGCAACAATAATTGTAAATGGTAAACTTGCAGAAAGATTAGACAAATTGAAAGATGAAACTGAATTGCTGAAAATGGAGAACAAATCATTAAATGAATCATTAGCTAAGTTCTCTAATCAAGGAGAAAGTGTTAAAATGTTTCTGAATATGACCTCCCAAACACATAAAAGAGGTCTTGGGTATCATACATTTGAGCATGGAGAAAGTAGCAAATCAAATGTGCAAACACTTGAGAAATATCAAACTAAAGCTGCATCTTTTTACAAGCCACAAAAGAAAAACTTTAAGTGGACTAGAAGACCAACATATGAACCATTGTATACTTGGAGGCCTACTCCAAGATTACCTATGGCTTATAATTTCTGCAATAAAATGGGTCATAAAACTTACAAATGCAATTTTAAGAAATTATATGACCATGGTGCAAAGTTAGTTTGGGTTCCAAGAAACACAAGATTTGGGCTTTCCAAGTTAGAACAACAAAAGTTGATGTATATTACTAACCCAAATGGACCCATAAAATGGGTACCAAGGAGATAAGATTTATTTGCTTATTTTTCAGACATGTTTAAAGGCAAAGGCAAACAATGAATGGTTCATGGATAGCGGTTGCTCAAGGCATATGACCGGTGAAAGAAGTTTGTTTCATAAACTTAAGCCGTGCAACGATGGAATGGTTGCCTT
The DNA here is from genome assembly GCA_030490835.1 of Annona cherimola. Taxonomy (NCBI): domain Eukaryota; kingdom Viridiplantae; phylum Streptophyta; class Magnoliopsida; order Magnoliales; family Annonaceae; genus Annona; species Annona cherimola. The sequence continues at coordinate 78,030,285 of CM059974.1, read as the reverse complement.
TGATAATAATGAAAAAGGTAAGATTAAAGGTAAAGGAAATATACATAGTATTTCAAATGCTTGCATGGAAGATGTTTTGTTTGTTGAAGGACTCAAACACAATTTAATGAGTATTAGCCAATTATGTGATAAGGGATACAAAGTTGTGTTTGAATCATCTATATGTAATGTATTTGATGGAGAACATATCATGTTTAGTGGCAAAAGACATGGAAATGTTTATTTGGTTTCACTTGATGAATTAGATGGTCAATGTCTAATGGCCATTGATAACGATCCATGGGTTTGGCACAAGAGGCTTGGACATATAAACATGGGCAACATAAAGACCCTATGGAAAAAGAGTTTGGTAGAGGGATTACCAAAATTAAAATATGACAAAGACAAGATTTGCAAGGCATGTCAATTATCTAAACAACCAAAGATGCCTTTCTCTACCAAAAAGGAAATTTCCACCACTAGGCCACTTGAACTACTACACATGGATCTATACGGGCCATCCGACATTCTAACCATTGGTGGAAAGAAATATGTATTTGTCATAGTTGATGATTTTTCAAGATTCACATGGATAATTCTCTTAGCTAGTAAAGATGAAGCCTTCTCTATGTTTGCAACTTTTGTGAATTTGGTGCAAAATGAAAAACAGAGTACTATTGTGACCATAAGAAGCGATCATGGTGGCGAATTCGAAAACAAACGATTCATGAAATTTTGTAATGGGAAAGGAATTCACCACACATTTTCTGCACCAAGAACTCCACAACAAAATGGAGTAGTTGAAAGGAAAAATAGAACTATACAAGAGATGGCTAGAACTATGCTAAATGAGAGCAATCTATCCAAGAAATTTTGGGGTGAAGCTGTGAGTACAACTTGTCATGTTTTGAACCGAGTTACCATTCGAGCAATCTTGAAAAAGACCCCATATGAACTATGGAAAGGAAGAAAACCAAATATCTCATATTTTCATGCTTTTGGATGTACATTCTATGTTTTAAACAATGGAAAAACCAATTTGGGCAAATTAGATGCCAAAAGCGATGATGCTATATTCCTTGGTTATTCATCAAATAGCAAAGCATATAGAGTATTCAACAAACGAAACCAAGTTGTAGAAGAATCCATACATGTTGTATTTGATGAAATTAACCAAAGTCCGAGAAAGGAGGATGAACTAAGTGATGCAGATGAGACAAAAAGCAAAGAACAACCAAAGGAACTCGAGCTCAAGCCAGAAAATCCAGTGGAGGAAGAGGTAAGTGAAGGTAATGACTCTTACAAACCTCCAACTGATTTAAAGTTCAAAAATGCCCATCCAATTGAACAAGTTATTGGAAATATATATGGAGGAGTAAAAACTAGAAGATCAAAACAAAACGTTTATGGCCAATATGCGTTTGTATCGAAAATTGAACCAAATACCATTGAACAAGCTCTTAATGATGAAAATTGGGTTATTTCAATGCAAGAAGAGCTAAATCAATTCGAAAGAAACAATGTATGGCATTTAGTTCCTAGACCAAACAATCATACCGTCATTGGTACCAAATGGGTATTTAGGAACAAATTAGACGAAAGCGGTCTTGTAATTAGAAACAAGGCAAGATTAGTAGCCAAAGGGTATTCCCAAGAAGAAGGAATTGATTTTGAAGAATCGTATGCATCCGTGGCTAGATTAGAAGCCATACGCATCCTACTAGCATTTGCTTCTCATATGAACTTCAAATTGTTTCAAATGGATGTAAAAAGCGCATTTTTGAATGGTTATTTGAATGAAGAAGTATATGTTGAACAACCCCCTGGTTTTGAAGAAAAGGATCAATCAAAGTTTTTTTATAAATTAACCAAAGCATTATATGGACTAAAACAAGCACCAAGAGCTTGGTATGAAAGGTTAAATAGATTCTTGATTGGTCATGAGTTTCAAAGAGGGAAAGTAGACACTACTTTATTCATCAAGTACAAAAATAAAAATATTTTGATTGTACAGATTTATGTGGATGACATAATATTCGGTGCTACTGATGAAAATCTTTGTCAAGAATTTTCTAAGATAATGCAGAGCGAGTTCGAAATGAGCATGATGGGAGAATTAAATTTCTTCCTTGGACTTCAAATCAAGCAACAAAATGAAGGAATATTTCTAAACCAGTCCAAATATGTCAAAGAAATGCTCAAGAAATTTAGAATGCAGAATAGCAAAGGGGCAAACACTCCAATGAGCTCTACAATCAAGATCGACACGGACGAAAACGGTAAAAGTATCGATCAAAAGCTCTATAGAAGCATGATTGGATCCTTGTTATATTTAACTGCTTCTAGACCCGATATCTTATTCAGTGTTTGTATGTGCTCTATATTTCAAGCATGTCCTAAAGAATCACATCTACTTGCTGTAAAAAGAATTTTTAAATATTTGATAAAAACTACAAACCTTGGACTATGGTATCCAAAGGGGTCAACCTTTGATCTAATCGGCTATTCGGATGCAGATTTTGCCGGTTACAAAGTAGATAGAAAAAGTACTAGTGGAACTTGTCAATTTCTTGGACATATGTTGGTTTCATGGTATTCAAGAAAACAAACAAGTGTTGCTCTATCTACTGCGGAAGCCGAATACATAGCCGCTGGTAGTTGTTGTGCCCAACTACTTTGGATGAAACAGCAATTAAAGGACTATGGTATTGATTATGTTGATATTCCAATTAGATGTGATAATACAAGTGCAATATGTTTAACTAAAAATCCTATACTGCATTCAAGAACTAAGCATATTGATGTGAGACACCATTTCATTAGAGAGCATGTTGAAAATCATGATGTGTGCTTAGAATATGTAAAAACAGAAGACCAAATTGCTGATATTTTTACCAAACCTCTAGCCAAGGATTCATTTTATAAGATTAGGAATGATATGGGAATGATAGAGCTAAACTAGGAAAAATAAATAAGAAAATTAAATTGGAAAATGTCAAGTCGATGAGTCAAGTCGACTCCAAGGACGCCAAGTCGACTCCGCTTCAGAAGCGAAGTCGACTCCGCTAGGGTCGAAGTCGACTCCGCCTCCAGGCGAAGTCGACTCCAGAAGGACCGAAGTCGACTTCGCCTAGGGCAAGTCGACTCCGCGAGCGCGCAACCGTCCGAATTCCTCTTTCTTCTCTACTTCTTTCCTTTCTTTTTCTTTCTCCCTCATTTCCCGCCAGTCCATCCTTTTTTCTTTTTCTCTCTCTTCCCAGCGAAGCTCCGGCATTCCTCCGGCAATCCTCTCTGTTTTCTCTTTTCCCTCTCCTCTCCGACGATTTCCCACTCTCTCTTCTCCGACTCCGGCCAATCCCTCCTTCTTTCAAGTTACTCTCTCTCTCTCTCATTTTCTCTTGCTAACTCTCTCTCTCAAAACCTTTCTCATTTCCATCTCAGTTTTCTTCTTCTCTCTCACAACTTTGTTAGCTCTCTCAAGTTCTCTCTAAAAGCTACCTATCTATTTCTCATTTTCAAACCTCATATCTCATTCCAAATGGCCCCAAAGAAAGCCGTCTCAAAACCATTACAAAAGCCTGTGCCTAGACCTTCCAAATCTCTCACAGAGAAAGAAATTCCTAGAAAAGCTAGGACACCCGCAAAAAGGGCAAGAGAGGAACCCTCTACATCTACGGGCAGAAGAGTTCAATTCCAAGAAGGAACTCCATCCAACACTGCGGGTCGTGAGGAACAAGCCCAAACCTCACAGAGCACACACTCCGGGGCAAGTAGAAGGGGCGCCGTGGCTGGAAAAACTCAAGTACTAAAGATGTCCACTACCTATTTCAGAACAGAGATCAATCATGGCCGATTCTACAAGAACTTCTATGAACGAAAGGTATTCATACCAAAAATCATAGATTTTAAATTTTTAAAAGATTATGGGTCCGACATAGAAGACCTATTAGATTTTCAAGGATGGACCAAATTGCTAAAGGAGGATGACAGGGTCTATCCAGATCTTACCAGAATCTTTTACTATGAGTGGGATGAAGAAAATTTTGGTACATATGTCAAAGAAGTGGAAATGGATTTTGGAATCGGGATAAATCCAAGCCAGACCAGAGCAATGAGTCATTTAGGACAAATACTTGGAGTCCCCTATGTTGAAGAACCTTTTCCTGAGGATCTCACAATGGATCAGATATACAATCAGCTCACCCGGAGTAACAAGTATCATCCGGGCATCAAATTTCTTCGATACATGGATTTATCACCAAGACTACGGGTTCTAAGACTTCTCATTGCCCACTGCATCTACCCAAAGGGCGGTGGAAGAAATCAATTGAACCCACAAGAAGCTGAGATCTTATGGAAAGTAGCAAATAAAGTCAAGGTGAGTCTACCTAGATTGTTTCTAGAAGCCTTGGCAAGTCGAAAGGATAATCCGAGGGGAGTCCTTCCTTACGGCACTTGGATCACAAAGATCCTCGAACATTTTGAAGTGGACATTGAAGGCGAGCCATTCGAAGTGCTCAAGTCCACCAATGCAATCAACAAAGCACTAATCCAGAGGATGAAGATAAATGTGCTTGAACTCAGGTCCGAAGCTCCAGAAGAAGAGCATCGAGAAGACCAAGCACAAGCTGAGGGGGAGCAACCTCCCATGGCTTCACCTGCACGGGCCGCTTCTCCTCCATCGCACGGATCTTACTCTCCACAAGGGTCCGCTGCAAGAGAACGGGTGCCTCCCACCTCTTCTGAGGAGGTCACCCTGAGGGATCTCAAAGATGAAATCATTGCCATGAGGGCAGAAATGGGCTATCAAGAAAACCGGATGACAAGTCTTGTCACCGGTGTCCTTAATGCGCTTGAAGATATGCATTCCCGACAAGATAGAATCGAGCGGGAAATGCGAAATATCCGCTATCATCTTGCCTCAAGCCATCATAAGAAGAGACCCATGCCTGAACTCGATCCCTACGAGTCGGGTTCAGTTCATAGAGAGGCAACTCCCGATCACGCTTCTCTTGTCTACTCCTCGGCCCATCATTGTCCCATCAAACCTATTCCATATCCGATCTCTCAATTTCAATTCATCAAATCATTATTTTTGCTTGATTGACAAAAAGGGGGAGATAGAATAGATAGAATAGGAATTGAGTTGAAAGTTTTTTTAAGTTTTGGGTTGGGTACATTGTATTTAAGGTTTCATTTATGCTTTAATTTTTGTTTTCTGTAATGAAACTTCATATATATATATGAAAATATGTTTTATTTTTGATATGATACTTGGTTTATGATTGATATGATTGATATATTTGATAAGTGATTGCAATTTTTATTAATACAAAGTATTCTTAATGATTAATACTCAATATATGGCTTGTAAGGTATTCAAGCATACTCTATGCCAAAATGACTAATGTTCTGAAAATGTTCTCATTTAAACTCAAAACTCTAAATTATATGTTCAAAGATACTTATATGCTCTGTTTTCTCAAATGAACAAGTTTGAGTTTTTTGAAAGGTATCAACTCAAATGAAGTTTTGTCAATCATCAAAAAGGGGGAGATTGTTGGAAACAATGTTCAAAATAAAACAAATTGACCAAGGATTGAGTTTTGATGATTAACAAGAACTAATTTGAGTATATATATATGACTAATATGTTTGCCAAGTGTTTAAGGAAAGCAGAGAAGTCAAGTCGATCTTCGAGTCGACTTGAACTTCGACTTGGGAGTGAAGTCGATAGTGAAGTCGACTCCACTAGCGACTTCAAACAAGCCAAAACTGGACAGAGTTGAAAATGGAATTCTGACGAGTGAAGTCGCAGGCCAAGTCGACTCCACATGCGACTTGGGTAGTCAAGTCGCAGACGAAGTCGACTCCAGCATCGACTTCAAATTGCACAGAAGTGTCCAGCGTTGAAATCTGGCTCCCGAAGATGACGAAGTCGCAGACGAAGTCAACTCCAGGTGCGACTTGGGCGAAGTCGCAGACCAGGTCGACTCCAACTTCGACTTGAGAAGTTTTGAAGTCTAAGCTGAAGTTTCAAAGCATATTCAAGATATCCATTTGAAGTTTCTCACATACAAATGAGATGTAAAGACTACTCTTAAAGAGAAACTTAAGTTTTGAAGATCAAAGCAAGAATCTAAGTACAAATTCAAATCAAGTCTATCAAGCTCAAAGCAAATCTTCAAGCTAGCTTCCAAATGGAGTAATACCCAAGTCATGAAGACCAAGTGAGTCCAAAGCAAAGCAAGGAACATACATATATTGTGCAAGGACTCAAAGCTTTCAAATGGTTTGCAAGATTCAAGACATTTCAAGAAGATCAAGGCCAAGCTCTACATTGAATCATAAGAACTACAAACATAAGGGCCACTCAACACTTATGAAGACTAAAGGGAGAAAGCTAAAGCAAACCAAGTGAGGATCAAGGCGTTTTTGCAATAGACCAAGCCAAGTCGCAACCCAAGTCGACTTCAGGATCGACTTGAGTTGAAGTCTGAAAGCCAAGTCGACCCAAGTCTCAGACTTGAGTTTCTGAAGAACCCAAGTCGCAGGCCAAGTCGACTCCATGTGCGACTTGGAAGCCAAGTCGCAGGCCAAGTCGACTTCATCTTCGACTTGGAGTATAACGTTCGAATTTTTGAACGTTGGAGTTCATTTATTGCGCGCCAACCACTCCTACAACGTTCCAATCTTCCTCATTCTATAAAAAGACATTCAAATGAACGTGAGAAGGTACAATACTCACTACTCTAAGGATCATAGAGAGAAAATAAGTGCAAGAAAGACTTTCAAATCCCTTTTCTCCATATTTGAGTGTTTCAAAGGAAGAAAGAGCTTCAAACTGCAAGTTGCTTTAACGATCATCATCCCAGCTGTCTTTGATTTCTTTCTCGAGCTCAATCTGTCTACACAAATCTGTAAAGTGTAGTTCTTGCTTATTTTTATTGTTTTGTTGTACTAAACTTGATTTAGCTTGGATAGCTAAGATCAAGTGTATGCAAGTAGGGAGTGATTGGAGTGAGACTCATCACCTACTTGTGCATTGAGTTGTTACGCCCCCTAGAGATAGAATCTAGAAGAGAGCAAGTGGCTCTAGTTGTATATGCCCCCTAGAGCTTTGAATCTAGAAGAGAGCGGTGACTCTAAGTGTATTCAAGGAATACATAGTGGAACCCAAGTCACAACGGAGTGTGAGCTTGGAAGAGTGGAGTAGGGAAGGTTTGCCCGAACCACTATAAATCTTGTGTTCTGTTTTCTATTACTGCTTTATTTTAATTGCTCTCCATTAGCTTTCATAAGGGGATTAATTTTTGAAAGGGGTTAAGTTTTTGATTTACCAAAGATTTTTTAAAAGAACCCAATTCACCCCTCCCCTCTTGGGTTTAGCCATCAACTCGGGACCAACATTTCTGACTTAAAAATTTTTATGAAATGCATCTTATACATGTTGTAAAATGGGTATATGCGAAGGGATGAACATGCATAAGTGATAAACGACTTATCTAATTTGATTTTGTGCAAAAATGCATGAAAATATGATAAATTTCATGATTATATAGTTTTTTAACTGTATGATGTTAATTTGAAATTTTGGGATTAATTAATATAGCTTAAGGCGACAACGTGTGGTTAAAATGAGCACCGATGTGTAAAATTTTGGAAAATAAGTGAAAAATGTTGTATGGAAGGTAATGAACCTTTAAATAATAATTATTGACTGATTATTATGTGATTGAATGGTTACCCTACTTATGGGATTAAATATGTTGTGTAATAGCCGATGGAATGTGCAAGTATGTGCTATATATGCATAATGACTTGAGAAGTCAAATGAATTATGTATGTTAATGAAAATGGGTTGGAAAAATAAGTGGGATGCAAGAAAAAGGAATATATGAATATTATATTATTCTCATGTAGGCAAGGGCAAAGAAAAGTCAGATTTGGAAAGTTAAAGAAAAACAGGTAAGCAAGAAAAATTTTAAATGATTTTTGTTTTCTAAATTGCTTTACATAAATGCAGCTTTTGCTCTAATTGTTTTGATGTGAACACTGCAATTATTTCTAATGTATTTAAGGATGGCCATTCCTTAGTTAAATATGTGCTGAAATGATGTTTTGTTTACAATATGGTAGTATGAAATTTTCTTTGGTAAATGTTATGAAAAATGATGTGATTCTAAGTTTCTGAATGGAATCATGCTAGCATGTTAAAGATGGTTTTTATGAAAGTTCATGTGTACAAAGTACTAGGTGCACCTGAAAGGTATAAGTGGACCGATTGTCCCCCTTGGGTGTGGCCAAGTTGCTAAAATAGGCCCAAGGCCGGCGGCGCCCTCTCTGAGATGGGAGAAGACAAGAATGGATGGTTGCCTAACTAACTTCCATCCTACAAAGGACATGCTCCATGGCGCCCCTGACCTGAGGCCTCCACAAGCCTTACTCCAAGACCGTTTCGATTGGTAAATGTGATCAGGATTGTTGCCCTGATCACGCGGCGGGTTCTTAATTTGATCTCGTCTAATTTTTTTTTTCCTTTTACATATAAGCATACACTTATCATCATTCATAGTGGACTCATCCATATCATCATAAAATTCATCGTACAAGTATCTTTACTTTCATATTATAGGCAGCATATGTATTCATAAATAAAAATTCACGTAGAATTTTATACATAATCACTTATCTATTTACATCATACAAAATCAAATCCATTTCATTATAAGCAATACATTCATCCATTCATTCTTCAACATATCAATAGCTTTTAGCTTTGCTCCTTTTCTCGAGTCGTAACCCTGTCTAAGGTTAGGAAAACAAAACGTGAGTGACAAACTATCACGCACTGGCCTCACTGCCTCGGTATTGTCCGCTTTGGGCCTCGCCCGTACGGTTTTGTCCTTTTGGGTTCACGTGCCCGTCCTTCCCCAAAAGGCGCCTCGACAGGACAACCAGTGCCTCCACTTATAGCCCAGGCTCCCTCCCTCATCCTAACCGATATGGGATTCCACATCCTATGTCACGCACTAGCCTCACTGCCTCGGTATTGTACGCTTTGGGCTTTGCCCGAACGGTTTTGTCCTTCTGGGTTCACGTGCCCGTCCTCCCCCAAAAGGCGCCTCGACAGGACAACCAGTGCCTCCACTTATAGCCCAGGCTCCCTCCCTCATCCTAACCGATGTGGGATTCCACATCCATCCCCCCTTGGGGCTCTAGCGTCCCCGATGGACACCACCGGCCGAAGGTCGGGAGTCGGCTCTGATACCATTATGTCACACACTGGCCTCACTGCCTCGGTATTGTCCGCTTTGGGCCTCGCCTGCACGGTTTTGTCCTTCTGGGTTCACGCGCTCATCCTTCCCCAAAAGACACCTTGACAGGACAACCAGTGCCTCCACTTATAGCCCAGACTCCCTCCCTCGTCCTAACCGATGTGGGATTCCACACAAACTCAGTAAGCAAGCATCATTTTTTCTTTTAAATGCATCCCTCGGCCATTCGGTAGGAGACACTTATCAAGTGATCAACTACCAATAGGAAGAAACCTTTTATATAAATCTTCTTTATAATACACTTATAGAACTTTGTGCATGTCCCCATTTCGAGGATTTTCAAAGGTGATGTCTATGCATCTAAACTATTTTTCATGGGGATAATTGTTTGTCCCAAAATATTTTTCATCTACCATGAGGACATGTCTATGTCCAAAAATATTTTTCATATGGCATGAGCACAATTATATGTCCTAAAATATTTTTCTTATAACCTTTTTCCCCATGAGGTCATTTACATGTCCCAAAACATCATCTATTTAAATTTCTTTATAACCCAACTCGGGGTTATTCAAGAGCAATGCATGTGCATAGGAATCTTTTATCTATGCGGACATTCTCATGTCTAAAAATATTTTTCTATATAATCCTCTTTTAACCCGAATATAAGATACCAAACTCCTTTTAAACCAATATGGTGGACATATTCATGTCCTAAAATATTTTTCGGTATCTTCTGAAAACTAAACATAAATCCATTTGAAACCAACACAAATCCATTTAAAACCAAACAGCGTCGGTGCCCATTTTGGGACTTTTAAAACATAGGGAACATATGTATGTTCCAAAAACATATGGATTTGTGTCTCTGACCCTCAGGTTGGTGACACTTAACAAGTGATCATCCTTCCCTAGGAAAGAAACCTTTCATGAGACAGCATGTGAGCTAGGCGTCTGCTCATGAGCTTACTCCCATTTCAAAGAGGGCGCCGTCGGCCTCCAGCCTTCCCTAGTGACTCGGCTACAGGTAGAGGTGAGCTCTGGTTTTCGACCATTTTGGTCCTTAACCGCCTCAACCATGAGCCTAGTACATCGTTTTGCGCACACTCGTATGCTAGCAATGATTTTCACAAAACTTAGCACAGTCATTTGACTATGCCCTTTTTCAAGCCTCAGCTTGATATGTATGAAGCCAACTTAGTCCGCAGACTATGCCCTTCTCGAATTGAGAACTGGGCAGGATTGTTTTGAAAATAAAATATTTTAAACCACTCAGTCCGCAGACTATGCCCTTCTCGAATTGAGAACTGGGCGTGGTTTGTTTTGAAAATAAAACATTTTTGTAAACTATTTCCAAATCCTAATGTTAGGATGACCACCATTAAAGAGATTAGCAATATTTTAATAAATCCATTTTACCAAACATTTGAAATATTTGAGAAGGCAATATTTTGTAAAATTTAAATGATTTGCTAAACAACTTTTGAAATTCTCATTTTTAAAAGCTTTTGATCTAATTCAAAACTCGCGGAGACGAAACTTTTCTTAATAACATTTTTATGAGCAAAATATATGCAACTCACTTCTATCCACTGTAATGGCATTATCTATTTTATCCACGTCACTTCCTTGTTATTTTTATATATAGAAGAGTTTGCATAATCTTTTGATCATTATTTAAACATAAAATCCACCAAATCAATTTGTAGGACTGGTCACCCTTAAATCTTTTTGGAATATCAGAGTAAAGCATCTTCAAAGTGTTACAACTCTAAGAGTTGAAAAGCACCTTGATAGATTATTTCAAAACACCTACATAAATCTCAAAACACGCACATAAATTCAATTTATGACATTTAATGGAAACCATTTCAAAACATCTATTTATGTCTAGAAACCATTTTGTAAAGAATTATTTTTTTCAATAAAACTCTTTGTACCACACTTGTATGAACTTGCTTATATTAAAACCATCTTAAAACCCACATCATATTTTCAAGAACTGAGATTGCTTACTCTATATGAAATTTTTCACATCATTAATATAAACATGATCAAGTAATGTTAATACTTGAAGATAAACATTATGCTTAAAAATTCACTTGCTCATCTTGTAAGCAACTATGATACCAACTTATTAAAGAAAGTTCATAAATTTCATAAAACTCCTTTGAAACAATATTTCAAAGGGCTTGCTTACTTGTAAGCAAACTCTTAAAAACATCAACATAAATATATATTTTTTTAAACATTTCAACACATATGAGGAAATCAATATTTTGGAAAGTTCTCTTGCTTATCTGCGTTTCTTTAGCTTCCCAAGTCTACCTTTTCTTTGCCCTTGCGTACATGAGAATAATATAACATTTCATATATTCCTTTTTATTACATCAAACTTAATTTTTCAACCCATTTTCATTAACATACATCATCCATTTGACTTCTCAAGTCATTAGATACATAGATAGCATATATTTCCACATTTCATCGGTTAACACATAACATATACAATCTCATAAGTAGGGTAACCATTCAATCACATAATAATCATCCAATATTTAACATTTAAAGGTTCGTTATCCTTCATTTACCATTTTTCACTTATTTTTCAAAATTTACACATCGGTGCTCCTTTTAAGCACACGTCATCGCCTTAAACTTCATAAATTAATTCCAAAATTTGAAATTGATCATTATGCACTCTAAACAGATATATAATCATGAATTATATCATGTTTTCATATTTTTTTTCACAAAATCACATTACATAAGTCATTTACCACTTATGCATGTTTATCCTTTCACATATGCCCATTTGGCAACACATATAAGAGGCATCTCATAAAATTTTCCAAGTCAGAAACTTGGTCACTAATTCAGAATGGTTATTACCCTTAGTTATCACTTTATTCAGGGTATTTTTATGGGATTTAAATCCACTAATCATAGGTTTCCAAAACAGCCCTTGTCTTCTTATTTTCACTAAGTTCCATCTTCTTATTTAACCATTAATTCCATATATATATATAATAATATCAATTATCAATCACCTTTGCTATCATTAATCCTTTAATAAACTCTTTCCTAACATATATATCAATTTTAATCATTTCTACTTAGGTTTCATATTTCTTTTTGATTTTTTTCTCAAACTATCCACATATGCTGAAATCAGGCATACTGAAATCTCTAAATCTTTCTTTATAATAAAATAAATGTATTTAATTCTGAAATTTCTATAATAAATCAATAAATACATGAATTAAATTTTATAAAACTTTTATCACGAAATATTAACATTATATATTTATTTTGGAATTTTCACTGTGCTGGATAGTGTAGTGAGTTTAGGGTCAGCCCAAATCACGTGAATTATGGGGCATATTTATACCCATAAAAACCTAATTTTTATTTTTTTCATGTGATTATAAATATGTATTATATATCCTTTAAAATTATTCAGCCCAAAATTCCTTTTATAAAAATTATTATAAATCATTGTTTACAGCTGATCCTGTCTCCCGTTTTTACCTTGTTGAGGTTAATCTACTCGGATTTTTAATTTGAAACCTGCTTAATATTTAAATCTAAAATTTTTATCTTCCCTTAATCATTATATAATGAGATTTTTAAAAATATTTAATGGTGAAAATCCTTCTTTTACTACTTCATTCATATTTTGGTTTATATCATCATATAATTTCTAGATTTGAAGTATAAACTCAAAATAATCATATACTTACTTGATTAAATGGGTGATCTCTCCTTTTCCCCTTTCTTTTTCCTTGTTTTTTTCTTTCTTCTTGTCTGGGCTAGGGCTGGAATGTGCGCTGCTGCCTTGGGGTGCAAGTTTCGGCACTTAGAAAAATATTTTCCAAGCCTCTCTTCACATGACCGAGCATCCCCCTTGTAGAGCTGGAATTTCCAGCTATGGGCCCCACTTTAGAGATGAATTTTCCACACTATTTAATGTTTAATTATCTTCTTAAGGTTCTGGATAAATTACAGCCATATAAATTCGTTTTTATCATTTTTTTAAAATCCAAAAATCAGCTCACATCTTGACCGTCCACCTATCCCCACAGATCACGTCCTTGCTGCCCCAATTTTCTAGATTTTTCATCAATTTTTATTAATATCAATTTAAGGGTAAATAATACACCTAATTATAATTTAATTAAGTCATTAATTTGGCATAAAAAAATTAGTAAAAATGGCAGCAACAGCAGCATCAATACACGTCCAAACTCATATCATGCTGTCCATGTTTTCGTCCCCTTCAATGCAGCTGCATTTAACGATTTTTCTTGGATTTTTTTCACATAATTAAATGCTCATTTATGTATCCCAATATTTCAGCTATTTATTTGCATTATTTATAAAATAAAAAATTAAAAAATACACAGCTGCAACAGCCCATGAACGTCCATATGCATGTCATCATGCTATGCTAGTTTGAGCTCTCTCCTTAGCTCATTAATTCCAGCAGCATAACCAAGAATTTCCACACATATTTAATCATAAAATAACCTTCATTTCACCTGCATTTGACACCTATTTGGACCATTAAAAATTGCATTCAATTCATGCACCTATTGCCTTAAATGCATGGTACTTTTGAGGTGCAAAAGTCAACTGTATACACCTTTTCTAATGCAGGTATTTTCCCAAAATAATTTAATTAATCCAAACCTTCCAAAATGTGCATCTCATAATTTCATTTAACCATTTCAAATTTCATCTCACTCTGATTTTCCTAGCTCAAATTATAGTCGTTTGAAGTTAACGGTTGGATTTGAGATATGATCAATAAATCATTAAACAAATTTCATCAAGGATTTTCATAACCCAATAATTTCATAATACCAAGCCCAACATCATCAATTTTCATCTCAAATTTCACTTGAATCTGCCTTATAGGCGTTGAGTTATGAATTTTCTAGCGTTTTTCCACTAACTTGAGAATTATCCTTTTAAATTATCATAATTCATATCGAATAATTTAAAATAATTATCCATAATACATTGGTAAGTTTCAACCACCAAAAAATTACTTTAATCCCTTTGTCCCATATTAGCTCATAATGATCACTCGAATCATCATTGCTAATACTTAGCCCTAATTACCATAGTTTAGCAAAGTCATAAAAATTATTTAAAATTCAATAAATTCACTTATAAATCACATGTAAATGTTTATTGCATATATTGAATCCTACTTAGGTTGGGGTTTCACATGTTCACGGTTTTACCTTGCATAATGCATGTCGTATCCGTGATGGGTACAAGAACTATATTTTCAAGATATACCTTTCCAAAAGGTATAAATTGCTTTCCAAGATATTTTAAAATGAAAAATGTTACCCAAAATGAATTTCCTATGAAATATAAATAGCTTTCTTATTGAGTTTCGACTCACGATTTTGTTTTCCAAACCCATAGACAGCTGAAAGAAAGGACCTGACAAAGGAGAAAGAGCAGATCATTAAAGAAATGGAAAAACATTAGCAGTCTAATGTCATGGAAAACTTATGTGAATGGTTGTAAATTACTTTGATGTTTTATGTTGACAACTATGGATGATACATACTGTGACATCTGATTTATGTGAAAATTGAAATTTCTTTTGAACATCATGCTTTGCTATATAATGGTTGGGTGGAAATGACCTAGATATGCACGAGATGAAAAATATAAGGAAATAAACTCTTATGAGAATATATTTAATTGGATAAATATCCATTAAAACCCGCCATGTGACAGAGCAACAATCCTGATCACGTTTACCAATCAATAACGATCCCGAGGTAAGGCTCATGATGTGACGCTCGGGTTTGGGGTGCCACAGAGCTTGGTATCAGAGCAAGGATTGATAAATAGGCATAGAAAATTTCTAAGTATAGAAACTTGAAAGAATATGATGAAATAGACATGATTATATGATGAATAGATATATTTTTAACATGATTAAATGCATGATATATGATGATAAATTGTTTTGCAACGCAATTAAATTGCTATGTTTGTACAGATGGCTGATAGGGGAAAGAGAATGATGAGTGCAGAAGAGTTGCAAAGGGAAAGAGAAGAGGATGAAAGGAGACGAAGAAGGGAAGAGAATATGGATAGGTGGTGGGGATCACAGCGAAACATAGCACAGTTCCCAGCAGTCCCACTAGGATTTTCACCTAGACACACTCCTGTCAAACCTCAACGAAGCCATCATGTCTCCCTTGGTCAGCACAAACAAAGTCTAGGAGAGTCCTCGAGTTATGAATCTAGAGCACGAGTTCTTCCAGGAACTTATCTTGGTGTCCCACAGTCTCCCCATGTTCCTACAGATAATGTGTTTCCACAAGACCTTCAAGATTTTTGGAAAAAGATTCCGGCACCTACACTACCTGACTCAAGCCCGTGGTATACGTTTGTTCATGGGTGTGTCCAGTTCCGGTATGGGGTAAGTTGGGATAGACTTCACCAGAGAGAAAAAGAAATGGCCCTTTATATTGAAAAATGTCGTGCTGAAGGAGTCATTGAGGTACTTGCAGCTCCTCGACCCAATGAGGTTATGCTTCATATATTTGAGAAGACAGATGAAATTGTCTGGCCTAAGAAAATTAATGATGATGATGATCCCATGGAATTCCTCGAACCTGTCGAGGAAGAAGAAGAAGAAAGAGAGGAGTATGTAAGTGAGGAAGAGGAGGAAGATGACAATGATGACGACAGTGGAGAGGAAGAGGTCCGTGTGTGGTCTGACACTAGCACGATCACCGAGGCACCCTCACCAGTTCCACCTAGTCGTAGACGATACATAAGGAGAGGCCCAAGCAAATGACGAAATTTCTTATTTTTTTAAGTTGTGTATGTATAATTATGGCATGATGACAATATGGTTTCTATGGTAGATTGACATGTACATAAGTAAGATATGTGTGCTATGCCATATGTATATAAGTGTGCTATATCCTCACATGTAGTGACTATGGATGAAATGTTTTGAATATGATGGTTATGAATGAATATGTTGATATAACTATACTTAAAAGTTTTAAATATATGGATGAATGAGCTTGAATGATATGATATGATTGTGATTGAGTAAATTGGTTGTGACCATATGATAAGAAAATGCGAATGCGATGACTTAACATTAATTGTAAATGAAAATCTGTGCTTTTATATACCCAGAATAGCACGATGGTCGAGACAAGGTCAGGACTAAGAAAAAATAAAGGAAAAGAGACAGCTACAGAGATTCCAAGCCAACATGAAGTTGGCGAGTCTAGTAGGCCAAAGAGAGGAAGGCCGGTGACACAAAGACCTAATCAAAGGAATCAGCAAAGAAGAACTAATGAAAGCCCTGAAAGAAATATAGAAGAGGAAACTGAGTCAAGACAAGCTAGACTCATAGAGGAAAGGCTGGCTGCAGCAGTAAAAGAAGCGATGCAGCAAGCCACTAGGGACTGGGCAGCACAAACTGCCGATATTATTCGAGGACTATGGGAAATGACCCAACAAGCTCAGTTGGGTAGTACAAAAAGGGAAAGACCTGCTCCAATGGTGGACCTCATTTCCACACCGGCACCACTAAGAGACGAAAATCAGCTAATGGAAGCTGATAGAAAAGCCATCAACGCATTTCTAGCACAACGGCCCCCGAAGTTTTCCGGAGAACCCGACCCGGTGCAAGCAAAACAATGGATGACAGAGATCAAGAAATTATTTAGGATATCTTCGTGCAATGACCGTCAAAAGGTATTATGTGCTACTCATTTATTAACGAAAGATGCACACGAATGGTGGGAGACAATGTTGATTACAATGCCACGACCGGAAGAAGTGTCTTGGTAAACTTTTGTTGAAGAATTTAACAAAGAATACCTCCCTGTTGGGTGACAGAGTCAAAAAGTGATAGAATTTGAAATTTTTTATCAAGGGAGTATTACAGTCATCGAGTATGCCACAAAATTCAATGCTCTAGTCATATATGTGCCTTGGATCCCAAATGTGCCAGGAAATAAGGCACAGAGATTCCAACAAGGATCGAGGCCATCTCTCCGGGAAAGTCTGGCCCCTCTGCTGATCAAGGATTATGCTTCAAGTCTCGAGAGAGCAAGAGCATTGGAAATTGAGGCTTTAAGAACACAGGAACTGAGATTAGGCTCAAGAATGTTTAGCATGGGTATAAAGGAAACGGAAACCGGGAAGGAAAATGCTAGAAAAGGAAATGTGAAAAAGGGAAAAGGAATCCAAAAGAAGAAAAGCTCGCCGCTATGTAGAAAATGTCAAAAGCGACATACAAGCGAGTGTTTAAGGGTGTGATACCTGGACCCAAGTAGGACTCATATGTATGTATTGGGAATGTAATTATGATGTGTATATGTATTAAATGTATTTTGAATGATTTTTGTAAATTATGCCATATTTTGAATTAAGGTTTCTATTGGAAACGGTGATTAAAAATTCAATCACCGGAGCCCAAAGTGAGTCGGTATGACCCGAGGGGCTTAATGAGGATTAGAAAATGCTAATGTGGCATGAATATTTATTTTAATTTCCATGATATAATTAATGGAGATTAAAATAGAAATTATGGAATTATGTTGCAAAATCATAAAAAATTCATAACTCAACGCCTGTAAGGCGGATTCAAGTGAAATTTGAAAGGGGAATAGATGATGATGGGCTTGATCTTGTGGAATTATTGGATTATGAAAATCCCTGATGAAATTAGTGAGACAATTAATTTATCGTATTTCAAATTCAACCGTTAACTTCAAATGACTATAACTTGAGCTAGAAAAATCGGATTTCGATGAAATTCGAAACGGTTGAATAAAATTATGAGATTAAAATTTTGGAAGGATTAAATTAAGAAAATTATGCTGGAAAAATTCCTGAATAGAAAAAGGAGTATGCAGTTGACTTTTACACCCAAGAGTACCATCAATTTAAGGCAAAAGGTGCATGAACTAAATGCAATTTTTAATGGACCAAATAGGTGTCAAATGCAGGTGAATGCAGGTTATTTTATGCTTAAATATGTGTGGAAATTCGTTGGCTATGCTGCTGGAATTAATGAGCTAAAGAAAGTGCTCAAATTAGTATAGCAAGTGTGGCAAGAGATGGGTGGATTAGCACCCAAAAATCAGATTTTTTTATTTTTTTAAAATTCTAAAATTTCTATTTAATTAGCCTAACCTCTAGCATAGTTAATGAGGGATTAAATGGGCTGAAAATATCAGCCACAAAATGCCAAAAAAACCCATGTGAATAGTGACGTGAATAGTGGACAGCAACATGGGCATTAATTGAGGCAGATTTTGATAATTAAAAATCATGTAAAAATATGATTTTTCAAGGGTGAAATGTTTCCAACTCATTAAGGGATAAGGGACTCATAAATTACCCTACACATGAGGTGTAAAAGTGGGCCCCACAAATTGCAAATTATAAAGAAAGCAGAGGGGCATGTGAACGGTTCATATTGGGCAAAAGTGGAGATGGAAAATTCTCTCCCAAGGGCAGCAGCAAGCACGGCCAAGCAAGGGGAGAAAGGAGAAGAAAAAAGAAAACAAAGGAAAAGAGGAAGGAAAGGGAGGAAATCAAGTGGGAAAGGATCCAAGCCAAGAAATTCTAGTTTTCAAGTAAGTATGGGTTAAGCTTTGGGTTCTTGAATTCCAAATTTTTCACCTCCTTTCATGCGTCATGAATTTAAGCCATAATAACCCTTAAGTGATGAGTTATGATGCCCTTAATTAGGGTATTAAATGAGAATTGAATGAAAGTAATGAATCCAAGGGATTCAAGGAGGCTAAGTGACATGTTAAGCATGATTAGGATGAATAACCCTAGCTGGAATTTTATGAAATTCCCTTATTATGTTGCTGTTTTAATCATCTTTCATGATTAGCTTATGATTCATGAGTTTATGCTTTCCATACGTTTATTTAGGTATGGATTAAGGACCCTAGGAAGGGTGGAACCTAGAGTTGTCTACGAGTTTGGATTCTTACTCTTGAGATGGGTATGATGCATGGATTAAACCCAATTAATATGTGGGTGAATTAAAGGGAAAAATACCCTAAAGCTAGGGTACATGGGACGTCCAACCTTGGATGGAAGAGATTTGTGAAAATCTGATTTTTAAGGGACCATGTTGTGGACGTCCATATGGGTACCCAAAACAGGTATGGAAAGTTGCTGTTTTGAGGCGACTAAATTATGGGTTTTAAATATGTAAAAATACCCTAAATATGGGATGAGAAAAGCATGATTAAATGCAAGAATTAATAGATTAAAATTTTGTTATGATCAATGTATGGAGTTAGACGTTGAAAGCATGAAAGGAGGGTGTCATAGTTGCTGTTTTTGAACCCTATGATTAAGGCTTTAAGATTCCATGAAAATACATTAAATCATGAGCTAATTAAGTAGATTAATTATGCGAAATAGAAGGCAAAGTGGTTGTTTTGAAAAATATTAAGAAACACAATCTATGTGTAAGAAATGGGAAGCACATAAAGGGTATGTATGACAAAGATGAGAAATGACTAAATAAGATTTGATAAAATGCAAAAAAATGGATGGAAATGTGATAAAATGTCAAAACAAAGTGTTGTTTTATATGAACTTGAATTACACATAATATATACGTGTTATGAGTAGCTAAGATGCAAAAATGGAAGGAAAACATGGTAAAATGAGGAAATATAGGGTTGTTTTGAGAAAATTATAAAATCTCAAAAATTTGAAATTTTGATTAGTAGCCCTAACTCATTAATAGGTGCCTTAGATGAGTACTAATGTGAAAAATGTAAAGAAGAGATGTTAAATGATAAATGGGAGGTAAGGAACCACCATATGTGGATTAAATAAAAGTTTATAATATGTTGAAACGTTTACCCTACATAAGGGTATTAAAAATGAAACGAATGAATGGATAATGTGATGTATAGGCTATGTTGATATGTATGAACATCCGACTGGAAAGACAAGAGGGTTAAGCTAGTACAATGTGAATCCAAATGGATTTATGTAGGTTGGAAAATCCTAAGGGATGCAAGCATTTGAAGTGATGCATATAAATGAAATGTTATTTTCATTTATCTAGGTAAAGGCAGGGAAAAGAATGGAGGAAAGGGATTATGGCAATCTCAAGTAAGCAAGCGAACCTTTCAAATTATGGATTTTTCTCTATATGTTGAAATGATAATTACGTCAATGCTTTTATGATTATATTTCAATGAATGGGCAAGCACAAGTTTTGAAAATGACGGCTTTAATGCAAAGCCACAAGCTTTGGAAAATGATGGCTTTAAGGAAAGGCCTCAAGGTTTGTTTCATGGGAAGCAAGAAACATTTTTAAGATAAAAAAATTTATCACAAATGTTGTCATGGATTAGCAATGCTTTATGATAATAGGATTTAGGAATTTGCTTATGAGTAAGCAAGTTCTCCATAATGTTAATTTATAGGATTTTATATTTTATGTCGATGGGTTTAAGAATTTACTTTTAAGTAAGCAAGTTCTTTTTGATGTTGTTTCAAAAGTATTTTATAAGAAAAAGGGAATTTTACCCTTTTTCACAAAGTAACAAATATAAATAAGTTTTGAATTTATCTTATGCTGTTTTATGATAAATAATCATATTATAAAAGAGAAAGAAAAAGAAGATTTGATTTATGAAAAAGATTGGTTTTGTTATGTTATGATAACTAAATATCAACAATGATTTGGACATAGTCCATATGTTTTGACATGATATTTGAAAAGTTTTGATTTCCTTTAGATAAGGAAATCTATGATGAAAATGTCTTAAAAAATGTTTATACGAATGTTGTTGAATGGGATTTAAGGATGACCAACCTAATAGGGGATTTCATGAAATGGTTTAATTTCAAGTTGCTAAATGGCATGCAAAAGACTGTGCAATTCCCTTTATGTAAAAATAGTATAATAAATATGAGGACAATAATTTAAATTTTTAGGTTGTGAAGAAGGGGATGGTATAATTGCATAACTTTGTAAGCAAAAGACCCTGAAATGGAAACCAAGAAAATATTAGAGAGATATATGGTTTATTGTTGGAAATTCAAAGGTTTTGAAATTCTTTTATTATAGGGGTTTTGAAGATGTATTGTTTCTCAAATATTTTAAATATTTATCAAAATATTTTACTCAAAATGGTTTTAAAAGAATTTAAGGAAGGTCATCCTAAAACTAAATTTCAAATGACAACTTGTTTAAAGTGAGTGCGCTTGCTTTACAAGTTGACACGGACTGCAGTTTGTGATGTGTTTTTGAAAATAATTTTTAAAGATATAGACTTCGATCTATGATGTGTTGTGAATATGGTTGCAAGCTGTGGTTTGTGACCCCGGTTTAAAAGGTCATGGGATACGGTCTGTAATATTTTAAACCAAACGGACTGTGGTCTGTCAGAATATGTATGGTGCACCAATACACAGAATAGGCCGGTTGTAGAGCACGGTCGGGATGGCCGGGGATCACTCTAGATACGGCCAAGTCGCTAAGGGATGGCAGGAGGCCAGCGGCGCCCTCCCTAAGATGGGAGCAGGATGAAAGAACAGCCGCTTGGATAGCATGTTGTTTAGTATGGATTCTCTTCCAAAAGGTAGAATGATCACTTACTAAGTGTCACTACTGGATAGAGAGAAATGCATTTGCTTATGTTTTGCTTTTGAAAAGCCCAAAGATTGGGACATGAAAGTATGTTTTATAAAAGTTATCCTAAAGGGATTTCTATGAAATGATTACCTTAAAATAGGGTGTTTTACATAAAAGTGTAAATAATAGGAATGAAAGGAAATGTTTTTGTGCAAATGCATCTGTGAAAATGGTTTATGTATTGTATATGCCTTGTTAGTTATGAACAAGCTCCAAGTCGGGGATTATCAAAAGGATTTATGTGAAACTTGGTTTTGGACATAAGAATGTCCATTTCCAAAGGATTTGAATGGTACATGTTTATGGACATGAGAATGTCCAATGCTTAAGTAATTTGATGGAAAGTGTTTTAGGACATATGAATGCCCATTGCCAAAAATATTTTGAGACATCAAAGGTCTCTTGACTAAAAGAGTTTAAGATCAAAAATGTTTTTGGACATAAAAATGTCCTTTGCCGAGAAAGGTTTATGTGTATAATGTTTTTAGAACATGATAATGTCCTCCTTTGTCAAAGGAGTTATGAGGAAAATATTTTAGACGTAAAACGTCCACTAATGAAAGATGATTTTATGTAAAGGTCTTTAAACATTAGAAATGTTCATCTAAGATTAAAGGAAATTAATTAAAGAGGGTAAACCATATATGTTTTGCCTTAACAAGCCCAGACGTGGCTTGTGAATGAATTTAAGAATGATGTTTTATGAGAATGTTCAAGGACATGGAACTGTCTTTATGAACAAGGATTTTATGATAATGTTTTAGGTCATATATATGTCCTCAGGTAAAAGGGTGTTCAAGATGTTTAAGAAAAAGGTTTTAAAGGAAGCCTTGCCCTTAAAACATAAAATGCTTGCTTACTGAGTTGTCACTCACGTTGTGTTTTCCCAAACCTTAGACAGGTACCAGGAAATTCAAGAGGTTGCAAACCTAAGCAGTGAAGGAAGGTATGTGATGGTAGCCATGATGTATGGATAGCATGGTTTAAAGTGCTAAGGTATGTTTATGTATATATGAACTTAATAAGAATTTTAAGTTACATGTGCATCAATGAATGAATGTATGAATGTAAGGAATGGAAATGTTATGATTTAGTCAAGAAGACTTTCATTGTAGAAAAGTATGAAGAGATGCTATGAATGAAATGATGAAATTTATTACAAGTGTATTATTGCTTGTATGATGATTGTTATGTAAAGCAATGAATGATGATAGATGAAAAAAATGTGGATGAGATCCAATTAAGAACCCGTCGCGTGATCGAGGCAACAATCTTGATTCACATTTACCAATCAATAAGGTCTTGAGGTAAGGAAGTGAGGTCTCGGTTTGGGGCGCCACAAAGGGGCTCGAACTGGTGCTACAAATGTGGACAAATGGGTCATATCACCAAGGAGTGCAGGACGGGGGAAGCAAAAGTTGTTAAATGTTATATCTGTGATCAGATAGGTCACATTGCCCTGAATTGCCCAAATAAGGCGCAGACATCGCAAGGGCGTGGAAGACCTGCTCAACTCAGAATACCCGGAGCAACAAATAAGTAGGGAACTTTTACGAACTTGGTGCACGTGCATGCCTTGACCCGGATAGAATCTCAAAAACAAGAGGAAAAGGTGGTCACAGGGATTGTTTATATTTTAGGAAATTTGGTTGTAGCCTTGATTGATTCAGGTGC
Organism: Annona cherimola; assembly: GCA_030490835.1. Taxonomy (NCBI): domain Eukaryota; kingdom Viridiplantae; phylum Streptophyta; class Magnoliopsida; order Magnoliales; family Annonaceae; genus Annona; species Annona cherimola. The sequence continues at coordinate 78,006,660 of CM059974.1, read as the reverse complement.
TAGCCATTCATTCATAGCATGCCAGTATGTGACCACCCATGCACTACCGGTAGAGGAGACTAATCAGATCATTCATGTAGAATCCCCTGTTTAAAGGTTAGTCAGTTCTAGCCAAGTATGCAAAGCATGCCCAATTAGGATAGGATCGTCGATTCTAGAAGCTGATTTGATCCTATTGCCTATGACTGAATTCGATGTGATATTGGGTATGGATTGGCTAAGTCAATGGGGAGCTACCATAGATTGTAAATGTTAGTCCCGAGTTTATGGCAATTACCCAAGAGGGGAGGGGTGAATTGGGTATTTAAAAATTTAAAACTTTAATTAGAGATTTTACCCCAGTTTAGTTTAAAACCCTTTAATGAAACAAATAGAAAGCAATAAGATAATGAAAGCGAAAATGAAAAATAGTAGACAAGATTTATAGTGGTTCGAGCAACCTTTCCCTACTCCACTCTTCCAAGCTCACACTCCCTTGTGACTTAGGTTCCATTATGTATTCCGCGAATACAACTAGAGTCTCCGCTCTCTTCTAGATTCTAGCTCTAGGAGGCATGTACAATAAATAGCCCAAGTAGGTGACGAGTTTCACTCCAATCACAACTCTACTTTGCTATATCTTGGTTTGAAACACCAAAATCAAACCAAGCAACAAATAATAAGATGAAATAGAAGAAATCTACACTTTACAGATTTGTGTAGCAAGTTTCAGCTTGAGGAAGAATCTGTAGAAGCAACGAATCGTATTGTGTTGAAGCAAACAGCAACTTTGAAGATCGTTCTTCCTTTGAAAGTATCTAGATCACTCAATTATAGAAGAAAGTGAGATAAAACTCTTAGTAGCACTTCTTTCCTCTTTTTCCGCTCTTACTTATATGTCTCCACGTTTGCTTGAGTGTCTATATATAGAGGAGGGAGAATTTTGAATGTTATAGAGTTGGTTGGCGCGTAATAAATGTTCCAACATTCAAAAATTCGAACGTTACGTCTCCAAGTCGCAGGTGGAGTCGACTTCGTGTGTGACTTCACCCAAGTCGCATGCTGGAGTCGACTTCGTGTGCGACTTCAGCTATTCTTCAGTTTCCAAGTCTGGCCTCTGGGTCGACTTGGTCTGAGACTTGGCTTCAAGTCGATCTTGGAGTCGACTTCGAAAGCGACTTGGCTTCTTTCTTTTGCTAAGTCAGTTTGATCTTTGTTGAAGTGTCTCTTGCTTGCTCTAAACTTGGATTAGTCTTCATATATTCAAGTTGAAAAATTTAGGTTGACTTCATCCTTAATTTGACTCAAGTTTATCTTGAAGTCTGCTTGTCCTTCGACTTGATCTTGAAAATCTGCCCTGCCAAGTTGAAGTTGATGCTGGAGTCGACTTTGCCTGCGACTTCACCCAAGTCGCATGTGGAGTCGACTTCGGTTGCGACTTCAGAATCTTGGCAATCCAATTTCAACGCTGGAAGAAAATTGCATCTTGAAGTCGATACTGGAGTCAACTTCGTCTGCGACTTCACCCAAGTCACAAGTAGAGTCGACTTCATCTGCGACTTCAGTATGTCCAAGTCCTCAATTTCAACGCTGTCCTAAAATCAACACTTGAAGTCGCTGCTGGAGTCGACTTGGGGATCGACTTGGAGATCAACTTGATCTGTCATACTTTGTTTATTTCATTTTTATAACCTTAAACACTGCACAATACATATTAGTAGCTAAGATTTACTCAAATTATGTTGTTTAATCATCAAAACATATGGTTTGGGTATTTTCATTCAATTTCAATAATTGTTTCCAACAATCTCCCCCTTTTTGATGATTGACAAAAACAATTTGAGTTTGTACCTTTCAATATGTCATATTCATCATACTTGTTCAAACATTCAATAATTTCCAAATATATCATCAGTGATCAGAGCATAAAACAGAACATAATTCAAACTTTTCATATTAGCATAATTCATACAGATTACAATGCAAAGTAAAAAAGAAACCTATATACAAGCTACCCAACCCAAAAAGAACTTAAAAAATCCAAATTTAACTCCTAAAACTCAACCTATCCTATCCTATCTCCCCCTTTTTGTCAATCAAGCAAAATAAGAGTCAATTACCAAAGATTTGGTAAATTGAAACTTGGAAATGGGATATAATTTTTTGGTAGGTTTGATGGGTCGAATATGAGTAAAGGAGTAAAAAGAGGACATGGGTACGGGTGTAGGATCTCGATGAATGGAACCGGTATCAAACGGATCTAGTTCGGGAATGGTGGTGTGCATATGATGACAGGATGCTAGATGATAACAGATAGTGCGCAATTCTCAATCCATACGATCCTGCCGGGAATGCATATCCATGATAGCTGTGAGGACCCCTGAGATTTGACTTGTGATCCTATTTTCCAGCTGCTCCATGTCATCCCGAAGAGTTTGCAGAGATATATCCTGAGATGGTGGTTGTGGTGCTGGATCTGGAATCTCAGATCCTCTCGGCGATCACGAGCCATGTGACATCGGTGACACAGGCTCCTCAGGTATATCCTGTGGTGGAACTAGTTGGACTTCTGGTGATAACGGGGGTTGCTCCCCCTCAGCCTGTGCATCTCTAGCTTCTTCTGGAGCTGGTGCTCCCTCTTCTACTTCTGCCCTGAGTCGATGCACATTAATTTTCATTCTTTGGATCAATGCCTTGTTGATCGCATTTGTTGATTTCAACACTTCAAAGGGTTCTCCATCTATATCTACTTCAAAGTGCTCTAAGATCTTCATGATCCAGGTACCATAAGGTAGAACCCCTTGTGGGTTGTCTTTACTTGAGCTAAGGGCTTCAATGAACAATCGAGGAAGGCTAACTTTTACCCTATTCAAGTCGATCTTAGAGTCGACTTCGAAAGCGACTTGGCTTCTTTCTTTTGCCAAGTCAGTTTGATCTTTGTTGAAGTGTCTATTGCTTGCTTTAAACTTGGATTAGTCTTCATCTATTCAAGTTGAAAAATTTAGGTTGACTTCATCCTTAATTTGACTCAAGTTTATATTGAAGTCGGCTTGTCCTTCGACTTGATCTTGAAAATCTGCCCTACCAAGTTGAAGTTGATGCTGGAGTCGACTTTGCCTGCGACTTCACCCAAGTCACATGTGGAGTCGACTTCGGTTGCGACTTCAGAATCTTGGCAATCCAATTTCAACGCTGGAAGAAAATTGCATCTTGAAGTCGATACTGGAGTCAACTTCGTCTGCGACTTCACCCAAGTCGCAAGTGGAGTCGACTTCATCTGCGACTTCAGTATGTCCAAGTCCTCAATTTCAACGCTGTCCTAAAATCAACACTTGAAGTCGCTACTGGAGTCGACTTGGGGATCAACTTGGCCTAAGTCGATATCTGAGTCGACTTGGAGATCAACTTGATCTGTCGTACTTTGTATATTTCATTTTTATAACCTTAAACACTACACAATACATATTAGTAGCTAAGATTTACTCAAATTGTGTTGTTTAATCATCAAAACATATGGTTTGGATATTTTCATTCAATTTCAATAATTGTTTCCAACAGTAAAAATAAGAAAGTGCAATTTGAAGCGACACCAAGAAAGGAGATAGCCATTGGAAGGCTAAGACAGCCTAAAAATTCAAATATATTGATATCATCTATGAAAGCCGTCAGGATTATCTGACAAAAATGTCAAGCATATCTGGTGTCAATAAATATAGAGAAAAGCACAGATGTAGAAATTAATCAGATACTGGTGGTTAGGGAATTTCCTGACGTATTTCCTAAGGAGTTAACCACATTGCCTCCACAACGGGAAATGGATATGACTATAGATGTTATGCCAGGTACAACCCCAATATCTAAAACTCCATATAGAATGGTGCCAGCCGAAATGAATGAACTAAGGACTCAAAAACAGGAGCTGTTGGATAAGGGTTTCATCAGACCAAGTGGGTCACCTTGGGGAGCTCCGGTATTGTTTGTAAGAAAAAGGATGAAAGTTTGAGATTATGTATTGATTACAGGGAGCTAAATAAAGTTACAATAAAGAACAAGTATCCATTGCCGAGGATTGATGATTTATTCAACCAATTGCAAGGAGCCACAACTTTCTCCAAGATTGATCTACAGTCAGGGTATCATCAACTGAGGATAAGTCCTACCAATGTTCATAAGACGGCTTTTCGAACCAGGTATGGACATTATGAGTTTTTGGTAATGCCTTTCGGACTTACTAATGCCCCTGCTGTATTCATGGATATGATGAATAGAATTTTTCGGGACTATCTTGATCAATTTGTGGTTGTATTTATTGACGATGTCCTAATCTACTCAAAAATGGAGAAAGAACATGAAAATCATTTACGAAGGGTTTTGGAAAGGTTGAGAAAAGAAAAATTATATGCCAAGTTGAAGAAATGTGAGTTTTGGTTGAAACAAATAGGATTTCTTGGGCATATGATATCAGAAAGAGGTATTCAAGTTGATCCTCAGAAGATTGAAGCAGTGTTGAAATGGCCAAGGCCAACAACCATTACAGAAATCAAAAGTTTTCTTGGGCTAGCCAGCTACTATAGAAGATTTGTTGAAGGATTTTCACAATTGTCAGCCCTGTTAACAAGGTTGACTTGTAAAGGAGTCAGGTATGTATGGTCTGAAGAATGCGAGCGCAGTTTTCAAGAATTGAAACATCGGTTGGTAAAAGCACCCATCCTAACCCTACCAGAAGGAAATGAAGGGTTTGTGGTCTACAATGAAGCTTCAAAAAAAGGACTAAGATATGTACTGATGCAAAGAGGAAAAGTGATAGCCTATACATCGCGACAGCTGAAGCCCAATGAGGTAAGCTACCCTACACATGATTTAGAATTAGCAGTTGTGGTGTTTGCCTTGAAAATATGGAGATACTACCTGTATGGTGCAAGATTTGAGATTTATACAGATCACAAGAGCCTTAAATACATTTTCACTCAGAAGGAGTTGAACATGAGACAAAGGAGGTGGCTCGAGTTATTGAAGGACTACGATTTGAAAATTTTATACCATCCAGGTAAGGCAAATGTGGTAGCCAATGCATTGGGCAGAAATGTCAGCTTAGCTCATTTTATCACCAATGAGGAAGGACTGCTTCAGGAGATAAGACAAATGGAACTGATTGTATGTCCACCTGGAGCTCAAAAAAGATTATCTCAACTATGCATACAATCATCATTTTTTGAACAGATCAAGACTGCGCAACAAAAGGATACAGACCTACATGCACATGTAGAGAAGATGAAGAAAAAGGGGTTGTCTGAATTCGCTATTGATGAGCAAGGTATGCACAGGTATAAGGGTTGCCTTTGCATACCTAATACAATTGAGCTAAAGGAATAGATCCTTAAAGAGGCTCATTTTTCACCATTTTCTCTTCACCCCGGAAGTACTAAAATGTATCAAGCTCTCAAGAAAGCATATTGGTAGAATAATATGAAAAGGGAGATCGCTGAATAAGTGACTAAATGTTTAATTTGCCAACGGGTGAAAGCAGATCACCAAAGAGTGCCTAGAAAACTACAGTCTTTAAAAATTCCTGAATGGAAGTGGGACGATATCACAATGGATTTTATTGAAGGATTACCTAAGACCCTAGCAGGAAATGATTCCATATAGGTAATAGTGGACAGACTATCAAAAGTCGCTCACTTCATACCTATAAAAAGGACTTATATAGCAGAAAGGCTAGCCAAGGTATATTATAAGGAGATCGTACGACTCCATGGAGTGTCGAAGTTGATTGTTTCGAATCGGGATGCGACGTTTACGTCAAGATTTTGGAAGAGCTTAAATGAAACCTTAGGCACCCAACTTAAGTTCAGTACAACTTTCCATCCTCAAATAGATGGACAAACGGAGCGAGTGAATCAAATCATTGAAGACATGCTCCATATGTGCACCTTGGAGTTTGGTGGATTATGGGATGAGTATATATCGATTTCGGAGTTTGCATACAATAATAGCTACCAAGCTAGTATCCAAATGTCTCCATTTGAAGCATTGTATGGTCGGCGATGTCGAACACCATTGAACTGGGATAAAGTTGGAGAGAAAAGATTAGCCCCAGATTTGTCTCAACGAATGGCAGACAAGGTATGAACTATTTGCCAGTGTATACTCATAGCCCAAAGTCGACAAAAGAGTTACACCGATTGTAAAAGAAGGGATTTGAATATCCAAATTGGCGAACCTATGTTCATAAAGGTCACGCCATTAAGGGAGTTACAGGGTTTGGGAAAAGAGGAAAGCTGAATCCCAGGTATATTGGACCATTTGAAGTTTTGGTAAAAATTGGGAAATTGGTTTATAGAATAGCCTTACCACCGGCATTAGCTTTAGTCCATAACGTATTCCATATTTCTATGCTTAGGAAATACGTTCCAGATCCGACCCATATATTAGTGACTGAAAACCTAGCGATTCAAGATTATCTGAATTATGAAGAAAGGCCAGTTAGAATATTTGATCAGAAGGTGAAAAAGCTTCGAAATCGAGAAATCGAGTACGTGAAGGTACAATGGAACTGGTATTCCGAAAACGAAGCCACTTGGGAGTTAAAAGAAAAAGTGGAACAGAAATACCCCTAGTTATTTGAGGATAGATGGTTTCGAGACGAAACCTGTTATAAGGGGGGAGAATTGTGAAACCCAACCTATGTAGGACTCAAATGTATGCATTGAACATTTACATGTGATTTATATGTGAATTTATTGAATTTTGAATGATTTTGTGATTTTGCTAAATTATTGCAATTAGGGCTAAGGATTAGCAATAATGATTCGAGACATCATTATGAGCTGATATGGGACAATGGGATTAAAGTAATTTGATGGTGATTGAAACATACCAATATATCATGGATAATTATTTTAAATTATTTGATATGAATTATGAGAATTTAAAGGATAATTATCAAGTTCAGTGGAAAAATACTAGAAAATTCATAACTCAACATCTGTAAGGTGAATTCAAGTGAAATTTGAAAGGGAAGTTAGTGATGATGGACTTGATCTTATAGGATTATTGGGTTATGAAAATCCTTGATGAAATTATTGTGACAATTATTTGACCATAGTTCAACTTCAACCGTTAACTTCAAACGGCTATAACTTGGGCTAGAAAAATCGGATTGAGGTGAAATTTGAAACGGTTGAATGAAATTATGAGATTAAAATTTTGGAAGATTTATATTAAGCTAATTATGTTAGGAAAATTCCTGAATTGGAAAAGGTGTATACAGTTGACTTTTACACCCGAAAAGTACCATGCATCAAAGGCATGGAGTACATGAAGTAAATGCAAATTTTAATGGCTAAAATAGGTGTCCAATGTAGATTAAATCTAGGTTATTTTGTGCATTATTATAAAATGCAAAATTCATGAATTTATCTCCAGCAATTACGTTGGCATTTAAGGGGCTAAGGGTGAGCTCAAAGGAGCATAGGTGAGGTGGCATCATGGACGTCAACAAGCAGCTGCTGCTGGATTTTTTTTCATTTTTTTATTTTATAATAAATGAACCTAGATATCTGGCATGTAGGGATGTACAAATGTTCATTTATTCATGTGATAAATCCCTGCAAAAATTGTTAATAGTAGCTACCCATTGAATGATGAAATGGTGGACAACATGGGTGATACACATGGACGTGCAAGGCTGTTACTGCTGCAATTTTTTTGATTTTTTTATGATAAATTAAAGGTTTAACTAACTACTCATTAAGTGCATAAATTACCCTTAAATTAAGGTTGTTAAAAAATGGAAAAATTTTTGAAAAATGGGGCAGTTAGTGGACATATGCAAGTGGACAGCTTCTGATGGATTATCTTGAGCAGCTTTTTACCTTTTGAAAAATATGGTAAAAATAATTTACTTGGCCACAATTGACACAACACACTATTGGGTAAGAATGCATTGAATTACCCTTGGAAATCTTGCTCCAAGTGGGGTCCACAAGCCGGAAAAAAATCCAGCCCTATATATATGTGGACGGCCAAGTGAGAGAGAGGGTTGGAAAGAAATTTTCTAAATTGCAAAAAACCTTCTCCACACACAGAAGCTCACGTCCAAGGGGAATCCCAGAAAGGAGGGAGAAAAAGGAAGGGAAAAGAAAGGGAAAAGGGAGGAGAAATCAAGCACAAGTGATTAGGGTTTAAGTTTCACCAATCAAGTAAGTGTATATGATGAGTTAAACCTTTTGATTTTAAGTTTTATACCCCGAGTTTTTGGATATGAATTTGATGCATAAATTTTCCTTAAATGGTGATTCAACATGCCATTTGATCAAATATGGGATGAGTATTAAGATATACCTATGAATTTCCATGATATATGGAGTGTAGAATGGACTATGAGTTGAAAACCTAACTTGATAAATCCTAAATGCAAGTAATAAGTTGCTGTTTTGGATTAGTATCATGCTTAGACTATGAATCATCTTTTAATGAAATATATTTGTTGATTTAAGCTTAAGATATGAATTTTAGAAAGAATGAAATGCAAAGTGGTGGATATCACCGGATTTCCATGTTTATGTGACATAGATGTTGTATAATTATGCTTAAGTAAATTATGGATGATTTAAAGGGTAAATTAATCTAAATTTAGGGTATTTTGAATGACCAAAAATAATGAATTAACCTTGCCTTAAATCTGGAATTTTAGGGCATAGGTATGAACATGCAAAATGGAGTGAGAAAGACACCCAACATGTGCATGAATGTTGCTGTTTTGAGAGGAGTTAATTTATGGATGCTAAATATGTGTTAATACCCTATATTTGGGTTAGGAAAAGTTGGTTTAATTGCTGAAAATTCGGAATTATAAAACTGTTTAGGGTTAAGTATTGAAAGACACGTTAAACGTGTGAAAAATGGGTTCCAAAGTTGCTGTTTTGGAAACCTATGATTAGTGGATTAAAATTCCATAAAATACCGTAAATAAAGTGGTAATTAAGGATGATTATCTTGCTGAAAAATGGACAAAGTTTCTGACTTGGAAAATTTTATGAAATGCATCTTATACGTGTTGTAAAATGGATATATGTGAAGGGATGAACATGCATAAATGATAAAAGACTTATGTAATTTGATTTTGTGCAAAAATGCATGAAAATATGATAAATTTCGTGATTATATAGTTGTTTATATGTACAATGTTAATTTCAAATTTTGGGATTAATTAATGTAGCTTAAGGCGACAACGTGTGCTTAAAATGAGCACCGATGTGTAAAATTTTGGAAAATAAGTGAAAAATGGTGTATGGAAGGTAATGAACCTTTAAATGATAATTATTGGATGCTTATTATGTGATTGAATGGTTACCCTACTTATGGAATTAAATATGTTGTGTAATAGCTGATGGAATGTGCAAGTATGTGCTATATATGCATAATGACTTGAGGAGTCAAATGAATTATGTATGTTAATGAAAATGGGTTGGAAAACTAAGTGGGATACAAGAAAAAGGAATATATGAATATTATATTATTCTCATGTAGGCAAGGGCAAAGAAAAGGCAGATTTGGAAAGCTAAAGAAACACAGGTAAGCAAACAAATTTCTAAATGATTTTTGTTTTCTAAATTGCTTTACATAAATGCAGCTTTTTCTCTAATTGTTTTGATGTGAACACTACAATTATTTCTAATGTATTTAAGGATGGCCATTCCTTACTTAAATATGTGTTGAAATGATGTTTTGTTTACAATATGGTATTATGAAATTTTCTTTGATAAATGTTATGAAAAATGATGTGATTCTAAGTTTCTAAATGGAAATCATGCTAGCATGTTAAAGATGGTTTTTATGAAAGTTCATGTGCACAAAGTACTAGGTCCACCTGAAAGGTATAAGCTGACCGATTGTCCCCCTTGGGTGTGGCCAAGTCGCTAAAATAGACCCAAGGCCGGCGGCGCCCTCTCTGAGATGGGAGAAGAAAATGATGGATGGTTGCCTAGCTAGCTTCCATCCTACGAAGGACATGTTCACGGTTTTACCTTGCATAATGCATGTCGTACCTGTGATGGGTACAGGAACTATGTTTTCAAGATATACCTTTCCAAAAGGTATAAATTGCTTTCCAAGATATTTTAAAATGAAAAATGTTGCCTGAAATGAATTGCCTGTGAATTATAAATAGCTTGCTTATTGAGTTTCGACTTACAATTTCATTTTCCAAACCCATAGACAGGTGAAAGAAAGGACCTGGCAAAGGAGCAAGAGCAGATCATTAAAGAAATGGAAAAACATTAGTAGTCTGATGTCATGTAAAACTTATGTGAATGGTTGTAAATTACTTTGATGTTTTATGTTGACAACTATGGATGATACATGCTGTGACATCTGATTTATGTGAAAATTGAAATGTCTTTTGAACATCATGCTTAGCTATATATGGTTGGGTGGAAATGACCTAGATATGCATGAGATAAAAAATATTAGGAAATAAACTCCTATGAGAATATATTTAATTGGATAAATATCCGTTAAAACATGCCGTGTGACAGGGCAACTGTAAGGACCAGGTATTTTATTTTATTTTATTTTTATTATAACCCTTCTCTATTTATGAGATAACTTATGAACATGCCACTAGGAGTTTATAATGTTAATGGATGCATAACATATATGAATATAGTATCTAAGAAACATATAGTGCATATATGCATGTATTATGATCTTAGCACACTGAGTATAAATTAAAATGTGTATGATTAGTGTGTCATTGTTAAGCACTATAACTATTTTTTTCCCCTTCGTAGAGTAGGTACGGGGTTCGACCTGACCGGTCAAGTCGCGGGGGTGAAGGGGGCAGCGCCCCCAGAGAAATTTTTAATTATTAAGTTGTAGGAGAGGGGAATTAAATTACTAATTGCGAATGGACCCGACCCATGCCCCGACCCGACTCAATGGATTCTATTAACATAAGCGGCCCGCGCTCTAAGGCTTCATTCCCATTTCGCGCCAGACCGCGTTTTCTCCTCCTCCTCTTCTGGTTCTTCGCTCCTCTTCTACTTTCTCTTCCACTCAGTTCGAACCACCCGTGATCTCTTGAGGGAAACTATACCAACTACCTTGAAGGTCATAGATCCGAGTCCAGGAAGCTCCAAGGCTCCGAATTTCTGCAGTCCACATCTAGGGTCGCTGTCTTGGGAGGGATCACGGTCAAGGTAGGTAGATGTCGTCCCTTCTCGATTTAGTGATGAAATTTTATGTTAAACGCGATGTGAGGCTAGAGGGAATGTATAGCTTCTAACGACTCCATGGTATTAGGCGTAGAGTTCGTAACAGTTAGGGTTCATGGGGAATTTACTTTGAATGTGCGATTTCTATGATGTAAAAGACTTCTTAGCAGTTTTTTTATATTGTTGGAATGTGACGTGAATTGATTTACCCCAATCGAGAGTATGAATTGAAGGTTCTTTCATTTCGCACCTATCATGTGTTTGATAAAATGCTTGTGTGACAGATCTATGTGTTGAATCTGAATTGTGTTGATATTGTATGCGTTGTTTGCGACATGTTTCATTTTCTGTTATGTATGATGTGTTAGCTCGAATAGTTGGTTGTAAGGGTTCTTCATGGCCCCTGATTTACATGAGGAGAGGGTTGTTCATGGCCCTTGATGCACATGAGTAGATGATTGGTTGTGTTGTTCAATTTGTGTGTATGGTTATATGCATACGATCTTGGGAGTGGGTATTGGACCCATGTGTATTAGCTTCATCACTATATAAGCATCCATCATTATGCTTATTTCCACTTTGTGCTAACCACTATCTACTTACTGGGTCTATTTAGACTCATATCATTTGTTATTGTGCTTTTAGATCGCAGGTCAGAAGGGGAACTTAAGGATGAGACAAGTTGAAGATCAAACATGAGAGACCCTAGCACAATATGTTGATTTCAGTTCTTTTAGATTTGTGCTCTTTTTGATAATCATATATGTAGACAATTATTTAGGCGGATTCGCTTTGACAACTATAATGTATTTGGTATTTCAGATTGGATTATAATCCTTGTTGATGCACATATGCATGACTATTATATCTGTTTGATGTGTAAGGAAAATATTTAATGATTTCCTTCTATATGAATGTTCTTATTATATGAAGATGCAAGTATATAAATAGGATTGAATGTTACAGATGAAAATGTTATGAATATCAGGTCATGTATTCCATATTACCCCTTGTATGTTATGGGGAGATGCTGCCGAATTTTTCTTAGATTGTATAGTACCCATTGACTAGTTCTTGAGTAATTCTTGGAATGGGGTGTTACAGCAACAATCCTGATCACATTTACCAATCAATAACGATCCCAAGGTAAGGCTCAGGATGTGACACTCGGGTTTGGGGCGCCACAAGTTGCCCTAAAGGTGATTTTATGAGCCTTTACAAAAAAGTTACCCTAAAAATAGGGTGTTTTACACAAAAAAAGTATAAATATCAAGGATGAGATGAAATGTCTTCTATGCAAATGCTTTCATGAAAAAATATTATGTGTATATGTCTTGTTTGCTATAAACAAGCCCTAAAATGGGGATTACGAAAAAAGATTTATAAGAAAAATATTTTAAGACATAAAAATGTCTATTTCCAAAAAAGTGTTTATATGAAAAAATATTTTGGACATAAAAATGACCATCGCTAAAAGGATATAAAAATGTCTAATGGCTAAAAGGGCTTATGAGAAAATTGTTTTGGATATAAAAATGTCCATTTCCAAAAGGGTTTACGTGGAAAAATATTTTGGAACATAAGATTGTCCTCATGAACAATGGTTTATATGAAAATGTTTTAGGACATATAATTTTCCTTATATAAAAGGTTTATATAAAAATATTTTAGGACATACAGTTGTCCTCATGATTAAATGTTTATATGACAACGTTTTAGGACATATAAATGTCCTCATGAAAAAAGGTTTATATAAAAAATGTTTATGAAAATATTTTAAAGGAAGGTGTTTGCCTAAAAGATAAAATGTTTGCTTACTGAATTATCACTCATGTTTTGTTTTCCCAAACCTTAGACAGGTGTAGGGAAACTCTAGAGGTCGAGAACCTGAGCAATTGAGGAAGGGTATGATATGTATGAGATGGTATTCATGTGCTAAAATGATTAGCCATGATGTACCAGATGGTATAATTGAAAGTTTTAAGGTAGGTTAATATACGTGAACTTAATGAAAGTTCTAAGTTCTATGTGAACTCAAGGTTGAATGTATGCATACAAGTATAGATGTTGAATATTTGATGATGAATAAATTTTATATGATTATGACATGGCTAGGTTGATAAAACCAATGATATAAGAGAACAAGATAGAAGTTTATGAATGATATGCGTAGTTGATGACAACTGTCAGGTTGTAAGATTATGAACAAGAATAAGGATGAAAGGGGAGCCAAATGGTATTTTTAAAATACTAAGTGCGACGATTCACAAATATATCGTTGCTTATGATATGAATGAAGTGAAATGTAAAGATGAAGGAAAAGGAATGAAACGAAAAAAAATTTGGACGAGATCCAATTAAGAACCCGCCGTGTGATCAGGGTAACAATTCTGATTCACATTTACCAATCAGTATGATCTTGGAGTAAGGCTTAGGATGTGACGTCTCGGGTTGGGGGCATCACACAAAGTGATATTTTTGACAATTTTCACGGATTGGAGGACCTATTATGGTATAGTTTGTTTTCCTCTTTCTTGACACCGCCTTCTTGCTTCTTTGCTTCCCTGTACCAGCTTCCTTAGTTTTAGGGTCAAGTTGTCCTTGTCCTGATTGTAATTGTTCAAATGCAACATTTATTTTACTCTGAAGTCTTACTGGGAGATATTCCTTATTAAATTCTTCTATAAAAGTTTGCTACGTTACCTTTCTCGGTTGTGGCATAGTGACCATTAGAGTTTTCCACCATTCATAAGCATCCCCAATCAATAATGGGGTGGCACATAAAACTTTCTGATCATCACTGCATAGAAAAACTTTAAACAACTTCTAGATTTCGGTCATCCACTGCTTAGCCTGAATGGGGACTGATTTACCTGAGAACTTAGGTGGACACTGAGCTAGAAAGGTGTTGATAGCCTTCCTATTTGCTTCTATCGTATTGTTATCAATCCTTAAGGATCTTGGTACTAAGTTTGGAATTATTACATGTACCGGCCTATCTCTTCCATTCCCTTCTAATTGATCCTGTTGGGCTCTTTCCCAAAGACCTTGTATTACTTCTACTGCTTGAGTTGCGCAATCCTAAGTAGCCAGCTGCACAGCTTCTTTTATAGCCACAATTATCTTTTCCCCCATTAATTCTACCTATGAGGTGTTACTTGTAGCGGCACCACCTTCAACCTTTGACTCAAGGCTTATATTTATCTATTGTTGAAGAGTCCTTGGATTTAGTTGTCTTCTTTGCCCTGGTCACTTAAATTTTTTATTAGCTTCTCCTACTTCCTGTTGACTTACTGAGTCATCATTCACAATTTCCTTTCCCTTGTTTAGCTTAGTTCTTGCTCTGGTGGTAGGCATGTTGCTTTCTACACATGTAAAAGTTATATCAATACCATTTCTTATCATAAAACAATTCATATTATACATAATCAATTATATTAAATAGAAACGTCCCTGATATTTCCTTTCACATGCACTTATCATATGAATGAAATCAAGTGCACTTGTATCTGATTAATATTTTTCATCAAAAACATCATGCTTGCACTTATCATATGAATGAAATCAAGTGTGGCGCCCTCGACCCGAGGCCTCCACAAGCCTTACTGCAAGACCGTTTCGATTGGTAAATGTGATCAGGATTGTTGCCCTGATCACGCGGCGGGTTCTTAATTTGATCTCGTCCAAATTTTTTTTTTCCTTTTATCATATAAGCATACACTTGTCATCATTCATAGTGGACTCATGCATATCATCATAAGATTAATCGTACAAGTATCTTTACTTTCATATTGTAGGCAGCATATGTATTCATGAATAAAAATTCACATAGAATTTTATACATAATTACTTATCTATTTACATCATACAAAATCAAATCCATTTCATTATAAGCAATACATTCATCCATTCATTCTTCAACATATCAATACCTTTTAGCTTTGCTCCTTTCCTCGAGCCGTAACCCTATCTAAGGTTGGGAAAATAAAACATGAGTGACAAACTCAGTAAGCAAGCATCATTTTTTCATTTAGATGCATCTCTCGCCCATTCGGTAGGAGACACTTATCAAGTGATCAACTACCAATAGGAAGAAACCTTTTATAGAAATCTTCTTTATAATACACTTATAGAACTTTGTGCATGTCCCCATTTCGAGGATTTTCAAAGGTGATGTCTATACATCTAAACTATTTTTCATGGGGACAATTGTTTGTCCCAAAATATTTTTCATCTACCATAAGGACATGTCTATGTCCAAAAATATTTTTCATATGGCATGAGGACAATTATATGTCCTAAAATATTTTTCTTATAACCTTTTTCCCCATGAGGTCATTTACATGTCCCAAAACATCATCTATTTAAATTTCTTTATAACCTAACTTGGGGTTATTCAAAAGCAATGCATGTCATAGGAATCTTTTATCTATGCGGACATTCTCGTGTCCAAAAATATTTTTCCATATAAACCTCTTTTAACCCGCATATAAGATACCAAACTCTTTTTAAACTAATATGGTGGACATATTCATGTCCAAAAATATTTTTCGGTATCTTCTAAAAACTAAACATAAATCCATTTGAAACCAACACAAATCCATTTAAAACCAAACAGCGTCGGTGCCCATTTTGGGACTTTTAAAACATAGGGAACATATGTATTTTCCAAAAACATATGGATTTGTGTCTCTGACCCTCAGGTTCGTGACACTTAACAAGTGATCATCCTTTCCTAGGAAAGAAACCTTTAATGAGACAGCACGCGAGCCAGGCGTCTGCTCATGAACTTACTCCCATTTCAGAGAGGGCTCCGCCGGCCTCCAGCCTTCCCTAAGCGACTCGGCTACAGGTAGAGGTGAGCTCTAGTTTTTGACCATTTTGGTCCGTAACCACCTCAACCATGAGCCTATACATCGTTTTACGCACACTCGTATGCTAGCAATGATTTTCACAAAACTTAGCATAGTCATTTGACTGTTCCCTTTTTCGAGCCTCAGCTTGATATGTATAAAGCTAACTTAGTCCGCAGACTATGCCCTTCTCAAATTGAGAACTGGGCATGATTGTTTTGAAAAGAAAATAAAATATTTTAAACCACTCAGTCCGTAGACCATTATGCCCTTCTCAAATTGAGAACTGGGCGTGGTTGTTTTGAAATTAAAATATTTTTTATAAATTATTTCCAAATCCTGATGTTAGGATGACCACCCTTAAAGAGTTTAGCAATATTTTAATAAATCCATTTTACCAAACATTTGAAATATTTGAGAAGACAATATTTTGCAAAACTTTAATAATTTGCTAAACAACTTTTGAAATTCTCATTTTAAGAATCTTTTGAACTAATTCAAAACTCGCGGAGACAACTTTTCTTAATAACATTTTTATGAGCAAAACATATGCAACTCTCTTCCATCCACTGTAATGGCATTATCTGTCTTGTCCACATCACTTCCTTGTTATTCTTATATATAGAGGAGTTTGTATAATCTTTTGATCATTATTTAAACATAAAATCCACCAAATCATTTTGTAGGACTGGTCACCCTTAAATCTTTTTGGAACATCAGAGTAAAGCATCTTCAAAGTGTTACAACTCTAAGAGTTGTAAGGCACCTTGATAGATTATTTCAAAACACCTACATAAATCTCAAAATATGTACATAAATTCAATTTATGACATTTAATGGAAACCATTTCAAAACATCTATTTATTTCTAGAAACCATTTTGTAAAGAATTACATTTTTCAATAAAACTCCTTGTAAATAGAATTTCCATTGTTTGTTTTTAAATATATTTTATGAAAGAGTTAAACTCTTTCAAGATAAAACTCTTTGTAAACTAAACTTGTATGAACATGCTTATATTAAAACCATCTTAAAACCCATATCATATTTTCAAGAACTGAGCTTGCTTACTCTATAAGCAATTCTCCACATCATTAATATAAACATGATCAAGTAATTTTAATACTTGAATATAAACATTATGCTTGAAAATTCACTTACTTATTTTGTAAGCAACTATGAGAGCAACTTATTAAAGCAAGTTAATAAATTTCTTAAAATTCCTTTGAAACAATATTTCGAAGAAATCATTTCAACACATAGGAGGAAATCAATATTTTGTAAAGTTCGCTTGCTTACCTGCGTTTCTTTAGTTTCCCAAGTCTGCCTTTTCTTTGCCCTTGCCTACATGAGAATAATATTATTTTTCATATATTCATTTTCTTGCATCTCACTTAGTTTTCCAAACCATTTTTCATCAATACACATAATTCATTTGACTTCTCAAGTCATTTTGCATAAATAGCACATATTCGCATATTTCATCGGTTAACACATAACATATACAATCCCATAAGTAGGGTAACCATTCAACCATATAAAATTCATCTAATAATTATCATTTGTAGGTTCATTAACCTTCATTTACCATTTTTCACTTATTTTCCAAAATTTACACATCGGTGCTCCTTTTAAGCACACGTCATTGCCTTAAACTTCATAAATTCATTCTGAAATTTGAAATTGATCATTATGCACTCTAAAAAGATATGTAATCATGAATTCTATCATATTTTCATATATTTTTGCACAAAATCACATTACATAAGTCATTTACCACTTATGCATGTTTATCCTTTCACATATGCCCATTTGGCAACACAAATAAGAGGCATTTCATAAAATTTTTCAAGTCAGCAACTTGGTCACTAATTCAGCATGGTTATTACTCTTAGTTATCACTTTATTTAGGGTATTTTTATGGTATTTAAATCCACTAATCATAGGTTTCCAAAACAGCCCTTGTCTTCTTATTTTCACTAAGTTCCATCTTCTTATTTAACCATTAATTCCATATATATATAATAATATCAATTATCAATCACCTTTTCTATCCTTAACCCTTTATTACACTCTTTCCTAATATATATATCAATTTGGATCATTTCTACATAGGTTTCATATTTCTTTTTTATTTTGTTTCTCAAACTATCCACATATGCTGAAATCAGGCGTACTGAAATCTCTAAATCTTGATTTATAATAAAATCAAGGTATTTAATTCTGAAATTTATAGCATAAATCATAAATATATGAATTAACTGTCATAAAAATTACATCATGAAATATTAACATGATATATTTATTTTGGCATTTTCACTGTGCTGGACAGTGTTGTGAGTTTAGGATCAGCCCTAATCACGTGAATTATGGGGCATATTTATACCCGTAAAAACCTAATTTTTTTTTTTTTACGATCATAAATATTTAGTTTACATCCTGTAAAAATTTCAGTCCACAATTCCTTTAATAAAATTTATTAAAAATCATTTTCTAGAGATGATCTTGTCACCCATTTTATCCTGTTTAGGTTAATCTTCTCGGATTTTTAAATTAAAACTTGCTTAATATTTAAACATGAAATTTTGTTCATATATTAAACATAATATAATGAGCATGTAAACAAATTTTTATGGTGAAAATCCTTCGTTTACTACTTTATTCATATTTTGGTATATAACATCATATAACTTCCAGATTTGAAATATAAACTCAAAATAATCATATACTTACTTGATTAAATGGGTGATCCCTCCTTTTCCCCTTTATTTTCCTTGTTTTTTTCTTCTTATTGGCAGGGATAGGGGTGGAACGTGAGCTGCCGCCTTGGGGTGCAAGTTTCAGCACTTAGAAAAATATTTTCCAAGCCTCTCTTCACATGACCGAGCATCCCCCTTATAGAGCTGGAATTTTCAGCTGTGGGCCCCACTTTAGATCTGGGTTTTCCACACTATTTAATGTTCACTTATCCTCTTAAGGTTCTGGATAAATTACAGCCATATAAATTCATTTTTATCATTTTTTTAAAAATCCAAAAATCAGCTCACATCTTGACCGTCCACCTATCACCATAGATCACGTCCTTGCTGCCTCAATTTTCCCGATTTTTCATCATTTTTATTAAAATAAATTTAAGGGTAAATCATACATCTAATTATCATTTAATTAAATCATTAATTTGGCTTAAAAAATTAGTAAAAATGGCAGCACCAATAGCATCAATACACGTCCAAACTCATATCATGCTGTCCACGTTTTTGTCCCCTTCAATGCAGCTGCATTTAACGATTTTTCTTGGATTTTTTTCACATAATTAAATGCTAATTTATGTATCCCAACATGTCATCTATTTATGTGCATTATTTATAAAATAAAAAATAAAAAATACACAACTGCAACAGCCCATGAATGTCCATATGCATGTCACCATGCTATGCTAGTTTGAGCTCTCTCCTTAGCTCATTAATTCCAGCAGCATAACCATGAATTTTCACACATATTTAATCATAAAATAACCTACATTTCACCTACATTTGACACCTATTTGGACCATTAAAAATTGCATTCAATTCATGCACATTTTGCCTTAAATGCATGGTACTTTTGAGGTGCAAAAGTCAACTGTATACACCTTTTCTAATGCAGGAATTTTCCTAATATAATTTGCTTAATCCAAACCTTCCAAAATTTTCATCTCATAATTTCATTCAACCGTTTCAAATTTCATCTCAATCCGATTTTCCTAGCTCAAGTTATAGCATTTTGAAGTTAACGGTTGGATTTGAGATATGATCAATAAATCATTAAACCAATTCCATAATACCAAACCCAACATCATCAATTTTCATCTCAAATTTTACTTGAATCCGCCTTACAGGCGTTGAGTTATGAATTTTTTAGCGTTTTTCCACTAACTTGAGAATTATCCTTTTAAATTCTCATAATTCATATCAAATAATTTAAAATCATTATCCATGATACATTGGTAAGTTTCAACCACAAAAAAATTACTTTAATCCCTTTGTCCCATATTAGCTCATAATGATCACTCGAATCATCATTGCTAATGCTTAGCCTTAATTACCATAGTTTAGCAAAGTTACAAAAATTATTTAAAATTCAATAAATTCACTTATAAATCGCATGTAAATATTTATTGCATATATTGAATCCTACTTAGGTTGGGGTTTAACATCAAGTGCGCTTGTATCTGATTAATATCTTTTCATCAAAACATAATGCATTCACTAATCATATTAAGAATCAAAAGGGATTTTTGCTAACTTCATCTATCCCATTCTTATTCTCATATTCATATTCATTTTTATTTCCATTCTCATTGGATTTTTTTCTGGTCTTTCATCGTCACTTGCGCTCCCATTTCTTATGAGTTCATCATCATTACCATCCATAATTTTTCATTTTTTCCTACCTTTCTCATTTCCATCCTCACCTTTCATGGTGTAAGGTTGCTTTTGCAGTAAACAGAGGTAACTAACTATTTTTGAAAATAATGGAACAAAGTAAGTACCCATTACAAAGCAAGGCTTAAATTTTCACCCAAAGATATTGGCGCATCAATGCCGGTTTTTGGCACATGGGCTTCAGATAACCACCTTTGAAGTAAGTTCTGGAACCCTAAATCAACAAGTGTAAAGAGAGTCAACGCCTAGGCGTCGCCCAAGTGGCGCTGCACTCCACACACATAAATGCTACCATAGTTTTATGGTATGTGAAGTGGGGTGTGGTAAGCCTCAAGTATGGGGGTCTAGATGAAAGGTCCCGTTATGTAGCCCATCATCTATTAATATTCCCTTCTATCCTAACTTTTCTCGACTTCCCTTTTTTGATCTCATCTGGCCCCATCATCATTTTTACTTTATATACCACCTACGTTCTGAAACATAGCAATCCAGCTACATTTCCTAAAATATCCATATCATTGCATCATAATTACACATAATAAAAGACAATACATGTCATATATGTCCTATAATTTCAATCTATCTCTTTCATCATTTTTTCCTCTCATTTTCTATTTCCACGTTTGTTTACCAATCTTTGCTCTGATACTAAGTTCTGTGGCGCCCCCAACCCGCGGCGTCACATAGCCTTACTCCAGGATCGATGTTAATTGGTAAATGTGAGTCAGGATTGTTATCCTAATCATGCGGCGGGTTCTTAAATTGGATCTCATTCGAAATTTTTTTCGTTTCATCCCTTTTTCCCTCATCATATCATCTCTTTCATTTCTCCATTCTTTTTACAATCAACAATAAACTTGTAATTCATCGTACTTAGAAATTTTTAAAGTACTAATTGATTTCTCTTCCTTATATATATTTTCCTAATTTCACCTCCTGGCACTTGTCATCAACAACACATACTATTCATAAAATTTTATCTTTTTTCCTTATATAATTGATTTTATCAACCTGGTCAGGCCATAAACATGTAAAATACATTCATCATCAACATAAATACTTGTATACATACATTCAATCATCGTTCACATAGAATTTAGAACTATCAGTAAGTTCGCATACATTAACATTCCTTAAAAATTCCAGTCATGCCATTCCATACAACATAGCTAATCATTTTAACATACACATGAATATCGTCTCATACTTTTTTTCTTAAATGCTCAGGTTCTTACCTCTTGAGCTTCCTTGTACCTATCTAAGGTTTGAGAAAACAAAATGTGAGTGAGAACTCAATAAGCAAGCATTTTATTGTTAAGAAAGAATTTTCCTATAAAAGATTTTCCTAAACATATTTTTCATATAAACCTTTTTATATCCCAAGTCTTGTCTTTTCAAAGGCGATGCATATGCGTATAAACCTTTTTAGGTAATCCACTTATGTTCTTATATGGACATTTTTATGTCCTAAGATATTTTTCACATGAACTCTTTTTGCCAATGGACATTTTTGTTGGAAACAATTATAGAAATTGAATGAAAATATCCAAACCATGTGTTTTGATGATTAAACAACACAATTTGAGTAAATCTTAGCTACTAATATGTAGCGTGCAGTGTTTAAGGTTATAAAAATGAAATATGCAAAGTATGACAGATCAAGTTGATCTCCAAGTCGACTCAGATAAAGACTTAGGCCAAGTCGATCCCCAAGTCGACTCCAGCAGCGACTTCAAGTGTTGATTTTTGGACAGCGTTGAAATTGGAGACCAAGAGCTGCTGAAGTCGCAGATGAAGTCAACTCCACTTGCGACTTGGGCGAAGTCGCAGACCAAGTCGACTCCAGTATCGACTTCACATAACATTTTCCCTCCAGCGTTGAAATTAGAAAGCACAGTTGCCGAAGTCGCACATGAAGTCGACTCCACTTGCGACTTGGGTGAAGTCGCAGGCAAAGTCGACTCCAGCATCAACTTTAGATGGGCAGTGCAGATTTTCAGAATTTCAAGTTGAAGGCCAAGCCGACTTCAAGATAGACTTGAGTCAAATTGAAGATGAAGTCGACTTAAATTTTTCAACTTGAATATATGAAGACTAATCCAAGTTTAAAGCAAGCAAGACACATGGATTCAACCATTCTAAATCAAAGTTGGATTTGTTCATACAAGATTCGAGTTTTTCAAGTTCTCTAGACTTAAAGCTAAAGAAATTTTGTACAAATAAGTTCCAAGTATTGAAAGACAAAAGAAGAAGAAAAAGTTAAGCAAGCAAGAGACACTTCAACAAAGATCAAACTGACTTGGCAAAAGAAAGAAGCCAAGTCGCACCCGAAGTCGACTCCAAGATCGACTTGAAGCCAAGACCAAGTCGACCCAAAGGACAGATTTGGAAACTGAAGAACAGCTGAAGTCGCACACGAAGTCGACTCCGGCATATGACTTGGGTGAAGTTGCACATGAAGTCAACTCCACCTGCGACTTGGAGGCATAACGTTCAAATTTTTGAACGTTGGAACATTTATTACGCGCCAACCAACTCTATAACGTTCAAAATTCTCCCTCCTCTATATATAGACACTCAAGCAAATGTGGAAACACACAAGATAGAGCTGAAAAAGAGGAAAGAAGTTCTGCTAAGAGTTTCAATCCACTTTTCTCTACAATTGAGTGATCCATACACTTTCAAAGGAAGAACAAGCTTCAAAGTTGCTATTTGCTTCAACGCAATACGATTCGTTGCTTCTATAGATTCTTCCTCGAGTTGAAACTTGCTACACAAATCTGTAAAGTGTAGATTTCTTCTATTTTATCTTGTTATTTGATTTTGGTGCTTGGTTTGAGTTCGGTGTTTCAAACCAAGATATAGCAAGTAGGGTTGTGATTGGAGTGTAACTCATCACCTACTTGTGTTGCTTGTTATACACGCCCCCTAGAGTTAGAATCTAGAAGAGAGCGGAGGCTCTAGTTGTATATGCCCCCTAGAGCTAGAATCTAGAAGAGAGTGGAGACTCTAGTTGTATTCGTGGAATACATAGTGGAACCCAAGTCACAAGTGAGTGTGAGCTTGGAAGAGTGAATTTCTTATTGCTTTCTATTTGTTTCATTAAAGGGGTTTAAACTAAACCGTGGTAAAATTTCTAATTAAAGTTTTAAATTCTTAAATATCCAATTCCCCCCTCCCCTCTTGGGTAATTGCCATCAACTCGGGACCAACAAGTGGTATCAGAGCAGGTCTTTGAGTTTTTACCAAAGAGATCTTTTTGATATGGCATCCTAATCCACTTCCGTTCCCGCATTTGTCGAAGGTCAATCCTTTACTAGGCCACCATTGTTTGATGGGAACAATTTTGGATATTGGAAGCTACGTATGAAACAACTCATCATGGCTATAGATATGGACTCTTGGATTGCAATCCAAGATGGTGTGACTTTGCCTATTGATGAAAGAGCTTCCAAATGGACTGATGAGGAAGTGAAAATTGTAAAGAGCAACGCCAAGGCTATGAATTCATTATTTTGTGCTCTTACGGCTTCCGAATATGATAGAGTATCCTCTTGTTTAACTGCCAAAGAGATATGGGATACACTAACATCCATCTATGAAGGAACTTCTTAAGTCCAAGGGACAAGGAGAAATATTTTGATTGGAGAATTGGAAAACTTTAGAATGCTAGAAACAGAAAATATTTCTGAAATATTTGCTAGATTTTCCAAGATTATTAATGCCTTGAAAGGGCTAGGAAAGGCAATTTCTGAATCTGAACAGGTCATGAAGATTCTAAGGGCACTACCCGAATCATGGACTCCAAAAATCACGACAATAGAAGAAGTCAAGGACCTAAACACATTGAAGTTGGAAGACCTTATTAGCTTGCTAATGTCACATGAGTTAATCAAGAAAAGAAACGAGGATCACCACAAAGGCAAAAGAGCAATCGCCTTGAAGGCTTCACAAGACTCGGATGACACCACCTCATCATTACAAAATGATGATGAAATTTCCTTACTTACAAAACAATTCAGAAAATTTGTAAGGAAAGGTAGAAATTTCAGAAACTTTAAAGAAAGAAATTCTAAAGAGAAAAAGAAAGAATCAACAAAATGTTACCGGTGTGGTGGTTCGGGGCACATGCAAGCCCAATGCCGCCCAAAGAAAATAAAGCAAAGGAGCAAAGAAAAGATCAAGGCAACAACAGAAAATTTCAAAGAAACAAAGGAAGAGACATGTACGTAAATGAAGAGGAATCTACAACATGTAGCTCTTCGAACGAAGAATGTGAAGCAGATTGCGCAAGAATTTGTTGCATAGCAAATTCCGACATATGTTTTGCAGCCACGGAAATCTTGGAGTATCAAGCTACTTCAACGAACTGCACAAGTAGTCAAGAGGTAACCTCAAAACAAAAATCTTTTTCAATTTTCTCTTCTACAAATGAATGCCTCAAATGTGCTGAATTGGAAGAACTTCAACAAGCCTACGATTCATTATATGAGGAAATAAAGAAATTAGGAAACAAGTTTATAATAAATAAAAGACAATGTGATTCAGTAATAATTGTGAATGGTAAACTTGCTGAAAAGATAGATAAATTAAAAAGTGAAAAGAATACCTTGGAAGTTGAGTTAGAGAAACTCAAAAGGGAAAATGAATCATTAAATGAATCGCTTGTCAAGTTTTCTAATCCAGGAGAAAATGTGAAAATATTCTTAAAAATGACAACCCAAACTTGTAAGAAAGGACTTGGGTATAATACATTTGAGCAAGAGAAATCTAATGCTCCGAGAAACAACGCCAAACCCATTTATGCTAAACCTAAGATAAATTAAGTAGTTTGGACCAAAAGACCAACCGAGGAACAAATTACCAAATGGCTTCCTGTTTCTAAACTTCTAGGAGCTTATAATTTTTGCAACAAGTTAAGACACAAGGTTTTTCAATGCAAATTGAGAAAATTGCAAAACCTTGCTGCAAAATTGGTTTGGATGCCGAAAAGCATTGGATTTATGGCTTCAAAGGTAGACCAACATAGACTCCAAATGATAATTAACCCAAATGGACCTATAAAATGGGTACCAAAAGGATGAGCTTCACTTGACTTAATTTTTGCAGGTTTGTCTTAGAGCTAAGGTCAATAACATATGGTTTTTGGATAGTGGTTGCTCAAGACATATGACAGGAGAAAAAGGACTGTTCCATAAGATCAACCCATGCAATGAAAGAACAGTAGCTTTTGGAAATAATGAAAAAGGTAAAATATAAGGTAAAGGAAATGTTTATGGTATTTCAAATGCATGTATTGAAGATGTACTATTTGTTGAAGGATTCAAACACAACCTAATGAGTATTAGTCAATTATGTGATAGAGGATATAAAGTTGTATTTGAATCCTCTATATGCAATATTTTTTATGATGAAGACATAGTATTTAGTGGTAAAATACATGGAAATGTATATTTGGTTTGCCTTGATGAACTAGAGGGAAAATGTCTAATAGTCATAGAAAATGATCCGTGGATATGGCATACAAGGCTTGCACATATAAATATGTCAAATATTAAAACATTGTGGAAAAAGAATCTACTATAAGGGTTACCAAAGCTCAAATATGACAAGGATAAGATTTGTAAAGCCTGTTAACTATCTAAACAACCCAAAATGCCATTTTTCACCAAAAAGAAAATTTCAACAACTAGACCACTTGAGTTGTTACATATGGATCTTTATGGGTCATTGGACATTTTAACTCTTGGTGGAAAAAAGTACGTGTATGTAATTATTGATGATTTTTCAAGATTTACTTGGATTATACTCTTAGCTAGCAAAGATGAAGCATTTTCTATGTTTGTCACGTTTTCAAATTTGGTGCAAAATGAAAAGCAAAGTTCAATCATTTCCATTAGAAGTGATCATGGTGGTGAATTTAAAAATAATAAATTTATAGAATTTTGCAATGAAAAAGGAATCCATCATACATTTTCTGCACCTAGAACTCCTCAACAAAATGGAGTTGTTGAAAGGAAAAACTGGACAATACAAGAAATGGCTAGAACTATGCTAAATGAGAGTAAATTATCCAAAAGATTTTTGGGAGAAGCTGTGAGTACAGCTTGTCATGTATTGAACCGAGTTACCATTAGAGCAATTTTGAAAAAGACCCCATATGAATTTTGGAAAGGCAAAAAACTGAACATATCTTATTTCCATACTTTTGGATGTACTTGTTATGTGTTAAATAATAGAAAAACAAATTTAGGAAAATTAGATGCCAAAAGTGATGAAGCTATTTTTCTTGGTTATTCATCAAATAGCAAAACATATAGGATTTTCAACAAAAGAAATCAAGTAGTAGAAGAATCAATACATGTTGTTTTTGATGAATTTAACCAAACTCCTAGAAAGAATGATGAATTAAGTGATGCAGATGATGCTAAAGCAAAACAACAAGAGCAACAAAAGGAAATCGAACTCAAGCCAGAAAATTCTACAGAAGAAAAGGTAAGTGAAGGTAATGATTCCTACAAACCTCCAACTGATTTGAAATTCAAAAATGTCCATCCAATTGAGCAAGTCATTGGTAATATCTATGAAGGAGTAAAGACTAGAAGGTCAAAACAAAACATTTGTGGACAATATGAATTTGTGTCAAAAATTGAACCAACCACTATTGAACAAGCTCTTAATGATGAAAACTTGGTTGGTGCAATGCAAGAAGAGCTAAATCAATTTGAAAGAAATAACATATGCAATTTAGTTCCTAGACCTAATGATTGCACCATTATTGGTACTAAATGGGTATTTAGGAACAAATTGGATGAAAGTGGACTTGTAATAAGAAACAAAACCAGATTAGCAGCCAAGGGATATTCTCAAGAAGAAGGAATTGATTTTGAAGAATCATATGCACCCATTGCTAGATTAGAAGTCTTACGAATCTTACTAGCATTTGCTTCTCACATGAATTTCAAATTGTTTCAAATGGATGTGAAAAGCGCATTTTTGAATGGATACTTGAATGAAGAAGTATATGTAGAACAACCCTCTTGATTTGAAGAAAAGGATCAATGAAAATATGTTTATAAATTAACCAAAGCATTATATGGACTAAAACAAGCTCCACGAGCTTGGTATGAAAGGTTAAATAAATTTTTGATTGATCATGAATTTCAAAGAGGAAAAGTTGATACTACTTTATTCATCAAGTATAAAAGTAAAAACATTTTAATTGTACAAATTTATGTAAATGACATAATATTTGGTGCTACTGAGAAAACTCTATGCCAAGAATTTTCTAAGATCATGCAGAGCGAATTTGAAATGAGCATGATGGGAAAATTAAATTTCTTCCTTGGACTACAAATCAAGCAACAAGCCGAAGGAATATTCATAAATCAATCCAAGTACATCAAAGAAATGCTAAAGAAATTCGGAATGCAAACAAGCAAAGGGGCAAATACTCCAATGAGTTCAACAATAAAGATCAACACGGATGAAAATGGTAAATGTATCGATCAAAAGCTTTATAGAAGTATGATAGGATCATTATTATATTTAACTGCTTCTAGACCAGATATTCTTTTTAGTGTTTGAATGTGTTCAAGGTTTCAAGCATGTCCTAAAGAATCTCATTTATTGGCTGTGAAAAGAATTTTTAAATATTTGATAAACACCATTAATCTTGGACTATGGTATCCAAAGGGGTCAACACTTGATTTAATCGGCTACTCGGATGCTGATTTTGCCGGTTACAAAGTAGATAGAAAAAGTACTAGTGGAACATGTCAATTCCTTGGAAACATGTTGGTTTCATGGTATTCAAGGAAACAAACTAGTGTTGCTCTATCTACGGCGGAAGCTGAATATATAGCCGCCGGGAGCTGTTGTGCCCAATTAATTTGGATGAACCAACAATTAAAAGACTATGGTATTGATTATTATAACATTCCTATCATATGTGATAATACAAGTACTATTTGTTTAACTAAAAATTTAAATATTACATTCAAGAACCAAACACATAGATATAAGACATCATTTTATTCGTGAACATGTTGAAAATCATGATGTTCGTTTAGAATATGTGAAAACTGAGGATCAAATTGCTGATATATTCACCAAGCCTTTAGCAAAGGAATCATTTTACAAAATTAAAAATGATATGGGGATGATTGAGTTAAATTAGGAATAATTATGTAACGCCCCAGGCCTAACAGTAAGGTATTGTCCGCTTTGGGCCTTGACCCGCACAGTTTTGCCCCTCTGGGTTCACGCGCATCCCGTCCTTCCCCAAAAGGCGCCTCGACAGTGTAACTCCAGCGGCCTCTACTTATAGCCCAGGCTCCCTCCCTCTTCCTAACCGATGTGGGATATCACATTCACCCCCCCTCGGGGCTCCAGCGTCCCCGCGGGACACCATCGGCTGGAGGTCGGGAGTCGGCTCTGATATCATTTGTAACGCCCCAGGCCTAATAGTAAGGTATTGTCCGCTTTGGGCCTTGGCCCGCACGGTTTTGCCCCTCTGGGTTCACGCGCATCTCGTCCTTCCCCAAAAGGCGCCTCGACAGCGTAACTCCAGCGGCCTCCACTTATAGCCCAGGCTCCCTCCCTCTTCCTAACCGATGTGGGATATCACATTTGGAGCCCCGAGGGGGGGGTGAATGTGATATCCCACATCGGTTAGGAAGAGGGAGGGAGCCTGGGCTATAAGTGGAGGCCGCTGAAGTTACACTGTCGAGGAGCCTTTTGGGGAAGGACGGGATGCGCGTGAACTCAGAAGGACAAAACTGTGCGGGCGAGGCCCAAAGCGGACAATACCTGCGACAGTAAGGGCCAGGGCATTACATAATGGTATCAAAGCCAACTCCCGATATCCTATTGGTGTGTCCAGCGAGGGCGCTGGAGCCCCAAAGGGGGGTGAATGTGATATCCCACATCAGTTAAGAAGAGGGAGGGAGCCTGGGCTATAAGTGGAGGCCGCTTGTGAAACCCTAACCCAAGTAAGCCATATGTATGCATTGAACATGTATTTGATGATTATTTATGAATCGTGGAATTATGAAGGTATTTTATGATTTTTGCTAATTATGGCAATTAGGCTTATGGGTTAGCATTAATTATGTGATTAAGCATTTTGAGCCTAAATGAGATCATGGGTTTAGAATGAATTATTTGTGATTTAAGTGTGCAATTATATCATGAAAAATTATTTTTCATGATTTAAAATGAATTATGGAAATAAAGATGGAAATTGTCAAGTGTGAAGGAAAATATTGAAAATTTTATAATTTAACGCCTAAAAGGCGGATTCAAGTGAAATTTGAGATGAAGATTGTTAATATTAGGCTTGATATTATGGAATGAAAAGATCATGAAAATTCTTGATGAAATGAGAATTATGAATTTTTAAGCATATGTTCATTTCAACCGTTAACTTCAAACGGCTATAACGGGAGCTAGGAAACTCGGATTGAGATGAAATTTGAAACTGTTGAATAAAATTATGAGATGTTTATATTGAATGGATTGTATTAAGGTAATCATGATGGTATTAGGGTGATAATTAATTATTTTTATTCCCAAATCCAAAAGATATATTCAAGTGTTCATAACTTGACGTAGAAACGTCGGTTTGAGTTGAAATTTGAAACGATGGAATAAAATTATGAAATCTATGAGATGAATGGAATGGATTAAGCTAATTATCATGAGAAATGGCTTTCTTGGAGATCAAGTAACAAGTTGCTTAAGGGCGAAGTAAAGAAGGACAATTGGACGGTCTTGATGCATGCAGATTTTTGCAATTATGAAAATGTGAAAAAAATAATTTATATGGCTAAAAATTGTCCAGAACATCAAGGAGGATAAGAATGCATTAATTGGTTGTGGAAAATGGCTCCAAAGTGGGTCCCACATCTGGAGAAAATCCAGCTCTTCAAAGGTATGCACGATCACTTGAGAGAGAGAAGGTGTGAATGCACAAGGGGTTTTTCTTGCTTAGCAAGAAAGCAAATTTTCTAACCCCCAACCCCTTGAACGTGACAAGCAGAGGAAAACCAAGGGAATTCAAGGGAAAAAGAGGAAGAAAGAAAGAGGAGAAGTGGAGGAAAGCAAGCTTTTCAATTTTGGATTGAATCCACTCAAGTTCAAGTAAGTATATGATATTGAAAATTAAATTATGTTCGGAACAGTAAATGGATGATTTTTATCATGAAAAGTTTTGAGAGCAATCCTTATGCTATTATTAAGGAACGACCAAATTTTCAGCTTAAAAGGATATGTCTGTTGGAAATTAAAAATTCGTGAATATTAGCCCAAACAGGGTAAAACGGGTTACAGGATCAGCTGTAGAAAAGGATTTTTAATAAATTTTCTACAAGGGTTTTCGAGATTAAAATTTTAAATTATATAAAATAAATATTGGGGATCATATAAAAAAAATTAAAAATGAGGTTTTTATGGGTGTAAATAGACCCCATAAATAACGTCATTCAGGCTGACTGGAAATGGAGTTTACTGTTCATCAAGGTAAAAATCCCCAAATAAATATGTAATGTTAATATTTCGTGCTGAAACGTTCATGAAAGTTAATTGATGAATTTATTAAGGTATGGTAGAAATTTCAGATCAAAAATACTTTATTTGATATTAATTAAAGATTTTAATATTTCAGCACGCCTGATTTCAGCATATGTGGTTAGTTTGAGAAAGAAATCAAAAAGAAATATGAAACCTATGTATAAATGATCCAAATTGATTTATTTGTTAAATAATTAAATATGGATCAAGAAAAGTGCAATTATATGCTGGAATTTCGAATTTGTATAATGACCTAAGGTTATGTGTCAAAGGACACGTTAAACGGGTGAAAAGTGGGTTCCAAACTAACTGTTTTGGAAACCTATGGAAAATGGATTTAAACCTCATAAAAATACCTTAAGTAAAGTGGTATTAAAGGGTAATTAACCCGCTGGAAAATGGGTTAAATTTATGAGTTAAGAAATTTTAAGAAATGCATCATGGTTAAGTGCTAAATGAGCTTATGTGAAGGGATAATGATAAACGGGTGATGAATGATTTATGAAAAATGATTTTATGCAAAAATGCATGAAAATGAGATGAAATACATGTTTATGGATCTGTTTGGAATGACATGTTATTAATCCAAAAGTTTGGATTTGAATTATGAAGTTTAGGCAATGCTATGTACATAGAAGAAACACCCGTATGTGTATTTTTGGAAAAATGGGAAAAATTGCAAAGTAAGCTTAATAAAGCTATGAATGATGCATATGGAATGAATTTTTATGATATTGAAATGAATACCCTAATTTTAGGGTTATGTGCATGTTATATGTATAGGCTATGATATGTGATAGCCAAATGTGTGAAAATGGTGCTAATATATGCAAATTAAGCCATATATGTGTATGATGAATTATGAAGGATATATGCTAATGAAAATGGGTTGGAAAACTAAATGGAATGCAATGACAAGAAATGTATGAAAAACCATATTATGTTCATGTAGGCAAGGAAAATAATGGAAGAAAAAGGGATTATGGCGATTTCAGGTAAGCAAGCAAACTTTCTAAAATGCATTTTCTTTCTATGTGATTGATATGATTGAAATGTCTATGTTTATGCTTATGTTTTTACGAATGGGCAAGCACAAGTTTTGAATATGACGGCTTTAATGCAAAGCCATAAGCTTTGAAAAATGATGACTTTAATGAAAAGTCTCAAGGTTTGCTTCATGGGAAGCAAGCGACACTTCTGAAGATAAATAACTTATCCTAAGTGTTGCCAAGGATGGGAATGCTTCATGCTAATGGAATTGAGAAATTTTGCTTATGAGTAAGCAAGTTCTCCATGTTAATGTTGTTTTAAGGATTTCATGTTTGATATCGATGGTTTTAAGAATTTGCTTTTGAGGAAGCAAGTTCTATATGATATGGTTCAACAGCGTTTTATAAGAAAAAGGGAATTTTACCCTTTTTCACAAAATATGTTTGGTAAATGAGTTTTGAGTTATTTTTTTTACAATAACTCGCGATAAACAATGATGAAAAAGATTTATTTTACTAGGTCAAGATAATTCAATATTAAATTACGTTTTGGACATAGTCCACATGTTTTGAAATGATATTTGAACAGTTTTGGTTTCCTTTGGATAAGGAAATCTATGTTGAAAATGTTGGAAAAATGTTTCTACGGATGTGTTGAAAGGGATTTATGGATGACCAACCTCCTATGATTGATTTCATAAAATGGTTTAATTTCAGGTTGCTTGATGGCATGCAAAAGACTATGCAATTTTCCTCTATGTAAAAATGATTGATATGTGGACAATTATTAAATTTTTAGGTGAAGGACAAGGGGATAGCATAATTGCATAACTTTTGTAAACAAAAGGTCCTGAAATAGAAACCAAGAAAATATTAGAGAAAAATATGTTTTATTTGTGGAAATTCAAAGGATTTGAAATTCTTTTGATTAAAAGGATTTTAAGATGTATGGGTTCTCAAAGGTTTCAAATGTTTATCAAAATACTTTACTCAAAACGTTTTTGAAAGAATTTAAGGAAGGTCATCCTAAAACTGGATTTCAAATAACAACTTGTTAAAGTGGGTGCGCTCGCTTACGAGTTGACACAGACTGCGGTCTGTGATGTGTTTTTGAAAATAATTGTAAAATATAGACTTCGGTCTAAGATTTTTGTGCATATGGATGCAGGCTGCGGTCTGTGATCTTGGTTTAAAAAGAACATGGGCTGCGGTCTGTGGTTCTTCAAACCAAAACGGACTGCGGTTCGTTAGGATAATGTACGGTGCACCGGTACAAGGAATAGGCTGGTTGTAGAGCACGGTTGGGATGACCGGGGCCCACTCTACATAAGTCCAAGTCGCTAAGGGATGGCGGGAGTGCAAGCGACGCCCTCCCTGAGATGGGAGCAGGATGAATAAACAGCCGCTGGGCTAGCGTGTTGTTAAGGATTCTCTTCCAAAAGGTAGCATGATCACTTGCTAAGTGTCACTACTGGATAGAGAGAAATGCATTTGCTTATGTTTTATTTCTGAAAAGCCCAAAGATTGGGTTATGAAAATATGATTTTATGAAAGTATCCTAAAGGGATTTTTATGAAATGGTTACCCTAAAAGAAAGGGTGTTTTACACAAAAGTGTAAATAACAAGAATTAAAGGAAATGTGTTTATGCAAATGCATTCATGAAAATAGTTTTCCTTGTTTGTTATAAACAAGCCCCAAGACGGGGAATTATGAAAAGGATTTATGTTCATTTGTAAGAGAGCCTAAATAAAGAATGTTTTTGGACATAAGAATGTCCTTTGCCGAGAAAGGCTTATGTGATTGATGTTTAAGGACATATGATTGTCCATTGCCAATAAGGTTATGTAAATGATGTTTTGAGATATGAAATATCTCTTGATTTTATGATGGCTTATGCGAATGATGTTTTGAGACATGAAATGTCTCTTGATTTTATGATGACTTATGTGAATGATGTTTTGAGACATGAAATGTCTCTTGGCTAAAGGATTTTATGAGGGCTTATGTTAATGATGTTTTGAGACATAAAATGTCTCTTGGCTAAGGAATTTTATGATGGTTTATGTTAATGATGTTTTGAGACATGAGATGTCTCCGTTGCCTAAGTATTTATGTTGTTTTGGACGGAAAATGTCCACTGGCAACCGAATGATTTCATGTAATGGCTATGAACATTAAAAATGTTCATATAAGATTAATGGAAACTCATCATTAAAGGTAAAATGTATATGTTTTGCCTAAACAAGCCCAGGCGCGGCTTGTAAATGATTTTAAGAATGAATGCTTTATGAAAGCATTCAAGGACATGAAATTGTCCTTATAATAAAGGATTTCATGATGGTATTTTAGGACATATGCATGTCCTCAGGAACAAGGTATTCCCACTGTTTATGAAAAAGGTTTTCAAGAAGCCTTGCCCTAAAATGCTTGCTTACTGAGTTGTCACTCACGTTTTGTTTTCCAAACCCTTAGACAGGTACTGAGCAGACTCAGAAGGTTGCGAACCTCAGACATGGAGGAAGGTACATGATGATAGCCTTGAAGGCTATGAGGAATGAAAAAGCATAAATATGCTAAGGTAAGCTAATGTGTATGTGAACTTAATAAGAATATTAAGTTCTAAAAATGATTCAATGGTTGAATGTATGGATGTATGGATGTAAATTGTGATGCCTAAGTTAAGAAAACTTTCACGGCAGGAAGGCATGAAAAGATACTAGGTGTTTATGTATATCCGAACTTAGCTAGAGTTCTAAGTTCCATGTGAATTAATGACTGAATGTATGAAAGTATGATTTATACAATGATTCAGTGTATAACGACAGGCATATAAAGGTGCTATGAATGAAATGATGATTTTTATTACAAGTGAAATGTCGCAATGTATGATGATTGTCATGTCAAGATTATGAATGATGACAGATGAATAATCGAAAAAAATTCTGGACATATTCCAATTAAAAACCCGCCGCGTGATCAGGGCAACAATCCTGATTCACATTTACCAATCGATAGATCTTGAGGTAAGGAAGTGACGTCTCGGTTCGGGGCGCCACAGGCCGCTGGAGTTACACTGTCGAGGCACCTTTTGGGGAAGGACAGGATGCGCGTGAACCCAGAAGGACAAAACCGTGTGGGCGAGGCCCAAAGCGGACAATACTTGCGATAGTAAGGGCCAGGGCGTTACATAATAAATGTGATATCCTACATCGGTTAGGAAGAGGGAGGGAGCCTAGGCTATAAGTGGAGGCCGCTGGAGTTACATTGTCGAGGCGCTTTTTGGGGAAGGACGGGATGCGCGTGAACCTAGAGGGGCAAAACCGTGCGGGCCAAGGCCCAAAGCGGACAATACCTTACTGTTAGGTGTGGGGTGTTACAAATGGTATCAGAGCCGACTCCCGACCTCCGGCCGATGGTGTCCAGTGGGGACGCTGGAGCCCCGAGGGGGGGTGAATGTGATATCCCACATCGGTTAGGAAGAGGGAGGGAGCCTAGGCTATACGTGGAGGCCGCTGGAGTTACACTGTTGAGGCGCTTTTTGGGGAAGGACGGGATGCACGTGAACCCCGAGGGGCAAAACCGTGCGGGCCAAGGCCCAAAGCGGACAATACCTTACTGTTAGGCCTGGGGCGTTACACAATTTCACTTTATTTAATGGCATGGGAACATAGTACTTAAATAGGGTGTAATTAGCTTTATATACTGTTGGAAGACATAATTGAAGATACATGAACTTGGGCTAGTAAATCCATATGTAATCCGCTTAACAAGAACCAGAGCAATATAGTTTAGATTCAAGGATTCCGATCTATCCATCTGCCATCCCTAATCAGTAAACCCGTTTTAGTATCCAGTAGTCTCAAATCTCTACTCTAATTTCCCTTTTCTGCAATTATTAGTTTAATAGGCCCACAACTTAGAATTTCTCAACCTTCGAAAGCAGTTAAGCTAAATAATAATTCTGGTCTACAATTCCTCGTGGGAACGATACTCAACTCACTCTTTATTACTTGACACGACACGTATACTTGCGTAAATAGCGAGCAAATTAATAGACATATACGCAGCCTGTCAGTTCTCCAGGACCAATTTGCTGGACTACCCTCTGAAAACCCAACCGTTCACATCACTAAGTTCCTGCAGTTGTGCAGCACGATCAGGGTGCAAAATATTCCACGTGAGGTAATCCGTCTGCAGCTTTTTCCATTTTCTCTTCGTGACAGGGCAAGCGAGTGGTTCTATTCTATGTCGCCCGACACTTTCAACACATGGGATGAGCTCTCTACTGCTTTCCTAGAAAAATTCTTTCCACCCAATAAAACCAGGAAAATCAGAGATGAGATCAATCAGTTCGTCCAAAAAGATGGGGAAACCCTATATGACGCGTGGGAAAGAATGAAAGATCTACAGCGCAAGTGTCCACATCATGGCATCTCGCAGGGTGATATTATTAAAAAAAAATTCAATGGACTCGATCGACCTAGTCGAAGTGCCGTCAATTCAGCCGCTGGTGGCCGATTCATGCGACTCACTGACGAGGAGGCTCTCGACCTTCTCGATGACTTGGTGCTTTATGATTCTCAATATGACGACGTCCGAGGACCCTCTAGGCGAGGTAATGTATATGATATCGAGTCCGTAAATTCTCTTTATACTAAAATTGATCAAATTTTGCAGCAGAAGAAACAGGAACCCACGGATCAGAATGCATCTTCTTCTCGACACATTTCATGTGAGATCTGTGGAGCTTCACACTACACATCTGAGTGTAGTTTTGCCATTCAGGACACCACAGGCGAGCAAGCCAATGCAATCAACAACTAGCATGACACGTGCACTCATAGTAACCCGTACTCAAATACTTACAACCCTGGATGGAGGAACCACCCCAATTTCTCTTGGACAAACCAGTCAAACACCCAAAATTATGCTCAAAATAATAAGCCACCTGGTTTCCTTAGAAAATTACTGAACCATCCTTCATATCAAACCCAACAAGCCTTACCTGCACCACCTCAAGCCCAACCCACTGAGTCCATACGCGAAAATATCATTCTAATGCTCAAGAAAAATGATGAAAGAATGGATCAAATGCAAACCCACATCAAGTTTCTTGAAAATCAAATTGCTCAGAATGCCACCACCTCATCCCAAAGAAACCAGGGCAAACTCCCTAGCCAACCTGAGGTAAACCCTAGGGAACAGGTGCAGGCAGTTACCTTGCGAAGTGGAAAGCAGCTCGACCCACCTCAAATGGTCACAGAAAAGGATGTCGAGCAGGAAAAGGAGCAAGAAAAGGAGCCATAATCAGAACCAGTGGTGGAGAAGCCATATGTACCACCACCTCCTTACAAGCCTCCTCTCCCCTTCCCACAAAGGCAACAACAGGCTAAGCTCCAAAAGCAGTTCGAGAAATTTATTTCTACTCTCAAGAACCTGTCAATCAACGTGCCTTTCATTGACATGCTTTCCCAAATGCCAGATTATGCAAAATTTCTCAAGGACATGCTTTCCAACAAAAGAAAACTCGAGGAGTACGGAACTGTTGCACTCACTGAGGAGTACAGTGCTATTTTGCAGAAGGAGTTACCTGAGAAGCTAAAGGACCTTGGAAGCTTTTCCATTCCATGTGCTCTTGGGAATGTCCAAATCAGTAGAGCGCTATGTGATCTCGGAGCTAGTGTAAGTCTGATCCCACTCTCCATCTGTAAAATGCTGAACATGGGTGATCCAAAACCAACGTCTATGTCTCTCCAATTGGCCGACCGATCAATCAAATTCCCAGTTGGCATTCTTGAAGACGTTCCCTTGAAAGTCGGCAAATTGTTCATCCCAGTCGACTTTGTAGTCCTCGATATGGAGGAGGATAGCCAAATCCCAATTATTCTCGGACGACCTTTCTTAGCCACTACTGGAGCCATCATAGACGTCAAGAATGGTTGACTCTCACTGACAGTTAGAGATGAAAAGATTGAATTTAATCTTTTTGAGGCAACAAAGCACCTATCAACCGATGACTCTTGCCTACTGGTCGACGCCATCAACCCATTACCGATCGAAGAAAAAGATGACCCGATTGAGGTATGTATCATTCAGAGTGCAACTGTTGAAAATGATAACCCCGAACTGTTTGCTTGTGCAACTCTCTTGGATGGAAGCCCTTTTATCTCACCTGCTACCGACTCATCTCCTAGGAAGCTGGACATAGACCTCAATTCTATTCCCTTGACAGAAACAAAGGAAGAAGCACCAAAGGTAGAACTCAAACCTCTTCCTAAAAATCTCAGGTATGCATTTCTTGGTCCAAATGATACTTATCCAGTCATAATCAATGCAAATCTTTCTGAATCCCAATCTGATGAACTATTATCTGAACTAAGAAAGTATAGGAAGGCAATTGGATACTGCATTAATGACTTACCTGGTATTAGTCCTTCACTATGCATGCACAGAATTTTAATGGAGGAAGACTGTAAGACAAGCATTGAACCTCAAAGACGTCTGAATCCAAACATGAAAGAAGGGGTGAAAAAGGAAATTTTAAAACTTCTTGATGCTGGAATCATTTACCCTATTTCTGATAGCAGTTGGGTAAGCCCAGTACATGTGGTACCCAAGAAAGGCGGTATGACTGTCATGAAAAATGATAGAAATGAACTTGTACCCACAAGGACAGTCATAGGTTGGCAAATGTGCATCGATTATCAAAAATTAAATGTTGCCACCCTAAAGGATCATTTTCCTTTGCCTTTCATTGATCAAATGCTTGAACGACTAGCCAACCACTCT
Source organism: Annona cherimola (assembly GCA_030490835.1). Lineage (NCBI taxonomy): Eukaryota > Viridiplantae > Streptophyta > Magnoliopsida > Magnoliales > Annonaceae > Annona > Annona cherimola. The sequence continues at coordinate 77,967,834 of CM059974.1, read as the reverse complement.
TACTTTTGCTATTTGGATGGTTACTCCGGCTATTTTCAGGTTCCTATTTACCCACAGGATCAAGAGAAAACCACCTTCACCTGTCCATACGGCACTTTTGCATATAGACGCATGCCTTTTGGTCTTTGCGATGCACCTGCCACTTTTCAACGATGCATGATAGCCATATTTTCTGGTTACATTGAAAACATAATGGAAGTATTTATGGATGATTTTTCTGTTTATGGCTCTACATTTGAATCATGCTTATCTAACCTGTCTAAGGTTTTACAGAGGTGCGAAGAAACCAACTTGGTTTTGAACTGGGAAAAATGTCATTTCATGGTGCAAGAAGGAATTGTATTAGGCCATTTAGTTTCAAGCAGAGGTATTGAAGTTGATCGGGCAAAAATAGAGGTCATTGAAAAATTACCACCACCTAATTCGGTCAAAGGAATTTGAAGTTTTCTGGGACATGCCGGCTTCTATAGACGTTTCATCAAAGATTTTTCTAAGATTGCTAAGCCACTAACTAACCTGCTAAACCAAGATGTAAATTTTGATTTTTCTGATGACTGTCTAAAGTTATTCTGCAGGTTAAAAGAAGCTTTGACCACCGCTCCAATTATACAGCCACCTGATTGGCACTTACCATATGAGATCATGTGCGATGCCAGTGACCATGCGATTGGGGCAGTTTTGGGTCAACGAAAGGATAACAAGCCAGTAGTGATCTACTATGCAAGCAAAATCCTAGATGATGCTCAAGTCAAATATGCAACCACTGAAAAAGAATTGCTAGCTATCATGTTTGCTATTGATAAATTTTGTTCTTATCTTGTAGGGTCAAAGGTGATTATTTACACAGACCACGTAGTCATTCGCTATCTAATTGCCAAAAAAGATGCCAAACCGAGGTTGATTCGCTGGATCCTGTTGTTACAAGAATTTGACCTTGAAATCCGAGACAAGAAAGGCATAGAGAATGTGGTAGCTGATCATCTATCTAGACTACCAGCAAATGAGGAGATTAATTTTTCCAAAGATGAACCAATCAACGAGGATTTCCCCGACGAGTGTTTGCTTGCACTCAAGGAAATACCAATGCCCTAGTATGGAGACATTGTTAATCATTTAGTCTGTCAAGAAATTTCATCCAATTTCAGCTATCAACAGAAAAAGAGATTCATGGCGGACGTGAAATACTACATACAGGAGGACCCATACATGTACAAGAGATGCGGTGACGGTCTGATTAGCCGATGTGTACCAAACGAGGAAATCCAAAACATTCTTTATCACTGTCATTCTTCACCTTATGGTGGACACATGGGTCCCACCAAAACTGCAGCAAAAGTCCTACAATCAGGTTTCTTTTGGCCCACTTTGTTCAAAGATGCTCGATCTTTTACACTAACCTGTGATAGGTGCCAAAGAACAGGAAACATCTCAAAGCGAAACGAGATGCCACTCATAAACATTCTCAAGGTCGAACCATTCGATGTCTAGGGCATGGATTTCATGGGACCTTTTCCATCCTCATTCAACAACCAGTACATACTACTTGCGGTTGACTACATAACTAGATGGGTGGAGGCGATTGCTTCTCCAACAAATGACTCACAGGTGGTCGCTAAATTCTTAAAACGCAACATTTTTACCAGATTTGGTGTACCACGAGCAATCATAAGTGACGGAGGAAGCCACTTCTGTAACAAGCAAATGGAGCAACTGTGTGGTGCCCCAACCCGAGCGTCACATCCTTACCTCAGGATCTATCGATTGGTATATGTGAATCAGGATTGTTGCCCTGATCACGCGGCGGGTTCTTATTGGATATTCATCCACTTAATCCTAACTCCTTAGGATTTTATATCATTTATACATTCTATTTCCGTCAAATTCCATTTTAGGCCATTATATCACTTGAGAATTACACATGTCATCTCATAATCTTCATACTTAACCATACCATGATATTTCATGCCTTAGCATTTACCCATAAAAAATTTTTGCCAATCCATAGGCATAAAACATAACATAATTCATATACAACATTAAATAACTATTTAATGTCATCATTCATATAATCATTCAACCCTTAGATTCATATACAGGTACTCATGGAAATTCATTCATCCTTGAACCTCCACCTGTGCTCCTTGCCTCCTTCCTTTCACCCGTCTATGGGTTTGGAAAACAAAATATGAGTCGAAACTCAATAAGCAAGCTTAGGGTTTTCATACAATTCATTTTGAAAGCAATTTTTCTAAAAATATTTCCCTCCATTCAGTAGAGACACTTAGCAAGTGATCAACTACCTGCGGAGCAGAAACTTTTTCATAAAACTTGCATAAACATTTCATGAAAACTATTCATGAAAAACCATTCATGTAAACCATTCGTAAACATTTCATAAACATTGGATGTGCAAATTCATCATTTCCATTGATGACGTTATCCTTCATGTGACGGTACGCTAGCATGGGGAACACTCTTTCATAGCATGATCCTTTCCATCCTTGGCGCCGGACCTACCGACTTGGCAACGTCAAGGGGGACTCCTTGTCCACTTACTACCTCGACTAGCCTACCTCACCGGTCCTTTCCGACTTGGCGACATCAAATAAAACTCCTTGTCCACTTACTACCTCGACTAGCCTACTTGATTTCCATTTCATGCATGACTTTTAGTCACCCCGGCATCATATACCCTCTTACACATGGAACTTGTCATTCTCATGTAGAGAATTCTTTGCACCATCCCTTTGAAACATCGTTTCAAATCCATACTTCATCACTTTTCATGAATAATTACGAAATAATAAGCAATCATTTATTTCAACAAAAATAAACATCTCAATCTCATAAAAACAAGGAATGGCCATCCTTAAATACCTTGTAATGAAAACCAAAATCATTTAGAAAGATGCTTGCTTAGCTTCCCGTTTCGCTTATCCCTTTGCCTTTGCCTTTGCCTATACATATAAGAATGATATAACATTCATATATTTCCTTTGCTTGCATTCAACTCAGTTTTCCAACTCATTTGCATTAACATACATAATTCTTTCGACTTCTCAAGTCATTATACCCATATAGCACATACTTATTGATGAGCTTTTACACACCCTATTTAATCCCATAAATAGGGTAATCATCCAATCACTTAATAATCATTCAATAACCATTATTTAATGTCTCATTATCTTCCTTAATCCATTTTCCACTTATTTTCCAAAATTCACACATCGTTGCTCATTTCAAGCACCCGTTGTTGCCTTAAGCCTCATTAATCAATCTCAAAATTTGAGATTAACATCATGACATTCTAAACAGAAATATATTCACAAAATTTATCATATTTTCATGCATTTTTGCACAAAACCAAATTACTTAGGTCATTTACCACTTATGCATGTCTATCCTTTCACATATGCCCATTTAGCAATACATATATGAGGCCTTTCATAAAATTTCCAAAGTCAGAAACTTAATCCACATTTCAGCATGATAATTATCCTTAATTACCACTGTACTTAGGTTATTTTTATGGAATTTAAATCCACTAATCATAGGTTTCCAAAACAGCAACTTTGGAACCCATTTTTCATCCATTTAACATGTCTTTTGACACATAATCCTAAGCAGTTCAATAAATCCGAAATTTCAGAAAATAATCCCACTTTTCTTAATTAAAATTTAAGTATTTAACACATATATCAATTTGGATCATTTCTACATAGGTTTCATATTTCTTTTGGATTTTCTTCTCAAACTATCCACATACGCTGAAATCAGGCGTACCGAAATCTCAAAATCTTGAATTAATATCAAATCAAGCATTTTTGATCTAAAATATCTGTCATACCTCAATAAATACATTAATTAACCAAAATAAATATTTTAAACACGAAATATTTAATATTTCTATTTATTTTGGTATTTTTACCTAGCTGAACAGCAACATCTAATTTCGGACAGCCTGAATGACGTTATTTATGGGATATATTTATACCCATAAAAACCTAATTTTTAATTTTTTATTATGATGCTAAATATTTATTTCATATCCTGTAAAATTTTCAGTCACCAATCCTTGTATAAAAATTATTAAAAATCATTTTCTACAGCTGATCCTGTCACCCCGTTTTACCCTACTTGGGCTAATATTCTCAGATTTTTAATTTGCAAAGTAATTATTCTTTTAAGATGAAAATTTGGTAGTTTCTTAATAACCTCATAATAATTCTTTCCTAATATTTTCATGCTAAAATTAATCCATTTACTATTCCGTCCATATTTTAGTTTACAACATCAAATAACTTCCAGATTTGAGACATAAAATCAAGATAATCATATACTTACTTCATTAAATGATAATCCCTCCTTTTCCCTTTTATTTTCCTTCTTTTTCTTCCTTATTTGCTGTTTCTAGAGCTGCACGTGAGCTGCTGTTTCTTGGGGAAGAATTTTCAGCACTTAACCAATTTTCCAAAGTCCCTTCTATGTGAACGTGCATGGCCTTACATAGGTGCTGGATTTTCCAGCTATGGGGCCCACTTGGTGCTGCAATTCCACACTCCTTAAATTCTCCCTTATCTACCATATGTGGTGGCACATTATCCAAGTAAAATCTGATTTTACCATTTACAAAAGTCAAAAAATCTACTTTAATCACAACCATCCACTTGTCCACAATTGCCCTTCTTTGCTTAGCTCTTAAGAAACTTGTTACTTGCTCTCCAAGAAAGCCATTTTTCATGATAATTATCTTAATTCATTCCATTCATCTCATAGATTTCATAATTTTATTCTATCGTTTCAAATTTCATCTCAAACCGACATTTCTACGTCAAGTTATGACCACTTGAATATATCTTTTGGATTTGGGATAAAAATAATTAATTATCACCCTAATCCCATCATGATTCCCTTAATCCAATCCATTCATAAAATTGGGCTCACCGTCGTGAGCTTACCTTTCAAATTTCATCGAAGTCCGCCTTGTAGGGGTCAAGTTATGAATTTTCCATCATTTTTCACCTTAATTCCATAATTACACTTTAATCTCCATAATTTAAATCATGATTATTAACATGATTATTCATGACACCTTGTCACCCTTAAGTCCTCATTAAGCCCTTCGAGTCATACCGACTCACTTTGGGCTTCGGCGATTAAATTTTTAATCACCATTTCCAATGGAAACCCTAATTCAAAATATCATAAAATTCTAAAATCATCCAAAAATCCTATTTAATTCACATGTACATGTTCAATGCACATATTAAATCCTCCTTAGGTTGGGGTTTCACAAACTGCTCAAGAAATATGGGGTCACACATAAGATCGCCACCCCATACCACCCACAAACAAGTGGTCAGGCTGAAATCTCGAACCGCGAGATTAAACACATACTTGAGAAGACGGTGTCCCAATCACGACTAGATTGGTCAAGGCAACTCGATGATGCTCTTTGGGCATACCGCATTGTATTCAAAACTCCGATCGAGACAACACCTTTCCGACTAGTTATGGAAAATCATGTCACTTGCCTATAGAGCTGGAGCACAAAGCATACTGGGCAATCAAATTTTTGAATTTTGATCTGAAATCTGCAGGAGAAAGGCGCCTACTACAGCTTGATGAACTCGAGGAGATTCGACTCGATGCCTATGAAAATTTGAAGATGTACAAGGAAAAGATAAAATTTTGGCATGACAAACACATCCGGTAGAAGGTGATCAAAGCTAATGACCTGGTGTTGCTTTTTAATTCTCATTTTAAATTGTTTCCAGGAAAATTGAAGTCGAGGTGGTCGGGACAATTCAAAGTATTACAAGTGTTTCCTCATGGAGCTGTTGAAATCTGGAGTGAAAAGACGGAAGCATTCAAAGTCAATGGACAGCGCCTCAAACCCTACTTCTCAGGGGATCACATTCCAATAGGAGTCATCTACTCCTTCTGTGAAACCACGCCATTCAACTGAAAATCTGTAGTCGGGCTGACCACTTTAAACCAAGCGCTTCTCGGGAGGTAACCCGAACTTTTCCTTTTTTTTTTCAGGGAAGTTTTAGTTTTTTTTTTCTTTTTTTTTTAGTTTCTTTTTAGAATTTTGATACTTTCTAATTTAAAGCTTTATTGGTTATTTTCAGAATCTACTTGGAAGGAACCACCATGGGACGGAAATTCGGTTCAACTCACCAAAACAGGGAAGTTAACATCTCAAATCTTTTACAATCTCTTTTTATCTTGATGGCATGATTTACATTGAGGACAATGTCGATTTTAAGTGTGGGGGTAAATGCATTGCATTAATTTTCTTTGAATTCTTTCACTACCCTGATGATGATATTTTTTGTCATAATTTTTGAAAATTTTGGGTAAATCTTGCCATTGGACTGATCGAGACCCCATTTTGAACTCTTGTACGTCTTATAAGCAAACCATATTTGGAATTTCAAAATCTTTGAGTGAAAAAAAGAGCTGAACCATAGTGAGAGGTTAAATTTGTTTTGAACATGTACTCTTTGAAAATACTTGGATTTTTATCTTCAATCACTTGATGAAACTGATATACCTAGAAACTAATTCTGCTTTCTTTCAAAATCAGAGTAATCCTTTCTAATTTGTCAAAGGTTGTTTGTAATACACACAATTGTCATCCAAAAATGTAGTTTTTCCCATATACATAAAAAAATTTTCAAGGACAAAACTCAATCTAACCAATTCATGGTGGACATGATTAAGGCATTTTCTTCATGATGAGCCTATCTTCGAAAGTATAATAGTTGTTTAACCCAATTAAACTTGGACTTCAATTTTTTCTAAACCTCAATTCCCACCTAGTTGAACCAACTTTGACATTGAATTTCGAGCTGAAAAGTAAAATGGGAACAAGGTTTAACCTCACGGCTTATGCAATTAATGTAAATAACTTCCTAGATACCCTGAAATATGGTGAGGGGAGTTATGCCGGACTTGGTTTTTTTTCAAAAAAAAGAGCTAAACCAAGGATAAGAACAGGCTTGGAAAAGAATAAAAGCACTAAGTGTGGGGGTAGCATTATTTCCTGTTGTAAAATGAGGCTCAAAGCCATGTGGAGATGGTTTAAATTCTGAAAATGTTCAAAACTTTATCTCTTGTGTCAAACTTGACCATTGTCCTATTTAGTCTTTATGATCCTATGAATTGGCTAATTGAGTTGGCAAAGAAGATTTAAAATTTTGATGAGGTGTATATGAGGTAATTTGACTGATATTTTCTGCATTACTACCATTACTTGAATTATTGAATGTGTGCATTGAATAACCAGATAAAAGGGGAAGATGCTTGATAGTTAGGAGTTTATTGCGGGAGTTTTTGAACTCTTAATGATTGAAAGCAAAATGGGTGAAAGGGTACATAGTATTAGTCATGTGAGATGGGATTGTTGACTGAGATTTTCAAAGAGTATCATATTTCAAAAATTTTAGTTTAATACTTTCACTAAATGGGTGGCTAAACATTTATTTTAGCATTTTGCTCAAAGTTTTGAAATTTTACAGTGTGATCTTGAATTCCTTTGTCTTTGCTTGAGGACAAACAAAAGTTTAAGCATAGGGGTATTTGATAATTTGAAATTAACAGTATATTATGTGGCCATTTTTGTGAGGACCAGGTATTTTTATTCTATTTTTATTATAACTTTTCTCTATTTATGAGGTAACTTATGAACATGCTAGTAAGAATTTTACGATATTAATGGATACATAACATACATGGACACGACATTTAGGAGATGTATAGTGCATATGTGCATGTATGATTAGCGTTCCATTGATGGGCTCTATGACTATTGTTTCCCTCGCAGAGTAGGTACGGGGTTCGACCTGACCGGTCAGGTCGCGGGGGTGAAGGGGGCAGCGCCCCTTGCGGGGGTGAAGGGGGCAGCGCCCCGGAGAAAATTTAAATTATTAAGTTGTAGGAGAGCCCCGACCCGACTAAATGCGACTGGACCCGACCCGAGCCCCGACCCGACTCAATGGATTCTATTAACATAAGCGGCCCGCGCTCTAGGGTTTCATTCCCATTTCGCGCCCGACCGCGTTCTCTTCTCCTTCTCTTCTGGTTCTTCATTCCTCTTCTACTTTCTCTTCCACTCAGTTCGAACCACCCGTGATCGCTTGAGGGGAACTATACCAACTACCTTGAAGGTCATAGATCCGAGTTCAGGAAGCTCCAAGGCTCCGAATTTCTGCAGTCCACATCTAGGGTCGCTGTCTTGGGAGGGATCACGGTCAAGGTAAGTAGATGTCGCCCTTTCTCGATTTAGTGATGAAATTTTATGTTAAACGCGATACGAGGCTAGAGGGAATGTATAGCTTCTAACGACTCCATGATATTAGGCGTAGAGTTCGTAACAGTTAGGGTTCATGGTGAATTTACTTTGAATGCGTGATTTCTATGATGTAATAGACTTCTTAGCAGTTGTTATATTGTTGAAATGTGACGTGAATGATTTGCCCCAATCGAGAGTATGAATTGAAGGTTCTTTCATTTCGCACCTATCATATGTTTGATAAAATGCTTGTGTGACAGATCTACGTGTTGTATCTGAATTGTGTTGATGTTGTATGCGTGGTTTGCGATGTGTTTCATTGTCTGTTATGTATGATGCGTTATCTCAAATAGTTGGTTGTAAGGGTTGTTCATGGCCCCTGATTGACATGAGGAGAGGGTTGTTCATGGCCCTTGATGGACATGAGTAGATGATTGGTTGTGTTGGTCAATTTGTGTGTATGGTTATATGTATACGATCTTGGGAGTGGGTATTGGACCCATGTGTATTAGCTTCATCACTGTATGAGTATCCATCATTATGCTTATTTGCACTTTGTGCTAACCACTATCTACTTACTGGGTCTATTTAGACTCATATCATTGTTATTGTGGTTTTAGATCGCAGGTCAGAAGGAGAACTTAAGGATGGGACAAGTTGAAGATCAAACATGAGAGACCCTAGCACAATATGTTGATTCCAGTTCTTTTAGACTTGTGCTCTTTTGATAATCATATATGTAGACAATTACTTAGGCGGATTCGTTTTGACAACTATAATGTATTTGGTATTTCAGATTGGATTATAATCCTTGTTGATGCACATATGCATGACTATTATATCTGTTTGTTGTGTAAGGAAAATATGTAATGATTTCCTTCTATATGAATGTTCTTATTATATGAAGATGCAAGTATATAAATAGGATTGAATGTTACAGATGGAAATGTAATGAATATCAGGTCATGTATTCCATATTACCCCTTGTATGTTATGGGGAGATGCTGCCGAATTTTTCTATGATTGTGTAGCGCCGTTGATTAGTTATTGAGTATTTTTATGAATGGGGCGTTACAATTTTATACCAATTTTATGGGGAATTATTTGAGTTCAATATAAAATTTGGTTTAAAATGTGATTTTCGCATCAATTGGGTGTTGAACATGAATTTTAAGATATTTAATAACTTTTATAATATTTCGGCTTGAAATTTCATTCCATTCTTTTATCTAAGGGAATTCGGACAAGAAAAAATAGGGAACACTTAAGAGCACGATGGATGGAAGAAAACAGAAACCAAAGCAAGCAAGGGTGGCGCCACCCTACAGGCCCATGCCAGAATCTCCAACACCACATTTCAATCTGCTTCCAGAGAGTTGGCGCCTAGGCGCCACTTCACCAACGTGCTGAAAAGTCCGAAAGGATTTTGGGGATCACAAGGTAAAATTACATCCAAGGAGTTGGCGCCTAGGCACCAAGCAGGGGTAGCTACAAAAGTTAAGGAGAAGCTCCAAGTAGGGACAGTCCAGAGAGTTGGCGCCTAGGCGCCAGTGCAAAAATTTCTAGGGTTTCCAGAATGTGTCCAAACTGCTCAGCACACAGAGAGTTGGCGCCTAGGCGCCAATACGCAGACCTGCGTACGATTGCGAGCGGCTGGCTCATTTTATGGGATATATAAAAACCCTTTGAGGGTTCCGAAAGGTGGAGAGAATTTTTTCGAAGGAGAAGAGATTAGAGAATTCTTGGAGAGAGAGAGAAAGAGAGAGAGAGAGGTGGAGAGCACAGGCGAGAAGAGAACCGACGAGTTGCGTGGGGCGACCGGCACATCATTGGGGCTCCAAATCAATAAGCTTTTCTTTTCTTTGCTTTTTATTGTCTTGTTTAAGATGGGATATTATGTTAATTCTCTTTTGGACTTAAACATGCTAGGCTAAACCCTTAATCTAGGGTTTAGGATGTAGCATGCGTACAATGTAGCGTGGTGTGGATGTTAATTTATTTATGATGGATATTGTTGTTAATTTAATATCTTGTGATTTAATGCTTGCTTGGTGTGGCGCCCCGAACCGAGGTGCCTAGAAGCCTTACTCCGGGATCGTTCTGATTGGTAAATGTGACTCAGGATTGTTGCCCTGATCACACGGCATGATTTTTTTTTTGTTTTTCATCAATACATGGAAAATTCCCATCATTCATCCAATTTGAAATATATTTCACATAACACAGTTATGATAAAAAACTATTCCATAAACATTTTCATTGGAATAAAAATATTCCCTTTTCATCTCAAAATTATCATTGTTGACTTTACATAAAGTTTACATAAACATCATTTAAATCAAAAACTACATAACACTTGGCATGCTGCCTTCATCATTTCCTGTCTGTTGTTGAAAAAGCATGGGTGAGTAATAATACTCGGTAAGCAAGCTATACATAATTTTTCAATCATTTTCATGCATTTCATAAAATACAAATGCAATGCATACATAGCATTCATGACATTCCTTTGGATGCAACGCTAGCTAGGCGCCCATCCCATACATGCTCCCATTTCAGGGAGGTCGCCGCCGGCCTGGGCCTATTAAGCGACTTGGCAATAGCGAGGGGGACATCCGGTCTGCTTACTACCTCGACTAAGGCCTATTCCTCGTGCACATGCTCATTCTCATACACATGTCGGCATGATATTTGCAAATCATAAACAATTTCATAAAAAGCATTTAATAAATAATTTCACAAAACGAACTTCAGTTCATGTAAAGCAGTTATAGGTATGGCCAACCTTAAATAAATTTCATAAAGCAACTTGCAAACAAATTCAAGCATTTTGGAAATAATTTGCAAAACATATAACTTGCTTACCTTCTTAGGAGGTGTCTTCGACCTTCTCTTTTCCTTTTCCTATTCAAGGAGAAATGATATTTTCATTTTTTCTATTCAAGCTGCTTCCCATGCATGTTCTATATTATTTGGGCATTATTTCTTTATGTGAATATTTTTATCCATAGGTTCTTCAAAATTTTCATCATCATATTTAAATATTAATCTCAAATTTTTTTCAAAATCACGCTGTTTACTGTAGCAAATTACTGTAGCAGATCACTTCCATTTTTTTTATGAGCTTCTCATTATGCATAATTATTAATATATAATTGTCAAATCATCGAGGAGGGATTCTTCGACTACATACTCACCTTGAGTGCGGCTCTTTCTATCACTAATCCTGTCAATCATAAAAGGTGGAGTTAGAACTACATATAACATATATTTCTTAAATATCCACCTTTTATCTATATTTTTCTCAAATCTTACATTTTTTTCCTACTTTCCTTTCCAACATCACTTTTCATAGTGAAAAATTACTTTTCCTTTATGAATCATATACCTATCAAAATATTATAGCAATTTCCTATATTTACAACATAATTATGACAAATCATCATATGTTCATATAACCGTAAAAATCAACATATCATAGGTGTTGTAAACAATGTTTAAAGCAAAAAAAAATTGACCAAAGCATGAGTTTTGATGATTAACAAAGTTAAAATTGAGTATAAGGTGATTACTGATGATTTTTCTTAATGATTTAAGGAATGAATTAGCCAAGTCGATATCCAAGTCGACTTGGACTTCGACTTAGGGTGAAGTCGATCCCAAAGTCGACTCCATATTCGACTCCAAAACAGACCACACAGCAAAATTCAAAATGGAAAGAAAAGCAGGTGAAGTCGCAGGCCAAGTTGACTCCACTTGCGACTTGGGTAGCCAAGTCGCAAACGAAGTCGACTCCAACATCGACTTGAGACGGGAAAAACACTCCAGAGCTAATTTTGGGGCACAAAAATGCCGAAGTCGCAGACGAAGTCAACTCCAGGTGCGACTTGGGTGAAGTCGCAGATGAAGTCGACCCCGAGATCGACTTGAGTTCTTCAATGTCCAAAATACAAACTCAAGCTCATTTTCAAGATCAACTTGGGATTTTTCAAATCCAAATCAAGGGTATAAGGTCACTATCAACTCAAGTCTCTCAAGTCCAAGGCACAGCTTCGAACGTAGTTGAAGATGAAGAAGTTCAAGTCATGAAGACTACTATCAAAGCAACTAAATCAAGTTCTTCAAGGAGTTTTGCAAATATTAGAAGCCATTTCAGAAGTAAATGATTCAAGAAGGAAAGCTAAGCAAGCTAGAAGAAATCAAGCAAGGACCAAACAAATTTCAGCATAAGAACAGGTCAAGTCGCAACCCAAGTCGACTCCAAAATCGACTTGAGCTCAAGTCTGAAACCAAGTCGACCTAATCTCACACTTGGAACTGAAGTCGCAAACGAAGTCGACTCCAGTTGCGACTTGGGAAGCCAAGTCGCAGACGAAGTCGACTCCACCTGCGACTTGGGGAACCAACGTTCAAATTTTTGAACGTTGGAACATTTATTGCGCGCCAACCACTTCTATAACGTTCAAATCTTCCCCATTCTATAAATAGACACTCAAGAAAACGAGAATACACACACTACATTGTCTAAAGAGAGAAAAGAAGTGAAAACAAGAGCTCCCATTTTCTTTTCTCTAAATTTGAGTGATCTATACATTTTCAAAGGAAGAAAGAGCTTCAAGTTGCAAGTAGCTTCAACGACATACAACCGGTTGCTTTTACAAGTTCTTCCTCAAGCTCAATCTTGCCTACACAACTCTATAAAGTGTAGATCTTCCTTATTTTCATTACTCTTTGTTATTGGTCTTGGTTTGAGTGTATTGTAACAAACCAAGACGTTGCAAGTAGAGTTGTGATTGGAGTTGAACTTATCACCTACTTGTATCAAGTGTACAAGCCGCCTAGAGCTAGAATCTAGAAGAGAGCATAGGCTCTGTTTGTGTATGCCCCCTAGAGCTGGAATCTAGAAGAGAGCGTAGTCTCTAAGTGTATTTGCGGAATACATAGTGGAACCCAAGTCACAACGGTGTGTGAGCTTGGAAGAGTGGAGTAGGGAGAGGTTGCCCGAACCACTATATATCTTGCCTACTGTTTACCTTATTGCCTTCACTATTTCATTGCTCTCTATTTGTTTTAATCAAGGGGATTAAGCTTTCAAGGGGTTAAGTTTTAATTTACCGAAGAATTTTATAAGTGTTGGAAACAATGTTTAAAACAATAAAAATTGACCAAATCTTGAGTTTTGATGATTAACAAGAACTAATTTTGAGTATATAAAAGGTACTAATATGTTTGCTAAATGTTTAAGGAAAGCAAAGAGGTCAAGTCGACTTGGACTTCGACTTGGGTGAAGTCGATCCCAAAGTCGACTCAAATATCGACTTGAGAATGAATCCCAAAAGGCAACAGGTGAAGTCGCAGGTCAAGTCGACTCCACTTGCGACTTGGGAAGTCAAGTCGCAGACGAAGTCGACTCCAGCATCGACTTGGAGTATCCAGAGTTGAAAAGTGGAAACGAACATAACGAAGTCGCAAACGAAGTCGACTCCATGTGCGACTTGGGTGAAGTCGCAGGCCAGGTCGACTCCATCCACGACTTGAGAAGTTCAAACTTCAAAGATGCAGTTTTCAAGCCATTCAAGAGGATTTATCACTCAAGTCCAAGGAATCAAGATGAAAAACAAATGAATCAAATTCAAAGTCAAGAATCATGTTCTACATCAAATCAAGTCTATCAAGCTCAAAGACAAAGATACAAGAATGATTCAAACAATGTCTATCAAGACTACATAAGTCAAATATGCATGAATCATCTAAGTAAGAATCAAGTCAATCCAAGATAGAAGAACACAACTTGAAGATCAAAGCAGGTTCAGCAAAACCCGAGCCAAGTCGCAGGCCAAGTCGACTTCAGGATCGACTTGGGTCAAAGTCTGAAGTCAAGTCGACCAAGCCTAAGACTTGGGAATCCAAATAACTGGAGTCGCAGACGAAGTCGACTCCAGATGCGACTTGGGTAGCCAAGTCGCATCCCAAGTCGACTCCACCTTCGACTTGGGTATAACGTTCAAATTTTCGAACGTTGGAGTTCATTTATTGCGCACCAACCACCTCCACAACGTTCATATTTTCTTCCCTCTATAAAAGGACCCTCAAATGAACGTGAAAACACAATAAGAGAACACAAGACACTACGTTAAAGTTCAAAGAGAGAAAAGAAGTGCAAGAAAGGTTTCCTATTTTCTTTTCTCTATTGTTGAGTGGTCCGTATAAATTCTAAGGAAGAAGAAAGCTTCAAGTTGCTAGCGCCTTCAACATTATTCATCCAAAGCTGCTTCTACAACTTCTTCCTCGAGCTAAATCTGCCTACACAAATCTGTAAAGTGTAGTTTCATTTATTTCATTGTCTTGTTGTATAAATCTTGATTTAGCTTGGGTAGCTAAGATCAAGTATATGCAAAGTAGGGTGTGATTGGAGTGAGACTCATCACCTACTCTTGCAAGTGAGTTGTTTATGCCCCCTAGAGCTAGAATCTAGAAGAGTGCAAGTGGATCTGGTTGTATATGCCCCCTAGAGCTGGAATCTAGAAGAGAGCGGTGACTCTAAGTGTATTCGTGGAATACATAGTGGAACCCAAGTCACAACGGAGTGCGAGCTTGGAAGAGTGGAGTAGGGAAGGTTTGCCCGAACCACTATAAATCTTGTGCTCTATTTATTTTTACTGCTTTATCTTTATTGCTCTCCATTTTGTGCTAAAAGGGGATTAAGTTCTTCAAGGGGTTAATATTTTTGATTTACCAAAGAAGTTTTTAAAGAACCCAATTCACCCCTCCCCTCTTGGGTTTTGCCACCAACTCGGGACCAACAAGTGGCATCCCAATCTACTTCCGTTCCCGCATTTGCTGAAGGCCAATCCTTTACAAGGCCACCATTGTTTGATGGGAACAATTTTGGATATTGGAAGCTTCGTATGAAGCAACTCATCATGGCTACCGATATGGATTCTTGGATTGCTATCCAAGATGGTGTAACATTGCCTATTGATGAACGAGCTTCCAAATGGACCGAAAAGGAAGTAAGAACCGTCAAGAGCAATGCTAAGGCCATGAACTCTTTATTTTGTGCTCTTACGGCTTCGGAGTATGATAGAGTATCCTCCTGTTTAACCGCCAAGGAGATATGGGATACACTAACATCTATCTATGAAGGAACTTCTCAAGTCCAAGGGACGAGAAGAAATATTTTGATCGGAGAACTTGAGAACTTTAGAATGATTGAAACAGAAAACATTTCTGAAATGTTTGCTAGGTTCTCAAAAATCACTAATGCTTTAAAAGGTCTTGGAAAGGCTATTTCTGAATCTGAGCAGGTTATGAAGATCTTAAGAGCTCTACCTGAATCATGGACTCCAAAGATCACTGCAATAGAAGAAGCCAAAGACCTAAACACTTTAAAGCTTGAAGACTTAATTAGCTCACTTATGTCACATGAGCTGATTAAGAAGAGAAACGAGGATCAACACAGGGGCAAGAGAGCGATTGCCTTGAAAGCCGCAGAAAACTCGGACGACTCTTCCTCCTCCCAAAATGACAATGAAATCGCCCTTCTCACAAAACGCTTCAGAAAATTTGTGAGGAAAGGGAAAAATTTCAGAAGCTTCAAAGAAAGAACTCCCAAAGAGAAGAAGAAAGAACCAACCAAATGCTACCGATGCGGCGGTTCGGGACATATGCAAGCTCAATGTCCAACTCCCGAAGAAAGTAAGGCAAACGAACAAAGAAAGGATAGAAGGAACAACAAAAGATTCCAAAAGTACAAAGGACGAGGCATGTACGTGAATGACGAAGAATCCACAACAAGTAGCTCCTCAACCGACGATAACGAGGCGGAAGAATGTGCAAGAATTTGCTGCATGGCACAAATCGAACAAGAAGAACGAATTACCTCAACAAAATACACAACCGATGAAGAGGTAAGTTCCAAACTCTCCCATTCTAAATCAAGTTTTTCTTCCTTTCAAGAATGCCTCAAATGTACTGAATTAGATGAGCTACAAACTGCATATGATTCATTATATAAAGAAATGAAGAAATTAGGAAGCAAGTTTACAATTAAGAAAAGACAATGTGATGCAACAATAATTGTAAATGGTAAACTTGCAGAAAGATTAGACAAATTGAAAGATGAAAATGATCTGCTAAAAAAGGAGAACAAATCATTAAATGAATCATTAGCTAAGTTCTCTAATCCAGGAGAAAGTGTCAAAATGTTTTTGAATATGACCTCCCAAACACATAAAAGAGGTCTTGGGTATCATACTTTTGAGCAAGGAGAAAGTAGCAAATCAAATGTACAAATACTTGAGAAACATCGAACTAAAAATGCATCTATGTACAAGCCACAAAAGAAAAATTTTAAGTGGACTAGAAGACCAACATTTGAACCATTGCATACTTAGAGGCCTACTCCAAGATTACCTATGGCTTGTAATTTCTGCAACAAAATGGGTCATAAAACCTACAAATGTAATTTTAAGAAACTATATGACCATGGTGCAAAATTAGTTTGGGTTCCAAGGAACACAAGATTTGGGCTTTCCAAGATAGAACAACAAAGGTCGATTTACATCGCTAACCCAAATGGACCCATAAAATGGGTACCAAGGAGATGAGATTTATTTGCTTATTTTTCAGACATGTCTTAAGGCAAAGGCAAACAATGAATGGTTCATGGATAGCGGTTGCTCAAGGCACATGACAGGTGAAAGAAGTTTATTTCATAAACTTAAGCCTTGCAACGATGGAACAGTTGCCTTTGGAAATAATGAGAAAGGTAAGATTAAAGGTAAAGGAAATATTTATAGTATCTCAAATGCATGCATGGAAGATGTTCTGTTTGTTGAAGGACTCAAACACAATTTAATGAGCATTAGCCAATTATGTGATAAAGGATACAAAGTTGTGTTTGAATCATCTATATGTAATGTATTTGATGGAGAACATATCATGTTCAGTGGTAAAAGACATGAAAATGTATATTTGGTTTCACTTGATGAACTAAATGGTCAATGTCTAATGGCAATTGATAATGATCCATGGGTTTGGCATAAAAGGCTTGGACATATAAACATGAGAAATATAAAAACCTTATGGAAGAAAAGTTTGGTAGAAGGCTTGCCTAAGTTGAAATATGACAAAGACAAAATCTGTAAGGCATGTCAATTATCTAAACAACCAAAGATGCCTTTCACTACCAAAAAGGAGATTTCCACCACTAGGCCACTTGAATTACTATACATGGATCTATATGGGCCATCCGACATTTTAACCATTGGTGGAAAGAAATATATATTTGTCATAGTTGATGATTTTTCAAGATTTACATGGATAATTCTCTTAACTAGTAAAGACGAAGCCTTCTCTATGTTTGCAATTTTTGCAAATTTGGTGCAAAATGAAAAACAAATTACTATTGTGACCATAAGAAGTGATCATGGTGGCGAATTTGAAAACAAACGATTCATAGAATTTTGTAATGAAAAAGGAATTCACCACACATTTTCTGCACCAAGAACTCCACAACAAAATGGAGTAGTTGAAAGGAAAAATAGAACTATACAAGAGATGGCTAGAACTATGCTAAATGAGAGCAATCTATCCAAGAAATTTTGGGGTGAAGCTGTAAGTACAGCTTGTCATGTATTGAACCGTGTTACCATTCGAGCAATCTTGAAAAAGACCCCATATGAACTATGGAAAGGAAGGAAACCAAATATCTCTTATTTTCATGCTTTTGGATGTACATGTTATGTTTTGAACAATGGAAAAACTAACTTGGGAAAGTTAGATGCTAAAAGC
Source organism: Annona cherimola (assembly GCA_030490835.1). Classification (NCBI taxonomy): domain Eukaryota; kingdom Viridiplantae; phylum Streptophyta; class Magnoliopsida; order Magnoliales; family Annonaceae; genus Annona; species Annona cherimola. Next base: position 77,949,737 of record CM059974.1, on the reverse strand, counting down.
GACGAGGCTATATTCCTTGGTTATTCATCAAATAGCAGAGCATATAGAGTTTTCAATAAACGAAGCCAAGTTGTAGAAGAATCCATACATGTTGTATTTGATGAAATTAACCAAACTCCGAGAAAGGAGGATGAACTGAGTGATGCAGATGAAACAAAAGGCAAAGAACAATCAAAGGAACTCGAGCTCAAGCCAGAAAATCTCATGGAGGAAGAGGTAAGTGAAGGTAATGATTCTTATAAACCTCCAACTGATTTAAAGTTCAAAAATGCCCATCCAATTGAGCAAGTGATTGGAAATGTATATGAAGGAGTGAAAACTAGAAGATCAAAACAAAACGTTTATGGTCAAAATGCCTTTGTATCTAAAATTGAACCAAATACCATTGAACAAGCTCTCAATGATGAAAATTTGGTTATTGCAAATGCAAGAAGAGCTAAACCAATTCGAAAGGAACAATGTATGGCACTTAGTTCCTAGACCAAATGATCACACCATCATTGGTACCAAATGGGTTTTTAGGAACAAATTAGATGAAAGCGGGCTTGTAATTAGAAACAAAGCCAGATTAGTAGCCAAAGGGTATTCCCAAGAAGAAGGAATTGATTTTGAAGAATCATATGCACCCGTGGCTAGATTAGAAGCCATACGTATTCTATTAGCATTTGCTTCCCATATGAATTTCAAATTGTTTCAAATGGATGTAAAAAGCGCATTTTTGAATGGGTACTTGAATGAAGAAGTATACGTTGAACAACCCCCTGGTTTTGAAGAAAAGGATCAATCAAAGTTTGTTTATAAATTAACCAAAGCATTATATGGACTAAAACAAGCTCCAAGAGCTTGGTATGAAAGATTGAATAAATTTTTGATTGACCATGAGTTTCAAAAAGGGAAAGTAGACACTACTCTGTTCATTAAATATAAAAATAAAAACATTTTAATTGTGCAGATTTATGTTGATGACATAATATTTGGTGCTACTGACGAAAAACTTTGTAAAGAGTTTTCTAAGATAATGCAGAACGAATTCGAAATGAGTATGATGGGAGAATTAAATTTCTTCCTTGGACTGCAAATCAAGCAACAAAGTGAAGGAATATTTCTAAATCAGTCCAAATATGCCAGAGAGATGCTCAAGAAGTTTGGAATGCAAAATAGCAAAGGAGCAAACACTCCAATGAGCTCTACAATCAAGATCGATGCGGACGAAAATGGTAAAAGTATCGATCAAACACTTTATAGAAGCATGATAGGATCCTTGCTATACTTAACTGCTTCTAGACCCGATATCCTATTTAGTGTTTGTATGTGCTCTAGATTCCAAGCATGTCCAAAAGAATCACATCTACTTGTTGTAAAAAGAATTTTTAAATATTTGTTAGAAACTACAAATCTTGGACTATGGTATCCAAAGGGGTCAACCTTTGATCTAATCGGCTATTCGGATGCAGACTTTGCCGGATATAAAGTAGATAGAAAAAGTACCAGTGGAACTTGTCAATTTCTTGGACATATGCTAGTTTCATGGCATTCAAGAAAACAAACAAGTGTTGCACTATCTACTGCGGAAGCCGAATACATAGCCGCCGGTAGTTGTTGTGCCCAATTACTTTGGATGAAACAACAGTTGAAAGACTATGGTATTGATTATGTTGATATTCCTATTAGATGTGATAATACAAGTGCAATTTATTTGACTAAAAATCCTGTATTGCATTCTAGAACCAAACATATTGATGTGAGACATCATTTTATTCGTGAACATGTTGAAAATCATGATGTGTGCTTAGAATATGTGAAAACAGAGGATCAAATTGCTGATATCTTTACCAAACCACTAGCTAAAGAATCATTCTATAAGATTAGGAATGATATGGGTATGATAGAGCTAAATTAGGAAAAAGTATATAAGAAAATTACAATTGAAAAATGTCAAGTCGATGAGTCAAGTCGACTCCAAGGGCGTCAAGTCGACTCCACTTTATAAGCGAAGTCGACTCCGCCAGAGTCGAAGTCGACTCCGCCCCCAGGCGAAGTCGACTCCAAGGGACCGAAGTCGACTTCGCCTAGGGCAAAGTCGACTCCGCGCGCGACGTTTCGCATTCGGCCGACTCTCCTCTCTTCTTTCTTCGTCATTTTTCCGGCCTCCCTGTTTTTCCTTTTCTCCTCCGGCGATTCTCCTTATTTCTCCCTCTCCGGCGACAGCCTTTTCTCCGGCAATTTCTCCCTTGTCACCGGCAAATCGTCACACACTCTCTCTCTTTCACTCCCTTTCATTCTCTTAATCTCTCACTCCCTCAGTTTCCTTTTCTTTCTCTTTCTCTTCCACACTATCTCTCAAACTCTCTCTCTCTCACTCGCATTCCCTCTCAGATCCATAAAGTCCAAACACCAAATGGCACCAAAGAAATCCGTATCAAAACCATACCCCAAACGGGTTCCCACACAACCACAACCTTTATCTCAACCAAAAGAAGTTCCTAGAAGAACTAGGACTCCATCAAAAAGAGCCAGAGAGGAACCATCAACTTCGACGGGTAAACGGGTTCGATTCCAGACCTCCACTCAATCATCTGATCAAGCACCCAGGTCGGAAAATCAACAACAAACCTCACAGAGCACACAATCCGGGACAAGCAGAAGGGGCACTGCAGCTGGGAAAGCACAAGTATTAAAGATGTCCACTACCTACTTCAAAACCGAGCTCCAACATAGCCGTTTTTACAAAAAATTCTACGAACGGAAGGTATTCATACCCAAGATTATAGATTTTAATTTCTTGAAAGAATATGGATCCGACATAGAAGATCTATTGGATTTTCAAGGATGGACCAATTTGCTAAAGGAAGACGAAAGGGTCTATCCAGATCTTACTCGAATGTTTTATTATCTTTGGGATGAAGAATACTTTGGAACCTTCGTCAAAGGAGTCGAAATGGATCTTGGAATCGGGATAGTTGCAGGACCGACTGAAGTAATGAGTCATTTAGGACACATACTTGGAGTCCCGTATGAGGATGAGCCTATTCCAGAAGACCTCACTTTGGATCAAATGTATAATCAGCTCACCCGGAGCAACAAGTACCATCCCGGAATCAAATTCCTTCGGTACATGGATCTTTCACCCAGGCTACGAGTACTCCGACTTCTCATTGCCCACTGCATCTACCCAAAGGGCGGTGGAAGAAACCAATTGAACCCACAGGAAGCAGGGATACTATGGAAAGTGGCCAACAGGGTCAAAGTGAGCATACCCAAATTATTTCTTGAAGCCTTAGCTTCTAGAAAGGATAACCCACGAGGAGTCCTTCCCTATGGCACATGGATCACAAAGATTCTTGAATTCTTCAAAGTGGATATTGAAGGCGAGCCTTTCGAAGTGCTCAAATCCACAAATGCCATAAATAAAGCTCTCATACAAAGAATGAAGATCAATCTGCTTGAACTAAGGCCTGAAGCTTCAGAAGAAGAGCAAGAAGACAATGCACAGACTGAGGGGGAGCAACCTCCCGCGGAACCACTTGATCAAGAGGAGCCAGCATCTCCCATATCGCACGGATCCTATTCTCCACAAGGGTCCGCTGCAAGAGAACGGGTGCCTCCAACCTCTTCTGAGGAGGTCACCCTAAAGGATTTAAAAGATGAAATTGTTGCTATGAGGGCAGAAATGGGTTATCAAGAAGACCGGATGACAAGTCTTATCACCGGTGTTCACAATGCCCTCGAGGATATGCACTCCCGGCAAGACAGAATTGAGCGGGAAATGCGGACTATCCGCTATCATCTTGCCTCAGGCCGACATAAGAAGAAACCCATGCCTGAACTCGATCCTTACGAATCAGGATCAGTTCATAAAGAAGCAACTCCAGATCACGCTTCTCTTGTTTACTCATCGGCCCATCATTGTCCTATCGAACCAATCTTATATCCGATCTCTCTATTTCAATTCACAAAATCATTAAGAGTTGATCGATTTTTGATAAATTTTTGATAGTTTGACAAAAAGGGGGAGATAGAATAGGTGAGTTGAGTAAAATTTTCTGTTGGGTTGGGTAGTTTTGTATCTAGGTTTCATTTTTGTTTTGTATTGCATTTTGTAAAAATGAAACTTGATATATATATATGCTTTTGATGAATGTTATGTTTGCTTAATATGTTATGCTTGATTAATAAAGTATTCAACATGATTTGTTTGAAAGGTATCCAATATGCCAAAATGATATAATGGTTGAAATTTCAAAAAGCTCTGACCTATAAGACAAATGCTCTGTTTTTCAAAAGACATATGAACATGATTAATGCTTGAAAGGTATCAACTCAAATGAAGTTTTGTCAATCATCAAAAAGGGGGAGATTGTTGGAAACAATGTTTAAAACAATAAAAATTGACCAAATCTTGAGTTTTGATGATTAACAATAACTAATTTTGAGTATATAAAAGGTACTAATATGTTTGCTAAATGTTTAAGGAAAGCAAAGAGGTCAAGTCGATCTCTAAGTCGACTTGGACTTCGACTTGGGTGAAGTCGATCCCAAAGTCGACTCAAATATCGACTTGAGAATGAATCCCAAAAGGCAACAGGTGAAGTCGCAGGTCAAGTCGACTCCACTTGCGACTTGGGAAGTCAAGTCGCAGACGAAGTCGACTCCAGCATCGACTTGGAGTATCCAGAGTTGAAAAGTGGAAACGAACATAACGAAGTCGCAAACGAAGTCGACTCCATGTGCGACTTGGGTGAAGTCGCGGGCCAGGTCGACTCCATCCACGACTTGAGAAGTTCAAACTTCAAAGATGCAGTTTTCAAGCCATTCAAGAGGATTTATCACTCAAGTCCAAGGAATCAAGATGAAAAACAAATGAATCAAATTCAAAGTCAAGAATCATGTTCTACATCAAATCAAGTCTATCAAGCTCAAAGACAAAGATACAAGAATGATTCAAACAATGTCTATCAAGACTACATAAGTCAAATATGCATGAATCATCTAAGTAAGAATCAAGCCAATCCAAGATAGAAGAACACAACTTGAAGATCAAAGCAGGTTCAGCAAAACCCGAGCCAAGTCGCAGGCCAAGTCGACTTCAGGATCGACTTGGGTCGAAGTCTGAAGTCAAGTCGACCAAGCCTAAGACTTGGGAATCCAAATAACTGGAGTCGCAGACGAAGTCGACTCCAGATGCGACTTGGGTAGCCAAGTCGCATCCCAAGTCGACTCCACCTTCGACTTGGGTATAACGTTCAAATTTTCGAACGTTGGAGTTCATTTATTGCGCACCAACCACCTCCACAACGTTCATATTTTCTTCCCTCTATAAAAGGACCCTCAAATGAACGTGAAAACACAATAAGAGAACACAAGACACTACGTTAAAGTTCAAAGAGAGAAAAGAAGTGCAAGAAAGGTTTCCTATTTTCTTTTCTCTATTGTTGAGTGGTCCGTATAAATTCTAAGGAAGAAGAAAGCTTCAAGTTGCTAGCGCCTTCAACAATATTCATCCAAAGCTGCTTCTACAACTTCTTCCTCGAGCTAAATCTGCCTACACAAATCTGTAAAGTGTAGTTTCATTTATTTCATTGTCTTGTTGTATAAATCTTGATTTAGCTTGGGTAGCTAAGATCAAGTATATGCAAAGTAGGGTGTGATTGGAGTGAGACTCATCACCTACTCTTGCAAGTGAGTTGTTTATGCCCCCTAGAGCTAGAATCTAGAAGAGAGCGGTGACTCTAAGTGTATTCGTGGAATACATAGTGGAACCCAAGTCACAACGGAGTGCGAGCTTGGAAGAGTGGAGTAGGGAAGGTTTGCCCGAACCACTATAAATCTTGTGCTCTATTTATTTTTACTGCTTTATCTTTATTGCTCTCCATTTTGTGCTAAAAGGGGATTAAGTTCTTCAAGGGGTTAATATTTTTGATTTACCAAAGAAGTTTTTAAAGAACCCAATTCACCCCTCCCCTCTTGGGTTTTGCCACCAACTCGGGACCAACAATAAGAACCCAATTCACCCCTCCCCTCTTGGGTTTTTCCATTAACTCGGGACCAACAATAGGTATATCTTATAATTTCAATCTATCCCCTCCATCATTCTTCCTATACCTATTCATCAATCATTGCAGGATCATATTTTTCTTTCCATATCTATTTACCATTCTTTGCTCTGATACGACCCTCTGTGGTATTCTACTTTTCCTATCATCATCCTTAATTTTCCTACCTGTTTACCAAACCTTGCTTTGATATCACCTTCTGTGGATGGCATTTTCAACTGCTTTAAAATTTTTATTAGTATCAATGTCTATCATACAGAACATACTTAGTCATAAATAAAGTTCAAACATATATTCACAGGATTATGTATTTCACATGTTTCATTCATAGTTATTAAAATTTTTATACACATTGTCACACCTTTGCACATAGGTTATCTAATCCTTATATACCTGTTTCAGCAATATTTATTTTTACAAAAAGAAAAAGGTATATTGGCAAAAATTTTGTGCCCCCTGGTCCCCTGTTCCCTTTAGTGACCTCTTTTCCTTACCCTTAGGAATCTCCTAAGGCTAAAAGGTACTTGGGTGAAATGTACCCAGCTTGGTCACAGATGTAGCACTTTACTAAATTTGCTTTAATAGTTCCGCAATCCTGAGCTATGTGACCTGTTTGGCCACACTTGTAGCATTTTCCCGAACCTTGTAAACATTCGCCAGAGTGGTGCTTGTGGCAGGTCTTGCAAGTGGGGGTGCTCCTTTTCCTGTTACTAGCCCTCTTCTTCCGGGTAGTTTCCCTTCTTTTCTTTCATTTAGTAGCCTTATTTCCCTGGGAAGCTGTAAAGAAAGGTTTTTGAGCTTGCCTAAGCTCTTGAGTCCTCGTTGATTCCATCTCTAATGCCCTAGCCCTCTCGAAGCTAGAGGCATAGTCCTTTATTAGCAATGGGGCCTATTGGTTCCACGAGCCTCGTAGTATCCCAGCAGCCTGGACTGTCCACTGTTGCATAGCTTTTTCTACGGCTATAGCTACTCTTTCTTCAATATTGACCTCTGCTGGAGGTCTAGAACTATCTTCTTGTCTTTGGCGGGTTCTTGAGGACTGTTCCTCTGATTCCACCCTACTTATTCTCTTACTAGTCTCACCCCTGGTTTGATCGACAATTTCCTCCATCGGGGCCTTTCCTTTGTTTGTGATCTACATATAAATCACCAATAATAAATCAATTGATCAAAATCATGAATTCATGTAACTTAGTTTCATCATTTCCTTCCTTTCTTGTCATTTTACCAACCCTTGCTCTGATACCAAGCTCTGTGGCGCCCCCGACCCGAGACTCCACATAGTCCTTACTCCGGGGTCGAAAAGGGTTGGTAAACGTGACTCAGGATTGTTGCCCTGATCACACGGAAATTTTTTTTTATATATATATAACATCAATACAGATAACATTTTCATTCTTCCAACTTGAAAAACATTTCCCATATCATAGTCTTAACTATTGTCTTTACATTATCAGAGTCATAACGATTGTCTTTACAGAAAAATCATCATATACACCATTTACATATAATTATGCATTTTCTCACATATTCCATACAGGTTGTACTACCTCAACTTAATTGTTTTCATCAACATTCAACATAACATTGATCATACTATAAATTCATCTTCTTCTTTTCACACATGCAAAGGAATGCAAACATCTTGACATTCTTTTTATACCTGTCCTTCTCCATGGCCATCTCCATTTACCTGACTAAATTTTGGAAAACAAAACATGAGTACTAATACTCAGTAAGCAAGTCTTTTCCTTTTGTAAGTAAACATTTTCCATTTCCTTTTGTGCATAATATGAAAATGCAAATGCATTCAATGCATACGTGAAATTTCTCCAAATGGATCGCTAGCTAGGCGTCCACTACTTGATCTCGCTCCCATTTCAGGGAGGGCGCCACCGGCCACAGCCTGTATTAGCGACTTGGTCACGCTAGAGGAGGACATCCGGTCCAATTACACCTCTCTCGTAACCTAATCCTCGTGCACCATGATCATTCACATTCACATGCTGGCATAACATTTATAAATCATAAACTTTTCATAAAAACAGTTAACAAGTAGTTAGCAATCATTTCATGTAAAGCATTATAGGAATGGTCATCCTTAAATATATTTTATAAATCATGTGAGCAAACAATTTGCAAGCATTTAGAAATATTTTAGAAAGCATGTAACTTGCTTACCTGTGATAGTCAACTTGTACTTTCCACCTTTTTCCTTTCCTTTTCCTATACAAATGAAAAGGACCATTTTTTTTCATATAAACATAATATCCCATGCTTGCACATTTCTACTATTAACTCTGAATCTATCTTAGGGTTTTCTAACCCATGTGTGTTTCATATCAACTTTGACCCATTTCTACCTTTAGTTCAATATTGTCCTCACTCTGTTCCAATTTACTTATGTTTACCATCTCTTACTTATCAATTCCATCTTTAACACTTGTTTTCTTTCCTTTACTCTACTTCTCAAGGCAATTGCTTATGAACTTCCTAAGTCATTTGATGTCACCAATTCAAATAAGCCATTTATCTTCCTTTTTCCATAAATTCAATATAATTATCTTCTAACCACATTTACATATTTGGCTAATACCAACCACTCTTATCCTCATTTGGTTGAACTTGTTTCAAGGTCTAACCATTCCATTTATTTTGACATCATTATTTAAGGGTTAATTTTCTAAATCCTACTTAGGATTTGTAACACTTAGCTAAATCCAACATCTTGGATTTTCGCATTTTATACTTAGCATATATTTCTTATAATTGACATATTATTTGAGAAAATCTCTCAAGATATTTGCTTAAGGGTAAGGGCTTATAATTTGGGTCTATACTTTTTATAATTTTTGTAATTTCCCTCAAACAGCCCTATATATTATATTTTACCCTCATCTATATTTTCTAAAATCACATCTTAGGTACTTAATCACTTACTTAGTGATCATAAATTTGTACCCTTTTTGTAAACCTTGTTTACACATTATAATAAAAATAAATTCCATTTAAAATTTCTGGAACTCATTATTAAATTCCAAAACAGCCTTTGTTTTCTTATTTTCACTAAGTTTCATCTTCTTATTTACCCATTAATTCCATATACATATAATATCATCAATTATTAATCACCCTTGATATTCTTAATCCTTTATTACACTCTTACCTAACATATATATGAATTTTGATCATTTCCACTTAGGTTTCATATTTCTTTTTGATTATTTCTCAAACTGCCCACATTTGTTGAAATCAGGCGTACTGATTTCTTTAAATCTTTATTTGTAATAAAATCAAGGTATTTAATTCTGAAATTTATATCATACATCTATAATTACATTAATTAACCTTCATAAAACTTTCAGCAATAATTATTAACATTATATATTTATTTTGACATTTTCACTGTGCTGGACAGTGTTGTGTAATCAGGAGCAGCCTCAATCACGTTATTTTTAAACCATACTTATGTCATTCAAAAATAATTTTTTATTTTGGTCGAGTGATAATTATGATACCGTTTACATCATATCAAAATTTCAGATCAAAAATACATCTATAAAAAAATATGAAAAATCATTTACTACAGCAGATCTTGTCACCCGTTTTACCCTGTTTAAGTTAATCTTCTCGGATTTTTAATTTGTAACCTGCTTAATATTTTAAGCTAGAAATTTGGTCGTTCCTTAATGATCATATAATTAACTTATAAAAAACTTTTCATGGCAATAATCTTTCGTTTACTATCTCGTTCATATTTTTGTTTCTAATATCACATATTCATCCATTAAATAACTTAAATAAAATACAACTGCCATTATTTTATAATTCCAGCAACTATATACATATAATCCAGCTGCTGAATTAATATATACATTAATTATATCCATTAACATTCAGTAGGGTAGAGCTTCTGCATTTAATTAAACGAAGTCAGAATTTAAGCATGGAACAGGATAGCATTTTCAGAGTTTAATTAAAATCATGAAAAAAAATCATGCTTAATTAATAAAACGGTATATGAACGTACAGCAGCATATAGATTAAAATTCTATTTAATGCAAAACATTTATGTAGGAACGATAAAATATGTTTACAACATGTGTTTTATATTTATTAATAAATGTTCTGCATAGATTGTTAAAATTATCAAGATCAAAATATCATAAGTATAAATTATATAATCATCCAGCAGGTGGTTTTAAAATCAAAACTGAAATCTTTTAAATAGGGGACGAGATGAGCATCATATCTGAAATAATAATAATTGAGTAAATAAAATATGTTGATGTGAAGAATGAAGAAGAATGCCTGGAGTGCTGGTTGGTTTGATGCTGCCGTCCACGCCATTCTCTTTCCTGTTAATGTACTGCACGTCCAGCATTTTGTTTCCTTCAGCAGCCTCTACTTCCCGTATGCGGTTTACCATGGTTGGGTTTCCTTTCCTTTTCTCTAGTTTCACCGCTACAGCTGTTGGCTTATTAATAATTGAGCGTAAATAATTACAGGTGTTTGCGTTTTATCAATCCAGCAGGGTCAAAACATGGCTGTTTAATTTTCAGCAATACGGCTGTCCACATTACGTGTACCGGACATTCTTGCTACCGTTCACATTTTTTTTTAAGACAGTAAATTTCAATGTTAACAAATTAAATCATAACTGCCTACATACACACTTATATATTATAAAAAATTTTCTTATAAATATATATACAATTGCTCACAAAATGTACCTTTTAGAATTTTGAAAAAATTTCTTTTTTTATTTTAATTAACTAATTCATTTTGGATAAAAATCTCTCTTTTAAAATTTTGGAGACATATTTTCCAAAATTTCATTCCTTCATTAAATTGGGCATATTAAAATAGGATTACCCATAAAATTTCACCTCAATTGGAGTAAAGTACATATTTTAACTTAATCAAAATCATATTTTGGCATAAAATTTCATTTTAAAAACTTGTAGACATATTTTTCAAAATTTAATCCATTCATTATGTAGGATATATTAAAATAGGCTTGATCCAAAAGTTTCATCTCAAATAGCCTTATATATATTAGGATATTAATTAATTAAAAAATTATATAAAAAATTAATCAAAATATCAACGTCACTCCACGTGCATGCTGTGCATTAATGGCTTTTGGGCACGTTTTCTGATGCACTCAAGTTAGGTAATTTATTCAACTATTTTTCATAATCTGATCCGTCTAGATTAGAGAGCACATAATTTAGTACTTTCTATTAAAGTTTTATATGATTCTGAGTTATATATGCTTAGATATAATCCAAACAGCGAGGATGAATACAAGCCCTTAATTAGAGCCCCTAATTAGCCAAAATTTTCCATTTATTTTTATTTTTCCATAAGGTCCGTGAATTTAAACAGTTTCACTTTGTATATTCAGAATCTTGAAATTCCTTCCCTAAAAATTTATAAAAATTCATTTTCATATCTAATCTTTATGAAATCATAAATTACCCTTTATTATCTTATAAATTCCAAATATAACCTTTGTAGACTTCAATTAAGTTTCCTTTTTGTCTCCACTCTTGTCAAAATTACCAATCAATCATCTTTTCTAAATTTATAATTTAATCTCACTTTTGTAAAATTGCAATTTAGTCTTTTCGTGATTATTGGTAATCCCACTTCGCTTAATCATTTTTTCCACTAATTTTCATTTCCAATATGCGTTTCACATGAGCCCTTCATTTTATAAAATTTTCAATTTTATCCTTAGACGATTTCAAGTTATATTTATTAAGCTTAAAATTCGGGATTTCACACATCACTATAGATCACAAACCCTTCCTTCTCCATAGGTAGTGTTAGAATTGGAGCTTTTACCAGTCTTTTCTTTAATTCCTAGAAGCTATTCTCACATTCCTGTGTCCATTCATACCTAACTCCTTTCCTTGTCAGCTTTGTGAGTGGAGCTGACAATTGTGAGAATCCTTCCACAAATCTTCTGTAGTAGCCAGCTAACCCTAGGAAACTTATTATTTTCGTGATATTTGTTGGATGTGGCCACTTTGTTATTGCCTCAATCTTCTGAGGATCTACTTGTATTCCTTTCTCGGATATAATGTGGCCGAGAAAGGCTACCTGTTTCAACCAAAATTCACATTTCTTAAATTTAGCATATAACTTCTCCCTTCGGAGAATTTCCAATACTATTCTTAAATGCTTCTCGTGTTCTTCTTCTGTCTTTGAATAAATCAATATATCATCAATGAATACCACCACAAATTGATCCAAACATTCTCGAAAAATTCTATTCATCATATCCATAAACACAACTGGGGCATTCGTTAGTCCAAATGGCATGACTAAGAATTCATAATGCCCATATCTTGTTCTGAATGCTGTTTTATGGATGTCCTTTGGACATATTCTCAACTGGTGGTAACCTGACTGTAAATCAATTTTGAAAAATGTGGAAGCTCCTTTTAACTGATCAAAAAGATCATCTATTCTTGGGAGTGGGTACTTATTTTTTACTGTTACTTTGTTCAATTCTCTGTAATCAATACAGAGTCTCAAACTCCCATCCTTTTTCCTTACAAATAATACTGGAGCTCCCCAAGGTGATGCACTGGGTCTAATAAACCCTTTATTCAATAAATCTTGAATTTTTACTTTCAACTCAGCCAACTCGGCTGGTGCCATCCTATATGGGGCTTTAGATATTGGAGCTGTTCCTGGAATAATTTCTATCTCCATATCCATCTCTCTTTCTGGTGGTAAATTACATAGTTCTTTTGAAAAAATATCTGGAAATTCCTTTACCACTGGGATTTGTTCCATAGGTACCCCATCTCTTATTGTGTTTATAGAGACCAGATAAGCTGTACATTGTTGGCGCATCAGCTTAGTTGCTTTCATAGCTGATACCATCCTTATTGTGTTTTCTGGCTGTCTTATTTTACTGATCTCTATTTCATCTTTCGGTGCTTCAAATTGCACCTTTTTACTTCTACAATCAATTGTCGCACCCCATTGACTTAGCCAATCCATCCCTAATATGACATCAAACTCTGTCATGGGTAATAGGATGAGATCAGCTTCCAATATTTTTGTTCCTATCCTGATAGGACATGCTTTGCAGATTTGATTTATACTTGCCAATCTATATACTGGGGATTCTACATGTATAGTACTACTGGTTTCCTCTACCCGAAGTGCGTGTGTGATTACGAATTGGTATGATATAAATGAATGCGTAGCTCCAGAATCAAATAAAGCTACTGCAGAATTTCCCAAAATGTAAATCATACCTGTAATCACTTTTTCCTCCATCTCTTGCGATTCCGTTCGGGTGAGGGCTTGGACACGCACTGGGTTGGCAGCAGTACCGGGTCGATTAGCGATGGCGGGGACTTTTTGTTGGGCCGGCCTCCCTTGAGCTTGTGCTCCTTGTGGCTTATTCGGACAATTGGGCGAAATGTGTCCGACTTGACCACAGTTGAAGCACTTTATTATCTTGGCTTCATCGGTCCCGCAGTCCCGGGCCACATGACCCGCTTGGCCACATTTGTAGCATTTCCCCGTTCCTTGTAAACATTCGCCTGAATGGCGTTACTGGCAAGTTCTGCAAGTCAGGGTGCTCTGTGTCTTGTCGCCGATCTTCTTTCTCTCGGCGATTACCCTTTTTCCTTTATTAGCCTCACCTTCCTTAGAGGCTAAAAAGAATTGTTTTTGAGCTTGCCTAAGCTCCTGAGTCCTCATAGACTCCATCTCCAATGCCCTAGCCCTCTCAATGCTAGAGGCATAGTCCTTTATTAATAATGGGGCTAACTCCTCTCTTAGCTGGGGTCTCAATCCCCTCTGGAACCTTTGTACCTTATTTTCTGGCACATTGGCGATCCATGGAACATATCTTACCAAGGCATTGAATTTTGTAGCATATTCTGTGACTGTCATCCTGCCTTGGTAAAGCTTTTCGAATTCTATCACCCTCTGGCTCTGTAGCCCTACAGGGAGATATTCTTTATTTAATTCCTCCAAAAACTCATGCCACGAAACTTGCTCTGGATGTGGCATAGTAACCATTAGCGTTTTCTACCATTCATAAGCATCTTTTATCAGCAGGTGGGTAGCGCATAGCACTTTTTGCTGATCATTGCAGGGCGATATTCTAAATAATTTCTTAATTTCCGTAATCCATTGCTCTGCAATGAGGGGGTCCGGTTCCCCTGCAAACTTGGGCGGTCTCTGGGCAAGAAAGGCATTGATAGCCTTTCTGTCGGCCTCAAGGAGACTATCCTCCACTCCCCTTGACGTGCCGGGAATGGCCGAGGGCCCTGGTCTTTCCCCATCTCCTCTTGATGGTGGGGCTTGCTGGTTTCTCATTTCTTGCAATAACCCAGCAGTCTGGGCTGTCCATTGCTGCATAGCTTTTTCGATAGTCGCAGCAATTCTTTCTTCTACGTTGACCTCTGCTTGAGGTCTTGGGCTTTCCTCGTGACGTGGGCGGGTCCTAGAGGATTGCTCATCAGATTCAGCTCTATAAGTTCTTTTATTGGCTTCGCCCCTTGTTTGATCAACTGATTCTTCTATTGGGGCCTTTCCTTTGTTGACTCTCGCTCTAGCTCTGGTGAGCGGCATTTTCAACTTCATGAAACATTTATTAGTATAATATCAATATTCATCAATAATAAATAAATCAGTCATAATCATAATTTCTTGTATTCTAGCTTTAGTCATTTCATTCCTTTTCTGCCTATTTACCAATCCATGCTCTGATACCAACTTCTATGGAGCCCCGAACCGAGGTGCCTAGAAGCCTTACTCCGGGATCGTTTTGATTGGTAAACGTGACTCAGGATTGTTGCCCTGATCACACGGCAGGATTTTTTTTTTTCATCAATACATGGAAAATTTCCATCATTCATCCAATTTGAAATATATTTCACATAACACAGTTATGATAAAAAACTATTCCATAAACATTTTCATTGGAATAAAAATATTCCCTTTTCATCTCAAAATTATCATTGTTGACTTTACATAAAGTTTACATAAACATCATTTAAATCAAAAACTACATAACACTTGGCATGCTGCCTTCATCATTTCCTGTCTGTTGTTGAAAAAGCATGGGTGAGTAATAATACTCGGTAAGCAAGCTATACATAATTTTTCAATCATTTTCATGCATTTCATAAAATGAAAATGCAATGCATACATAGCATTCATGACATTCCTTTGGATGCAACGCTAGCTAGGCGCCCATCCCATACATGCTCCCATTTCAGGGAGGTCGCCGCCGGCCTGGGCCTATTAAGCGACTTGGCAATAGCGAGAGGGACATCCGGTCCGCTTACTACATCGACTAAGGCCTATTCCTCGTGCACATGCTTATTCTCATACACATTCCGACATGATATTTGCAAATCATAAACAATTTCATAAAAAGCATTTAATAAATAATTTCACAAAACGAACTTCAGTTCATGTAAAGCAGTTATAGGTATGGCCAACCTTAAATAAATTTCATAAAGCAACTTGCAAACAATTTCAAGCATTTTGGAAATAATTTGCAAAACATATAACTTGCTTACCTTCTTAGGAGGTGTCTTCGACCTTCTCTTTTCCTTTTCCTATTCAAGGAGAAATGATATTTTCATTTCTTCTATTCAAGCTGCTTCCCATGCATGTTCTATATCATTTGGGCATTATTTCTTTATGTGGATATTTTTATCCATAGGTTCTTCAAAATTTTCATCATCATATTTAAATATTAATCTCAAATTTTCTTCAAAATCACGCTGTTTACTGTAGCAAATTAGTGTAGCAGATCACTGTAGCAAAATTACTGTAGCAGATCACTGTTCATCCGAGTTACTGTTCACAGAGACGTGGTTACTGTTCATGGGTTCCAAAAATTGATATTTTTTCAAAAATAAAAAATACCATGACATTCCTTATGCCTAGTATATCATTGGACATTTCATATATTTTGAATTTATCATCATTTACTTGGCCAAAAAAATCATTTTCTCCGTATACTAAAAATCAACATAAATTCACTTAAGCATAATCCTTACTTCCAAAAATCATGAAATTAATATATCATTATTCCAACATCATATTTATCATAATAATACATCCCAAATCATCATTTATCAATTTTGGAGCATTATTTTCACATATCATATGCTATCTTCCCAAATACCCTATCTTCGCTCCAAATTTTTGATGTTTTGGCATAATTCCATTTGAACATTATATCTATACTTATTTTCTCATGCTTGGGCATTGTCTAAGCATGGTTTTACTTCATCTAACATTCAAAACAAGTTTGAGGGGAATCCACTTACCTCAAGCGAAGTTATACCTCTTCAACTCGCCTTTTCTCACTCCAACCTTCGATTCTCCTCTTTCCTTAAGGCTAAAACGTGTGGGGATGGGAAATGAAGTTTCTCAAGTGATTTTTGAGCTGGGATGGTTGTGAATTTCGTCCATGGCCTGCTCCTCTATTTATAGGGGTCCATGTTTCATGAATTTGCAATTTACCCCCTCTAGCTTAGGGTGTAAAATTGCAAAGGTGTTTTTTTCTAATTTCCTAAAGGTGCTTAGAGCCTTGAGCAGCCTCCCTACCCTGCTCCAGCTGCCCTATTTTTCAGGCCTATTTTTCCTATATTTTTTATTTTTTTATTTAATTAATTTTAAGCTAATTAAATCTAAACCCTTGATTTGTGATTTGGATGAATTTGAACCATTGATCAAAGTCAAATGGCCATCAATACCCCTGCTCACGCCCCCTGCTATTGCTGCATTTCATTTCATTTTTTTATTTTTTATTATTTAATTTTTGTAAAAAGTCAAAAGTAGCATTTAATTAAAGTATGCTACTTTTTGATTTTTCATTTGATGTTTAATCTTGACCTTTGATTTGTGATTTTCATCACATATTAATCCATTCATCATGTCCATTATGAATTTTTAACCATCTATAAAAAATTTCATCGAATTCCGACTTTCGGATTGCAACTTATGACTTTTTTCTATTTTTCCATATAAATCCGAATTTTGATTAAAATATCCAAAAGAATTGCTATTTTGTCTTGTAGTGATTAAATCTCTATTTTGTCTTTTATGATTAATTTAATCCAAGTGATTAACTCTTAATCATATATCTTAATCCCTGTTTACTATTCACATTTACTATTCACGTGCACTATTTACGGGGTTAAATTCCCAATTGCATTATTTCAACCTCAAATACACATGTCCATCAATAAGGTTCATGAATCTTTATTTATTCATAAAATAATCTTCAACGCGTATACGGTCAAAACAACGCGTATACGGTCAGGGTTCCACACTTGGTGTGAAGGCCTGCACTTTGGCAATGATTCTCATATATTAGGTGATGGAACCGAGAGGTGGAAATCTAATATACGATAATCAAGATATTAAACCTGGAAATCTAAGACCATGAGAATAGGCATGATGACCTTGAGGAATTCCATGAACAAATCATAGAACTTAATGGATTCTAATTAACTTAATCCCATGAGAATAGGTGGTTAAGAAGATTAGAGTACGCCTTGTAGGTTTTGAGAAAAGGTACAAGGATAAATTAAGGATTTTTCTCCTTTAACAAACAATATCCAGATTAAATAATTATATCACTACTCGTTGCAAAAGACGCATGTGAAATTCTAGACCCTAGATACTCATACTCTTGTTTTCTCCACTCATTTTAATTTCTATTTTATTTTCTCTTCCTAATTTTCTGTTTCTTTTCCATTTAATTTATTACATCCTCTTTCAACTTTTCTAATCCATTTAATCCGACAAGAAAGTGTTTAAAACTTAATCCTGACATTTTACATTCCATACATACATACATTCAATCATTGGATCACATGGAACTTATAATTCTAAATAAGTTCATATTTACATCAACATACCTTAGAACTTTAAATCATGTTATCTCATTCTTTATAGCCCACATGGCTACCATCACATACCTTTTTTTCTCTTGGTTAGGTTCGCAACCTCTTGAGTTTCCCGGTACCTGTCTAAGGTTTGGGAAAACAAAACATGAGTGACAACTCAGTAAGCAAGCATTTTATCATTAAGGCAAGACTTCTTCGAAATCTTTTTCCCTAAACATCTTGAACACCTTTTTACTTGAGGACATTTATATGTCATAAAACATTGTCATGAAATTCTTTGTTCATTAGGACAATTCTATGTCCTAGAACCTTTTCATAAATATTCATTCTTAAAATCATTTGCAAGTCATGTCCAGGCTTGTTAAGGCAAAACATATGTGTTTTACCTTCTTTAATTAATTTTCTTTAGTCTTGTGTGAACATTTTCAATATTCCAAGACATTTACACAAAACCATCTTTTGCCAGTGGACGTTTTACGTCCAAAATATTTTTCTCATAAATCTTTTGGCTAGGAAGGACATTCTCATGTCCAAAAACCTCATTTACTTAAGCCTTTTTCGGTAAGGGACATTTCTATGTCCAAAAATATTTTTCATCATAAATTCCTTTAGCCAAGGGACATCTGATGTCCCAAAACATTTTTGACATAGCTTTCTTTGGCAATGGACATTCATATGTCCTAAAAACACTTTTCCATTTAAGCCTTTTGGAAATGGACATTCTTATGTCCAAAACTAAGTTTGACATAAATCCTGTTTATAATTCCCGTCTTGGGGCTTGTTTATAACAAACAAGGCATATGAAATACATAATCCATTTTCATAAATGCATTTGCATAAAAGAAAACATTTCTTTTCATTCTTCTTATTTACACTTTTGTGTAAAATACCCTAACTTTAGGATAATCATTTCATAAAAATCAATTTATGATAACTTTTCATAAAAATGCTTTTATGTCTCATTCTTTGGGCTTTTTAAAAGCAAAACATAAGAAAATGCATTTCTCACCATCCGGTAGTGATACTTAGCAAGTGATCATTCTACATTTTGGAAGAGAATCCTTAACAACAAGCTAACCAAGTGGTTGTTCCTTTATCCTTTGAGGTGCCCCGAACTGGGCTGCCTAGAAGCCTTACTCCGGGATCATTTTTGATTGGTAAACGTGACTTAGGATTGTTGCCCTGATCACACGACATGATTTTTTTTTATAATATAACATCAATACATGGAAAACTTCCCTCATTCATCCAACATGAAATATATTTCACATATCACGGATTATAAACAGAACCCGTTCATAAAACATCATCGTCGAAGAAAATATTCTTTTCTATCTCAAAATAATCATCATTGTCTTTACATAAAATTTACATGTACAATATTTCTATTAAAAACTTCATATCATTGTGCATGCTGCCTTCATCATTTTCTGTCTGTTGTTGAAAAAGCATATGTGAGTCATAATACTCAGTAAGCAAACCATACATAATTTTTCAATCATTTTATTGCCTTTCATAAAATGCAAAATACAATGCATACATAGCATTCACGACATTCCTTTAGATGCGACGCTAGCTAGGCGCCCATCCCATACATGCTCCCATTTCAGGGAGGTCGTCACCGGCCTGGGCCTATATAAGTGACTTGGCAATAGTGAGGGGGACATCCGGTCTGCTTACTACCTCAACTATGGCCTATTCCTCGTGCACATGCTCATTTACATACACATGTCGGCATGATATTTGTAAATCATAAATAATTCCATAAAAACATTTAATAAACAATTTAACAAACATACGTCAGTTCATGTAAAGCAGTTATAGGTATAGTCAACCTTAAATAAATTTCATAAAGCAATTTGCAAACAATTTCAAGCATTTTGGAAATAATTTGCAAAACATATAACTTGCTTACCTCCTCAGTTGGTGTCCTCGATTTTTTCTTTTCCTTTTCCTATTCAAAGAAAAAGGATATTTCATTTCTTCTATTCAAGCTGCTTCCAATGCATGCTCTATAATATTTAGGTTTATACGGATATTTTTATCCATAAATTCTTCAAAAATTCCACCTTTAGATTTAAATATTAATCTCAAATTTTCTCTAAAATCACGCTGTTTACTGTAGTAAATCAATGTAGCATATTACTGTAGCAGCTACTATTCATCCGAAGTTACTGTTCATAGTAACATGGGTACTGTTCATGGGTTCCAAAAATTGACATTTTTTTCAAAAAGAAAAAATACCATGACATAGTTTATGCTTAGTATATCATGAAAAATTTTATACATTTTGAATTTGTCATCATTTACTTGGCTAAATAAATCATTTTCTCAATGTACTATAAATCAACATAAATTCACTGAAGCATACTCCTTAATTCCAAAAATCATGAAATTAATATAAAATAATTCCAACATAATATTTATCATATTCATACATCCCAAATCATCATTTATAAATTTTGGAGCATTATTTTCACATATCATATGCTATCTTCCCGAATGCTCCATCTTTGCTCCAAATTTTTGATGTTTTGGCATAATTTTGATTAAGCATTATTACTATACTTATTTTCTCATGCTTAGACATTATCTAAGCATGATTTTACCCTACTTAACATCCAAAATAAATTTGGGTAGAAATCACTTACCCGAAGTGGAGATATCCCACTTTTTCTCACACTTTTTCTCTCTAACTTTCTTCTCTTCTTCCTTGGACGTGTGGGAGTGTTTGAGAGCTGCGATTTCTCAAGTGGATCTGGGAGAAATGATGCCTTGGACGTCCCCCCTGCTGCCCTATTTATACTTTTTGATTTTTCATTAAATTAGATTTTACCCCCTTGCTTGAGGTATTTAATTATAAAAATGTATTTTTTTTATAATTTTAAAAAATGCATTGAGCCAAGAGAAGCCACCCTATGCCTTCTGCAGCCCACCCTATGCAACCTTATTTTTCATTTATTTTTTGATTTTTAAAATTATTTAATTTAAGCTAAATAAATTCTAACCGTTGATTTTGGATGATGATGATCATGGACCATTGATTTGGTCAAATTTTCCCAACCACCCCCTGCTCATGCCCCTTCTGCAGCTGATTTTCTTTTAATTTTTTAATTTTTAATTATTTATTTTATTAAAAAGTCAAAAGTAGAATTAATTAAAAGTTAAGCTACTTTTTTTATCTCCTTTTGACGTTTCATCTTGACCCTTGATTTATGATTTTCATCACATCTTAACATATTCATCATGTTCATAACGAATTTTTATCCATCCATAAAAAATTTCATCAAAATCCGACACCCGGATTGCAACTTATGAATTTTTCTTTATTTTTCTACTAAAATCCAAAATGGTATTAAAATAATAAAAAGTAATACTATTTTGTATTGTAGTGATTAAATCCCATTTTCGTGTTTTTGTGATTAGGTTAATCCAAGTTATTAACTCTTAATCACATGTCTTAATCCCTGGTTACTATTCAGTGCACTATTTACGTGGGTTAAATTCTTAATTGTATTATTCTAATCTCCAATACACATATCCATCAATATAATTCATGAATTTTCATTTATCATAAAAATAATTACAAAAGAATCTAGGGTTTACAACTCGAAATGACACGTATACGGTCGGGGTTTCACAATCCTCCCTCCCCTTACAATAGGTTTCATACCGAAACCTATTTTTCCTCGAACAATTGAGGATATTTCCTTTCGACCTCTTCTCGTAGCTCTCAAGTGTCTTCGAACTCTGAATATTGATTCCATTGTATCTTTACATACTCGATCTCTCTATTTCAAAGCTTCTTGATCTTGAAATCCAATATTTTGATTGGCCTTTCCTCATAGTTCAAGTGTTCTTGGATTGGCAAATTCTCTGCTATCAACACATGGGTAGGATCGGAAACATATTTCTTTAGCATGGAGAGGTGAAACACATTGTGGATGACACTTAGGGCTGGTGGCAGGGCTATTCTGTAGGCTAAATTGCCTATCTTTTCCAGAACATCAAAGGGCCCGACATATCTTGGGTTTAGTTTTCCCCTCTTTCCAAATCAGATAACTCCTTTGAATGGCATTACTTTGACGAATACGTGATCCCCAACTTGGATATTCAAATCCCTTCTTTTGCAATCAGTGTAACTCTTTTGCTTGCTTTGGGCTGTGAGTATACACTGGCGAATCACTTGAACTTTTTCTGTTATTCTTTTTGAGAGGTCTGGAGCTAACTTCCTTTCTCCCACTTCATCCCAGTTTAGAGGAGTTCTACATTTCCGTCCATATAAAGCTTCAAATGGGGCCATTTGAATACTTGCTTGATAACTGTTGTTATAAGCAAATTCTGCCATAGCAAAATATTCATCCCATGATCCTCCAAATTCTACTGTGCACATCCTTAGCATATCCTCAACTATTTGATTTACCCTTTCTGTCTGCCCATCAGTTTGAGGATGAAATGTTATACTGAATTTTAGCTGTGTACCTAAGATTTGATGTAAACTTTTCCAAAATCGAGACGTAAAACTGGAATCTCGATCGGAAACTATTAACTTAGGTACTCCATGCAATCTCACTGTCTCTTTATAATAAATCTTGACCAGTCACTCAGCTGTAAAAATTTTCTTAATGGCTAGGAAATGATTTACCTTTGATAATCTATCAACTATTACCCAGATAGCATCATTTCCATTTTGGGTTCTTGGCAACTCTTCAATAAAATCCATAGTAATATCATCCCATTTCCATTCTGGGATTTCTAGCGACTGTAATTTTCCAGGGGTTCTTTGGTGATCAGCCTTAACCCTTTGACATGTTAGGCACTTAGCTACATATTCAGCAATTTCTCTCTTCATATTATTCCACCAATACATTATTATTCCACCAATACATTCTTTTAATGTCTCGATACATCTTAGTGCTACCTGGATGCAGCGAAAATGGAGATAAATGTGCTTCTTTCAATATCTGTTCCTTTATTTCCTCTTGATTGGGTATACACAGGTGACCCTTATATCTGTACATCCCATGTTCATCTTGTATATATTCAGTGGGGTTTTTCTTGATCATTTTCTCCACATAACTCTTTAATTCCCCCTTTTCTTGTTGAGCTATTTTAATTTGCTCAAATAAATTTGACTGGATTTGTAATTGAGATAATCTAACTTGTACCCCAGTTGGGCTTACAATTAATTCTAATTGTCTCAATTCTTATTGTAGCTCTTCTTCATTTGTGATAAGATGTGTTAAGCTAACATTTCTACTTAGCGCATCAGCTACTACATTAGCTTTGCCTGGATGATATAAAATGTCGAGGTCATAATCCTTGAGTAACTCGAGTCATCTTCTCTGCCTCATATTTAACTCCTTTTGAGTAAAAATGTACTTGAGGCTTTTATGATCAGTATAGACCTCACATTTAACTCCATATAAATAATGTCTCCAGATTTTTAAGGCAAAGACTACTGCTGCCAATTCTAAGTCATGAGTTGGATAGTTTACCTCATTTGGCTTGAGTTGCCTGGATGCGTATGATATAACCTTTTCATTTTGCATCAGTACACATCCTAGTCCTTTCTTTGAGGCATCACTATAGATCACAAACCCTTCCTTCTCTGTAGGTAGTGTTAGAATTAGCGCTTTTACTAGTCTTTTCTTTAACGCTTGGAAGCTATTCTCACATTCATGTGTCCATTCATATCTAACTCCTTTCCTTATCAGCTATGTGAGTGGAGCTGACAATTCTGAGAATCCTTTGTCAAATCTCCTGTAGTAGCTAGCTAGCCCTAGGAAACTTCTTATTTCTGTGATATTTGTTGGTTGTGCCACTTTGTTATTGCCTCAATCTTTTGAGGGTCTACTTGTACTCCTTTCTCGGATATAATGTGGCAGAGAAAGGCTACTTGTTTCAACCAAAATTCGCATTTCTTGAATTTAGCATATAATTTCTCCCTTCGGAGAATTTCCAATACTATCCTCAAATGTTTCTCATGCTCTTCTTCTGTCTTTGAATAAATCAATATATCATCAATGAATACCACCACAAATGGATCTAAAAATTCTCAAAAAACCGTGTTTATCATATCCATAAACACAGCTGGGGCATTCGTTAGTCCAAATGGCATGACTAAGAATTCATAATGCTCATACCTTGTTCTGAATGCTGTTTTATGGATGTCCTTTGGACATATCCTCAACTGGTGGTAACCTGACTATAAGTCAATTTTTGAAAATGTAGAAGCTCCTTTTAACTGATCAAAAAGATCATCTATTCTTGGGAGTGGGTACTTATTTTTAACTATTACCTTATTCAATTCTCTGTAATTAATACAGAGTCTCAAACTCTCATCCTTTTTCCTTATAAATAGTACTAGAGCTCCCCAAGGTGATGCACTGGGTCTAATAAACCCTTTTTCTAATAAATTTTGAATTTGTATTTTCAACTCAGCCAATTCGGCTGGTTCTATCCTATTTGGGGCCTTAGATATTGGGATTGTCCCTGGAATAATTTCTATTTTCATATCCATTTCTCTTTCCGGTGGTAAACTACATAATTCTTTTAGAAAAATATCTGGAAATTCTTTTACCACTGGAATTTCATCCAAAGGTACCCCATCTTTTTTATTGTGTTTATAGAGACCAGATAGATTGTACATTGTTGGCATATCAGCTTAGCTGCTTTCATAGCTGATACCATCCTTATTGTATTTTCTGGCTGTCTAATTTTACTGATCTCTATTTCATCTTTTGGTGCTTCAAATTACACCTTTTTATTTCTACAATCAATTGTCGCACTCCATTGACTTAGCCAATCAATCCCTAGTATGACATCAAACTCTGTCATTGGTAATAGGATGAGATCAGCTTCTAATATCTTTGTCCTATCCTGATAGGACATGCCTTGCAGATTTGATTTATACTTGCCAATCTATATACTGAGAATTCTACATGTATAGTACTACTAGTTTCTTCTACCCGAAGTGCATGTGTGATTATGAATTGGTATGATATAAATGAATGCGTAGCTCCAGAATCAAATAAAGCTACTGCAGCATTTCATAAAATGTAAATCATACCTGTAATCACTTTTTCCTCCACCTCTTGTGACTCCGTTCGGGTGAGGGCTTGGACACGCACTGGGTTGGCAGCAGTACCAGGCTGGTTGGTGATGGCGGGGACCTTTTGCTGGGTCGGCCTCCCTCGGGCTGGTGATCCTTGTGGCTTATTTGGACAGTTGGTCGAAATGTGTCCAACTTGACTATAGTTGAAGCACTTTATTATTTTAGTTTCATCGGTCCCGCAGTCCTGGGCCACATGACCCGCTTGGCCACATTTGTAGCATATCCCCGTTCCTTGTAAACATTCGCCTGAATGGCGTTTGTGTCAAGTTCTGCAAGTCGGGGCACTCTTTATCTTGTCGTCGATCTTCTTTTTCCTGGCGATTCCCCTTTTTCCTTTATTAGCCTCACCTTCCTTGGAGGCTATAAAGAATTATTTTTGAGCTTGCCTAAGCTCTTGAATCCTCATTGACTCCATCTCTAATGCCCTAGCCCTCTCAATGCTAGAGACATAGTCTTTTATTAATAATGGGCTAACCCTTCTCTTAACTGGGGTCTCAATCCCCTCTGGAACCTTTGTGCCTTATTCTCTGGCACATTGGCAATCCACGACACGTATCTTACCAAGGCATTGAACTTTGTAGCATATTCCGTGACTGTTATCCTGCCTTGGTAAAGTTTCTCAAACTCTATCACCATTTTGCTTTGTAGCCCTACAAGGAGATATTCTTTATTGAATTCCTCCAAAAATTCATGTCATGTAACTTGCTCTGGATGTGGCATAGTGACCATTTGCGTTTCCCACTATTCATAAGCGTCTCTTACCAATAGGTGGGTGGCGCATAACACTTTCTGCTGATCATTGCAGGGCGATATTCTGAATAGTTTCTTAATTTCCATAATCCATTGCTCTGCAATGAGGGGGTCCGGTTCCCCTGCAAACTTGGGCGGGTGCTGGGCAAGAAAGGCATTGATAGCCTTTCTGTCGACCTCAAGGAGACTATCTTCCACTCCCCTCGACGTGCCGGGATTGGCCGAGGGCCTCGGTCTTTCCTCGTCTCCTCTTAATGGCGGGGTTTGCTGGTTCCGCATTTCTTGTAATAACCCAGCAGCCTGGGCTGTCCATTGCTGCATAGCTTTCTGGATGGCCGCAACAATTCTTTTTTCTATATTGAGCTCTGCTTGAGGTCTAGGGCTTTCCTCTCGCCGTGGGCGGGTCCTAGAGGATTGCTCCTCGGATTCTGCACTATACATTCTTTTACTGGCTTTGCCCCTTGCTTGATCAACAGATTCCTCCATTGGGGCCTTTCCTTTGTTAGCTCTTGCTTTAGCTCTGGTAAGCGGCATTTTCAACTTCATGAAACATTCATTAGTATAACATCAATATTTATCATGATAGAAATTCAACACATAATCACATGATCACATAATTCACATAAATGATCATAAGTCATCATCAAGCCATTTATACATAAGTCAAACTTTTTGTACATAGGCTAACTTGGCCTCATGTACCTGTTCCAATAGTATGTACATATTTATAAAAAGAAAAGAAAATAAAATGATTTGGCGGTGGCAGTGGCTGCATCTTCCTGATCCCCATCCCATTTAGCGTCCCCTTCTCCTTAGCCTCAGGAACCTCCTAAGACTAAAGGGTACCCGTGTGGGTTCCTCAGTGACCGTACTGGTATCAGACCAGTCCTGGGGTCATGGGTTCTCGTCCTCCTCTTCGCTGTCGGACCATTCTATGAGGTCCTCATCATCATTTACTGGAGGGGCAAGAGGTGGGGATTCGAGCATAACCTCTAACTCTATGACCCGTAGGATGACTTCACCAGGCTGTTTGGGAGGGGGTTGCTCCATTACTTCCTCTCCCCTGGCCAGAGCCTACCGGCGTTCCTGGGCAGCCTCCCTCTCTCGGCGGTCAATTTGTGCCCATGGTGTTCGGTATAAGAACTGAATATATCCTACATCAAACCTAAACCACGAACCTGGGTTATGTGGGACTGGGGCAACCCTCCTTCGCCAATATATTTGTAAATCCTCCTTAGCAACCCAATCGGTAATGACCGACGGTCTAGGCAGCGGGCTGGCTGGGGTATAGACTGAAGAATCTAGGGGTGCAAGTGCCTGGTTAGAGGACTCTGCCTGGTGGACTCCAGATCATATCGGATATCCTAGTGGATGACTGGGGACTATTTGGCGACGTGCTTCTGGTCCCCTAATATATGGAAGTGCCTGGTAACTAGTGGGAACTGGGGGTTGTATGGTTTGCCCTTCTTGGGAAGCTAACCATCTGTTAACCCTCTCTTGAGCCCGTTCCTGTTCTTGCTCTTCTTCTAGTTCTCTTGCACTTTGTGGAGCCTTTCCTCTATCTGCCATCTACATATAAATCATCAATGATAAATAAATCAATCATAATCATGATTTCTAGCTTGATCGTTTCTTTCCATTTCTGCCTATTTACCAATCCATGCTCTGATATCAACTTTTGAGACGCCCCGAACCGGGGTGCCTAGAAGCCTTACTCCGGGATCATTTTTGATTGGTAAACGTGACTCAGGATTGTTGCCCTGATCACACGGAAGGATTTTTTTTTTATAATATAACATCAATACATGGAAAACTTCCCTCATTCATCCAATATGAAATATATTTCACATATCACGGATTATAAACACAACCCGTTCATAAAACATCATCATTGAAGAAAATATTCTTTTCTATCTCAAAATAATCATCATTGTCTTTACATAAAATTTACATGTACAACATTTCTATTAAAAACTTCATATCATTGTGCATACTGCCTTCATCATTTCCTGTCTATTGTTGAAAAAGCATGGGCGAGTAATAATACTCAGTAAGCAAGCCATACATAATTTTTCAATCATTTTCACGCATTTCATAAAATGCAAAATGCAATGCATACATAGCATTCATGACATTCCTTTAGATGCGATGCTAGCTAGGCGCCCATCTCATACATGCTCCCACTTCAGGGAGGTCGCCACTGGCCTGGGCCTATATAAGCGACTTGGCAATAGTGAGGGGGACATCCGGTCCGCTTACTACCTCGACTATGGCCTATTCCTCGTGCACATGCTCATTTCCATACACATGTCGGCATGATATTTGCAAATCATAAACAATTTCATAAAAAATATTTAATAAATAATTTAAAAAACATACTTCAGTTCATGTAAAGCAGTTATTGGTATGGCCAACCTTAAATAAATTTCATAAAGCAATTTGCAAACAATTTCATGAATTTTAGAAATAATTTGCTTACCTCCTCAGTTGGTGTCCTCGACTTTTTCTTTTCCTTTTCCTATTCAAAGAAAAATGATATTTCATTTCTTCTATTCAAGCTGCTTCCCATGCATGCTCTATAATATTTGGGTATTATTTCTTTATACGGATATTTTTTTCGATAAATTCTTCAAAAATTCCACTTTTAGATTTAAATATTAATATCAAATTTTCTCCAAAATCACGCTGTTTATTGTAGTAAATCATTGTAGCAGATTACTGTTCATCCGAGGTTACTGTTGATGGGTTCCAAAAATAAAAAATACCATGACATAGCTTATGCTTAGTATTGTGGCACCCCGAACCGGCGTCTTAGAAGCCTTACTACGGGATCTTATCGATTGGTAAATGTGACTCAGGATTGTTGCCCTGATCACGCGGCGGGTTCTTAATTGAAACTCGTCCAATTTTTTTCTTTCTTTTTCTTTCATCATATAAACATATAGTCATCATCATTCATAATGGACTTATCCATATCATCATAAATCATCAACTTCTCATATTATTCATAACTTCATAATTTCATACAGCCTATGTCTTTTTCACCATATCTCATTAGGGCATTTATTCATACAAAAATCTACTAACCTTTGTAGATTCGTCTTTTCCTTTAGCAACACATGCCCTTCATCTCTTGGCTTTCCCTACACCTGTCTGAGGTTGGGAAAATAAAACATAAGTCGAAACTCAATAAGCAAGCATTTTTCTTTCGTTTAAATGCATTCATCTCCATTCGATAGAAGACACTTACCAAGTGATCAACTACCAATGGAATAGAAACCTTTTCGTAAACCATTTTTGGAAACCTTTCATAAACCATCCATGAAAACCATTAATGTAAACCATTTGTAAATGCATTTCTCTCCATTCGATAGGAGACACTTAGCAAGTGATCAACTATCAATGGAATAGAAACCTTTTCATAAAAATCATTTGATAAACATTGGATGTGCAAATGCTTCCTTTCCACTCCTGACATAAACCTTCGTGTGCGGGTGCGCTAGCCCAGGGAACATCTCACATAGCATGGTCCAATACGCCGGTTGCCTCCAACTTGGCCTCATCAAGGGAAACCTCTCTTCCTCTTGACGCCTACATGGTTCCTACATGCATGACTTTTGATTTCTCCGGCATTATATACCTCTTACACCAGGTGACTTGTCATTCTCATGTAGAGAATTATTTGCACCATCCCTTAAAAACATAATTTCAAATCCATGCTTTCCTTTTCAATCTATGTATGAAAATGCAATGCATTAATTCACACATAACATTCCTTTGCCTCCACCTTTGGGGAGGACGCCGTCGGCACACAGCAAAGCCTCTTCATTATACAT
Organism: Annona cherimola; assembly: GCA_030490835.1. NCBI lineage: Eukaryota > Viridiplantae > Streptophyta > Magnoliopsida > Magnoliales > Annonaceae > Annona > Annona cherimola. The sequence goes on along the minus strand of CM059974.1, from coordinate 77,920,066 downwards.
CATACATGTGCACATGTCCATGAACATCACATGATATCAATATGTCGCCATGAATTTTCATAAAAACTCATAAACATTCATCATTTCAAAACATTATAGGAATGGTCACCCTTAAATATAATTCATAAAACATGTGAGCAAACAATTTGCAATCATTTAAAAATATTTTAGAAAACATATAGCTTGCTTACTTCTTCAGTCTGTGTCCTCCTCCTTTTCCTTTCCTTTTCCTATATAAGAAAAATGATATTTTATCTATATCATTCCATGTCTTAGATTGCTTTCCATGAGTGCTTTATAATCATTCATTACCTCATTTCTATAGAGGTTAATTTTATAAAGATACTTGGTCATTACCTCCTTATATGGTTTTTTTTATCCATAAATCCTTTAAAAATTTCATCCATATATCCTCATAAAATATAAAAATAAATCTCAAATTTTCCCAAAATCACACCGTTAACTGTTCATAGTTACTGTACCAAGTACTGTAGCAAATTATTGTTCACGTTTACTGTTCACCCGAGGTTACTGTTCACAGCACCGTGGGTTAGTGTTCATGGGTTCCAAAAATTGACATTTTTTCCAAAAATAAAAAATACCATGACATAGCTTATACTTAGTATATCATGGAAAAATTCATAAATTTTTAATTTATCATCATTAACTTGGCTAAATAAATCATTTTCTCCATGTACTAAAAATCAACATAAATTCACTTAAGCATAATCCTTAATTCCAAAAATCATGAAATTAATATATCATCATTTCAACATCATATTTATCATATCCATACATCCCAAATCATCATTTATCATTTTTGGAGCATTATTTACACATATCATATGCTATCTTCCCGAATGCTCCATCTTTACTCCAAATTTTTGATGTTTTGGCATAATTCCGATTAAGCATTATAACTATACTTATTTTCTCATGCTTAGGCATTATCTAAGCATGGTTTTACCTTACTTAACATCCAAAAGAAATTTGGATAGAATTCATTTACCAAAAGTGGAGATATTCCACTTTTTATCACACTTTCTCTCCCTAACTTCATCCTTTTCTTTCTTGGACGTGTGGGAGAGTGTGGGAGCTGGGATTTGCTCAAGTTGGAGCTGGATGAATGTGCTCTTGGATGTCCACCCCTACCCCCTATTTATAGGGTTTGATTTTTCATCAAATTGGAATTTACCCCCCTTGCTTGAGGTATTAAATTGCAAATGTGTTTTTTATAATTTTAAAAAATACATGGAGCCTTGTGCAGCCCACCCTAGGCCTGCTTCAGCACCCCTATGGCAACCCTATTTTTCTAAATTTTTTAATTTTAAGCTAATTAAATCCTAGCCGTTGGTTTATGATGATGATGATCATGGACCATTGATTTTGGTCAAATTTCCCAACCACCCCCGCAACATCCCTGCCATAGATGCCTTTCCATTTAATTTTTTATTTTTTAATTATTTATTTTAATAAAAAGTCAAAAGTAATTTAATGAAAAAGATAAGTTACTCTTTTATAACCATTTGACGTTTCATCTTGACCCTTGATTTGTGATTTTTATCACATCTTAACCCATTCATTATGAATTTTTAACCATCCATAAAAAATTTCATCGAAATCCGACGCCCGGATTGCAAATTATGAATTTTTTCTTTAATTTTTCACTAAAATCCAAAATTCCATTAAAATATCAAAAAGTATTGTTATTTCGTCCTGTAGTGATTAAATCTCCTTTTTTGTCATTTCGTGATTAGGTTAATCTACATGATTAACTCTTAATCACCTTGGTTACTATTCACGTTACTATTCATGTTACTATTCATGTGCACTATTCACGTGGTTTAATCCCACAATTGCATTTCTTTAACCTCTAATACACATGTTTTCATACTCATGAATATATATTTCATTAATACATTACCCAGGGTTTTATACACGTGTCTAAGATTGGAGTTTCATAAGTATATCATGGGAAATTTCATACATTTTGAATTTATCATCATTTACTTGGCTAAATAAATCATTTTCTTCATATACTAAAAATCAAAATAAATTCACTTAAACATATCCTTAATTCCAAAAATCATGAAATTAATATATCATCATTCCAACATCATATTTATCATATTCATACATCCCAAATCATCATTTATAAATTTTGGAGCATTATTTTCACATATCATATGCTATCTTCCCGAATGCTCCATCTTTGCTCCAAATTTTTGATGTTTTGGCATAATTCTGATTGAGCATGATTACTATACTTATTTTCTCATGCTTAGACAATATCTAAGCATGGTTTCACCCTACTTAACATCCAAAAGAAATTTGGGTAGAAATCACTTACCCGAAGTGGAGATATCTTACTTTTTCTCACACTTTCTCTCTCTAACTTTCTTCTCTTCTTCCTTGGACGTGTGGGACGGTTTGAGAGCTGGGATTTCTCAAGTGGAGCTGGGAGAAATGATGCCTTGGATGTGAAACCCCGATCTTAGACACGTGTATGAAACCCTAGGGTTATGAACCCTAGGTAATATATTAATAAAATATATATTCATGAGTATGAAAATATGTGGGAATAGAGGATAAAATAATTAATTATGAAATTCGGATGAATAGTACACATGAATAGTAAAATGTGAATAGTAACGTGGGATTAAGGAATATGTTAAGTTAATCACTTTGAGATGAATATCTTGCAATCAGGACGTCGGATTGAGATGAAAATTTTTATGGATGACCAAAATATGATGATGAACATGATGAGTGGTCCAAGATTGATCAAAAATCACAAATCAAAGGTTAAGATGACACATCAAATGATGATCAAAAAGTAACTTCTCTTTTTCATTAAATAACTTTTGACTTTTTATTTAAATAAATAATTAAAAATAAAAAAATTAAATGAAATGGCTGCTGCAGCAGGGGCAGTTGGAGGATTGACCAAAATTAATGGTCCATGATCAACCTCATCTTTAATCAACGGCTAAGATTTATTTAGCCTAAATTAAATAATTTTAAAAATCAAAAAATAAGTAAAAAATAGGGCTGCATAGGGGGGCTAGAGCAGGCCTAGGGTGGGCAGCACATGGTTCAAAGCAGTTTTCAAAATTAAAAAGAAATACTAATTTATAATTAAATACCTCAAAGCTAGGGGGTAAATTCTAAATTCTTGAAAAATGCAACCCTATAAACAGGGAAGCAGTGTGAACGTCCAAGGCCATCAAAACCTAGCTCCATTTGAGCCATTCCAAGTCCCCAAACCATCCCACACATCCAAGGAAAGAAAGGAGTAAGTTAGAGAGAGAAAGTGTGAGAAAAAGAGGCGTATCTCCACTTCGGGTAAGTGATTTCTACCCAAATTTCTTTTGGATGTTAAGTAGGGTAAAACCATACTTAGATAATGCCTAAGTATGGGAAAATAAGTATAGATATAATGCTTAGTTAAAATCATGCCGAAAAATCAATGTTTGGAGCGAAAATAGAGCATTCGGGAAGATAACATATGATATGTGAAAATAATGCTCCAAAATTGATAAATGATGATTTGGGAAGAATAAATATGATGTTGGGATGATGATATATTAATTTCATAATTTTTGAAATTAAGGATTATGCTTAAGTGAATTTATGTTGATTTTTAGTATATGAAGAAAATGAATTTTTTCGCCAAGTAAATGATGATAAATTCAAAATATATAAAATTTTTTATGATATACTAGGCATAAGCTATGTCATGGTATTTTTTATTTTTGGAAAAAATATCAATTTTTAGAACCCATGAACAATAACCGTCTCTGTGAACAGTAACCTCAGATGAACAGTAATTTGCTATAGTGAACAACATGATTTTGGGAAATTTTGAGATTTATTTTTATATTTTATGGGGATATATGGATGGAATTTTTAAAAGATTTATGGATAAAAATTCATATAAGCAGGTAATGACCAAGTATTTATAAAGGGATAACCTCTATATGAATGAGGTAATAAATGATTATAAAGCATGCATGAGAAGCAATCTAAGACATGGAATGATATAGATAAAATATTATTTTTTCTTATATATGAAAAGGAAAGGAAAAGGTGGAGGACACAGACTGAGGAGGTAAGCAAGCTATATGCTTTCTAAAATATTTCTAAACGATTGCAAATTTTTTGCTTAAGTGTTTTATGAATTAAATTTAAGGATGACCATTCCTATAATGCTTTACCAGAAATGATTGTTAACTGCTTGTTAAATTAATTTATAAATGATTTATCAAGTTTTTTGGAACATATCATGCCGGCATATGTGTATGTTCGTGGTGCACAAGGAAGAGGCTTTGATGGAGGTAGTAAGCAGATCAGAGGGTCCCCCTTCACTATTGCCAAGTCGCAAGGGCTGTGTGCCGGCGGCGTCCTCCCAAAGGTTGGAGGCACAAGGAAATTCATGAATGAGTGAATGCATTGCATTCTCATGAAATGCATGAAAAGGTTTCTGTCCCATTGGTAATTGATCACTTGTTAAGTGTCTCCTACCAAATGGGGAGAAATGCATTTGAATGAAAGCAAAATGTTTACTTGCCAAAGAAAAAGGCTTGCTTACTGAGTATTATTACTCATATGTGTTTTCAAAATGTCAAACAGGCTATGGAGCTAATGACCTGCAAATTTAATTCTATGTATGCGTCTAAAGGGACAATTGTATGATAATCATGTTGAAGACATGTTTTATGAATATTACAAACATGATTGTACTTATGTGAATTATTTGAATAAAAAGAAGATATGAATGGTTTTATAATGATATGAATGAGTTTACTATGAATATAGTGTATGCTTAAGTAACGAATGAAAAGAAAAAAAAATTGGACGAGATCCAAGTAAGAACCTGCCGCGTGATCAGGGCAACAGTCCTGACTCACATTTACCAATCGACAAGATCTTGGAGTAAGGACTATGTGGACGCCTCGGTTTGGGGCGCCACATTAGACGTCCCCCCTGCTGCCCTATTTATATTTTTTGATTTTTCATCAAATTGGATTTTACCCCCTTGCTTGAGGTATTTAATTATAAAAATGTATTTTTTTATAATTTTAAAAAATGCATTGAGCCAAGAGCAACCACCCTATGCCTGCTCCAACCCACCCTATGCGGCCCTATTTATTTATTTATTTTTTGATTTTTAAAATTATTTAATTTAAGCTAAATAAATCATAACCGTTGATTTTAGATGATAATGATCAAAGACCATTGATTTGGTCAAATTTTCCCAACCACCCCCTGCTCACGCCCCTATTGCAGCTGCTTTTCATTTTATTTTTTTATTTTTTATTATTTATTTTATTAAAAAGTGAAAAGTAGAATTAATTAAAAGTTAAGCTACTGTTTTGATCTCCTTTTGACGTTTCATCTTGACCCTTGATTTGTGATTTTCATCACATCTTAACCTATTCATCATGTTCATCATAAATTTTTATCCATCCATAAAAAATTTCATCGAAATCCGACGCCCGGATTGCAACTTATGAATTTTCTTTATTTTTCTACTAAACTCCAAAATGGTATTAAAATAATAAAAAGTAATGTTATTTTGTCTTGTAGTGATTAAATCCCTTTTTCATCTTTTTGTGATTAGGTTAATCCAAGTGATTTACTCTTAATCACGTGTCTTAATCCCTAGTTACTATTTACGTGCACTATTCACATGCACTATTTATGTGGGTTAAATTCTTAATTGCATTATTCTAATCTCCAATACACATATCCATCAATATAATTCATGAATTTTCATTTATCATAAAAATAATTACAAAAGAATATAGGGTTTACAACTCGAAATGACACATATACGGTCGGGGTTTCACATCCTTCTCCCATCTCAAGGAGGGGCCTGCTGGCTTCCTATCATCCCTTAGCGACTTGTCCATATGTAGAGTTGGCCCCGGTTCATCTCTAACCGTGCTCTACAACTGACCTATTTCCTTGTACTGGTGCACCATACATCATTAGCACAGACCGCAGTCCGTATGGTTTAAAGTATCACAGACCGCAACCCGAGTCCTTTTAAACCGGGATCACAGACCGCAATCTGCATCTATCCATGAAAAACACCACAGACCGAGGTCTATATCTTTAAAAAAATCATTTTTGAAAAGAACATCACAGACCGCAGTTCGTGTCAACTTGTAAAGCGAGCGCACCCACTTTAAACAAGTTGTCGTTTGAAATCTAATTTTCGGATGACCATCCTTAAATTCTTTGAGAAATATTTTGAGTAAAATATTTTGATAAACATTTGAAATGTTTGAGAAACAATACATCTTAAAACCCTTATGATAAAAACTTCAAAACTTTTGAATTTTCAAAAATAAATCATATATTTTACTAACATTTTCTTGGTTTCCATTTCGGGACTTTTGCTCACAAAAGTTATGCAATTGTGCTATCCTCTTTCTCAATCACCCTAAAAGCAACTTCTTGTCCACATATTTATCTTATCATTTTTACATAAAGAGGGGCTTGCATAGTCTTTCGCATGCTATTTTAGCAATCTGAAATCAAACCAGTTTATGAAATCAACTTATTAGGTTGGTCATCCTTAAATCTCATTTAATAACAACCATATAAATATTTTTCCAAGACATTTTCATCATATCCTTATCTAAAGGAAATTAAAACTTTTCGAATATCTTTTCAAAACATATGGACTATGTCCAAATCACCATTTATATTTAATTATCATGACATAGCAAAACCAATCTTTTTCATAAACCAAATCTACATTTTCTTTTTCTTTTATAGACAAAATTATTTATCATAAAACATCATAAGAGAAACTCAAAACTTATCGGCTAATCTTACTTTGAGAAAAAGGGCAAAATTCTCTTTTTCTTATAAAGTCCTTTTGAAAACAACATCATAAAGAATTTGCTTGCTTGAAAGAAAATTCTTAAAACATCGGCATAAAACATAAAATCCTTTAAAATTATCATCATGAAGTACTTGCTTACTCGTAAGAAAACTCCTAAAGTCATTATCATAAAGCATTCCCAATCTTTGGCAACACTTGTGATAAAATATTTTTCTTAAAAACTATTGTTTGCTTCCCATGAAGCAAACCTTGAGGCTTTTTATTAAAGTCATCCTTTTCCAAAACTTACGACTTTTCATTTAAGCCGCGATTTTCAAAACTTATGCTTTCCCATTCGTAAAACATTCATAAAAGAATTAACATAATTATCATTTCAACATATAGAGAAAAATCCATAATTTGAAAAGTTCGCTTGCTTACCCGAGATCGCTTTAATCTCTTTCTCTCATGCTTTTCCTTGCCTTTGCCTACATAAATGAAAATAACATTTCATTTATTCACATCAACTTCAAATGCTTACATTCCTTAGGTTTTCCAACCTACATAAATCCATTTGGACTTACATTATATTAGCTTAAGACAAGTGGGTGTTCATACGTATCAATATAGCTTATACATCATATTATCCCTTCATTCATTTTTAATACCCTTATGTAGGGTAAACATTCATACATTTAATAATCATTCATTCAATCATTATTTGGATGTTCATTACCTCCATTTATCATTTTTAACATAATTTTCACTTTTCATATAACGGTACTCATTTTAAGCACTTAGTTAATAACTTAGACAGCATATAATCTCGAAATTTGAGATTATCATTATTTACTAAAAAATCACCTTAAATCACGTTTTTCCTCATGTTTTCATGCATTTTTGCATTTTAACAACTCACGTACACCATTTACCATTTATTCATACTTATCTCTTTATACATGTCCATTTCTCAACACATAAATCAAGTGTTTCTTAAAATATTTCAACACGGAAACTTATCTCTTATTCCAGCATGATTAAACCCCTTATTTAACATATAATTTAGGGTTTAATTTCGTAATTTAAATCTATTCATCATAGGATTCTGAAACAACAACTTTGGGACCCATTTTTCATCATTTCAATGCCTTTTTGATATTTAAATCAAAACAGTTTTCTAATCCATAAATTCCAGAAATTAATCATGCTTTTCTTAACCCAAATTTAGGTTATTAATGCATATTTAAAATCCAAAATTCATTTTCTTGCATAACAGCAATATTTCTACACATATTGTGTACCCTTCTTGCATCACTTTGGACGTCCACATGTATGCCCGTAAAAAATAGATTTAGGGCAATCCTTTCTAACCCATTTTGAACGTCCAAAGTACTCTGAATCTAGGGTACTTTACCCTCTTAATCATCTATAAATCATTTGGGCTAATCGATATATCATTTTTAACATAAAAATATGGAAGTCGGGTCATATGTGTAACCCTAATTCACATCCTTTCTAAAATTCATAACTTAAGCCCAAATCAACATGTATAATCCATTAAATCATGAATCATCATATAATTATGATAGCAAATCAAAACAGCAACATCAATATGGGTTTAAGAAAATTTCAGCTAGGTTAATCAACCCATATTCAACCCTAATCTCCATGTTCATCCTTTTGAACCCTTGGTTTCATTCTTTTCATTCAATCCTTAATCGATACCCTAATCAAGGGCATCATAAATCATCCTTTAAGGGTTCAATATGAATCAAATTCATGACTCATAAGTTGAGGTGAATATTTAAGCATATATATATGATTGCATATAATTTACCTTTGCATGTGTGAGTTTAATGCTTTTACAAGATTAGCTACCTTGTAAGATGATTTAATTGCTCTATTTACCCTTGGAAAAGGGAGATATTTGCCAAATTCACGTGCAAGGCACAGGTTTCAACCTTTGTGTAAGGAGAGTTGTTTAACGGATAGGAATATACCGTTAAACCCTGTGTAGTCATTATACAAGTTATGAACTTATTAATTTCACTTTATTTAATGGCATGAGAACATAGCATTTAAATAGGGTGTAATTATCTTTATATACTGTTGGAAGACATATATGAAGATATATGAACTTGGGCTCGTAAATTCATATGCAATTCGCTTAACAGGAACCAGAGCAATATAGTTTAGATTCAAAGATTCCGATCTATCCATCTGCCATCCCTAATCAGTAAACTTGCTTTTAGTATCCAGTAGTCTCATGATCTCTACTCTGATTACTGTTTCACAATCGTTAGCTTAGTTAATTCACAAAACTAGAATTTCACAACCTTCGAAAGCAGTTAAGCTAAATAATAATTCCGGTTAACAATTCCTCGTGGGAACGATACTCTACTCACTCTTTATTACTTGACACGACACTTATACTTGTGTAAATAGCTAGCAATTTAATAGATATATACGCAGCTCGTCAAGTTTTTGGCACCGCTGCCGGAGAATTGTTTAACTAATTATTGATTAGTTTCATTATTTTTTTGTACAAAGCTGTAATTATATTTCATTTTACGGCTTCTTCTTTTCTTCTTTCAATTATTCTTTCTTGATAAAATCTTATTTCAGGGGTCCGTTTATTGCAATTTTTAATGGCTTCATATACTTACTATTGGCCAAGTGAAGAATTTTAACACCAAGTACAATGGGCTTCCATGAGTATGACAATACATGGGCACCTCCAACTCAGTTTGCAGGTTTTGATAATCAAATGCAGGATATGAATATTTCTTATTCAATTTATTACGATTTGTGCGGAGCTGAGGGACACTTGTCAATTCAATGCGTATATTACTCAGCATCTGTGGGCTATCTTGATCATTCTAACGATGCAAAGGACAACTATGGAGACCCATAATTACAAAATATGATGTTAACGAAATTTCAAGCATATCAAGAAGTGGAGCCATCACTACCTGAAAGCAAGTCATCTTTGGAGGACATGTTAATGCAATTTATGAAGAACCAAATGGAGTTTAACATGAACATGCAAAAGCAGGTGGAACAGTTGGCTACTGCAATTCAAAATAAGCATCAAGAGTCTTGTTCAACTGAAATTGTGGAGGATTCAAAGGAAATTGTGTTGGATGAGGGTTGCAAAGTCACTCCAACCATCAAAGAAGATATATCAATTAGTGCAGCAGAACAATTTGCCCTCAATTCATTCTTGAACTATTATCCGAGCCAATGGAAAGCCAAGAAGTGGAAAAAGAAATTGATGAAGAAATAGAGGTTGATATCGTGGAAAAAATTGAAATTTATCATATCAAAACTCCTCTAATTGGTCCTCCTAAAATTCAAGTGCAACATGACTTGATTGATCAATGCATAACCATGGAAAGCAGCGGCTTGAAGCCATCCTCAATTCAAGACCCTGAAGAGCAATTCTTCTACAGTCTCTATGAAATTCAGGAAAGGAGGCGAACTGATCCATTTGAAGAGGCTGGGAAGAAATTTGAACTTCTAGTGCACACGCTGCATGGAAGGAAGTTCGATAGAGAGGGAATTGGCTAATCATTATGGAACGTCTGGCTGAGGACGTTAAACTTAGCGCTGAATGGGAGGCAACCCATTGCTTAGCTTATTTTGATTTTCGTGTTTGTGTTTTGTTCTTGCTTTTGGTTTTTATTTTTATTTTCATGAAAATAATTTGGAGAATATTTTCACAAGGATCATGCTTGGAAACAGCTTGGAGAAAATTTTCAAAAAATTGACGAAGGGCATCGGCGCCCAGGCGCCGAAGAGGGGCGCCCTGGCGGCTTGAGTAACTTCCCGAAGAACACGGGCGCCCCGGCGCCGAGTCGTGGACAACATGACCCGGATGACCTATAAAGCTTAAACCCTAACCCTCACGCCCCGGTGCCGTTTCTTTCTCCCCTCTCATTTCTGATTCTTGTCAAAGCGATTTCAAGCTATTTCAACTCGAATCAAGCTGCATTCCATCAAAGAATCATCTTCCCACTCCATCCATTTCATTCCCTTCTTTTCCCCTTTGTTTGGATTCACTCAAATCCATCATAAAATTCGGTTTTTCTTCACCAAATCCTAGGCCTAACACCCACATTGAAGTTTCCATCACTTTCCCTTTGATTTGGGCTCCATTTTGTGCCCCATCATCATCCTTTCTTCACCCCATTGCCGGAAATGACTGATAGTAGATCGACGCCTAGGCGCCGCTAACCCCGCGCCCCGGCGCCAGTGCAGAAGTAATGCTTCTTCAGATTTTCAGGCGAGAAGCTTTGTGGGTAACAGTTTCTCCATTTGTGGTGCCTTTTCATTGATATGAAGTGTTTGGTGATTGCTTGAGTGAAAAATTGGATTGGGCCGGTGGGTTTTTGTGGATTGATCTGCGGATTGGAGATTGATTTGGGTGGATAGTTCTTTGCTTAGATTGGAATTGGTTGGTGTCTATTTGGTATTGGTTGCATAGTGATTGTATCAGGCGCATTCTGGAGTTTGGCATATAGACGTGTTTAACTGCTTGTTGGATTGCTGGATTGCTTGGTTGTTTATTGGCTTGTCGAATTGCTTGGTTGTGTTGGAATTTGGTTTGCAAGAGCCATTTGAGACTGCTTTGGGACAACATGGCTTCATCATCTGCTAAGAGAAAGAAAGTTGAGGAGCCCGTCGACTTCGATGCAAAAAAATTTGTGTCCGCTAAGGCTTTCAAGCACTACACAGACGCGCTTCAGAAAAGACATCTAATTCTAGAGAAATGAATCAAGATAGATGAGTTCTCCGACGCCCCACTGCTTAACTTGCATACTCGAGGCTGACAGCAGTTCATGGCGCAACCCCCAGCAGCTATTACTCCTGTGGTCAAAGAGTTCTATGCCAACGTGGTGGAATACGAGGAGGGGTGGGTGAAAGTCAGAGGCAAGATCGTCCCTTTTCATGCGGAGGCGATCAATGCCTACTATGGGTTGACACCTTTTCCTCACCCGGATGAGTACGAGGCATTTCTGGAGGGCGAAGATCGAGATACAGAATCCATCACCAGACCGTTTTGCCAGAAGCCATCGGTTTGGAAATCTACTAGAGGACAGCTGACGTCCTTCAAGCACAGTGAGATGATGTATGATGGGCGAATGATTTTCCACTTCATCTCGGCTCGGATGATGCCGTCAACCCTCGTCAGTGAGGTGACGATAGACAGGGCCCTTCTGCTATACACCATCTATAGTGGGCTGATGATCGACATCGGAAGGCTCATATACCATCAGATCTGCACCTGTGTGACCGCACCACGGGGCAGCTATTTCTTCCCATCCCTCATCACCGGGCTCTGTAACCGGGCCGGCGTCAGATGGGAGCCGACGGAGGAGGTCCTGAACTTTCAGGCCATCATAGACGACCTCTCCTACAGCACCCATCCCTGGGTTCGCACAGCCACTACACTCCTCAGGTCAGCTCCACCGACAGCGGGACGATCTTCACAGCCGCTATCTTTAGCTGAGTGGCTAACCAACCTGGAGAATCTGGTTGCCGCCCAAGCCAGATACCAGCGGCAACATGATCGGGCGATGGAGGCTTACCTACGGCGGATCACAGAGGATCGTCAGATCGATATCTCCACCCACCCGCCTTTTCCGCCAACACCGCCAGAGGTCCGAGATTATTTTGGGCAATCATCACAGCCCCAGCCCGACGACGAGGACGAGATAGAGTCTGATTCTTGAGGGAGTCCCAGTCCTTTCTTTTTTTCTTTCTTTTAGTTTTTCTTTCCATTTATTTTTACTGCTCATTGTATTTTCATTTTTAGTTCATATTAGGATCATGCATTGAGGACAATGCATCTCTCAAATTTAGGGGGGTGTTTAATTCTCAACCATAGGTTAGTTTTGCATTTTAATTTTCATGCTTTAGTTTATGTTGCATGCATTTCAAATTCCAGCTAATGAAAGTTGTCTTTTGTTTCAATTCATCTGATTGTGAATATATGCAAGGCTGTGATTAATTCTGACTTGAAATTGAATTCATGAAAGAATGGGCAATTCAGATTGAAACCAAGTATAAAGCAAGTTGAAATTAATATGTAAAAGAATTATAAAAGGAATTTCAGAATACCTGGTTCTAATTCAATAACAGGCATATCTTTCAGACCGAGATGATGAATACTAAACTAAATAAATGCTAACCAAGTACTTCAACGAGTTCGGAAATGGTATTATTTCACAGCAATTACTCAAACATGTTCAGTACCTCTAATAAAGCATTAGAAAAAGATAAAAACGGGGTGGTTGACCTAAGCTGAGTAACCGGGACTTGGAATCGACAAATGGCAAGGTTTGCATAAAAAAAGCAAAGGAAAATCACAATAACGACGCTTTAAAAAATGAAAATGAAAATTCTCCCTAGATACCCTGAAATATGGTGAGGGGAGAAAAAAAAAACAGATCTCCAGATATCCTGAAATATGGTGAGGAGAAGTTTTACAATAAGTTTGGGGGAAAAAGAATATGCAGTTGTTAGAAATTGAATTCAGTGACTTGATACCATTTGCTGTAACTAGTGTATTTAGGTTAATACTTGTTTTGATTGAGTTCATTGAGTTCCTAACCAGTTTTCTGATCGAATGAAAGATTAATGTGTTGAAATATAACTTTGCACTATGGAATTCTGACACCCACTTGTAACTTGGTTTGGAAAGGAAAATTTATGCCTTGTTTGTATAATGATGGATTTTTCAGGTTGAATTAGTCACGACCTTGTGGAATGGCTAAGTGGATTGATCAATGCACAACCGGAAGAAAAAGGAGTTGATTTTTATTCTGCATACATTCATTCATTCATTTATTCATTTTGTTTGCATGTGTTGCTAGAGGACTAGCAACATTTAAGTTTGGGGGTATGATAACTCGTATCTTTACGAGTTATCATGGCCCATTTCAGACTTAATTTGTGTGTTAGTTCAAGAGATTAGGCTTAGTTTGCACTCTTTTAGCTTAATTTTCATCCGCTTTGCATTTTAAGAGCATTAATTAGTTTTTAGGCAATTTTAGCATTAATTAGGCCTTTTTAGTTTATTTATTCAGTTTTCCATTTTTTGTAGGAAGGACAAGACGTACGGTAGCAGAGCGGACGAGTTGAAGGCAAGCTGAGATATCCAGAGGTAGGAAATTGGCACCTAGGCGCCACCCTACACGCATTGACCATTTGCAGCACACACAGCTAACATGAAGGAGCAGTCCAGAGAGTTGGCGCCTAGGCGCCACCTAGAGGCACCCAGGCGCCACTTCTCTACATGAAATCCAAGTCAGAAACCACAAATTAGGTGATGCAGTCCAGAGAGTTGGCGCCTAGGCGCCACCCAGAGGCGCCCAGGCGCCACTTCATTAACATGCAACTCAAGTGAAAACATGGCTGAGACCACAAGTTAGAAACCACTTCCAGAGAATTGGCGCCTAGGCTCCAGTTCAAAAATCCCTAAGGTTCCAGAATGTGTGTAAACTGCTCCGCACACAGAGAGTTGGTGCCTAGGCGCCAATACGCAACCGTGTGCGAATATTCCAGTGCGTAAGGTGTGCGAAAGGAGACTCTATATATAGTTCCTAGGGGTTCGCGCGCGAGAGAAGAGGAGAGAGAGCGGGATAATGAACTACAGTGCAAGAGAAAACGGGAATCAAGATTAAAGCTCGGATTGAAGAAGAAATTCAAGTCCCGTTGGTGGAAACTGCCAGAAAACAGTTTTTCTTATTCTTTCCAACTTTCTTTCTCTTCCTTATGGATACATTTTATTTGGATGTATTGGATGTTAAGATCATGTCTTTGAGCTAAACCTCCATTAGATGGATAGTTAGGATGAATTGAATTCTAAACTGTATTGTTTCTTGGTTCTTAGAATATTTAGGAATGAATATTTAAGCTTATATATATGATTGCATATAATTTACCTTTGCATGTGTGAGTTTAATGCTTTTACAAGATTAGCTACCTTGTAAGATGATTTAATTGCTCTATTTACCCTTGGAAAAGGGAGATATTTGTCAGATCCACGTGCAAGGCACAGGTTTCAACCTTTGTGTAAGGAGAGTTGTTTAACGAACCGGAATATACCGTTAAACCCTGTGTAGTCATTATACAAGTTATGAACTTATCAATTTTACTTTATTTAATGGTATGGGAACATAGCACTTAAATAGGGTATAATTAGCTTTATATACTGTTGGAAGACATATATGAAGATATATGAACTTGGGCTGGTAAATTCATATGCAATTCGCTTAATAGGAACCAGAGCAATATAGTTTAGATTCAAAGTTTCCGATCTATCCTTCTGCCATCCCTAATCAGTAAACTTGCTTTTAGTATCCAGTAGTCTCGTGATCTCTACTCTGATTTTTGTTTCATAATCGTTAGCTTAGTTAATTCACAAAACTAGAATTTCACAACCTTCGAAAGCAGTTAAGCTAAATAATAATTCCGGTTAACAATTCCTCGTGGGAACGATACTCTACTCACTCTTTATTACTTGACACGGCACGTATACTTGTGTAAATAGCGAGCAATTTAATAGACATATACGCAGCTCGTCAAGTTTTTGGCACCGCTGCGGAGGAATTGTTTAACTAATTATTGATTAGTTTCATTGCTTTCTTGTACAATGCTGTAATTATATTTCATTTTACATCTTCTTCTTTTCTTCTTTCAATTATTCTTTCTTGATAAAATCTTATTTCAGGGGTCCGTTTATTGCAATTTTCAATGGCTTCATATACTTACTATTGGCCAAGTGCAGAATTTTTAACACCAAGTGCAATGGGCTTCCATGAGTATGACAATACATGGGCACCTCCAACTCAGTTTACAGATTTTGATAATCAAATGCAAGATATGAATATTTCTTATTCAATTTATTACGATTTGTGCGGAGCTGAGGGACACTTGTCAATTCAATGCGTATATTACTCAGCATCTGTGGGCTATCTTGATCATTCTAACGATGCAAAGGACAACTATGGAGACCCACAATTACAAAATATGATGCTAATGGAATTTCAAGCATATCAAGAAGTGGAGCCATCACTACCTGAAAGAAAGTCATTTTTGGAGGACATGTTCATGCCATTTATGAAGAGCCAAATGGAGTTTAACATGAACATGCAAAAGCAGGTGGAACAGTTGGCCACTGCAATTCAAAATAAGAATCAAGAGTCTTGTTCAACTGAAATTGTGGAGGATTCAAAGGAAATTGTGTTGGATGAGGGTTACAAAGTCACTCCAACCATCAAAGAAGATATATCAATTAGTGCAGCAGAAGAATTTTCCCTCAATTCATTCTTGAACTATTATCCGAGCCAATGGAAAGCCAGGAAGTGGAAAAAGAAATTGATGAAGAAATAGAGGCTAATATCGTGGAAAAAATTGAAATTTATCATATCAAAACTCCTCTAATTGGTCCTCCTGAAATTCAAGTGCAACATGACTTGATTGATCAATGCATAACCATGGAAAGCAGCGTCTTGAAGCCATCCTCAATTCAAGACCCTGAAGAGCAATTCTTCTACAGTCTCTATGAAATTCAGGAAAGGAGGCGAACTGATCCATTTGAAGAGGCTGGGAAGAAATTTGAACTTCTAGTGCACACGCTGCATGGAAGGAAGTTCGAAAGAGCAGGAATTGGCTAATCATTATGGAACGTCTGGCTGAGGACGTTAAACTTAGCGCTGAATGGGAGGCAACCCATTGCTTAGCTTATTTTGATTTTCGTGGTTGTGTTTTGTTCTTGTTTTTGGTTTTTATTTTTATTTTCAGAAAAATAATTTGGAGAATATTTTCACAAGGATCATGCTTGGAAACAACTTGGAGAAAAATTTCAAAAAATTGACGAAGGGCATCGGCGCCCAGGCGCCGAAGAGGGGCGCCCCGGCGACTTGAGTAACTTCCCAAAGAACACAGGCGCCCCGGCGCCGGGTCGTGGACAGCACGACCCGGACAACCTATAAAGATTCGGGTTAGGGTTTAAACCCTAAGCCTTACGCCCCGGCGCTGTTTCTTTCTCCCCTCTCATTTCTGATTCTTGTCAAAGTGATTTCAACCCATTTCAACTCGAATCAAGCTGCATTCCATCAAAGAATCATCTTCCCACTCCATCCATTTCATTCCCTTCTTTTCCCCTTTGTTTGGATTCACTCAAATCCATCCTAAAATCCATTTTTTCTTCACCAAATCCTAGGCCTAACACCCACATTGAAGTTTCCATCACTTCCCCTTTGATTTGGGCTCCATTTTGAGCCCCATCATCATACTTTCTTCACCCCAGTGCCGGAAACGACTGACAGTAGATCGACGCCTAGGCGCCGCTACCCCCGTGCCTCGGCGCCAGTGTAAAAGTAAGGCTTCTTCAGATTTTCAGGCGGGAAGGTTTGTGGGTAACAATTTCTCCATTTGTGGTGCCTATTCATTGATATGAAGTGTTTGGTGATTGCTTGAGTGAAAAATTGGATTGGACTGGTGGGCTTTTGTGGATTGATCTGCGGATTGGAGATTGATTTGGGTGGATAGTTCTTTGTTTGGCTTGGAATTGGTTGGTATCTATTTGTTATTGGTTGCATAGTGATTGTATCAGGCGCATTCTGGAGTTTGGCTTATAGATGTGTTTAACTGCTTGTTGGATTGCTGGATTGCTTGGTTGTTTATTGGCTTGTTGAATTGTTTGGTTGTGTTGGAATTTGGATTGCAAGAGCCGTTTGAGACTACTTTGGGACAACATGGCTTCATCATCTGCTAAGAGAAAGAAAGTTCAGGAGCCCGTCGACTTCGATGCAAACAGATTTGTGTCCGCTAAGGCTTCCAAGCGCTACACAGACACGCTTCAGAAAAGACATCTGAATCCAGAGAGAGGAATCAAGTTAGATGAGTTCTCCGATGCCCCATTGCTTAACTTGCATACTCGAGGCTGGCAGCAGTTCGTGGCGCAACCCCCGACCGCTATTACTCCTGTGGTCAAAGAGTTCTATGCCAACGCAGTGGAATACGAGGAGGGGCGTGTGAAAGTCAGAGGCAAGATCGTCCCTTTTCATGCGAAGGCGATTAACGCCTACTATGGGTTGACGCCTTTTCCTCACCCGGACGAGTACGAGGCATTTCTGGAGGGCGAAGATCGAGATACAGAATCCATCACCAGACCGTTTTGCCAGAAGCCACCGGTTTGAAAATCTACGAGAGGACAACTGACGTCCTTCAAGCGCAGTGAGATGATGTATGATGGGCGAATGATTTTCCACTTGATCTCGGCCCGGATGATGCCGTCAACCCACATCAGTGAGGTGACGATGGACAGGGCCCTTCTGCTATACACCATCTATAGTGGGCTGACGATCAACGTCGAAAGGCTCATATACCATAAGATCTGCGCCTGTGCGACCGCACCACGGGGCAGCTATTTCTTCCCATCCCTTATCACCAGGCTCTGTAACCGGGCCGGCGTCAGATGGGAGCCGACGGAGGACCTCCTGAAATGTCAGGCCATCATAGACGACCTCTCCTAGCGCACCCAGCCCCAGGTTCGTACAGCCACTACACGCCCCAGGTCAGCTCCACCGACAGCGGGACGATCTTCACAGCCGTTATCTTCAGCTGAGTGGCTAACCAACCTGGAGAATCTGGTTGCCGCCCAAGCCAGATACCAGCGGCAACATGATCGGGCGATGGAGGCTTACCTACGGCGGATCACAGAGGATCGTCAGATCGATATCTCCACCCTCCCGCCTTTTCCGCCAACATCGCCGGAGGTCCGAGCTTATTTTGGGCAATCATCACAGCCCCAGCTCGACGACGAGGACGAGACAGAGTCCGATTCTTGAGGGAGTCTCAGTCATTTCTTTTTGTCTTTCTTTTAGTTTTTCTTTCCATTTATTTTTACTGCTCATTGTATTTTCATTTTTAGTTCATATTAGGATCATGCATTGAGGACAATGAATCTCTCATTTTTAGGGGGGTGTTTAATTCTCAACCATAGGTTAGTTTTGCATTTTAATTTTGATGCTTTAGTTTATGTTGTATGCATTTCAAATTCCAGCTAATGAAAGTTGTCTTTTGTTTCAATTTATCTGATTGTGAAAATATTCAAGGCTGTGATTAATTCTGACTTGAAATTGAATTCATGAAAGAATGGGCAATTCAGATTGAAACCAAGTATAAAGCAGGTTGAAATTAATATGTAAAAAAATTATAAAAGGAATTTCAGAATACCTGGTTCTAATTCAATAACAGGCATATCTTTTAGACCGAGATGATGAATACTAAACTAAATAAATGCTAACCAAGTACTTCAACGAGTTTAGAAATGGTATTATTTCACTGGAATTACTCAAACATGTTCAGTACCCCTAATAAAGCATTAGAAAAAGATAAAAAGGGGGTGATTGACCTAAGTTGAGTAACCGGGACTTGGAATCGACAAATGGAAAGGTTTGCGTAAAAAAAGCAAAGGAAAATCACAATAACAACGCTTTAAAAAAATGAAATTTCTCCCTAGATACCCTGAAATATGGTGAGGAGAGCCAAAAAAATAGATCTCCAGATATCCTGAAATATGGTGAGGAGAATTTTTGCAATAAGTTTGGGGGAAAAAGAATATGCAGTTGTTAGAAATTGAATTCAGTGACTTGATACCATTTGTTGTAACCAGTGTATTTAGGTTAATACTTGTTTTGCTTGAGTTCATTGAGTTTCTAACCAGTTTTCTGATCGAATGAAAGATTGATGTGTTGAAATATAACTTTGCACTATGGAATTCTGACACCCATTTGTAAGTTGGTTTGGAAAGGAAAATTTATGCCTTGTTTGTATAATGATGGATTTTCAGGTTAAATTAGTCACGACTTTGTGGAATTGCTAAGTGGATTGATCAATGCACAATCGGAAGAAAAAGTAGTTGATTTTTATTCTGCATATATTCATTCATTCATTTATTCATTTTGTTTGCATGTGTTGCTCGAGGACTAGCAACATTTAAATTTGGGGGTATGATAACTCGTATTTTTACGAGTTATCATGGCCCATTTCAGACTTAATTTGTGTGTTAGTTCAAGAGATTAGGCTTAGTTTGCACTCTTTTAGCTTAATTTTCATCCTCTTTGCATTTTAGGAGCCTTAATTAGTTTTTAGGCAATTTTAGCATTAATTAGGCATTTTTAGTTTATTTATTCAGTTTTCCATTTTTTGTAGGAAAGACAGGACGTACAGCAGCAGAGCGGACGAGTTGAAGGCAAGCCGAGGCATCCAGAGGCAGGAAATTGGCGCCTAGGCGCCACCCTACACGCCTTGACCATTTGCAGCACACACAGCTAATATGAAGGAGCAGTCCAGAGAGTTGGCACCTAGGTGCCACCCAGGGGCGCCCAGGTGCCACTTCTGTACATGAAATCCTAGTCAGAAGCCACAAATTAGGTGATGCAGTCCAAAGAATTGGCGCCTAGGCGCCACCCGGGGGCGCCCAGGCGCCACGTCATGAACATGCAACTCAAGTGAAAACATGGCTGAGACCACAAGTTAGAAACCACTTCCAGGGAATTGGCGCTTAGGTGCCAGCCAGGGGCGCCTAGGCGCCAATACGCAGCCGTGTTCAAATATTCCAGTGCGTAAGGTGCGCGAAAGGAGACTTTATATATAGTTCCTAGGGGTTCGCGGGCGAGAGAAGAGGAGAGAGAGCGGGAGAACGAACTACAGTGCAAGAGAAAGCGGGAATCATGATTAAAGCTCGGATTGAAGAAGGAATTCAAGTCCCGTTGGTGGAAACTGCCGAAAAACAATTTTTCTTATTCTTTCCAATTTTCTTTCTCTTCCTTTTGGATAGTTTTTATTTGGATGTATTGGATGTTAAGATTATGTATTTCTGCTAAACCTCCATTAGATGGATAGTTAGGATGAATTGAATTCTAAACTGTATTGTTTCTTGGTTCTTAGAATATTTAGGAATGAATATTTAAGCTTATATATATGATTGCATATAATTTACCTTTGCATGTGTGAGTTTAATGCTTTTACAAGATTAGCTACCTTGTAAGATGATTTAATTGCTCTATTTACCCTTGGAAAAGGGAGATATTTGCCAGATCCACGTGCAAGGCACAGGTTTCAACCAACCCTGTGTAGTCATTATACAAGTTATGAACTTATCAATTTTACTTTATTTAATGGTATGGGAACATAGCACTTAAATAGGATCTAATTAGCTTTATATACTGTTGGAAGACATATATGAAGATATATGAACTTGGGCTGGTAAATTCATATGCAATTCGCTTAATAGGAACCAGAGCAATATAGTTTAGATTCAAAGATTCCGATCTATCCATCTGCCATCCCTAATCAGTAAACTTGCTTTTAGTATCCAGTAGTCTCGTGATCTCTACTCTGATTTTTGTTTCACAATCGTTAGCTTAGTTAATTCACAAAACCAGAATTTCACAACCTTCGAAAGCAGTTAAGATAAATAATAATTCTGGTTAACAATTCCTCGTGGGAACGATACTCTACTCACTCTTTATTACTTGACACGGCACGTATACTTTCGTAATTAGCGAGCAATTTAATAGACATATACGCAGCTCGTCAAGCATCAAGTGAACGTAAATGGAGTTGAAAAAACATTGAATGAGCTCACCTTCCACTCTCTCTTGCATTTAAAGTGATCTACAAGAAGTTTGAAGAAGAACTTGCCATTCAAACTGCTAAAAGTTGCATTGCTCAATCAACAACTGCTTCCACAAGTTCTTCTACATGCACGAAATTGCTTACACAATCTGTAACGTGTAGATCTTTTCTATTCATTGTTTACTTATTTTTTCCACTTGGTTTGGTATTGGAAATCGAAACCAAGTGAAGGCAAAGTAGTGTGTGATTGGAGTGGAACTCGTAACCTACTTGTGTTGAGATTGTACAAGCCCCCTAGAGCTAGAATCTAGAAGAGAGTTATTGCTCTAAGTTGTATTGAAAATACAATAGTGAAACCCAAGCCACAACGAGTGTGTGCTTGGAAGAGTAGAGTAGAGGAGGTTGCCCGAACCACTATATATCGCTGTCTCTTGACGTTGATTGATTGCTTGTGTTTTATTCTTTCTACTGCACTATTTCACCCCAAGCCACAACGAGTGTGTGCTTGTTGCATTTGCATTATTCATGAATTACCCATGTTTGATATGATGTTGGCTATTTAAAAAAGTTATTACAAAGGAAAACTTTGCCTGAAAATTATGCAGCTTGTTTACTAAGTTAATACTCATGATTTATTTTCCAAACCCAAGATAGGTACAAGATGGCTATAGAGGAAAAGCACAGGTTTAGATGAAAAGACATGACTCTTGTATTCCTTTCTATGCATCAATATGAATGATGATGTTCTATGGAAAAGATGTTTGCAAATTTGTTTGCATCTCTATAGAGTTAAACATCTTAGATGTATGATGTGAATTAGGATATGTCATTATCTTAAGAAAAATGAACGATGGATCGTTTGTATGTATGATTTTAATATTATATGAATGTTAAAAAATTATATGGCATATGATGGAAATGATGTGTTAAAATAGATGATGAGTACATATATCAGAGCTTGTTGATGGCTAAAATGGAAATTTTGGAGTAAAAATGAACATGTGCCATGAGGTGAACTCCTATGAAATGAATTATCCATGTATGTTCATGTTGTAAACCAGCCGTGTGATCACGGTAACAATCCTGTTCACGTTTACCAATCAATAAACGATCCCAGAGTAAGGCTCAAGTTGTGACACTCGGGTTGGGGCGCCACAGTGGCCTTCTTATACCTGTCTTGGGTTTGGAAAATAAATTGTGAGTATTAACTCAGTAAGCAAGCTGCATAATTTTCAGGCAAAGTTTTCCTTTGTAATAACCTTTTTAAATAGTCAATATCATACCCAACAAGGATAATTCATGAATAATGCAAATGCGTTATTATCAACATAATATGAACATTATAATGATGATACGCTAGCCAGGTGTCCATCTCATCATCCTGCTCCCATCTAAGGGAGGGCGCCGCCGGCCTTTGGCCTATGTTAGTGACTTGGTCACACTAAAGGGGGACAATCGGTCCGCTTATACCTCTAAAGTGGACCTAGTTCCTTGTGCACCATTAACATAGATATGCTAGCATGATTTTCATGAACGAACATTTGAACCATAATTTCTCAACATCATTTTTAATGAAACAATATTCAAGTCAATTTGCAAGCATTATAGGAGTGGTCATCCCTAAAGTATTTCAAAAGCATTTAAACATCAATTTGCAATATATATTTCAAAAAGTAATTAAACATCCATTTGCAACATATATTTCAAAAAGAAATTAAACATCCATTTGCAACATAATATCAATATTTTGAGAAAGCAAGTTTTCAAAGGTTGTCTTGCTTACCTGTAATCACTTTAGTCTCTTTCTTCCACTTTTTCTTTGCCTTTGCCTAAATACATGAAAATGATATTTCATTTGTATACATAGAATTTCAAATGCTTGCACATCTTAAGGTTTTCCAACCTACATAAATTCACATCAAGCTAACTTAACCCACTTTTCTTACAAGTTGGGTGTCAATTTTTCCAATTCATATATTGGTGTAACTTATGGTTCAATTCTGACCATTCCTTTCATTTTAATACCCTTATTCAGGGTAATTTTTTAAGCTCATTATAACCATCAAGTTTAACTCAACATATGGAGATTTAGCATCTCTCATTTATCATTTAACATCCATACTTTGCATTTTCGCATTGGCGCTCATTCAAGACTTCTATTTATGAGTTAGGGCCACTGATTTTAATCTCAAATTTTTGAGATTTTATAATTTTCTCAAAATAGCCCTATCTTTTCTCATTTTGTCATATTTCCTTCTCATTTTTGCGAATTAGCTAAGTATACATGTAATATAATGATCATTCCCCATCCTTGCTATCCATACCCTTCATGTGCACTCTTTTAGTCACACATACATCATGTGTTAAGCAAGTTAATATGAAACAGAATTTTTTTCTTCCATTTTTGCCTAATTTAAACACTTATTTGCACATTAATTAGGGTATAATCATGAAACTAAAGCCCTTCAATTAAATGGTTCAAAATAGCAACTTTTCCTTTCTTTTCTCCACCTTGGACGTCCCCATCATATATATCATATAAAATAGATTTTTAATTTTCTATTTCAACCCTTTGGATGTCCCATATTACTTCATAAACAGGGTATTCTACCCATATAATTACCCATATATCTTGTTGTTTAAGTCATGCATCATTTCCATCGTATATGAATGGAAAATTTCACCTAGTTGTCAATCCAAAATTCCACCTAACAATGGTCCATTAAACATGCTTGATTTGACATAATTTAAATATTAAAACAATTCATATAATCCATACATAATACATGCTCAAAACAGCTACACAAATCTGAAATTACTTTAAATTTCAGCATGATGGACTTGTTGAAAACAACTCTAAAAATCATACATATCCTTTCTTTCAATGTTTGGAATGAATCTCTTAGATCACTTGACACTTAATAACCACATCAAGGGCTGTATAAACCATCAATTATTATTCATAAATGAATCAAATTTATGAACTTTACTAGAGCTAGAAAACTTTTCAATTTCTCAAAACCAATCATGGTTTAGACACCTACTTGGAATGTTAGAGTTGCTTGCTACTTGCCCTACTTGGTTTCTCCTTTTCTTCCCTTCTTCTCCTCTACTTTTTCCTTCCTTTCTCCCCTTGGTTGGACGTCCCAATTGCTGGTCCTTCTTTTTTTTTTTCTCTTTTGTTGTCCAAATGGGAACGCCCAAGCTGCCCCTTAGTTTACCTTTTATATTAGTGCATCTAATGCCCCATTTTCCACCTCATTTTTTCTTAATAAATTTCATACTTATCCCATAATGTGTTTTCCTCATTTCACCCCTGTAAATTCTTGTTTATATATATATTTTTTTAACACAAAAACTACCCAAAATGCTATCCATGATGCACGTCCACAAGCTGCCCATCTTTTGTCTTTTTCTAACATCAAAAAGTTGCTTATTTCTAGCCTATTTAACGTCCCTGATTTGCACCAGCCTTTTGATGAAATTTTGAATTTTTAAAATTGCAAATTTTCCTAAAAATCCTTTCCTTAAGACACCTCTAATACCTCATTAATGGCATTGGCTTTTCATTAATGGAAATGTACTTTTTAAGGGGTAAAAGTCAATGGTTTTTAACCATAAGTAGTTTAGCATCTTCCCATGAAATTTAGCTTAATCAAATCCATCCATATGATAGACCACCTTGTTTTATCCATCCATAAAGATTTTCATCTCAAAATGACCATTCTAGTGCAAGATATGAGCGTTTGAAAATGTCTCATGGAATTTGATGAAATTAAATCATTATCACCATAAATTAATCATGACTATCATAATCCATATCATTTATTAGGTAGATCATGTCAACATGTGCTTACCTTCCAAATTTCACATCAATCCGCCTTATATACTTCAAGTTACAAATTTTTCAAGCAATAACCTAATTTATCCCATAATTATCATCAATTTAACATAATTAATAGAATAATTAATCATTCCAAGTCATCATTTCCTCTCATTTTGTCTTTTTGTGCACATTAAACCACATTGAGCTAAGGTGATTAACTTAATCACCTTACTTAATTAATTGCCTCAATCACATTCATCCAATTCAATCATACAATTAATAATTATCAAATGCCTAAATTACATATATGGGTCTCAAAATATTCTAGGTATGACATTTCCTTTCCCCTACTTCATCCCAGTTTAATGGGGTTCGACATTTTCATCCATATAAGGCTTCAAATGGGGTCACTGGATACTTGCTTGATAACTATTATTGTAGGCAAATTCATCTATCGATAAATATTCATCACATGATCCTCTAAATTCCAAAGTGCACATTTAAATCATATCCTCAACAATTTGATTGACTCATTTTGTTTGTCTATCAGTTTAGGGATGGAATGCAGTACTAAATTTCAAATTAGTTCCTAAGGTTTAATGCAAACATTTCCAAGATGAAGATGTCAAAATTGTATCTCGATCAAACATTATTGATTTGGGTACCCTATGAAGATGAATAATTTCTTTATAGTAAATTTTAGCTAACCTTTCTGCAGCAAAATTTCTCTTCATAGGTAAAAAGTGAGCTACCTTAGATAAGCAATCAACTATCCCCTATATATAGTCATTTCCACTTTGTGTCCGAGATAAACCTTCAATGAAGTCCATGATGATATCATCCCATTTTCATTTTGGTACTTTAAGAGATTGAATTTAAATGGAGTTCGTTGATGATCTACTTTCACTTTTTGACAGGTCAAACATTTAACAAAAAATTCCGCAATTTCTCTGTGATACTGTGGAACTCCGACCGTGTATGCGTCATTTCGACCATATACGCGTCATTTCGACATTTGTAAATTTTGAAGATTATTTTATAAATAAATGAAAATTTATGAATGGACATGTGTGTTTGAGGTTGTAATAATGCAGTTGAGAATTTAACCCCGTAAATAGTGCGCGTGAATAGTACACGTGAATAGTAACCAAGGGCTAAGACACGTGATTAAGAGTTAATCACTTGGATTAACTTAATCACAAAAAGACAAAATAGATATTTAACTACTACAAGACAAAATAGAGATTCTTTTGGATATTTTAATCCAAGTTTGGATTTTTATGGAAAAATAGAAAAAAATTCATAAATTGCAATCCGGGCGTCGGAATTCGATGAAATTTTTTATGGATGGTTAAAAATTCATGATGGACATGATGAATGGATCAAGATGTGATGAAAATCACAAATCAAAGGTCAAGATGAAACGTCAAATGAAAAATCAAAAAGTAGCATTACTTTAATTAAATACTACTTTTGACTTTTTACAAAAAGTAAAAAATTAAAAATTAAAAAATTAAATGCAATGCAGCAAGGGCAGGGGCGTGAGCAGGGGCATTAAATGGCCACTTGACTTTAATCAATGGATTAAATTCATCCAAATCCCAAATCAAGGGCTTAGATTTAGTTAGCTTAAAATTAATTAAATAAAAAATAATAAAAATAGGAAAAAATAGGGCTGCATAGGGCTGCTGGAGCAGTCATAGGGTGGGCAGCTCTTGGCTCAATGCAATTTTTAAAATTAAAAAGAAATACCAATTTATAATTAAATACCTCAAAAGCAAGGGGGTAAATTCCAAATTCATGAAAAATCAAGCACTATAAATAGGGATCAAGGGGTGAACGACCAAGGCAGTCCCAAGCTTGAGCAAGAGCTCATTTTCCACCCCCAAACACGTTTTTTCCCTTTAGAGAAAGAAGGAGAAAGTTAGAGAGAGAAAAGCGTGAGAAAAAGAGGCGTATCTCCGCTTCGGGTAAGTGATTTCTACCCAAATTTCTTTTGGATGTTAATTAGGGTAAAAGCATGCTTAGATAATTCCTAATCATGAGAAAATAAGTAAAGTTATAATGCTTAATTAGAATTATGCCAAAACATCAAAAATTTGGAGCGAAGATAACGCAATCGGGAAGATAGCCTATGATATGTGAAAATAATGCTCCAAAAATGATAAATGATGATTTGGGATGTATGATTATGATAAATATGATGTTAGAATAATGATATATTAATTTCATGATTTTTGAAATTAAGGATTATGCTTAAGTGAATTTATGATGATTTTTAGTATATGGAGAAAATGATTTTTTTGGCCAAGTAAATGATGATAAATTCAAAATATAAGAAATTTTCAATGATATACTAGGTATAAGGTAAGTCATGGTATTTTTTATTTTTGAAAAACATATCAATTTTTAAAACCCATGAACAGTAACCACGTCGCTGTGAACAGTAACCACGGATGAACAGTAATTGCTACAGTGATCCGCTACAGTGAACAGCGTGATTTTGGAGAAAATTTGGAAATTAATATTTGAATATAAGTATGGAATTTTTGAAGAATTTATGGACAAAAATATCTATGTAATGAAATAATGCCCAAATATTATAAAGCATACATGGGAAACAGCTTAAATAGAGGAAATGAAATATCCTTTGTCCTTGAATAGGAAAAGGAAAAGAGAAGGTCGAAGACACCTCCTAAGAAGGTAAGCAAGTTATATGTTTTGCAAATTATTTCCAAAATGCTTGAAATTGTTTGCAAGTTGCTTTATGAAATTTATTTAAGGTTGGCCATACCTATAACTGCTTTACATGAACTGAAGTTCGTTTTGTGAAATTATTTATTAAATGCTTTTTATGAAATTGTTTATGATTTGCAAATATCATGCCGGCATGTGTATGAGAATGAGCATGTGCACGAGGAATAGGCCTTAGTCGAGGTAGTAAGCGGACCGGATGTCCCCCTCGCTATTGCCAAGTCGCTTAATAGGCCCAGGCCGGCGGCGACCTCCCTGAAATGGGAGCATGTATGGGATGGGCGCCTAGCTAGCGTCGCATCCAAAGGAATGTCATGAATGCTATGTATGCATTGCATTTGCATTTTATGAAATGCATGAAAATGATTGAAAAAAATTATGTATGGCTTGCTTACTGAGTACTATTACTCACCCATGCTTTTTCAATAACAGACGGGAAAAGATGATGAAAGCAGCATGTCAAGTGTTATGTAGTTTTGGTATAAATGATGTTTATGTAAAGACAACGATGATAATTTTGAGATGAAAAGGGAATATTTTTATTCCAATGAAATGTTTATGGAATAGTTTTTTATCATAACTGTGTTATGTGAAATATATTTCAAATTGGATGAATGATGGGAATTTTCCATGTATTGATGAAAGAAAAAAAAAAAATCCTGCCGTGTGATCAGGGCAACAATCCTGAGTCACATTTACCAATCAAAACGATCCCGGAGTAAGGCTTATAGGCACCTCGGTTCGGGGCGCCACAGAAGTTGGTATCAGAGCAAGGATTGGTAAATAGGCGGGAGAAGGAGAAAATAAATGATGTTGAAAGGATAAGTTTGATACCACAGAAGTTGGTATCAGAGCATGGATTGGTAAATAGGCAGAAAAGGAAAGAAATGACTAAGCTAGATTACATGAAATCATGATTGATTTATTTATTATTGATGAATATTGATGTTATACTAATAAATGTTTCATGAAGTTAAAAATGCCGCTCACCAGAGCTAGAGCGAGAACCAACAAAGGAAAGGCCCCGATGGAAGAATCAGTTGATCAAACAAGGGGCGAAGCTAGTAAAAGAACTTATAGGGCTGAATCAGAGGAGCAATCCTCTAGGACCCGCCCACGGCGAGAGGAAAGCCCTAGACCTCAAGCAGAGGTCAATATAGAAGAAAGAATTGCTGCGGCTATCGAAAAAGCTATGCAGCAATGGACAGCCCAGACTGCTGGGTTGTTGCAAGAAATGAGGAACCAGCAAGCCCCACCATCAAGAAGAGATGGGGAAAGACCAGGGCCCTCGGCCAATCCCGGCACGTCAAGTGGAGTGGAGGATAGTCTCCTTGAGGCCGACAGAAAGGCTATCAATGCCTTTCTTGCCCAGAGACCGCCCAAGTTTGCAGGGGAACCGGACCCCCTCATTGCAGAGCAATGGATTACGGAGATTAGGAAATTATTCAGGATATCGCCCTGCAATGATTAGCAGAAAGTGCTGTGCGCTACTCACCTACTGATAAAAGATGCTTATGAATGGTGGGAAACGCTAATGGTCACTATGACACACCCGGAGCAAGTTACGTGGCAGGAATTTTTGGAGGAATTTAATAAAGAATATCTCCCTGTAGGGCTGCAGAGCCAGAGGGTGATAGAATTTGAGAAACTTTACCAAGGTAGGATGACAGTTACGGAGTATGCCACAAAGTTCAATGCCTTGGTAAGATATGTGCCGTGGATAGCCAATGTGCCGGAAAACAAGGCACAAAGGTTCCAGAGGGGATTGAGACCCCAGCTAAGAGAGGGGTTAGCCCCATTATTAATAAAGGACTATGCCTCTAGCATTGAGAGGGCTAGGGCATTGGAGATGGAGTCTATGAGGACTCAGGAGCTTAGGCAAGCTCAAAAACAATTCTTTACAGCCTCCAAGGAAGGTGAGGCTAATAAAGGGAAAAGGGGATTCGCCGAAAAAAAGAAAATCGGTGACCAGACAAAGAGCGCCCCGACTTGCAGAACTTGCCACAAGCGCCACTCAGGCGAATGTTTACAGGGAACGGGGAAATGCTACAAATGTGGCCAAATGGGTCATGTGGCCAGGGACTGCGGGACCGACGAAGCCAAGATAATAAAGTGCTTCAACTGTGGTCAGGTCGGACACATTTCGCCCAATTGTCCGAATAAGCCACAAGGAGCACAAGCTCGAGGGAGGCCGGCCCAACAAAAAGTCCCCGCCATCACTAATCGACCCGGTACTGCTGCCAACCCAGTGCGTGTCCAAGCCCTCACCCGAACAGAATCACAAGAGATGGAGGAAAAAGTGATTACAGGTATGATTTACATTTTAGGAAATTCTGCAGTAGCTTTATTTGATTCTGGAGCTACGCATTCATTTATATCATACCAATTCGTAATCACACACGCACTACGGGTAGAGGAAACCAGTAGTACTATACATGTAGAATCCCCAGTATATAGATTGGCAAGTATAAATCAAATCTGCAAAGCATGTCCTATCAGGATAGGAACAAAAATATTGGAAGCTGATCTCATCCTATTACCCATGACAGAGTTTGATGTCATATTAGGGATGGATTGGCTAAGTCAATGGGGTGCAACAATTGATTGTAGAAATAAAAAGGTGCGATTTGAAGCACCGAAAGATGAAATAGAGATCAGTAAAATAAGACAGCCAGAAAACACAATAAGGATGGTATCAGCTATGAAAGCAGCTAAGCTAATGCGCCAACAATGTACAGCTTATCTGGTCTCTATAAACACAATAAGAGATGGGGTACCTATGGAACAAATTCCAGTGGTAAAGGAATTTCCAGATATTTTTCCAAAAGAGCTATGTAATTTACCACCAGAAAGAGAGATGGATATGGAGATAGAAATTTTTCCAGGGACAGCCCCAATATCTAAGGCCCCATATAGGATGGCACCAGCCGAATTGGCTGAGTTGAAAGTACAAATTCAGGATTTATTAGATAAGGGGTTTATTAGACCCAGTGCATCACCTTGGGGAGCTCCAGTATTATTTGTAAGGAAAAAGGATGGGACTTTGAGACTCTGTATTGATTACAGAGAATTGAACAAAGTAACAGTAAAAAATAAGTACCCACTCCCAAGAATAGATGATCTTTTTGATCAGTTAAAAGGAGCTTCTACATTTTCAAAAATTGATTTACAGTCAGGTTACCACCAGTTGAGGATATGTCCAAAGGACATCCATAAAACAGCATTCAGAACAAGATATGGGCATTATGAATTCTTAGTCATGCCATTTGGACTAACGAATGCCCCAGCTGTGTTTATGGATATGATG
This sequence comes from Annona cherimola, assembly GCA_030490835.1. Taxonomy (NCBI): domain Eukaryota; kingdom Viridiplantae; phylum Streptophyta; class Magnoliopsida; order Magnoliales; family Annonaceae; genus Annona; species Annona cherimola. The sequence goes on along the minus strand of CM059974.1, from coordinate 77,888,686 downwards.
AACAGAATTTTTCGAGAATTTTTGGATCAATTTGTGGTGGTATTCATTGATGATATATTGATTTATTCAAAGACAGAAGAAGAACATGAGAAGCATTTAAGAATAGTATTGGAAATTCTCCGAAGAGAGAAGTTATATGCTAAATTTAAGAAATGTGAATTTTGGTTGAAACATGTAGCCTTTCTCGGCCACATTATATCCGAGAAAGGAATACAAGTAGATCCTCAAAAGATTGAGGCAATAACAAAGTGGCCACAGCCAACAAATATCACGGAAATAAGAAGTTTCCTAGGGCTAGCTGGCTACTACAGAAAATTTGTGGAAGGATTCTCACAATTGTCAGCTCCACTCACAAAGCTGACAAGGAAAGGAGTTAGGTATGAATGGACACAGGAATGTGAGAATAACTTCCAGGAATTAAAGAAAAGACTGGTAAAAGCTCCAATTCTAACACTACCTATGGAGAAGGAAGGGTTTGTGATCTATAGTGATGCCTCAAAGAAAGGATTAGGATGTGTACTGATGCAAAATGGAAAAGTTATATCATACGCATCTCGGCAACTCAAGCCAAATGAGGTAAACTATCCAACCCATGATTTAGAATTGGCAGCAGTAGTCTTTGCCTTGAAAATATGGAGACATTATTTATATGGAGTTAAATGTGAGGTCTATACTGATCACAAGAGCCTCAAGTATATTTTTACTCAAAAGGAGTTAAATATGAGGCAAAGGAGATGGCTCGAATTACTCAAGGATTATGACCTTAACATTTTATATCATCCAGGCAAAGCCAATGTAGTAGCCGATGCGCTAAGTAGAAATGTTAGCTTAGCACATCTCATCACAAAGGAAGAAGGGCTATTACAAGAATTGAGACAATTAGAATTAATTGTAAGCCCACCTAGGGTACAAGTTAGATTGTCTCAATTACAAATCCAGTCAAATTTATTTGAGCAAATTAAAATGGCTCAACAAGAAAATGGGGATTTCAAGAATTATGTGGAGAAAATGATTAAGAAAAATTCCAGTGAATACATACAAGATGAACATGGGATGTACAGATATAGGGGTCGCCTATGTATACCCAATCAAGAGGAAGTAAAGGAACAGATATTGAAAGAAGCACATTTCTCTCCATTTTCGATGCATCCAGGTAGCACCAAGATGTATCAAGACATCAAAAAGATGTATTGGTGGAATAATATGAAGAGAGAAATTGCTGAATATGTGGCTAAGTGCCTAACATGTCAAAGGGTTAAGGCTGATCATCAGAGAACCCCTGGAAAATTACAGTCGCTAGAAATTCCAGAATGGAAATGGGATGATATTACTATGGATTTTATTGAAGGGTTGCCAAGAACCCATAATGGGAATGATGCTATATGGGTCATAGTAGATAAATTATCAAAAGTAGCTCATTTCCTAGCCATCAAGAAAAATTTTACTACTGAGCGACTGGCTAAAATTTATTATAAGGAGATAGTGAGACTGCATGGAGTACCTAAGTCAATAGTTTCTGATCGAGATTCCAGTTTTACCTCTCGATTTTGGAAAAGTTTACATCAAACCTTAGGTACGCAGCTGAAATTCAGCACAGCATTTCATCCTCAAACTGATGGGCAGACAGAAAGGGTAAATCAAATAGTAGAGGATATGCTGAGGATGTGCACAGTAGAATTTGGAGGATCATGGGATGAATATTTGGCTATGGCAGAATTTGCTTATAATAACAGTTATCAAGCAAGTATTCAAATGGCCCCATTTGAAGCATTATATGGACGGAAATGCAGAACTCCTCTAAACTGGGATGAAGTGGGAGAAAGAAAATTGGCTCCAGATCTCTCAAAAAGAATGGCGGAAAAAGTACAAGTGATTCGCCAATGTATACTCACAGCCCAGAGCAGGCAAAAGAGTTACACCGATTGCAAAAGAAGGGATTTAAATATCCAAGTTGGGGATCACGTATTTGTTAAGGTAACGCCATTCAAAGGAGTCACCCGGTTTGGAAAGAGGGGAAAATTAAACCCAAGATATGTTGGGCCCTTTGAAGTTTTGGAAAGAATAGGCAATCTAGCCTATAGAATAGCTCTGCCACCAGCCCTCAGTGCCATCCACAATGTGTTTCACATCTCCATGCTCAGGAAATATGTTTCCGATCCAACCCATGTGTTGATAGCGGAAAATTTGCCAATACAAGAACACTTGAACTATGAGGAGAGGCCAATCAAGATACTGGATTTCAAGATCAAGAAGCTTCGGAACAGAGAAATTGAGTATGTAAAAGTTCAATGGAATCGATATGCAGAATCCGAAGCCACATGGGAGTTACGGGAAGAAGTTGAAAGAAAGTACCCTCAATTATTCGAAGAAAGATAGGTTTCGGGACGAAACCTATTGTAAGGGGGGGAGAATTGTGGAACCCCGACCGTGTATGCGTCATTTCGACCATATACGCGTCATTTCGACATTTGTAAATTTTGAAGATTATTTTATAAATAAATGAAAATTTATGAATGGACATGTGTGTTTGAGGTTGTAATAATGCAGTTGAGAATTTAACCCCGTAAATAGTGCGCGTGAATAGTACACGTGAATAGTAACCAAGGGCTAAGACACGTGATTAAGAGTTAATCACTTGGATTAACTTAATCACAAAAAGACAAAATAGATATTTAACTACTACAAGACAAAATAGAGATTCTTTTGGATATTTTAATCCAAGTTTGGATTTTTATGGAAAAATAGAAAAAAATTCATAAATTGCAATCCGGGCGTCGGAATTCGATGAAATTTTTTATGGATGGTTAAAAATTCATGATGGACATGATGAATGGATCAAGATGTGATGAAAATCACAAATCAAAGGTCAAGATGAAACGTCAAATGAAAAATCAAAAAGTAGCATTACTTTAATTAAATACTACTTTTGACTTTTTACAAAAAGTAAAAAATTAAAAATTAAAAAATTAAATGCAATGCAGCAAGGGCAGGGGCGTGAGCAGGGGCATTAAATGGCCACTTGACTTTAATCAATGGATTAAATTCATCCAAATCCCAAATCAAGGGCTTAGATTTAGTTAGCTTAAAATTAATTAAATAAAAAATAATAAAAATAGGAAAAAATAGGGCTGCATAGGGCTGCTGGAGCAGTCATAGGGTGGGCAGCTCTTGGCTCAATGCAATTTTTAAAATTAAAAAGAAATACCAATTTATAATTAAATACCTCAAAAGCAAGGGGGTAAATTCCAAATTCATGAAAAATCAAGCACTATAAATAGGGATCAAGGGGTGAACGACCAAGGCAGTCCCAAGCTTGAGCAAGAGCTCATTTTCCACCCCCAAACACGTTTTTTCCCTTTAGAGAAAGAAGGAGAAAGTTAGAGAGAGAAAAGCGTGAGAAAAAGAGGCGTATCTCCGCTTCGGGTAAGTGATTTCTACCCAAATTTCTTTTGGATGTTAATTAGGGTAAAAGCATGCTTAGATAATTCCTAATCATGAGAAAATAAGTAAAGTTATAATGCTTAATTAGAATTATGCCAAAACATCAAAAATTTGGAGCGAAGATAACGCAATCGGGAAGATAGCCTATGATATGTGAAAATAATGCTCCAAAAATGATAAATGATGATTTGGGATGTATGATTATGATAAATATGATGTTAGAATAATGATATATTAATTTCATGATTTTTGAAATTAAGGATTATGCTTAAGTGAATTTATGATGATTTTTAGTATATGGAGAAAATGATTTTTTTGGCCAAGTAAATGATGATAAATTCAAAATATAAGAAATTTTCAATGATATACTAGGTATAAGGTAAGTCATGGTATTTTTTATTTTTGAAAAACATATCAATTTTTAAAACCCATGAACAGTAACCACGTCGCTGTGAACAGTAACCACGGATGAACAGTGATTGCTACAGTGATCCGCTACAGTGAACAGCGTGATTTTGGAGAAAATTTGGAAATTAATATTTGAATATAAGTATGGAATTTTTGAAGAATTTATGGACAAAAATATCTATGTAATGAAATAATGCCCAAATATTATAAAGCATACATGGGAAACAGCTTAAATAGAGGAAATGAAATATCCTTTGTCCTTGAATAGGAAAAGGAAAAGAGAAGGTCGAAGACACCTCCTAAGAAGGTAAGCAAGTTATATGTTTTGCAAATTATTTCCAAAATGCTTGAAATTGTTTGCAAGTTGCTTTATGAAATTTATTTAAGGTTGGCCATACCTATAACTGCTTTACATGAACTGAAGTTCGTTTTGTGAAATTATTTATTAAATGCTTTTTATGAAATTGTTTATGATTTGCAAATATCATGCCGGCATGTGTATGAGAATGAGCATGTGCACGAGGAATAGGCCTTAGTCGAGGTAGTAAGCGGACCGGATGTCCCCCTCGCTATTGCCAAGTCGCTTAATAGGCCCAGGCCGGCGGCGACCTCCCTGAAATGGGAGCATGTATGGGATGGGCGCCTAGCTAGCGTCGCATCCAAAGGAATGTCATGAATGCTATGTATGCATTGCATTTGCATTTTATGAAATGCATGAAAATGATTGAAAAAAATTATGTATGGCTTGCTTACTGAGTACTATTACTCACCCATGCTTTTTCAATAACAGACGGGAAAAGATGATGAAAGCAGCATGTCAAGTGTTATGTAGTTTTGGTATAAATGATGTTTATGTAAAGACAACGATGATAATTTTGAGATGAAAAGGGAATATTTTTATTCCAATGAAATGTTTATGGAATAGTTTTTTATCATAACTGTGTTATGTGAAATATATTTCAAATTGGATGAATGATGGGAATTTTCCATGTATTGATGAAAGAAAAAAAAAAAAAATCCTGCCGTGTGATCAGGGCAACAATCCTGAGTCACATTTACCAATCAAAACGATCCCGGAGTAAGGCTTATAGGCACCTCGGTTCGGGGCGCCACAGATACCCAGACCCAAGTAGGACTCATATGAAGGCATTTGGCATGTAATTATGATACATGTATGCCTTGAATGAATTTTGGATATTTTATGATTTAATGATATTTTGCAATTAGGGTTATGATTAAGAATGGTGATAAGATTAAGCGTCATAGCCCAATGTGAGTCAACATGGCCAAAGGGGTTTAATGAGGATTAGAAGATGCTAATGTGGCATGAATAATTATTTTAATTTTCATGATTTAATTTATGAAAATTAAAATGATAATTATGGAATTATGTTGGAAAATGTAGAAAATTCATAACTTGACGCCTATAAGGCAGATTGAGGTGAAATTTTAAATAAAAACTCACGATTTTGGCCTTGACCTAATGTGTGGATTGGATTAAGGTAAATATTATGAAATTAATATGATAAATATTTATTTTAATCTCACACTCTAAGGATATTTCAAAGGGTCATAACTGGACATAGAAAAGTCGGTTTGAGATGAAACTTCAAACGATTGAATAAAATTATGAAATCTATGATATTAATGGATTGGATTAAGCTAATTATCATGGGAAGTTGCTTTCTTGGAGAGCAAGTAAGAGGTTACTTAAGAGCTAAGTAAAGAGGGGTAATTTGAGAAGGTTAAAATGGAAATTACTTAAGTACCCATGGGGTGGCTTGGGGAGCAAGAAAGGAAGCAAATAAAAGGAGAAAAAGGGCAGCAAGGGCTGGACGTTTCCAGCAAGAGGGAGAGAAAGAGAGAGAAAGAGAGAAGGAAAGAGAGAGAAAGAGAGAGAGAGGAGAAGGAGAAGAGAAGGAAGAGGAGGCTATCTTGGAAGTCTTCTTAGGGATTGATTTCTCTCCAAAAAATCCAGGTATGTGATGATTTATTAACATATTTCCAGGATTAAAGATGAGTTGATTTATAAAGTTTAATTTGGGGATTAATCAGCCCATATCCTCTAAACTACACTTATGTGTAGTAAATCTTAACCTGGAAAGGAAAATAGGGAAGAAATAGTTAATGAACTAATTTTATCATGAAACTTTGTGTAAAGACTAAATATGGGGTGATTAAGGAACGACCAAAATTTTAGCTTAAAAGAACAAGCAAGTTGAAAATTAAAACTCCGGGAAAATCAACCTGGATAGGATTTAATGGGTGGCAGGATCAGCTACGCCAAATGATTTGTAATAATTTTTATACAGGGAATTATGGGATGAAAATTTTAAAGAATATATAATAATATTTATTATTATACTAAAAAATTAAAAATTAGGTTTTGATGGGTATAAATATACCCCATAATTTACGTGATTCTGGCTGTCTGAAAAGGGATGCTGCTGTCCAGAAGAGTAAAAACACTAAATAAATATAAATACTAAATATTTCATGCTGGAAATATTTATTTTGATTAATTAATTTAGCTATTAAGTTATGTTACAAATTTCAGATCAAAACTACTTGATTTGATATTAATTCAAGATTTTGAGAATTCAGTGTGCCTGAATTCAGCATTATGGACAGCTTAAGGAATAAATCAAAATAAATGTTAAATTCCATATTTTTGGGATGGAATTTAACTTACAATGGTATATAAACAAGTATCATAAGTTATTATAAGGATTTAACCTATTAGAGCTGGATTTTAGAAAGGATGGAACTTAGGGTAATGTATATGACCCGATTTTCATCTTTTTATAATATGTATTAAGCATGAATTATGCTAATGAGTTTATGAATTTTTTAGAGAGTAAAATACCCTACGATTAGGATACTTTAGACAACCAAAAGAGGTTGGGAAGGTATGCCCTAAATCTGATTCTTAAGGGTATGCAAAGGGGTGTCCAAAGAGGGGTGCGAATGGTACCCAAAACATGTGTAGAAGTTGCTGTTTTGGAAAGCAACCAATATACGAATTTTAAACAGATGATATTACCCTAAATTAGGGTTAAGAAAAGCATGATTAATTTCTGAAATATATGGATTAAAAATCTATTTTGATTTAAGTATTAAAAGAGACGTTGAAAGTGTGTAAAACGGGTCCCAAAGTTGCTGTTTTGGAGCCCTATGATAAATGGATTAAAATTCCAAAAATAAACCCTAAATTATGTATTAATTAAGGGGTTTAATCATGCTAAATTGAGACACAAGTTTATGATTTGAAATATTTTAAGAAACACCTAAGATATGTGTTGTAAGATAGGTGTATGTGGAAGGATATGTCTAGACGAGGGTGAAGACGGATATGCATTCCAAAGAAAGAATGATTTAAAGTGAATGTGTTATGGACCATATGGGATTAAACCCATATAACACGTATATGTGAATCGTGTTAGCCCCGAGTTAATGGCAAAACCCAAGAGGGGAGGGGTGAATTGGGTTCTTTAAAAAATTTCTTTGGTAACTTAAAAACTTAACCCCTTGTAATTTAATCCCCTTGATGAAGAAACGAAATGGAAAGCAATATAATGTAGAGAGCAGAAATATAAATAGACACACAGGATTTTATAGTGGTTCGGGCAACCTCCCTACTCCACTCTTCCAAGCTCACACTCCTTGTGACTTGGGTTCCACTATTGTATTCTTCCAATACAATTAGAGTCACTACTCTCTTCTAGATTCTAGCTCTAGGGGGCATATACAACTAGAGCCTCTTGCTCTCTTCTAGATTCCAGCTCTAGGGGGCATATAACACAGCACAAGTAGGTGACGAGTCACACTCCAATCAGACACTACTTTGCTTTCACTTGATCTTAGCTACCCAAGCTAGATCAAGTTCAATACAACAAAAGAAACAATAAAAGAAACTACACTTTACAGTTGTGTAGAAGCATTTGGCGCAGAGAAGAACTTGTAGTAATGGCTTTGAAGAATCAGCAGTTGAGCTCTTGCAGTTTGGAAGTGAAGTTCTTCTTCTCAATGTTGGCTTGATCACTTAATGCTCTTAAGGATGGGAGTTATGCTCATTCAATGATTCTCAGCTACTTCCCTCGTCCACCATGAATGCCTTTTATAATTTTGGAGGGAATCCGAACGTTAGAAGGTAGGTGGCGCGCATTTAATGCGCCAACGTTCGAAAATTATCCGACCGTTGCGACCCAAGTCGCAGGCAGAGTCGACTTCGGATGCGACTTCACCTTCTGCTTGCGACTTCGCTTCTCCGTAGCGACTTCAATTTCCAGGTCGGGTCGACTTGGGTTTCGACTTGACCCAAGTCGCAGGTGAAGTCGACTTCGGGTGCGACTTCACCTTCTGCTTGCGACTTCAGTTTCCGAGTCTTGAGTCTTGGTCGACTTCGCTTTGGACTTCAACTCAAGTCGATCATGGAGTCGACTTGGGTTGCGACTTGACTCGTTCTTTGCTGAAAACGCTTTGATTCTCATTTCATCTTCTTCTATTATGCTTAGACTTCTTCCCTTGAATCATTTTCATGTTGAATGATTCCTCTCTCTTGAAGATCTTGTTCATATTGAAGGGATTGAGTTTGATCTTTCTTGAACCTTGTGACTTATTGGATTGCTTGAGTCTTGCTTGGTTTGAATCATGCGCCTTGCTTTGCATTTGACTCAGTTGGTCTTTAAGACTTGATAGACTTGATTTGAAGCATATTTGAATCTTGATAAACTTTGATCTTGAACTTGAATCCTTGCTTTGAACTTGATATAAATCAAGTTGTTCTTTGAAAATATATTTCCATCTTAATTTGGATTTGAGAGATCTTAAGTTTATCTTGAAGATAAGCTTGAAACTGCATCTTAGATCCTTGAAAGAAGCTTGAATCACTATCCTTGAACCTTGAATTCCTCAAGTCGCACATTGGGGTCGACTTCGTTCGCAACTTCGCCCAAGTCGCAACTGGAGTCGACTTCGTCTGCGACTTCGGTACTCTTCCGTCCCGAGTTCAGCTCTGGAGTGTTTTCCTCGACTGAAGTCGATGTCGAGGTCGACTTCGTTTGTGACTTGGCTTCCCAAGTCGCAAGTGGAGTCGACTTGGCCTGCGACTTCACTTGTTCTTCTCCCATTTTCAACTCTGGACGGTTTTGGATCTTCGTAGTCGATCTTTGAGTCGACTTGGGGTACGACTTGGCCTTCCATGCTTTATGTTCTTCAAATGTATATCCCTTAAACATATCCACAAACATATTAGTAGCCAAGACTTACTCAAATTAATTTGTTAATCATCAAAACATAGATTTAACTTGTTTTCCACATATTTCCAACAAATTGAAGAAAAAAAAAGGCATACAAGCACAACATATGATGAAAATGTATAAGGTAGTCATGTTTACTTGTCTAGGAAAAGACAAGGAAAGGATGGAAGGGCAAAAGCATCGCCACAGGTAAGCAAACAGGACCTTTTAAAATAAGATTTTATTCTCAAATACAAAAACGCTTTCAAGTTGCTTTACTTGAATGTTTCTAAAGTTGTTTCAGGATGGCCATTCCTTCATCTCTTTATTACTCTTTGCAATGATTGATTAAAATTCTTCTCTATTTGAAAATGGCATGCCAACATGAATTTGAATGAAGTTTCATTGAATCGATGTTCAAATGGATGATGCAAAGAATTTTCTACATAAGAATGACAAGTTGCCATGTGTAAGAGGTATATAATGGCGAGGTGACGAAAGTCATGCATGGAATGGAAATCAAGTAGGCTAGTCGAGGTAGTAAGTGGACATGGAGTCCCCCTTAACGTTCCCAAGTCGGAAGGTCCGGCGGCAATGAAGGAAAGGATTGTTGGAAACAATAGTTGAATCGAAAAACAAATTGACCAAAGCACAAGTTTCGATGATTAACAAAAACAAATTTGAGTACGTTATGATTATCAATGAGTTTTGGGAATATCTTTAAGCAATGAAAAATCAAACCAAGTCGGTCATCAAGTCGACTCCGACTTCGACTTAGGCGAAGTCGATCCTGAAGTCGACTCCACAAGCGACTTCAACAAGCGTTTTTTTTCCAGGGTTAAAATTGGGGATTTGAACATCCGAAGTCGCAGATGAAGTCGACTCCACTTGCGACTTGACGCCAAGTCGCAGACGAAGTCGACCCCAGAATCGACTTGGAGCAGCATTTCCCTTCCAGCGTTGATTTTGGAAGACAGAACAACTGAAGTCGCAGACGAAGTCGACTCCACTTGCGACTTGGGTGAAGTCGCAGACGAAGTCGACTCCAGTATCAACTTCAAGCAGCAACTTTCCTCCAGCGTTGAATCAAGTAGCAAAACTTTTTGAAGTCGCAACCGAAGTCGACTCCACATGCGACTTGGGTGAAGTCGCAGGCAAAGTCGACTCTAGCATCAACTTCAACATGATAAGATAGATTTTCAAGAACAAGTCTAAGCACTAGTCCACTTCGAGATAAAGACAACTCAAGTTTCTCAAACTTGAATGTATGAAGACTAATTCAAGTTTAAAGCAAGGAAGAAACATGGATTCATTCCAAATCAAAGTTGGAATAGTTCATACAAGATTCAAGTTCCTCAAGTTCACGGGACTTAAAGCTAAGTCTGTACAAATAAGCTTCTAAGTATTGAAAGACATAAGAAGAAGAAGAAGTTAAGAAAACAAGAGATATATCAACAAAGATCAAACTGACTTGGCACAAGGAAATAGCCAAGTCGCACACCAAGTCGATGCCAAGATCGACTTGAGGTCAAGTCGCACCCCAAGTCGACTCCAAGATCGACTTGAGACCAAGTCTCAAGCCAAGTCGACTCAGAAGATAGACTTGGAAGCTGAAGAACAACCGAAGTCTCACACGAAGTCGACTCCAGCATGCGACTTGGGCGAAGTCGCACACGAAGTCGACTCCACCTGCGACTTGGAGACGTAACGTTCGAATTTTTGAACGTTGGAACATTTATTACGCGCCAACCAACTCTATAACGTTCAAAATTCTCCCTCCTCTATATATTGACACTCAATTAAACGTGGATAAACACAAGAAAGAGTTAAAAAAGAGGAAAGAAGTGCTACTAAGAGCTTTTATCTACTTTTCTCTACAATTGAGTGATCTATTCATTTTCAAAGGAAGAACAATCTTCAAAGTTGCGGTTTGCTTCAACGTAATATGATTGGTTGCTTCTACAGATTCTTCCTCGAGCTGAAACTTGCTACACAAATCAGTAAAGTGTAGATTTCTTCTATTTTCATATTGTTGTTTGTTTTTGGTGCTTGGTTTGAGTTTGGTGGTTCAAACCAAGACATAGCAAGTAGAGTTGTGATTGGAGTGTAACTCATCACCTACTTGTGTTGATTGTATATGCCCCCTAGAACTAGAATCTAGAAGAGAGCGGAGTCTCTGGTTGTATATGCCCCCTCGAGCTAGAATCTAGAAGAGAACGGAGACTCTAGTTGTATTCGCGGAATACATAGTGGAACCCAAGTCACAAGGGTGTGTGAGCTTGGAAGAGTGGAGTAGGGAAAGGTTGCCCGAACCACTATAAATCTTGTCTACTATTTTTCATTTTCGCTTTCATTATCTTATTGCTTTCTATTTGTTACACTCAAGAGGATTAAACTTTAAAGGGGTTAAGTTTTAATTTACCAAAGAATTTTTAAGAACCCAATTCACCCCTCCCCTCTTTGGTTTTGCCATTAACTCGAGACCAACAAGTGGTATCAGAGCAGGTCTTTGAGTTTTACCAAAGAAATCTATTGATATGGCATCCCAATCCACTTCCGTTCCCGCATTTGTCGAAGGCCAATCCTTTACTTGGCCACCATTGTTTGATGGGAACAATTTTGGATGTTGGAAGCTACGTATGAAACAACTCATCATGGCTACAGATATGGAATCTTTGATTGCAATCCAAGATAGTGTGACTTTGCCTATTGATGAAAGAGCTTCCAAATGGACCGATGAGGAAGTAAAAATTGTAAAGAGCAATGCCAAGGCTATGAATTCATTATTTTGTACTCTTACGACTTCCGAATATGATAGAGTATCCTCTTGTTTAACTGCCAAAGAGATATGGGATACACTAACATCTATCTATGAAGGAACTTCTCAAGTCCAAGGGACAAGGAGAAAAATTTTGATTGGAGAATTGAAAAACTTTAGAATGTTAGAAATAGAAAATATTTCTGAAATGTTTGCTAGATTTTCCAAGATTACTAACACCTTGAAAGGGCTAGGAAAAGAAAATTCTGAATCTGAGCAGGTCATGAAGATTCTGAGGGCACTACCCGAATCATGAACTCCAAAAACCACGGCAATAGAAGAAGCCAAGGATCTAAACACGTCGAAATTGGAAGATCTTATTAGCTCCCTAATGTCACATGAACTGATCAAGAAAAGAAACGAAGATCACCACAAACGCAAAAGATCCATTGACTTGAGAACTGCACAAGACTCGGACGACACCACCTCATCATCTCAAAATGACGATGAAATTGCCTTACTTACAAAACGATTCAGAAAATTTGTAAGGAAAGGTAGAAATTTCAGAAACTTTAAAGAAAGAAATTCTAAAGAGAAAAAGAAAGAAACAACAAAATGTTACCGATGTGGTGGTTCGGGGCACATGCAAGCCCAATGCCCAACGCCCGAAGAAAATAAAGCAAAGGAGCAAAGAAAAGATCGAGGCGACAACAGAAAATTTCAAAGAAACAAAGGAAGAGGCATGTATGTGAATGAAGAAGAATCTACAACAAGTAGCACTTCAAGTGAAGAATGTGAAGCAGATTGCGCAAGAATTTATTGCATAGCAAATTCCGACATATGCTTTGCAGCCACGAAAATCTTGGAGGATCAAGCTACTTCAACGAACTACACAAGTAGTCAAGAGGTAACCTCCAAACAAAAATCTTTTTCAATTTCTTCTACATATGAATGTCTCAAATGTGCTGAATTAGAAGAACTTCAACAAGCCTATGATTCATTATATGAAGAAATAAAGAAATTAGGAAACAAGTTTACAATAAAGAAAATACAATGTGATGCAGCAATAATTGTGAATGGTAAACTTGCTGAAAAATTAGATAAATTAAAAAATAAAAAGAATACCTTGGAAATTGAGTTAGAGAAACTCAAAAACGAAAATGAATCATTAAATGAATCACTTGCTAAGTTTTCTAATCCAGGAGAAAATGTGAAAATGTTCTTAAAAATGACAACCCAAACTTGTAAGAAAGGACTTGGGTATAATACATTTGAACAAAAGAAATTTAATGCTCCAAGAAACAACACCAAACCTATTCATACTAAACCTAAGATAAATCAAGTAGTTTGGACCAAAAGACCAACCGAGGAACAAATTACCAAGTGGCTCCCTATTTCTAGACTTCCGGGAGCTTGTAATTTTTACAACAAATTAGGGCACAAGGTCTATCAATGTAAATTAAGAAAATTGCAAAACCTTGGTGCAAAATTGGTTTGGATGCCGAAAAGCATTAGATTTATGGCTTCAAAAGTAGACCAACATAGACTCCAAAGGATAACTAACCCAAATGGACCCATAAAATGGGTATCAAAAGGATGAGCTCCACTTGACTTAATTTTTGCAGGTTTGTCTCAAAGCTAAGGCCAATAACGTATGGTTTATGGATAGTGGGTGCTCAAGATATATGATAGGAGAAAAAGGACTATTTCACAAGATCAACCCATGCAATGAAGGAACAGTAGCTTTCAGAAATAATGAAAAAAGTAAAATAAAAGGTAAAGGAAATATTTATGGTATTTCAAATGCATGTATTGAAAATGTTCTATTTGTTGAAGGACTCAAACACAACCTAATGAGTATTAGTCAATTATGTGATAAAGGATATAAAGTTATATTTGAATCCTCTATATGTAATGTTATTGATGATGAAGAACACATAATATTTAGTGGCAAAAGACATGGAAATGTATATTTGGTTTGCCTTGATGACCTAGAAGGAAAATGTCTAATAGCTATAGAAAATGATCCATGGAAATGGCATACAAGGCTTGGACATATAAATATGTCAAATATTAAAATATTATAGAAAAAGAATTTGGTACAAGGCTTACCAAAGCTCAAATATGACAAAGATAAAATTTGTAAAGCCTGTCAACTATCTAAACAACCAAAAATGCCATTTTCGACCAAACAGGAAATTTCAACAACTAGACCACTTGAGTTGCTACATATGGATCTTTATGGGCCATCAGACATTTTAACTCTTGGAGGGAAAAAGTATGTGTATGTAATTGTGGATGATTTTTCTAGATTTACATGGATTATACTCTTAGCTAGCAAAGATGAAGCATTTTCGATGTTTGTCTCGTTTTCAAATTTGGTGCAAAATGAAAAACAAAGTTCAATCATTTCCATTAGAAGTGACCATAGTGGTGAATTTGAAAATAGTCGATTCATAGAATTTTGCAATGAAAAAGGAATTCACCATATATTTTCTGCACCAAGAAATCCTCAACAAAATGGAGTTGTTGAAAGGAAAAATCAGACAATACAAGAAATGGCTAGAACCATGCTAAATGAGAGTAAATTGTCCAAGAGATTTTGGGGTGAAGCTGTAAGTACATCTTGTCATGTATTAAACCGAGTTACCATTAGAGTAATATTAAAAAAGACCCCATATGAACTTTGGAAAGGCAGGAAACCAAACATATCATATTTACATACTTTTAGATGTACCTGTTATATATTAAATAATGGAAAAATAAATTTGAGAAAATTAGATGCCAAAAGTGATGAAGCTATTTTCTTGGGTTACTCATCAAATAGCAAAGCATATAGAATTTTCAACAAAAGAAATCAAACAATAGAAGAATCAATACATGTTGTTTTTGATGAATTTAACCAAATTTCGAGAAAGGATGATGAACTAAGTGACGCAGATGATACAAAAGAAAAACAACAAGAACAACAAAAGGAAACCGAGCTCAAGCCAGAAAACTCCATGGAGGAAGAGGTAAGTGAAGGTAATGATTCCTACAAACCTCCAGTTGATTTAAAATTCAAAAATGTCCATCCAATTGAGCAAATCATTGGAAATATTTATGAAGGAGTAAAAACTAGGAGATCAAAACAAAATATTTGTGGACAATATGCATTTGTGTCAAAAATTGAACCAACCACCATTGAACAAGCTCTTAATGATGAAACTGGGTTATTGCAATGCAAGAAGAGCTAAATCAATTTGAAAGAAATAATGTATGACATTTAGTTCCTAGACCAAATGATTATACCATTATTGGTACCAAATGGGTATTTAGGAACAAATTGGACGAAAGCGGACTTGTAATTAGAAACAAAGCTAGACTAGTAGCCAAAGGGTATTCCCAGGAAGAAGGGATTGATTTTGAAGAATCGTATGCACCTGTGGCTAGATTAGAAGCCATACGCATTTTACTAGCATTTGCTTCTCACATGAATTTTAAATTGTTTCAAATGGATGTGAAAAGCGCATTTTTGAATGGGTACTTGAATGAAGAAGTATATGTTGAACAACCCCCTGGATTTGATGAAAATGATCAATCAAAATATGTTTATAAGCTGACCAAAGCATTATATGGACTGAAACAAGCACCACGAGCTTGGTATGAAAGGTTAAATAGATTTTTGATTGATCATAAATTTCAAAGAGGAAAAGTTGATACTACTTTATTCATCAAGTATAAAAGTAAAAATATTTTAATTGTGCAAATCTATGTAGATGATATAATATTTGGTGCTACTGATGAAACTCTGTGCCAAGAATTTTCTAAGATTATACAGAGCGAATTTGAAATGAGCATGATGGGAGAATTAAATTTCTTCCTTGGATTGCAAATCAAGCAACAAAGAGAAGGAATATTCATAAATCAGTCCAAGTACGTCAAAGAAATGCTAAAGAAATTTGAAATGCAAACTAGCAAAGGAACAAATATTCCAATGAGTTCAACAATCAAGATCGACACGGACAAAAACGGTAAATGTATCGATCAAAAGCTTTATAGAAGTATGATAGGATCATTGTTATATTTAACTGCTTCTAGACCGGATATTCTTTTCAGTGTATGTATGTGTTCCAGATTCCAAGCATGTCCTAAAGAATCACATTTATTAGCTGTAAAAAGAATTTTTAAATATTTGATAAATACCACTAATCTTGGACTATGGTATCCAAAGGGGTCAACATTTGACTTAATCGGCTACTCGGATGCGGATTTTTCCGGTTACAAAGTAGATAAAAAGAGTACTAGTGGAACCTGTCAATTTCTTAGAAATATGTTGGTTTCATAGTATTCAAGGAAACAAACTAGTGTTGCTCTATCTACGGTAGAAGCCGAATATATGGCCGCCGGAAGTTGTTGTGCCCAACTACTTTAGAAGAAACAACAATTGAAAGACTATGGTATTGATTATTATAACATTCCAATTAAATGTGACAATACAAGTGCAATTTGTTTAACTAAAAATCCAGTATTGCATTCTAGAACCAAGCATATAAATGTAAGACATCATTTTATTCGTGAACATGTTGAAAGTCATGATGTTTGTTTGGAATATGTGAAAACTAAGGATCAAATTGCTGATATATTCACCAAACCTCTAGCAAAGGAACCATTCTACAAAATTAGAAATTAAATGGGGATGATTGAATTAAATTAAGAACAATTAGACAGGAAAATCAAACCTGAAAAGTTCAAGTCGATAGTGAAGTCGACTCCGAGAAAGCCAAGTCGACTCCACTGAAGTCGACTTAAGGGATATGAAGTCAACTCCGCCTCTGAGGCGAAGTCGACTCCGCTGGGTCGAAGTCGACTTCGCCTAGGGCAAAGTCGCTCCGCGCGGGCGACCGTCGGACTTCCGTCTTTTCTCTCCTTTTTTCTTTCTTTCTTCTTCTCTCTCCTCTCATTTCTTCCCACGCTGGCAGCCTTATTTTCTCCTTCCTCCGGCATTTCTCTGACTCTCCGGCATTCCCTTTCTCTCTCAGCTCCCTCTATTTATCTTCATCTCTCTCTCTTCCAGCTCTCTCTCGGTTCTCTCCATTAATCTCTCCATTCCTCTCTTAAATCTCAAAATCCATCTCAAATGGCTCCTAAATCTCGACTTCCCAAGCTAGCGGTATCTAAACCATCTCTAAGGCCTGTACCTAGACCTTCTGAATCAGCCATAGATGAGGAAATTCCCAGGAGGCAGAGAACTCCTGCGAAACGGGCCAGGGAAGAACCTTCAACTTCAACAAGTCGAAGGGTTAGATTTCAGACTGCCACCCCATCCTCAGCTCGAGCTCAGAGGTCAGAAAGTCAACCTCAAAGCTCAAATACTGGAGAAAGAAGAACTCCAGCCACAAAAGGGCAAGTTCTGAAAATGCCCACAACCTACTTCAAAACCGAGCTTCAGCATAGTAGATTCTATAAGCACTTTTATGAACGGAAGGTATTCATTCCTAAAATTATAGACTTTAAGTTCTTGAGCGAGTATGAATTTGGAATTGAAGAATTGTTAGATTTCCAAGGCTGGACTAGTTTGTTGAAAGCAGATGACAGAGTATATCCTGACCTGACTAGGATATTTTACTACTTATGGGATGATAACTCCTTTAACACATATGTAAAAGGAGTAGAAATGTTCTTAGGAACTATGAGAACAGCAAGTCTAGGAAATGCACTGATGAAAATAGGAAGAATCCTACATGTACCATACGAAGAAGGGCAGCTTCCTGAGGATCTAACCCTGGATCAGATGTATAATCAGCTAACAAAGAGCAACAAATATCACCCGGGCATTAAGTTTTTACATTATATGGATTTATCTCACAGACTTAGGGTGCTCAGGTTACTCATTGCACATTGCATATACCTTAAAGGTGGAGGCAGAAATCAGCTAAATCCACAAGAAGTTGGGATTTTGTGGAAAGTAGCAAATAAAGTCAAGGTCAGCTTACCAAGATTATTTTTAGAAGCCTTGGCATCTCGAAAGGATAACCCACGAGGAGTTTTACCTTATGGGACATGGATCACGAGGATCCTAGAACATTATGAAGTGGATATTGACGGTGAACCTTTTGAAATCCCAAAATCCACAAATGCCATCAATAAGGCATTGCTCCAAAGGATGAAAATTAATTTGGAGCAGTTCAGAGCAGACCGGATTCAGGAACGGATGGGAGAGCCGGCTCCAGAAGAGGCCGAACATGCACAGGCTGAGGGGGAGCAGCCCCCGCTATCTCCAGAAGCTCAACCGGCTCCACTACAGGCGGAGGAGCCAGCCTCACCCATGTCACACGGCTCCTGCTCACCTCATGGTTCACAAATTCCAGATCTTGCACCACATCCCCCATTATGGGACACTTCGGTGAATTCCATTCGAGTCCATCTTGAGCAGCTAAAGGACCGATTAACTAGCCAAATTTCCGGGGTCCAAAATGCCATAACAGATATGCATTCATGCCAAGATCGTATGGATCGGGAGCTTCGAACCATTCGCTACCACCTGGCATCCGGGCATCATCGAAATAAGCCCATACCCGAACTGGATCCGTTTGATACCGGATCAGTTCATCGAGATGCTACCGCAGCACCCGTTTCATCCTTTTATTCTTCTGCCCATATTCGACCTATCAAACCTACCCAAAATTCATATCCCATTTCCAAGTTTCAATTCACCAAATCTTTGGTAATTGAATCTTATTTTGACTGATTGACAAAAAGGGGGAGATAGGATAGGTTTGGTTGAGTTTTAGGAGATAGGAGTTAAATTTAGACTTTCAAGTTTTTTTTTGGTTGGGTAGCTTGTATATAGGTTTTTTTTACTTTGCACTGTAATCTGTATGAATTATGCTAATATGAAAAAGTTTGAATTATGCTCTGATTAAGTTTGCTCTATTTTGGAAATTATCTGTTTACTCTGTTTTGGAAGTTATTGAATATTTGAACAAAGTATAATAAATATGACATATTTGAAAGGTACAAACTCAAATTAGTTTTGTCAATCATCAAAAAGGGGGAGATTGTTGGAAACAATAGTTGAATCAAAAAAAAAATTGACCAAAGCACAAGTTTTGATGATTAACAAAAACAAATTTGAGTACGTTATGATTATTAATGAGTTTTGTGAATATCTTTAAGGAATGAAAAATCAAACCAAGTCGGTCATCAAGTCGACTCCGACTTCGACTTAGGCGAAGTCGATCCCGAAGTCGACTCCGCAAGCGACTTCAACAGGCATTTTTTTGACAGTGTTAAAATTGGGGATTTGAACATCCGAAGTCGCAGATGAAGTCGACTCCACTTGCGACTTGACGCCAAGCCGCAGACAAAGTCGACCTAGAATCAACTTGGAGCAGCATTTCCCTCCCAGCGTTGATTTTGGAAGACAGAACAACTGAAGTCGCAGATGAAGTCGACTCCACTTGCGACTTGGGTTAAGTCGCAGACGAAGTCGACTCCAGTATCGACTTCAAGCAGCAACTTTCCTCCAGCGTTGAATCAAGTAGCAAAACTTTTTGAAGTCGCAACCGAAGTCGACTCCACATGCGACTTGGGTGAAGTCGCAGGCAAAGTCGACTCTAGCATCAACTTCAACATGATAAGATAGATTTTCAAGAACAAGTCTAAGCACTAGTCCACTTCGAGATAAAGACAACTCAAGTTTCTCAAACTTGAATGTATGAAGACTAATTCAAGTTTAAAGCAAGGAAGAAACATGGATTCATTCCAAATCAAAGTTGGAATAGTTCATACAAGATTCAAGTTCCTCAAGTTCACGGGACTTAAAGCTAAGTCTGTACAAATAAGCTTCTAAGTATTGAAAGACATAAGAAGAAGAAGAAGTTAAGCAAACAAGAGATATATCAACAAAGATCAAACTGACTTGGCACAAGGAAATAGCCAAGTCGCACACCAAGTCGATGCCAAGATCGACTTGAGGTCAAGTCGCACCCCAAGTCGACTCCAAGATCGACTTGAGACCAAGTCTCAAGCCAAGTCGACCCAGAAGATAGACTTGGAAGCTGAAGAACAACCGAAGTCGCACACGAAGTCGACTCCAGCATGCTACTTGGGCGAAGTCGCACACGAAGTCGACTCCACCTACGACTTGGAGACGTAACGTTCGAATTTTTGAACGTTGGAACATTTATTACGCGCCAACCAACTCTATAACGTTCAAAATGTTGGTCCCGAGTTGATTGCTAAACCCAAGAGGGGAGGGGTGAATTGGGTTCTTTAAAATTTCTTTGGTAAACTTAAAAATCTTAACCCCTTGAAAAAATTAATCCCCTTTTTAAGCGAATGGAGAGCAAATAAGATAAAGCAGTAAAAATAAGTAGAACACAAGATTTATAGTGGTTCGGGCAAACCTTCCCTACTCCACTCTTCCAAGCTCACACTCCGTTGTGACTTGGGTTCCACTATGTATTCCAAGAATACACTTAGAGTCACCGCTCTCTTCTAGATTCAAAGCTCTAGGGGGCATACACAACTAGAGCCACTTGCTCTCTTCTAGATTCAAAGCTCTAGGGGGCATACACAACTAGAGCCACTTGCTCTCTTCTAGATTCAAAGCTCTAGGGGGCATACACAACTAGAGCCACTTGCTCTCTTCTAGATTCAAAGCTCTAGGGGGCATACACAACTAGAGCCACTTGCTCTCTTCTAGATTCAAAGCTCTAGGGGGCATACACAACTAGAGCCACTTGCTCTCTTCTAGATTCAAAGCTCTAGGGGGCATACACAACTAGAGCCACTTGCTCTCTTCTAGATTCAAAGCTCTAGGGGGCATATACAATCACTTGCACAAGTAGGTGATGAGTCTCACTCCAATCACACCCTACTTTGCATACACTTGATCTTAGCTACTCAAGCTAAATCAAGATTTATACAACCAAATAAAGAAATGAATAAAAACTACACTTTACAGATTTGTGTAGGCAGTTTTGAGCTCGAGGAAGAAATCAAAAATAGCTTGAATGATGATTGTTGAAGCAACTTGCAGTTTGAAGCTCTTTCTTCCCTTGAAACACTCAAATATGGAGAAAAGGTATTTGAAAGTCTTTCTTGCACTTCTTTTCTTTCTTTGATCTTTAGAGTAGTGTCTCTTTCTTCTTCTTACGTTCATTTGAATGTCCTTTTATAGATTGAGGAAAATATGAACGTTGTAGAAGTGGTTGGCGTGCAATAAATGAACTCCAACGTTCAAAAATTTGACCGTTATTCTCCAAGTCTAAGATGAAGTCGACTTGGCCTGCGACTTGGCTTCCAAGTCGCACATGGAGTCGACTTGGCCTGCGACTTGGGTTCTTCAGAAACTCAAGTCTGAGACTTGGGTCGACTTGGCTTTCAGACTTTAACTCAAGTCGATCCTGAAGTCGACTTGGGTTGCGACTTGGCTTGGTCTATTGCAGAAACGCCTTGATCTTCTTGAAATGTCTTGAATCTTGCAAACCATTTGAAAGCTTTGAGTTCTTGCACAATATATGTATGTTCCTTGCTTTGCTTTGGACTCACTTGGTCTTCATGACTTGGATTTTACTCCATTTGGAAGCTAGCTTGAAGATTTGCTTTGAGCTTGATAGACTTGATTTGAATGTAGAACATGATTCTTAACTTTGAAGTTGACTCATTTGTTTTTCATCTTGATTCCTTGGACTTGAGTGATAAATCCTCTTGAATATCTTGAAAACAGCATCTTTGAAAGTTTGAACTTCTCAAGTCGTGGATGGAGTCGACCTGGCCTGCGACTTCACCCAAGTCGCACCTGGAGTCGACTTCGTTTGCGACTTCATTATGTTCGTTTCCACTTTTCAGATCTGGATACTCCAAGTCGATGCTGGAGTCGACTTCGTCTGCGACTTGACTTCCCAAGTCGCAAGTGGAGTCGACTTGACTTGCGACTTCACCTGTTGCTTTTTGGGATTCATTCTCAAGTCGATATTTGAGTCGACTTTGGGATCGACTTCACCCAAGTCGAAGTCTAAGTCGACTTGGAGATCGACTTGACCTCTTTGCTTTCCTTAAACACTTGTCAAACATGTTAGTACTCTTTATATACTCAAATAAGTTCTTGTTAATCATCAAAACTCAGGCTTTGGTCAATTTAAATTATTTTGAACATTGTTTCCAACAATCTCCCCCTTTTTGATGATTGACAAAACTTCATTTGAGTTGATACCTTTCAAAAATTTCAAACATATTCATTTGAGAAAACAGAGCATATAGGTATCGTTGAACATATAATTTAGAGTTTTGAGAACATTTAATCATTTTGGCATAAAGTATGCTTGAATATCTTACAAGCCATATATTGAGTATTAATCATTGAGAGTACTTTGTATTGTAATCATTGATCAAATATATCATTCATTCAACTCTGTATCAATCATATATAAACCAATTATCATATCAAACATCATTTCATATATATGTGAAGTTTCATTACAGAATACAATGAAGCATAAATGAAACTATCCTAGATACAAACTACCCAACCCAAAAATAAAAACACTCAAATCTAACCTGTCTTCCTCCCCCTTTTTGTCAATCATTCAAAAAGTACTAAAGACTTGGTAAATTGAAATTGAGAGATGGGATAGAGAATAGGTTTGATGGGACAATGATGGGCCGAGGAGTAAACAAGAGAAGCGTGATCGGGAGTTGCCTCTCTATGAACTGAACCCGACTCGTAGGGATCGAGTTCAGGCATGGGTCTCTTTTTATGATGGCCTGAGGCAAGATGATAGCGGATATGTTGCATTTCCCGCTCGATTCTATCTTGTCGGGAATGCATATCTTCAAGTGCATTAAGGACACCGGTGACAAGACTTGTCATCCGGTTTTCTTGTTGTTCCATTTCAGCCCTCATGGCTATGATTTCATCTTTCAAATCCTTTAGGGTGACCTCCTCAGAAGAGGTTGGAGGCACCCGTTCTCTTGCAGCGGACCCTTGTGGAGAATAGGATCCGTGTGATATGGGAGATGCTGGCTCCTCTTGAGCAGGTGGTGCCGCGGGAGGTTGCTCCCCCTCAGCTTGTGCATTGTCTGCTTGCTCTTCTTCTGTAGCTTCATGCCTTAGTTCAAGCAGATTGATCTTCATTCTCTGGATTAGTGCTTTATTTATGGCATTTGTGGATTTGAGCACTTCGAAAGGCTCGCCTTCAATATCCACTTTGATGAATTCCAAAATCTTTGTGATCCATGTGCCATAGGGAAGGACTCCTCGTGGGTTGTCCTTTCTACTTGCCAAGGCTTCTAGAAATAATTTGGGTATGCTCACTTTGACCCTGTTGGCCACTTTCCATAATATCCCAGCTTCCTGTGGATTCAATTGATTTCTTCCACCGCCCTTTGGGTAGATGCAGTGGGCAATGAGAAGCCTTAGTACCCGAAGTCTGGGTGACAAATCCATATACCGAAGGAATTTGATTCCCGGATGGTACTTGTTGCTCCGAGTGAGCTGATTATACATTTGATCCAAGGTGAGGTCTTCTGGGATAGGCTCATCCTCGTACGGGACTCCAAGTATGTGTCCTAAATGACTCATTACTTCAGTCGGTCCTGCAACTATCCCGATTCCAAGATCCATTTCGACTCCTTTTACGAAGGTTCCAAAATATTCTTCATCCCAAAGATAATAAAACATTCGAGTAAGATCTGGATAGACCCTTTCGTCTTCCTTTAGCAAATTGGTCCATCCTTGAAAATCCAATAGATCTTCTATGTCGGATCCATATTCTTTCAGGAAATTAAAATCTATAATCTTGGGTATGAATACCTTCCGTTCGTAGAACTTTTTGTAGAATCGGCTATGTTGGAGCTCGGTTTTGAAGTAGGTAGTGGGCATCTTCAATACTTGAGCTTTCCCAGCTGCAGTGCCCCTTCTGCTTGTTCCGGATTGTGTGCTCTGTGAGGTTTGTTGATTTTCTGACCTGGGTGCTTGATCAGATGATTGAGTGGAGGTTTGGAATCGAACCCGTTTACCCGTTGAAGTTGAGGGTTCTTCTCGAACCCGTTTTGCAGGTGTCCTAGCTCTCCTAGGGACTTCTTCCTCAGTGTGAGATGTGGGAGGTCTAGGCACAGGCTTTTTTGATGGTTTGGAGACGGCTTTCTTCGGGGCCATTGAGATGGGATTTATGGAATCTGAGAGGGAATGCTAGTGAAAGAGAGAAAGTTTGAGAGATAGTGTGAGAGAGAGCAAAAGAAGAGAGTTGAGAGAGAGAGACTAGGAGAGAGGCAGTGAGAGAGTAGGAGTCGCCGGAGAGGGAGAGGATTCCCGGAGAGAAAAAGGGAATCGATGGAGAAATGGAAATAGCTGGAGAAGAGAGAGATAAGAAAGAAACAGGGAAGCCGGAAAGAAATGAGGAAGAAAAGAAAGAGAAGAAGAAGAAATAGGCATGGAAGTCGGACGGTCGCGCTCGCGGAGTCGACTTGCCCTAGGCGAAGTCGACTTCGGTCCTTCTGGAGTCGACTTCGCCTGGAGGCGGAGTCGACTTCGACCCTAGCGGAGTCGACTTCGCTTCTAAAGCGGAGTCGACCTGGCGTCCCTGGAGTCGACTTGACTCATCGACTTGACATTTTCCAATTTAATTTTCTTATGAATTTTTCTTAGTTAAGCTCTATCATCCCCATATCATTCCTAATCTTATAAAATGAATCTTTGGCTAGAGGTTTGGTAAAGATATCAGCAATTTGGTCTTCTGTTTTCACATATTCTAAGCACACATCATGATTTTCAACATGTTCTCTAATAAAATGGTGTCTTACATCAATATGTTTAGTTCTTGAATGCAGTACAGGATTTTTAGTTAAACATATTGCACTTGTATTATCACATCTAATTGGAATATCAACATATTCAATACCATAATCCTTTAATTGTTGTTTCATCCAAAGTAGTTGGGCACAACAACTACCGGCGGCTATGTATTCGGCTTCCGCAGTAGATAGTGCAACACTTGTTTGTTTTCTTGAATGCCATGAAACTAGCATATGTCCAAGAAATTGACAAGTTCCACTGGTACTTTTTCTATCCACTTTATATCCGGCAAAGTCTGCATCCGAATAGCCGATTAGATCAAAGGTTGACCCCTTTGGATACCATAGTCCAAGGTTTGTAGTTTTTATCAAATATTTAAAAATTCTTTTTACAGTAAGTAGATGTGATTCTTTGGGACATGCTTGAAATCTAGAGCACATACAAACACTAAATAAGATATCGGGTCTAGAAGGAGTTAAATAAAGCAAAGATCCTATCATGCTCCTATAAAGCTTTTGATCGATACTTTTACCGTTTTCATCCGTGTCGATTTTGATTGTTGAGCTCATTGGAGTGTTTTCTCCTTTGCTATTCTGCATTCCAAATTTCTTGAGCATCTCTTTGACATACTTGGACTGGTTCAGAAATATTCCTTCACTTTGTTGCTTGATTTGTAGTCCAAGGAAGAAATTTAATTCTCCCATCATGCTCATTTCGAATTCATTCTGCATAATCTTAGAAAATTCTTGGCGTAGATTTTCGTCAGTAGCACCGAAGATTATGTCATCTACATAAATTTGTACAATTAAAATATTACTATTTTTATATTTGATGAACAAAGTAGTGTCAACTTTCCCTCTTTGAAATTTATGATCAATCAAAAATTTGTTCAACCTTTCATACCAAGCTCTTGGAGCTTGTTTTAATCCATATAGTGCTTTGGTCAATTTATACACATATTTTGATTGATCCTTATCTTCAAAACCAGGGGGTTGTTCAACATATACTTCTTCATTCAAATAGCCATTCAAGAATGCACTCTTCACATCCATTTGGAACAATTTGAAATTCATATGTGAAGCGAATGCTAATAAGATACGTACGGGTGCATATGATTCTTCAAAATCAATTCCTTCTTCTTGGGAGTACCCTTTGGCTACTAATCGTGCCTTGTTTCTAATTACAAGACCGCTTTCGTCTAATTTGTTCCTAAATACCCATTTTGTACCAATGACTATATGATTGTTTGGTCTAGGAACTAAATGCCATACATTGTTTCTTTCGAATTGATTTAGCTCTTCTTGCATTGAAATAACCCAATGTTTATCATTAAGAGCTTGTTCAATGGTATTTGGTTCAATTTTCGATACAAACGCATATTGGCCATAAACGTTTTGTTTTGATCTTCTAGTTTTTACTCCTTCATACATGTTTCCAATAACTTGTTCAATTGGATGGGCATTTTTGAACTTTAAATCAGTTGGAGGTTTGTAAGAGTCATTACCTTCACTTACCTCTTCCTCCTCTGGATTTTCTGGCTTGAGCTCGAGTTCCTTTGGTTGTTCTTTGCTTTTTGTCTCATCTGCATCACTTAGTTCATCCTCCTTTCTCGGACTTTGGTTAATTTCATCAAATACAACATGTATGGATTCTTCTACAACTTGATTTCGTTTGTTGAATACTCTATATGCTTTGCTATTTGAAGAATAACCAAGGAATATAGCCTCATCGCTTTTGGTATCTAATTTGCCCAAATTGGTTTTTCCATTGTTTAAAACATAGCATGTACATCCAAAAGCATGAAAATATGAGATATTTGGTTTCCTTCCTTTCCATAGTTCATATGGGGTCTTTTTCAAGATTACTCGAATGGTAACTCGGTTCAAAACATGACAAGCTGTACTCACAGCTTCACCCCAAAATTTCTTGGATAAATTGCTCTCATTGTAACGCCCCATTCATAAAAAAATACTCAATAACTAATCAACGGCGCTACACAATCATAGAAAAATTCGGCAGCATCTCCCCATAACATACAAGGGGTAATATAGAATACATGACCTGATATTCATTACATTTCCATCTGTAACATTCAATCCTATTTATATACTTGCATCTTCATATAATAAGAACATTCATATAGAAGGAAATCATTACATATTTTCCTTACACAACAAACAGATATAATAGTCATGCATATGTGCATCAACAAGGATTATAATCCAATCTGAAATACCAAATACATTATAGTTGTCAAAACGAATCCACCTAAGTCATTGTCTACATATATGATTATCAAAAGAGCACAAGTCTAAAAGAACTGGAATCAACATATTGTGCTAGGGTATCTCATGTTTGATCTTCAACTTGTCCCATCCTTAAGTTCTCCTTCTGACCTGCGATCTAAAACCACAATAACAATGATATGAGTCTAAATAGACCCAGTAAGTAGATAGTGGTTAGCACAAAGTGCAAATAAGCATAATGATGGATACTCATACAGTGATGAAGCTAATACACATAGGTCCAATACCCACTCCCAAGATCGTATACATATAACCATACACACAAATTGACCAACACAACCAATCATCTACTCATGTCCATCAAGGGCCATGAACAACCCTCTCCTCATGTCAATCAGGGGCCATGAACAACCCTTACAACCAACTATTTGAGATAACGCATCATACATAACAGACAATGAAACACATCGCAAACCACGCATATAACAGCCACTTGCTCTCTTCTAGATTCAAAGCTCTAGGGGGCATACACAACTAGAGCCACTTGCTCTCTTCTAGATTCAAAGCTCTAGGGGGCATACACAACTAGAGCCACTTGCTCTCTTCTAGATTCAAAGCTCTAGGGGGCATACACAACTAGAGCCACTTGCTCTCTTCTAGATTCAAAGCTCTAGGGGGCATACACAACTAGAGCCACTTGCTCTCTTCTAGATTCAAAGCTCTAGGGGGCATATACAATCACTTGCACAAGTAGGTGATGAGTCTCACTCCAATCACACCCTACTTTGCATACACTTGATCTTAGCTACTCAAGCTAAATCAAGATTTATACAACCAAATAAAGAAATGAATAAAAACTACACTTTACAGATTTGTGTAGGCAGTTTTGAGCTCGAGGAAGAAATCAAAAATAGCTTGAATGATGATTGTTGAAGCAACTTGCAGTTTGAAGCTCTTTCTTCCCTTGAAACACTCAAATATGGAGAAAAGGTATTTGAAAGTCTTTCTTGCACTTCTTTTCTTTCTTTGATCTTTAGAGTAGTGTCTCTTTCTTCTTCTTACGTTCATTTGAATGTCCTTTTATAGATTGAGGAAAATATGAACGTTGTAGAAGTGGTTGGCGTGCAATAAATGAACTCCAACGTTCAAAAATTTGACCGTTATTCTCCAAGTCTAAGATGAAGTCGACTTGGCCTGCGACTTGGCTTCCAAGTCGCACATGGAGTCGACTTGGCCTGCGACTTGGGTTCTTCAGAAACTCAAGTCTGACACTTGGGTCGACTTGGCTTTCAGACTTTAACTCAAGTCGATCCTGAAGTCGACTTGGGTTGCGACTTGGCTTGGTCTATTGCAGAAACGCCTTGATCTTCTTGAAATGTCTTGAATCTTGCAAACCATTTGAAAGCTTTGAGTTCTTGCACAATATATGTATGTTCCTTGCTTTGCTTTGGACTCACTTGGTCTTCATGACTTGGATTTTACTCCATTTGGAAGCTAGCTTGAAGATTTGCTTTGAGCTTGATAGACTTGATTTGAATGTAGAACATGATTCTTAACTTTGAAGTTGACTCATTTGTTTTTCATCTTGATTCCTTGGACTTGAGTGATAAATCCTCTTGAATATCTTGAAAACAGCATCTTTGAAAGTTTGAACTTCTCAAGTCGTGGATGGAGTCGACCTGGCCTGCGACTTCACCCAAGTCGCACCTGGAGTCGACTTCGTTTGCGACTTCATTATGTTCGTTTCCACTTTTCAGATCTGGATACTCCAAGTCGATGCTGGAGTCGACTTCGACTTCGTTTGCGACTTCATTATGTTCGTTTGCGACTTCACCTGTTGCTTTTTGGGATTCATTCTCAAGTCGATATTTGAGTCGACTTTGGGATCGACTTCACCCAAGTCGAAGTCTAAGTCGACTTGGAGATCCACTTGACCTCTTTGCTTTCCTTAAACACTTGTCAAACATGTTAGTACTCTTTATATACTCAAATAAGTTCTTGTTAATCATCAAAACTCAGGCTTTGGTCAATTTAAATTATTTTGAACATTATTTCCAACACAAAATTCTCCCTCTTCTATATATAGACACTCAAGTAAACGTGGATAAACACAAGAAAGAGTTGAAAAAGAGGAAAGAAGTGCTACTAAGAGCTTTTATCTACTTTTCTCTACAATTGAGTGATCTATTCATTTTCAAAGGAAGAACAAGCTTCAATGTTCCGATTTGCTTCAGTGTAATACGATTGGTTGCTTCTACAGATTCTTCCTCGAGCTGAAACTTGCTACACAAATCAGTAAAGTGTAGATTTCTTCTATTTTCATATTGTTGTTTGTTTTTAGTGCTTGGTTTGAGTTTGGTGGTTCAAACCAAGACATAGAAAGTAGAGTTGTGATTGGAGTGTAACTCATCACCTACTTATGTTGATTGTATATGCCCCCTAGAGCTAGAATCTAGAAGAGAGCGGAGACTCTAGTTGTATTCGCGGAATACATAGCGGAACCCAAGTCACAAGGGTGTGTGAGCTTGGAAGAGTGGAGTAGGGAAAGGTTGCCCGAACCACTATAAATCTTGTCTAATGTTTGTCATATTTGCTTTCATTATCTTATTGCTTTCTATTTGTTACACTCAAGGGGATTAAACTTTAAAGGAGTTAAGTTTTAATTTACCAAAGAATTTTTAAGAACCCAATTCACCCCTCCCCTCTTAGATTTTGCCAGTAACTCAGGACCAACAAGGATCATGTTATGAAAGTATGTTCCCTGAGCTGGCGTACCGTCACATGAAGGATTATGTCATGAATGGAAATGATGCATTTGCACATCCAATGATTATGAGATGCCCAAAAATTGGGATTTACGAATGGTTTACATGAATGATTTTCATGAATGGTTTATGAAAGGTTTCCAAGAATGGTTTACGAAAAGATTTCCATTTCATCGGTAGTTGATCACTTGCTAAGTGTCTCCTACCGAATGGAGAGAAATGCATTTAAACGAGAACGAAAGATGCTTGCTTATTGAGTTTTGACTCATGTTTTGTTTTCCCACCTTAGATAGGTGCAGGAAAAATTCAAGTGATGAAAAGCATGTTCTCGCTGAAAAAGGAAGAAGGAATTTTCAAAGGTTTGTAATCCTTTGTGTGTGGAAGCATGAACGAATGCCCTAAGGGATATGTTACTGTTAGTACATATGTTCAGGATACCTTGCATAGGTATTATAGGATTGAGAAGGCAAAAGATTTAAAATGCCTTGTATAGATATGATATGACTGAGATAAGGAATGCCTTAAATGATAAATGCTTGAATGCTAAGAACTGATGGATGTATGTATGAATGAAATGATAAGGACATGATTAGGTTAAGAGGACCTTTAACGTAGAAGAGCAAGTTGAGATGTTATGGATGAAATGCGCACTTGATATGTGCAATTGATTACAAGCGTATTGTTGCTTGTAAGATGAATGAAGTGAAATGCAAAGAAATGAAATGGTAATGGATAAAAGAAATGAATTTTTTTTGGACGAGATCCAATTAAGAACCCGCCGCGTGATCAGGGCAACAATCCTGATTCACATCTACCAATTGATAAGATCTTGGAGTAAGGTTGTGATGCTCGAGCTGGGGCGCCACATTCTCTCTTCATGTTATTTCACCAATAATCCTTTTTAAGGTCATGGTACATTTCAGGATTTGATTCTTCAGTTCAACTTAATTTGGTACATAAATGCGATTTTTACATCGAAATATACCTTGATCATTGACATTATACTCACTAGGATCCTTTTGCAACATTCAATCCATATATTTCTTTAAGTTTGCATCATTTTGTTATCCATATTTAATTTTCTCAAAAAATGAAGACTGTAACCGCGTTTTAGACAACCTTGTTTGTATTCCAAGTGGACATACAATTAATTCTAATTGTCTTATTTCTCGAAGTAATCCTTCCTCCTTAGTGATCAGATGAGCCACTCTAGCATTTCGAATTAAAGCCTCTATCACTACATTTCCTTTGCTTAGGTGATATAAAATATTAATATCATAGTCCTTAAGTAATTCAAGTCATCTCCTTTGTCTTATGTTAATCTCTTTTTGAGTGAAAATATACTTGAGACTTTTTTTATTAGTATAAATTTCACACTTAGCACCATATAAATAATGTATCCATATTTTCAATGTAAACATCACTGCTGCAAGTTCCCAATCATGAGTTGAATAATTTACCTCGTTAGGCTTGAGTTGTTGAGATTCATAAGCTGTAACTTTTTCTCATTACATAAGTACACATCCCAATCCCTTCTTCAAGGCATCACTATACACTACAAACCCTTCATTTCCCTCAGGTAGGGTTAAAATAGGTGCTTCAATTCTTAAAAATTACTTTCACATTCATCTAACCAATATATCGAACACCTTTTCATGTTAATTAGGTAAGTGGTGTAGATAACTATGAAAATCTCTCTATAAATCTTCTATAATAGCCAGCCAATCTCAAGAAACTTTTAATTTCTGTAATGCTTGTTGGTCTTGGCCATTTAAGTACTGCCTCTATCTTTTGATGGTCAACCTGAATTCCTTTTACTGATATAATATGCCCTAAAAATGCGACTTGTTTCAACCAAGATTCAAAATTCTTTAATTTGGCATACAATTTTCTCTTTTCTCAACTTGTCTAACACCATTCTAAGATGCACCTGGTGTTCTTTCACTGATTTTGAGTAAATTAAAATGTTGTCAATGAGCATCATGATAAATTGATCCAAGTATTCCTGAAATATTCCATTCATCATATCATGAATACAAAAGGAGTATTTGTAAGTCCAAATGGTATAAAATTCATAGTGTTTATATCTGATTCGAAATGCAGTTTTATGAATATCACTAGGGCTGATTCTAAATTGATGGCAACCTAATTGTAAGTCTATTTTTGAAAAAGCTTATGCTCATTTCAATTGATTAAAAAAATTATCAAATCGAGGAAGATGATATTTATTTTTCACAGTGAAGCTATTCAGTTCTTTGTAATTAATGTAGAGTCTTAAACTTCCATCTTTCTTTCTTACAATAATATCAGGGCTCCCCATTGCGATACATTGGATCTAATAAAGCCCTTATTTGGTAATTCTTGAAACTAGGTTTTCAATTCAGCCATTTCCGTTAGAGCCATGCGGTATGAGGTCTTAGATATTGGAGTTGTGTCTGGTATAATATCAATTATCATATCCGCTTCTATTTCTAGGTTTAGGATAGACAACTCCTTCGGAAGAACATCGAGAAATTCATTTACCACTGGGATTTGTTCAAATTGTGTTTCATTCCCTTCTACAGCGTTGATTGTTATGAGATAAGCTTGACATTATTGGCGGACCAATGGATATTTCTTTATGTGGAGCTGCTTCAAATTGTACTTCTTGTGTTTATAATTTATAGTGACTCCCCATCGGCTCAACCAATCCATACCCAATATTATATCGAACTCCATTATAGATAATAGGATTAGGTCTACTTCTAAAATTATTGAACCCATCCAAATAGGGCACACTTTGCAAATTTGATTAATACTTGTCAACCTATACAGGTCTACATGAATAGTACTATTCGTTTCTTCTATTGGCAGTGCATGCTATAAATAAATGTGTAGCACCAGAATCAAATAATGCTACTCTAAAATGTAAATCATACCTTTAACAACCTTTCCTCTTGTTCTTGTGACTCCATGCTAGTCAATGCAGGCACTTGCACCGGATTTGTAGAAGTACCCTGTCAATTAGAAGCTGCAATCATTTTCTGTAGGGATGGTCTATTGTAAAATAAATAGCAAATCAACCATAATCCATATTTTGATGATTAACAACTCAATTTGAGAAGTTTTAAGGTACTAACACGTGTATGAGATGATTTAAGGATCAAAGTTTTCAAGATTCAAAGCATAGTAAGTCAAGCCACATGCCAAGTCGACTCAGGCATTGATTTAGGCCAAGTTGATACCCAAGTCGACTCTAGTATCTACTTCAGAGGATTATTTTTGGACAACGCTGACAATGCGGACGCCCAAGCAAGCGAAGTCACAACTAAAGTTGACTCCGTATGCGACTTGGGTCAAGTTACAACACAAGTTGACTCCGTCAGCAACTTGGATAATCTCTAGGAGTCCGATGTTAAGTCTAATGAAGTCAAGTCGCAACCGAAGTCTACTCTGTCATGCAACTTGGGTGAAGTCACAGACAAACACATGACTTGAGTGAAGTCGCAACCCAAGTCAACCCTAGCATTCGACTTGAGCACAAGGAGATTAAAACCAAGAAGTTTCAAGTCCAAGAATGACATGAATAGCTCAAGCAACATTATTTCAATATGATTCAAGATCCAAGTCTCAAGCCTATTAGTGAACTTTCAAATAGGCATGACCAAGCTCAATGACTAAGAAGTACAAAGGCTTATTTGTACAAATGAAAGCTTTAGAAGCCACAATAAGAAGGAACAAGGAAGTATATGTTATGGTATTAAATTTGAGAACTACTAAAATTCCAATGAGCATGGTAGTGTGTGAAGTCGCAACCTAAGTCAACTTCATATGCGATTTGAGTGAAGTCCGAGGCCAAGTTGAGCTGAAATGGAACTTGAAACTGAAAAGCTGAAAACCGAAGTCGCAACCTAAGTTGGCTCTAGTCTATGACTTGGGTGAAGTTGCACCCAAGTCGATTCTAGTGCGACTTTGATCGCAACGGTCAAAAAAATTCGAACGTTGGCGCATTAAATGCATGCCACCTACCCCCAAATGTTCGGATTTCTCCCTTTTCTATTTAATACTTGTCAAATGAAGTGGAGAAGGTTAGCGAGAGCATCAATTAAGCCTCTCCCTTCCAACTTATAAGAATTCAAGTGCTTTTTAAGGAGATCTACAAGAAGAACTGTGCCTTTGGTTGCAAGTGCTGAAGTGTTCTTTCATCAACTCACTCTACACGTTTTTCTCAGCACTGAAAATTTCTCTATACATCTGTAAAGTGTAGATTTTCATTTCTATTCATTATTTTGTGATTCCACTTGGTTTGGTATTGGATATCAAGACCAAGTGAAGAAAAGTAGTGTATGGTTGGAGTATGACTCGTCACTTACTTGTGTGAAAATTGTAAAGGCCCCCTAGAGCTGAAGCGAGGGTTCTAGTTGTAATTCCATTGATATAATATAACCCAAGGCACAAGGGTGAGTTCTTTGAGGAGTGGAATAGAGGGATTTGTGTTGGAAACAAGTGTTGGAATCAATGTTTTGATGATTAACAATTCAATTTGAGTAAGTTTTGGCTACTAACATGTTTGGTGAAATGTTTAAAGGATATAGAAATGAAGAATATGAAGCATGATAGGTCAAGTCGACTCCAGTATCGACTTCAAACACGTTTTTATGTCCAGGCTGAAAATGAGGAGCAAGAGCTGCCAAAGTCGCACACCAGGTTGACTTTGCATGCGACTTGGGTGAAGTCGCAGACCAAGTCGACTTGACATACGACTTGAGTGAAGTAGGAACCCAAGTCGACCCAAACATTCAACTTGGATCAACTGAAGATAAATCAAGACCAAAACAAGCAGTCTTACATGAACAACCCAATCTATATCAAGGAATGATTATTTTGACATCTCCATGAACTCCAAGATTCATGTTTTTAAGACTTCAAGACATGGAGCTAAAAGATTTGAAGATCAGATGACCATACTAAGTTCCAAGTGAAAGAAATCAGTGGCAAAACAATTAATGTGAAGAAAATCAAGTAAGCAAAGTCATCTCCAATGATTTCAAGTTCATTAAACAAGCACAGAAAGTGAAGTCGCACCCGAAGTTGAATTCACATGCGACTTGGGTCAAGTTCAAGATGAAGTCGACCTGAGGAGGAACTTGAGGATCTTGCTGAAAATTGAAGTTGCACGTGAAGTCGACTCCGTTCTGCGACTTCGGTGAAGTCGCACCCGATGTCGACTCCACTTGCGACTTGGGTCGCAACGGTCGAAATTTTTTTGAACGTTGGCGCATTAAATGCGCGCCACCTACTTCCAAACGTTCAAATACCCTCATCATTTATATAAGGCATTCAAGACAGACGTGGAGGGTAGCTGAAACTTCATTGATTGAGCACAACTTCCATTTCTAAGAGCATTAAGTGATCAAGACAACATCCAGAAGAAGAACTTTGCATTCAACCTGCCAAGAGCTACTTGCTGAACCATTCAGTCTTCTTCACAAGTTCTTCTCTGCGCTAAATCTGCCTCTACACAACAGTAACGTGTAGAAACTTTCTTTATTCCTTTTCTTGTTGCATTGAACTTGATTTAGTTTCAGCAACTAAGATCAAGTGTAAGCAAAGTAGTGTGTGATTGGAGTGTTACTCATCACCTACTTGTGCTAAGTTTGTTTTAAGCCCCCTAGAGCTGTGAATGTAGAGGAGAGCAGAGGCTCTATTGTATTTGGTGAAATACTTAGTGAAACCCAAGTCACAACGGTGTGACCTTAGAGGAGTGGAGTAGGGAAGGTTGTCCCGAACCACTATAATTTGTGTGTTTTGTTTGCTGCTCTTAAATCTCTGTTTTATTTGCTTCAAGGGGCTAGATCGTAACAGGGGCTGTATTCAAGATTATTTAAAAGAATTTTATAAACCCAATTCACCCCTCCCCTCTCGGGTTAAGCCATTAACTCGGGACCAACAAGTGGTATCAGAGCAGGTCTTTAAGTTTTATCAAAGAGATCTTTTATATAATGGCAAACCAATATACTTTCGTTCCTGAATTTGCCAAGGGCCAATCTTTTACTAGGCCACCATTGTTTGATGGGATTAATTTTGGCTATTGGAAGCTATGTATGAAATAACTCATCATGGC
The DNA here is from genome assembly GCA_030490835.1 of Annona cherimola. Taxonomy (NCBI): domain Eukaryota; kingdom Viridiplantae; phylum Streptophyta; class Magnoliopsida; order Magnoliales; family Annonaceae; genus Annona; species Annona cherimola. The sequence goes on along the minus strand of CM059974.1, from coordinate 77,852,947 downwards.
TATAGATATGGACTCTTGGATTGCGATCCAAGACAGTGTGACCTTGCCAATTGATGAAGGAGCTTCCAAATGGACCGATGAGTAAGTAAAAATTGTTAAGAGCAACGCTAAGGCCACGAATTCATTATTTTGTGCTCTTATTACTTTTGAATATGATAGAGTATCCTCTTGTTTGACCGCCAAAGAAATATGTGATACATTAACATCTATCTATGAAGGAACCTCTTATGTCCAAGGGACAAGAAAGAACATTTTGATTGGAGAATTAGAAAGTTTCAAAATGTTGGATACTGAGAACATTTTTGAAATGTTTGCTAGATTTTCAAAAATTACTAATGCTTTGAAAGGTCTTGGGAAAGCTATCTCAGAACCTGAACAGGTCATGAAGATTCTAAGAGCCCTACCAGAATCATGGACTTCGAAGATTACTGCAATAGAAGAAGCCAAGGACCTAAACACATTGAAGCTAGAAGACCTCATTAGCTCATTAATGTCACATGAGCTAATTAAGAAAAGAAATGAAGATCACTACAAAAGAAAGAGAGCAATTGCATTAAAAGTCACTCAGAACTCGGATGAGTCCACCTCCTCATCTCACAACGATGATGAAGACATTGCTTTGCTAACTTGTAGATTTCAAAAGTTTGTAAGGAAAGAAAAGAACTTCAAAGGTTTCAAAGAGAGACCTCGAAAAGAGAAAAAGAAAGAGGTTACAAAGTGCTATAGATGCGGCCGTATGGGACATATGCAAGCTCAATGTCCTACACCGGAAGAAAAATCAAATGATCGTCAAGAAAAGAAGGAAAGATATGAAAGCTGAAAATTCCAAAAGCCTAAGGGAAGAGGAATGTACATGAATGTGGAAACTTCTTCAACAAGTAGCTCCTCAAATGATGATCTTGAAGCAGCAAATTGTGCAAGAATTGCTGCATGGCGCGGATTGAGCAAGAAGAAACTTTGTTGTGTTTAAACACAACAGAAGTTTTGGAAGAGCAAACCACTTCAACAAAATGTACAAGTAATGAAGAGGTGACTTCCAAACTTGGTTATTCTCAATCTACTCATTCTTCTATACAAGAGTGTAACGCCCCATGCATAAAAATACTCAATAACTAATCAACGGCGCTACACAATCTAAGAAAAATTCGGCAGCATCTCCCCATAACATACAAGGGGTAATATGGAATACATGACCTGATATTCATAACATTTCCATCTGTAACATTCAATCCTATTTATATACTTGCATCTTCATATAATAAGAACATTCATATAGAAGGAAATCATTACATATTTTCCTTACACAACAAACAGATATAATAGTCATGCATATGTGCATCAACAAGGATTACAATCCAATCTGAAATACCAAATACATTATAGTTGTCAAAGCGAATCCGCCTAAGTAATTGTCTACATATATGATTATCAAAAAGAGCACAAGTCTAAAAGAACTGAAATCAACATATTGTGCTAGGGTCTCTCATGTTTGATCTTCAACTTGTTCCATCCTTAAGTTCCCCTTCTGACCTGCGATCTAAAAGCACAATAACAAATGATATGAGTCTAAATAGACCCAGTAAGTAGATAGTGGTTAGCACAAAATGGAATAAGCATAATGATGGATGCTCATATAGTGATGAAGGTAATGCACATGGATCCAATACCCACTCCCAAGATCGTATGCATATAACCATACACACAGATTGAACAACACGACTAATCATCTACTCATGTCCATCAAGGGCCATGAACAACCCTCTCCTCATGTCAATCAGGGGCCATGAACAACCCTTACAACCAACTATTTGAGATAACGCATCATACACAACAGACAATGAAACCCATCGCAAACCACGCATACAACATCAACACAATTCAGATTCAACACATAAATCTGTCACACAAGCATTTTATCAAAAACATGATTGGTGCGAAAAGAAAGAACCTTCAATTCATACTCTCGATTGGGGAAAATCAATTCACGTCACATTCCAACAATATAACAACTGCTAAGAAGTCTTTTACATCATAGAAATCACGCATTCAAAGTAAATTCACCATGAACCCTAACTGTTACGAACTCTACGCCTAATACCATGGAGTCGTTAGAAGCTATACATTCCCTCTAGCCTCGCATCGCGTTTAACATAAAATTTCATCACTAAATCGAGAAGGGGCGACATCTACTTACTTGAATCGAAATTTCCCCCAAAAACAGTGCTCCAGACTTAGACGGAGAGATTCGGAACTTCCACGATTCGAGTCGATGATCCTCAAACAGTCGGTAGAGCTTCCTTGAATGAATCCGTGGCTAGCCCGAACTGAATGGTGGGGAAAAAGAGAAGACGCAGAGAACGGAAAGAGAATGAGAAGGAAGATAGCCGGGTGCGGGATGAAAAATGAACCCTAACCATGCATGCACATACGCACTATACATCTCCTAAATGTCGTGTCCATGTATGTTATGTATCCATTAATATCGTAAAATTCTTACTAGCATGTTCATAAGTTACCTCATAAATAGAGAAAAGTTATAATAAAAATAGAATAAAATACCTGGTCCTCACAAAGAGTGTCTCAAATGTGCTGAATTAGAAGAATTACAACAAGCATATGATTCATTATATAAGGAAATCAAAAAACTATGAAATAAATTATCATTGAAGGAACAACAATGTAATTCCATAATTATTGTAAATGGAAAACTAGCAGAAAGAACAACAAAACTGAAAGAAGAAAATGAACTGCTATTAAAAGAAGTGGAGAAATTGAAAAAGGAGAATGAATCCTTAAATGAATCATTAACTAAGTTTTCTAATCCAGGAGAGTGTGAAAATGTTTCTGAATATGACCTCTCAAAACAATAGAAGAGGTCTTGGATACTCTACATTTGAGCAAGGAGAAAGCAGCAAATCAAATGTGCCAAAACTTGGGAAAAATCAAGCTAAAGCTGCACCCATTTACAAACCAAAAGGGAAACAAATCGTTTGGACTAGAAGGCCGACCTTTGAACCACAACATACTTGGAGATCTACTCCTAGATTACCAATGCAACTTTAAGAAACTATATGACCATGGTGCAAAATTAGTTTGGGTTCCAAGAAACACTAGATTTGGGCTTTCAAAAATGGAACAACGAAGATTAAACCAGTTTACTAACCCAAATGCACCCATAAAATGGGTACCAAAGAGATAAGCTCTATTTGCTCATTTTTCAGGTATGTTTCAAGGCAAAGGCAAACAACGTTTGGTTCATGGATAGTGGTTGCTCAAGGCATATGACTGGAGAAAGAAGTTTGTTTCATAAACTCAAGCCTTGCAACGATGGAACTGTTGCTTTTGGAAATAATGAGAAAGGTAAAATCAAAGGTAAATGAAACATTTATAGTATTTCAAATGCATGTATGGAAGATGTATTATTTGTTGAAGGACTCAAGCACAATCTGATGAGTATTAGCCAATTATGTGACAAAGGGTACAAGGTTGTGTTTGAATCATCATATGCAATGTATTTGATGGAGAACATATCATGTTTAGTGGAAAAAGACATGAAAATATATATTTGGTTTCACTTGACGAGCTAGATGGTCAATGTCTAATGGTTATTGACAATGATCTATGGGTTTGGCATAAGAGGCTTGGGCATATAAATATGTCAAACGTTAAGACCTTATGGAAAAAGAGTTTAGTAGAAGGATTGCCAAAATTGAAATATGACAAAGACAAAATTTATAAAGCATGTCAACTGTCAAAACAACCCAAAATCCCTTTTTCCTCCAAAAAGGAGATTTCCACCACTACGCCACTTGAATTGCTACACATGGATCTATATGGACCATCTGACATTTTAACCATTGGTGGAAAGAAGTATGTATTTGTAATAGTTGATGATTTTTCAAGATTCACATAGGTAATTCTCTTAGCTAGTAAAGATAAAGCCTTCTCTATGTTTGCAACTTTTGTAAACTTGGTGCAAAATGAAAAACAAAGTACTAATATGACCATTAGAAGTGATCATGGTGGTGAGTTTGAAAATAAACGATTCATAGAAATATGTAATGAAAAAGGAATTCAACACACATTTTCTGCACCAAGAACTCCACAACAAAATAGAGTAGTTAAAAGGAAAAATAGAACCATACAAGAGATGACTAGAACTATGCTAAATGAGAGTAAATTATCCAAGAGATTTTGGAGCAAAGCTGTAAGTACAGCATGTCATATCCTAAATCGTGTAATCATTAGAGCAATCTTGAAAAAGACCCCATATGTGCTATGGAAAGGTAGAAAATCAAATATTTCATATTTTCATTCTTTTTGTTGCACATGTTATGTTTTGAACAATGGTAAAACCAACTTCGAAAAACTGGATGCCAAGAGTGGTGAGGCAATATTCCTTGGTTACTCATCAAATAGCAAAGCATATAGAGTTTTCAATAAAAAGAACCAAGTTGTAGAGGAGTCAATATATGTTGTTTTTGATGAATTTAATTCATGCTCCAAAAGTAATCTTGATGCAGATGATGTCACAAGTAATCTTGAAAAACTGCATGTGGAAAAGCAAGAAGAATCCATGGATAAAAAGGTAAGTGAAGGTAATGTTTTCTACAAACCACCAACTGACTTGAAATTAAAAAATGACCATCCAATTGAGCAAGTTATTGGCAATATCTATGAAGGAGTAAAGACTAGAAGGTCAAAATAAAATATTTGTGGACAATATGCTTTTGTGTCAAAAATTGAACCAATAACTATTGATCAAGCTCTTGATGAAGAAAACTGGATCATGGCAATGCAAGAGGAGCTAAATCAATTTGAAAGAAAACAAGTTTGGCATCTTGTTCCAAGAAATGTGGACAAGAAATTGATTTTAAGGTGGTTGAGAAGGGGTTAGCACAATTGCATAACTTCTGTGAGCAAAAGGCCCCGAAATAGAAAATAAGAAAATGCTAGGAAAAATATATGATTTGTTCTTGAAAATTTAAAAGTTTTGAAATTCTTTTATTAAAAGGGTTTTGAAGTGTGTTGTTTCTCAAATATTTCAAATATTTATTAAAATATTTTACTCAAAATGTTTCTAACAGAATTTAAGGTCATCCTAAAACTAGATTTCAAATAACAACTTGTTTAAAGTTGGTGTGCTCGCTTTACAAGTTAACACGGACTGCGGTCTATGATGTATTTTTGAAAATGATTTTTAGAGATATAGACTTCAGTCTAAGATTTTTTGTGTGTTATGGATGCAGACAGAGGTCTGTGATCCCAGTTTAAAAGGACATGGGCTGCGGTCCGTCATAATAATGTACGGTGCACTAGTACAAGAAACAGGCAGGTTGTAGAGAATGTCCATTTCCAAAGGGTTTATGTGGGAAAAATTGTTGGACATAAGAATGTCCATTTCCTAAAGGGATTTATGTTGGAACATGTGTGGACATAAAAATGTCCATTACCAAAGAGTTTATGTGAAAACTGTTTTAGGACATATAAACGTCCGTTTCCAACAAGGTTTACGTGGAAAAATATTTTAGGACGTATGAACGTCCAATGCCAAAATTATTTATGTGGAAAAATGTCTTTTCATGGACATGAGAATGTCCATTGTCAAATATGGTTTATGTCAAGATGTTTTGGGACATAAAATGTCCCCTGGCCAAGATGATTTATGAGAAATATATTTTTAAGAAATGATTCTCAAGGAAAGTCTTGCCCCAAAATGCTTGCTTACTAAGTTATCACTCACATTTTGTTTTCCAAACCTTAGACAGGTACTGGAGACTCAAGCGGTCGAGGACCTATGAAATGGAGAAAAGGTACGAGTTAGTACCATGTGGGCTTAAGGATTAGCCATGGTGAGTGAAATAATATGAATGAAAGTAATCAGGTATGCTGACGTATATGAACTTGTTTAAAGTTCCGAGTTTTAGGTGAACTAATGATTGAATAGGTGTATGTATGCAATGGAAATGTCATTATTAGGTCAAGAGAGCCTATGATGTATAACAGCATGATGAAATGGTTTAATGGATATGTACAAGTGTACCATTGCTTATGTTATAAATGAAATGATGATGAATGAAGAAACAAAAAAAAATTGAATGAGATCTAATTAAAATCCCGCCACGTGATCAGGGCAACAATCCTGATTCACATTTACCAATCATTAAGATCTTGAGATAAGGAAGTGACGTCTCGGTTTGGGGCGTTACATAAAATATATCAATACAGAATCAAGAAATTATACAACCAAGGAGACAAATTGGTGTGGGTACCAAAGAAGATTGGATTTGTGCCTTCCAAAGTAGAACAATGTAAACTTTAATTGCTTACAACCCTAATGGAACCATAAAATGGGTACCAAAGAGATAAGTGTTATTTGATTATTTTTACAAGTTTGTCTTAAAGCAAAAGCCAACAGCACATGGTTTATGGATAGTGACTACTCAAGACACATGACAGGGGATAAAATATTTTTTCATGATCTTAAACCGTATAACAGTGGAATTCTTGCATTTGGGAACAATAAAAGAGGCAAAATCAGGGTGAAGGGAACCATTTATGGTGTTTCAAATGCATGCATAGAGGAAGTACTATTTATTGAAGGACTCAAACACAACTTAATAAGTATTAGTTAATTGTGTGACAAAGGCTATAAAGTCATGTTTGAATCATTATTATGCAATGTACTTGATGGAGACCACATAGTTTTTAGTGGCAAAAGACATGAATATATATATGGTTTCCCTTGATGAATTAGATGAAAAATATCTAGTGGTTGTTGATAATGATCCCCATGGGTATGGCATAAGAGACTTAGACATATAAATATGTCAAACATTAAAACCCTGTAGAGAAAGAGTTTGGTAGAGGGATTACCAAAGCTCAAATGCGATAAGGACAAAATTTATAGGGCTTGCCAAGTGTTCAAACAATCAAAGGTGTCTCTTTCACCTAAAAATGAAGTTTCAACCTCAATGCCACATGAATCTTTATGGACTGTACAATATTTTAAGCCTTGGAGAAAAGAAATATGTTTTTGTTATAGTGGATGGCTTTTCAAAATTCACTTGAATAATGCTATAAACTAGCAAAGATGAAATCTTCTCAATGTTAGTTATTTTTTCAAAATTGGTGCAAAATAAAAAAATAAAATACAATTATATCTATTAGAAGTGATCATAGTGGTAAATTTGAAAACATATATTTTATTTTATAGAATTTTTGATAAAAAAGGAATTCACGATATATTTTCTGCACCTAGAACTCTCTAACAAATTGGAGTAGTTAAAAAAATAGAACAATACAAGAGATGACTAGGACTATGCTAAATGAAAGCAAATTATATAAGAAATTTTGGGGTGAAGCTATAAGCATAGCTTGTTATATTCTAAATCGAGTTACCATTAGAGCAATCTTGAAAAAAAACCTCTATGAGCTGTGGAAAAGTAGAAAAGCAAATATTTCAGATTTTCTTTCTTTTGGTTGCACTTGCTATATATTAAACAATGGAAAAGATAACCTTGAAAAATTAGACGATAAAAGTAATGAAGCAATATTTCTTGGATATTCATCAAATAACAAGACATATAGAGTTTTCAACAAAAGAAATCAGGTAGTTAAAGTGTTCGTTCATGTTATATTTGATGAATTGAACCCAACTCCTAAGAAGGAGAATGAGCTAAGTGATGTAGAAGATCTATCAAAGAATTTTGAAAAGCTACAGGTGGAAAAGAAAGGGGGATAGTAACCTAAGCCAAGTCAAAGTCTATACAAGAAGGTGCGTAAAGGTAATGATCCCTATAAAACTTCTAAGGACCTGAAATTCAAAAATGATCACCCAATTGAACAAGTGATTGGAGACATATGAAAGTGTGAAAACTAGAGGCTCTAGGCAAAATATATATATATATAAACATTTTTCATTTGTATCTAAAATAAAGTCAAATTCAATTGATCAAGCTCTTAATGATAAAAATTAAAATATTACTATGCAAGAAGAGCTTCATCAATTTGAATGAAACCAAGTATGACACCTAGTTCATAAACCTAAGGATTGCATAGTTATTGGTACGAAATGGGTCTTTAGGAACAAAATAGATGAAAGTGAACTTGTTATAAGAAACAAAGTTAGACTTGTGGCCAAGGGGTATTCTCGGGAGGAAGTAATTGATTTTAAAGAATTACATGCCCTCGTGGCTAGATTAGAAATCATACCCATTCTACTAGCCTTTGCATCTCATATGGGTTTCAAAATGTTTTAGGTGGATGTTAAAAATACAATTTTAAATGGATATCTTATTGAAAAAGTGTATGTTAAACAACCTTCCAGTTTTGAAAAAGGATTAATTCAAATTTCTTCACAAGTTGACCAAAGCCTTGTATGGATTAAAACAGGATCCAAGAGCTTAGTATGAAAGGCTAAGTAATTTTTTAATCGATCATGAATTTCAAAGAGGAAAAGTTAACGCTATCTTATTCATTAAATGCAGAGGGAAAGGTCTACTAATTGTTCAAATTTATATAGATGGTATTGTATTTAGTTCTGCTAATGAATTTTTTTGCTAAGAATTTTCCAAATTATGCAGAACGAATTTGAAATAAGCATGATGGGTGAGCTCAACTTCTTCCTTGGACTGTAAATCAAGCAACTGAATGAAGGAATTTTCATAAATCAGTTCAAATTTATTATGGAAATGATTAAGAAGTTTGGAATGCAAAATAGTAAAAGAGCGAATACTCCCATGAGTTCATCAATCAAAATTAACAAGGATGAAAAAGGTAAATAAGTTTATTAAAAATTGTATAGAAGCGTGAGAGGATCTTTGTTGTTTTTAACTACATCTAGACTGAATATATTATTTAGTATTTGTATGTGTTCTAGATTCCAATCAAATCCCAAAGAATCTCATATGATATCTATGAAAAGAATATTTAGATATTTAATTGACACTACCATTCTATGCCTATGGTATCCCCAGGGCTTAACATTTGATCTAATTGGCTACTCAGATGCGGATTTTGCCGATTACGAAGTAGATAGAAAAAGTACTAGTGGAACATGCCAATTTCTTAAAAATATGATGGTTTCATAATTTTCAAAAAAACGGACAACGAACTACGTCCAAGCGGCCTTGGGACTACGCCACCACATCTACTGGTGGCCAGGTTAGATTTCGATAAGGTAATCCTTCCACATCCATACCTAGAGAGGAAACAAATGTAGAGAATAGTGAAAGTGTGGAAATAGTTAGTAAGAAGAGAGGCACCCCACTTCATAGGGCCAAGTATTGGAAATGCTCATGGAATATTTCAGAAATGAGCACCAAAATAGTTGATTCGACAAACATTATTATGAAATGAAAACTTTTTCACCTAAAATCATTGATTTCAATTTCTACATGAATATGAATTTAGTATAAAAGAGTTGCTAGACTTTCCAGGTTGGACTACCCCGTTAAAGAAAGATGGAAAAATTTATACCAACCTCACTAGGCTATTCTATTATCTATGGGATCAAGAGAATATCAATACATATGTTAAAGGTGTGGAAATTAATTTGGGACTTACACATGGAATCAGTGAGTTCAATGCATGAAGTATGGTTGGCCACATTCTAGGCGTTCCCATGTTTGAAGATCCACTTCTTACAGGCCTTAAACTTAGCCGAATGTACAATCAACTGATTGGGAGAAACAAATACCACCCTAGTATTAAATTCCTACATTATATGGACCTACCGCCCCAACTGAGAGTCTTAAGACTCCTACTTGCCCATTGCATCTATATCAAAGGTGGAGGAAGAAACCAACTTAACCATTAAGAGGCAGAGATTTTGTGGAAAGTAGCAAATAAAGTCAAGGTCAGTTTGCCATAATTGTTCTTGGAGTCTCTAGAACTTAAAGAGGACAATCTATGCGGAGTTTTTCCTTATGGAACCTGGATTACTATGATTCTAGAACATTTTTCAGGTAATCTCGACGAGGAACCTTACAAGGTTTTCAAGCCCACAAATGCCATTAACAAAGCTCTATTGACTAGGATGAAGATCGATCTTGAGGCATTTGGAGCGGCCCAACTTTAGGCTAGGATGGGAAGCTGTGAAACCCGCAATCCTAGAATAGTATATGTAAACCTAGGATTGTAAACCCGTACTGATTTTTATAATAAATAAAAATTTATGAAATATGTTATATTGATAAATGTGTATTAGAGGTTAGAATAATGCAATTAAGAATGTGATGCACGTGAATAGTACACGTGAATAGTACACGTGAATAGTGTACGTGCAAAGTAATTATGGATTAAGACATGTGATTAAGAGTTAATCACTTGATTAACCTAATCACAAAATGTCAAAAAGGAGAATTAATCACTACATGACAAAATAGTAATACTTTTGGATATTCTAATCCAAATTTGGATTTTTGTGGAAAATTAGAAAAAAATTCATAAATTGCAATCCGGGTATCGGAATTAGATGAAATTTTTTATGGATGGTTAAAAATTCATGATGGACATGATGAATGGGATAAGATGTGATGAAACTCACAAATTAATGGCCAAGATGGAGTGGCAAATAGATGTTGAAAAAGTAACTTAACTTTTTATTAAATATACTTTTGACTTTTTAATAAATAAATAATAAAAAAATTAAATGCAAATGCAGAAACATGGCAGGGACGTGCAGGGGGTGTGGAAAATGGGGCAAAACATCCAATGGCCACAAATTGATCATATCATTAATCAAGGGTTGAGATTAATTTGCTTAAAAATAATTAATTTTAATAAATTAAAAATCTTGGAAAAATAGGGCTGCCATAGGGTGGCTGGAGCAGGCCTAGGGTGGCTGCACAAAGCTTCATGCATTTTCAAAATTAAAAAGAAATACCAATTTATAATTAAATACCTCAAAGCAAGGGGGTAAATTCCAAATTGTTGAAAAATGCAACCCTATAAATAGGGCAGCAGGGTGGACGTCCAAGGCATCATATTCTAGCTCCACTTGAGCCATTCCAAGCTCCCAAAATCCTCCCACACGTCCAAGGAAGAAGAAGAAGAAGTTAGAGAGAGAAAGTGTGAGAAAAAGAGGCGTATCTCTACTTCGGGTAAGTGATTTCTATCCAAATTTCTTTTGGATGTTAACTAGGGTAAAAATATGCTTAGATAATTCCTAATCATGAGAAAATAAGTATAGATATAATTCTTAATTGGAATTATGCCAAAACATCAAAAATTTGGGGCGAAGATAGAGCTTTTGGGAAAATAACACATGATATATGTAAATAATGCTCCAAAATTGATAAATTATGATTTGATATGAATGAATATGATGTTGGGATGATGATATATCAATTTCATAATTTTTGAAATTAAGGATTATGCTTAAGTGAATTTATGTTGATTTTTAGTATATGGAGAAAATGATTTTTTTGGCTAAGTAAATGATGATAAATTCAAAATGTATGAAATTTCCAATGATATACTAGGCATAAGGTATGTCATGGTATTTTTTATTTTTGAAAAAAATGTCAATTTTTGAAACCCATGAACAGTAACCACGTTGCTGTGAACAGTAACCACGGATGAACAGTAATCTGCTACCATATAAGAAAATGATGATCACGCATTTTTAAGGATAACCTCTATAAAAAATTATGATGGAAAATAAGGTCATAAATAAATATAAAATATGCTTGATAAAGTATGTATACCCTTTTCACTTGTATAGGAAAAGGAAAGGAAAGGATAAAGGAGTCGGATTAAAGCAAAGCAAAGGTAAGCAAGCAAACTTTTGAAAATGATTTTTATATAGTGCAACTATGGAATATGTTAAATTTGCTTTATTATAAGCAAATTCATATGGAAGTAAGAAGAAATGTTGAAGTATGTGGGAATTGCTTCATCATAAGCAAATCCTTATAAATGAAGAGAAAGATGGAAATGGTTGCATTATAATGGAAAAGGAAAAGTTTTGATTTCCAAAATAGTATTTTGTTTTATCGAATGAATTTAAAATGATTTATTAAAATGTTTTGAAACGGATTTAAGGAAGGCCAACCAATAACCGATTTAAATGAAGATTTCTTTTAAATGACCAAAGGATCATACAAGCGTATCTTTGTATAGAAGAAACTTAAGTGTTATGTGGACAAAGAATATGATATATATATATATAAAAAAAAATGAATTATGCATTAGTATATCCTTTGTTCATGAAAAATCTAGAAACGAGAAGAAAAATGTTTCCAAAGTCTTTGGTTTCCAAATATTAAAATGTTTTTCAAAATTGTTTTACCGATAAAAAATGATTTATAAACATTTTTTAGCAATATTTCAAATTTATTATTTCTCAACTATTTCAAATGTTTTAAAAATATGTCATTTAAATGTTTTTAAAATTATTTAAGGTTGGTCATCCTTACAAAATATTTTTATTAACTTGTTAACTTGGGCTATGCCGAGTTATCAAGTTAGAGATAGAAAAGGGAATACAGGCCGAGGTCTGTACTATTTTGAAATGACATGCTAGCATCAAGTTTTAAAAAGGAAAAGTCACAGACTAAGGTCTGTGGAGTTTTATAAAAAGCATGCTAGCATATGAATATGGAGAAAGGAATGTGCACATGAGTTATGTACTAGGTCTACTGTAGAGGATATGCAGACCGGACGCGGTTGCAAGATGGGCCCCCTCTACATAGGCCAAGTCGCTTTAAAAGGCGAAATGCCGGCGGCGCCCTCCCTGAAATGGGAGAAGAACACGGATAACTGCCTGGCTCGCGAGTTATCAATAGAGATGGTTTCTCTCCTAAGGAGGAAAGGGTGATCACTTGGTAAGTGTCACCTACCAGACGGACAGAAACGTAATGCATGATGCATATGCTTGTTTTAAAAAGGTTTTATGAAAAATGTTTTAAGGACATGAGAATGTCCTTGGAGAAAGAAAGTTTTATGGAAAACGTTTTATGTTCGTGAAAAAGAGGTTTACATGTTAAGTTTGCAAGCATATGTTTTACGCAAGGTTTTATGAAAAGGTTTCCACTGGTTGATAGTAGATCACTTGATAAGTGTCTACTATTGAACGGGAGAAATGCATTTAAATGGAAAAAAAACGCTTGCTTACTGAGTTTCGACTCACGTTTTGCTTTTCAAACCATAGACAGGTACAACACAGGTCAAGAAGAAAAGGAAAAAGAAGGTATGAAGAAAATTTTATGATATGCTGATCCATATATGGTATGACATGAACATATGATAAGGAGTTTTCAAATTATGTATGTATAAAATGTTCAGGTTAAAATAACCTGTATTGTACAAAAACAAGTATGAATGTTATCAATGATAATTGAGATTTGATGATAAGTATGTGTTTTTATGTGATGAAAGAAAAAGAAATTTTTTTTTGACGAGATCGAATTAAGTACCCGCCGCGTGATCAGGGCAACAATCCTGATTCACACTTACCAATCGACAAGATCCCGGAGTAAGGCCAGTGGACGCCTCGGTTCGGGGCGCCACAGAAGCGGTCCATCTCAGCACCAAGATTAGCCAGCAGACCAACCACCTAGGTCACACGAGGAGGCTTCATTTAAGGAGGAGGTTCCTGTGCCCCTTTGCCTCTCCAAGGCCAACCTCACCAACTTCACATGCCTCTCATTCACTTCAAACCTCCGAGGTTACTGTTGAAGATTACTGTAGCAGTTTACTGTTCACCCGAGGTTACTGTTCACAGAGACGTGGTTACTGTTCATGGGTTCCAAAAATTGATATTTTTTCCAAAAATAAAAAATACCATGACATACCTTATGCCTAGTATATCATAGGACATTTCATACATTTTGAATTTATCATCATTTACTTGGCCAAAAAAATCATTTTCTCCATATACTAAAAATCAACATAAATTCACTTAAGCATAATCCTTAATTTTAAAAATCCTGAAATTAATATATCATCATTCCAACATCATATTTATTATAATCATACATCCCAAATCATCATTTATCAAATTTGGAGCATTATTTCCACATATCATACATGATTTCCCCGAATGCTCTATCTTTGCTCCAAATTTTTGATGTTTCGGTATGATTTCAATTAAGCATTATAAATTTACTTATTTTCTCATGCTTAGGAATTATCTAAGCATGATTTTACCCTACTTAACATCCAAAATAAATTTGGGAAGAAATTGCTTACCTCAAGTGGAGTTCTCATTTCCTTCCCATTTTCTCTTTCCTTCCTTCTCTCCTTCTCTCTCTATGGCCAAAACGTGTTTTGGGGGTGGGAATGCTTGAATTGCTCAAGCTTGGAGTGCCTTTGGACGTCCACCCCTGCCCCCTATTTATACTTTTGATTTTTCACATATTTGCAATTTACCCCCTCTTGCTTGAGGTGTAAATTTGCAAATGTGTTTTTTTCTAATTTTAAAAGGTGCATGGAGCATTGTGCAGCCCCCCTAGGCCTGCTCCAGCAGCCCTATTGCAGCCCTATTTTTACCTATTTTTTTATTTTTTTAAAATTAATTAATTTAGGCTAAATTAATTCTACCCTTTGATCTTTGATGACGATGATCATGGGCCATTGGATCATGCCCCAAAAGTCCATGCTCCAGCAGAAATTGCAGGCTTTGCATTAATTTTATTTAATTAAAATTAATCAAAGTCAAACGCCATTAATGAAAAAGTAAAGTTACTTTTTCCATTTTCAAATGACATTTAATCTTGACCCTTAATTCATGATCTTTGATTAATCTTGGACCATTCATGATATCCATCATCATATCTTGGCCACCCATAAAAAATTTCATCTTGATCCGATGTCCGGATTGCAAGATATGAATTTTTCTTCATTTTCTTCAAAAATCAATTAAAAATCCGAAAATTCATATTTTAATCAAAAAAAACATTTTTGTCCTGTAGTGGGAAGCTTCCTTTTTCATCTTTTATGATTAAGTTAATCCAAAGTGATTAACTTAACATATTTCCTTAATCCCACGTTTACTATTCACATTTCACTATTCACGTGCACTATTCATCCGAATTTCCTACATAAGTATTTTAACCTTCATTTCCATATATTTCATATCCATCAATATATATTTCTCAAATATATTACCTAGGGTTTACAATCCTAGGGTTTTGTACACGTCTCAAAGATCAGGGTTCCACAAATACCACCACAAATTGATCCAAAAATTCTTGAAAAATTTTATTCATCATATCCATAAACACAGCTGGGGCATTCGTTAGTCCAAATGGCATGACTAAGAATTCATAATGCTCATATCTTGTTCTGAATGCTATTTTATGGATGTCTTTTGGACATATCCTCAACTGGTGGTACCCTGACTGTAAATCAATTTTTGAAAATGTAGAAGCTCCTTCTAATTGATCAAAAAGATCATCTATTCTTGGAAGTGGGTACTTATTTTTTACTATTACTATATTCAATTCTCTGTAATCCATACAGAGTCTCAGACTCCCATCCTTTTTCCTTACAAATAGTACTGGAGCTCCCCAAGGTGATGCACTGGGTCTAATAAATCCTTTATTTAATAATTCTTGAATTT
The DNA here is from genome assembly GCA_030490835.1 of Annona cherimola. Taxonomy (NCBI): domain Eukaryota; kingdom Viridiplantae; phylum Streptophyta; class Magnoliopsida; order Magnoliales; family Annonaceae; genus Annona; species Annona cherimola. The sequence goes on along the minus strand of CM059974.1, from coordinate 77,837,379 downwards.
GTACTTTCAACTTAGCCAATTCGGCTGGCGCCATCCTATATTGGGCCTTAGAAATTTGAGCTGTCCCTGGGATAATTTCTATTTTCATATCCATCTCTCTCTCCGGTGGTAAATTACATAGCTCTTTTGAAAAAATATCTAGAAATTCCTTTACCACTGGAATTTGTTCCATAGGTACCCCATCTCTTTTTATTATGTTTATAGAGAGCAAATAGGCTATACATTGTTGGCGTATCAGCTTATCTGCCTTCATAGCCGATATCATCCCTATCGTGTTTTCTGGCTGTCTTATTTTATTGATCTCTATTTCATCCTTTGATGCTTCATATTGCACTTTTTTATTCTTACAATCAATCGTTGTACCCCATTGACTTAGGCAGTACATTCCTAGTATGACATCAAACTCTGTCATTAGTAATAGGATGAGATCGGCTTTCAATATTCTTGACCCTATCCTGATAGGGCAAGCCTTGCAGATTTGATTTATACTTGTCACCCTATATACTGGGGATTCTACATGTATAGTACTACTGGTTTCTTCTACCCGAAGTGCATGTGTGGTCACGAATTGGTATGAAATAAATGAATGCGTAGCTCCTTATTCAAATAAAGCTACTGCAGGATTTCCTAAAATGTAAATCATACCTGTAATTACTTTTTCCTCCATCTCCTATGACTCTGTTCAGGTGAGGGTAGGACACACACTGGATTGACAGTAGTACCAGGCCGATTGGAGATGGTGGGGACCTTTTGTTGGGTCCGCCTCCCTCGAGCTGGTGCTCCTTGTGGCTTATTTGGACAATTGGGCGAAATGTGTCCAGCTTGACCATAGATGAAGCACTTTATTATTTTGGCTTTGGTGGTCCTGCAGTCCCGGGCCATGTGACCAACTTGGCCACACATGTAGCATTTCCCCGATCCTTGTAGACATTCGCCTGAATGGCGTTTGTGGCAAGTTCTGCAGGTCGGGGTGCTTTTTGTCTTCGCCGATCTTCTTCCTCCCGACGATTATCCTTTTTTCTTTATTGGCCTCGCCTTCCTTGGAGGCCGTAAAGAATTATTTCTGAGCTTGCCTAAGCTCTTGAGTTCTCATTGACTCCATTTCCAATGCCCTAGCCCTCTCGATGCTAGAGACATAGTCTTTTACTAGTAATGGGGCTAACCCCTCTCTTAGCTGGGGCCTTAATCTCCTCTGGAACCTTTGTGCCTTATTTTTCGGCACATTGGCAATCCATGACACGTATCTTACCAAGGCATTGAACTTTGTGTCATATTTTGTGACTGTCATCTTGCCTTGGTAAAGTTTCTCGAACTCTATTACCCTCTAGCTCTGTAGCCCTAAAGGAAAATATTCTTTGTTAAATTCCTCCAAAAATTCATGCCACATAACTTGCTCAGGATGTGGCATGGTAACCATCAGCGTTTCCCACCATTCATAGGCGTCTTTTATCAGTAGGTGGGTGGCACATAAGACCTTTTGTTGATCATTGCAGGGTGATATCCTGAATAGCTTTTTGATTTCTGTAATCCACTGCTTTACAGTGAGGGGGTCTGGTTCCCCTACAAACTTGGGCGGGCACTGGGCAAGAAAGGCATTGATAGCCTTTTTGTCTGCCTCAAGGAGACTGTCCTCCATCACCCTTGACGTGACGAGGTGGGCCAAGGGGCCTGGTCTTTCCCCGTCCTTTCTATGTGGTGGGGCCTGCTGGTTCCACATTTCTTGAAGCATATCAGTGGCCTGGACTGTCCATTGCTGCATGGCTTTCTCGACTGCTGCAATTATCCTATCTTCTATATTGACCTCTGCTTGAGGTCTAAAGATTCCCTCTTGTCGTGGGGGGGTCCTAGAGGACTGCTCTTCGGATTCTGCCCTATTAGTCCTTTTACTGGACTCGCCCCTTGCTTGATCGACTGATTCCTCCATTGGGGCCTTTCCCTTGTTAGCTCTTGCTTTAGATCTGGTGATTGGCATTTTCAACTTCATAAAACATTCATTAGTTTAACACCAATATTCATCATATCATAATACACTTAGTCAGATAAACATAGTCACATGATCATATAATTCACATATATTATACATTGTCAGCAAACCTTTATACATTTGTCAAACCTTTACACATAAGCTAGCTTAGCCTTATGTACCTATTTTCAACAATATTTACATATTTATAAAAAGAAAAATAAGATGTCTTGGCGGTGGTTGTGTCTTCCTAATCCCCATCCCTTTTTAACGTCCCCTTCTCCTTAACTCTAGGAACCTTCTAAGACTGAATGGTACTTGTGTGGGTTCCTCAGTAATCGTACTGGTATCAGACCCATCTCGAGGTCCTGAGTTCTCATCTTCTTCTTTACTATCAGACCACTCTATAGGGTCCTCATAATCGACTGCTAGAGGGGCGGCAAGTGGGGCTTCGGGTAGTACCTCTAACTCTATGACCCTTAGAATAACCTCACCAGGCTGTTTAGGAGGGGGTTGCTTCATCACTTCTTCTCCCCTTGCTAAAGTTTCCCGGCGTTCCTGGGTAGCCTCTCTTTCCCTATGGTCTACCTGAGCCCATGGTGTTCTGTATATGAACTGAATGTATCCAACATCAAATCTGAACCATGGCCCTAGATTAGGTGGAACTGGGGCAACTCTCCTTCGCCAATACCGTTCTAGGTCTTCCTCAGCGACCCAATCAGTGATCACCTATGGCCTAGGCAGTGGGCTAGCTGGGGTGTATTCGGGAGAAGCTGGAGTGTATCCTGGAGAGTCTAGGAATGCAGGCGCCTTGATCGAGGGCTCCACCTAGTGGGTTTCAGGTAATACTGGAAACCCTGGTGTTGGCTGGGGAAGGTTGTAGGTACTGGAGGGCGACGTGCTTCTAGTCCTCTAATATATGATAGAGGTTGATCTTAATAACTAGGGGTGTAAATCGGGTCGGGTTGACTCGGGTTGGGACAAATACAACCCTAACCCACCTTGTAAAATCCCAACCCAACCCTACTTTCAACCCTACTTTTCACACCCTAACCCAACCCTATTTCAACCCACCTCAAATCGGTTCGGTTCGGGTTGGAAATCGGGCTAATAGATTATTCATATTATCAATTCAATATAACCAAATAATCTAATATGTGATTATGTTCGATTCATAAAATCAGAGCCATGACTTTCAACTTCTACTCAATCCACAACACAATTTTCCAGATAAGAACCATATATAAGCAATTTTATGCAGTAACTCTCAAAGTGCAACCATGGGCACGGAAATACATTGTCACAGAGACTATCGCTTCTATGTTGATTGGTACAACACCTGAATAGGTAGATGTGAAATGTATCAATTTACTCAAAAATTATTCTCAAGCTTTCCAACTTACTGGAAAATCAACATAAACAATTCCTTTACAATTAAATTCTAGAATTAGTTAGTGCTATTCAACATTCATCCACTACATGGAAACAAGGTCCAATCAATATTTTTATATCACAATCTGAAAGTAGAATTCTTAAAATTGGTAATATTCATTGAGGGATTCTGATGAACAAGTTCCCATCATGTTAAAACATGTGAGATATACAAATCATCTGTTTATCTTCTCTTAACCCCTGCAAGCGTTTCTAATTGCTTCATTCACTTCAAATATAAACACTGGTACCTTCATCTGTGGAGCTGGTTGATGTGGAACGAACAGTTTAATCACTTCTGAAGGACAAGTTAGCATCATGGCTGTAGGCCCTACTCTATTAACTGCAAGTGGCATATTGGACTAATAGTTCTCAAGAAGATAATATGGTGATCAAATGCTGTGATGCCATCACAGCTGTAGGCACTGATTTGTAATGACTTGTAATATCATATTAACCCAAAAGTTGAAATACAATTAATATGGAATGGAATCAGAATTAAGCTCTGTTCTCTAGTTACCTTCTACAAAAGGGCCTAGGTTTTCGGTAATCAAAATGGTATCTTCATTTAGGAAACTCAAGAATGGAGGAACATTGTTCAGAACCTTTGTTTCTGCAGAAGGATTCTCTCCTTCCATTCTGCTTTTGTAAAATTCATGTATACTTCAGAAATAAATAACAAAGCACATGAGCAAGAAATTCACTAACACTCGCACAACCATTTACGTGGCATTATTCGAAACAGGAGAATGAATACTAACTATATAAAGAGAATAAATTAATAAGTACTCTAAAGGAACAATCCAGCGCAAGCCAGATTCCGAGTTATACCCTATTATCAAGCCTTGGCCATTTCGAGGTTGGGCCATGGATATCATCGGAAAGATCTATCCCAGATCTTAAAGAGGTAATGCTTTGATCCTAGTAGCTACGACCCAGCCTTCTGCCCTTCTCCACCTTCCGCCCAGTGTAGGCTTATAGGCTCGTTCCGTAAACTCCACTCGTTTGCTTCGCATAGGCTACACTGGCTCAAGGGAAAGAGATGAATGGATAAGAATCGGAGCTGGACTGACCTGAGGGCGAGACCGGATGGGCAGGGATGCTACTGGTGCTGTGACTCCTGTCGGTACTGCTGTCGGTACTGCTCCTGTCCACAGTCCACCTCATTCAGCATCATCGGCCGCTGCCAGGAGAAGCATTTTTCCAGCTGAGAAAATCCTCTGCATAGCAACTGTGAAACCCGCAATCCTAGAATAGCACATGTAAACCTAGGGTTGTAAACCCTAGATCCCTGTACTGATTTTATGATAAATAAAATTTATGAAATATGTTATATTTTACAAATATGTACTAGAGGTTAAAATAATGCAATTAAGAATGTGACGCACGTGAATAGTGCACGTGAATAGTGCACGTGAATAGTAAATGTGCATAGTAATTGTGGATTAAGATATGTGATTATGAGTTAATCACTTGATTAACCTAATCACAAAAAGTCAAAAGGAGAATTAATCACTACAAGACAAAATAGTATTACTTTTGGATATTCTAATCCAAATTTGGATTTTAGTGGAGAAATAGAAAAAAAAATCATAATTTGCAATCCGGGCGTCGGAATTAGATGAAATTTTTTATGGATGGTTAAAAATACATGATAAACATGATGGATGGTATAAGATGTGATGAAACTCACAAATTAATGGCCAAGATGAAGTGTCAAATAGATGTTGAAAAAGTAACTTAACTTTTTATTAAATGTATTTTGACTTTTTAATAAAGTAAATAATTAAAAAAATAAAATTAAATGAAAATGCAGCATGGCAGGGACGTGCAAGGGGGTTGCTGACTTTTGGGGTCATGATCCAATGGTCACAAATCAAATTTTATCATTAATCAAGGGTTGAGATTAAATTGCTTAAAAATAATTAATTTTAAAATTAAAAAAATAGGATAAAAATAGGGCTGCAATAGGGCTGCTGTAGCAGGCCTAGGGTGGCTGCTCTTGGCTCAAGGCACCTTTTGGAAATTAGAAAAAAACACATTTGCAAATTTACACCTCAAGCAAGGGGGTAAATTGCAATTTAATGAAAAATCAAAAAAGTATAAATAGGGGCATGGGGTGAACGTCCAAAGGCACAATCCCAGCTCCACTTGAGTCATTCCAAGTTCCTAAGCCATCCAAAATACGTTTTGGCCTTGAAAGAAAGAAGGAGAGAAGATTTGAAAGAGAAGGGCCAAGTAGAAGGGGAGTTTTTCTACTTCAGGTAAGGGGATTCTTCCCAAAATTATTTTGGATGTTAAGTAGGGTAAAACTATGCTTAGATAATTTCCAAGCATGAGAAAATAAGTATAGATATAATGTTTAAATGGAATTATGCCAAAACATCAAAAATTTGGAGCGAAGATAGGGTATTTGGGAAGATAGCATATGATATATGAAAATAATGCTCCAAAATTGATAAATGATGATTTGGGATGTATGATTATGATAAATATGATGTTGGAATAATGATATATTTATTTCATGATTTTTGGAATTAAGGATTATGCTTAAGTGAATTTATGTTGATTTTTAGTATATGGAGAAAATGATTTTTTTGGCCAAGTAAATAATGATAAATTCAAAATGTATGAAATTTCCAATGATATACTAGGCATAAGGTATGTCATGGTATTTTTTATTTTTGGAAAAAATATCAATTTTTGAAACCCATGAACAGTAACCACGTCGCTGTGAACAGTAACCACGGATGAACAGTGATCTGCTACAGTAATTTGCTACAGTGAACAACATGATTTTGGAGAAAATTTTAGATTTATTTTTATATTTTATGAGGATATATGGATTGAATTTTTAAGGATTTATGGATAAAAATCCATATAAGAAAATGATGATCACGCATTTTTAAGGATAACCTCTATAAAAAATTATAGTGTTTGGTCATAAATAAATATAAAATATGCATTATAAAGTATGTATATCCTTTTCACTTGTATAGGAAAAGGAAAGGAAAGGATAAAGGAGTCGGGTTAAAGCAAAGCAAAGGTAAGCAAGCAAACTTTTGAAAATGATTTTTATATAGTGCAACTATGGAATATGTCAAATTTGCTTGATTATAAGCAAATTCATATGGAAGTAAGAAGAAATGTTGAAGTATGTGGGAATTGCTTTATCATAAGCAAATCCTTATAAATGAAGAGAAAGATGGAAATAGTTGCATTATAATGGAAAAGGAAAAGTTTTGATTTCCAAAATAGTATTTTGTTTTATCTAATGAATTTAAAATGATTTATTAAAATGTTTTGAAACGGATTTAAGGAAGGCCAACCAATAACCGATTTAAATGAAGATTTCTTTTAAATGACCAAAGGATCATACAAGCATATCTTCGTATAGAAGAAACTTAAGTGTTATGTGGACAAAGAATATGATATATATATATAAATGAATTATGCATTAGTACATCCTTTGTTCATGAAAAATCTAGAAAACGAGAAGAAAAATGTTTCCAAAGTCTTTGGTTTCCAAATATTAAAATGTTTTTCAAAATTGTTTTACCGATCAAAAATGATTTATAAACATTTTCTTAGCAATGTTTCAAATTTATTATTTCTCAAATATTTCAAATGTTTTAAGAATGTGCCATTTAAATGTTTTTAAAATTATTTAAGGTTGGTCATCCTTACAAAATATTTTTTATTAACTTGTTAACTTGGGCTATGCCGAGTTATCAAGTTAGAGATAGAAATACAGGCTGAGGTCTGTACTATTTTGAAAGGTTATGCTAGCATCGGATTTTGAAAAGGAAAAAGACACAGACTAAGGTCTGTGGGGTTTTATAAAATGCATGCTAGCATATGAATGTGAAGAATGTGCACATGAGCTATGTACTAGGTTTATTGTAGAGGATATGCAGACCGGACGCGGTTGCAAGATGGGCCCCCTCTACATAGGCCAAGTCGCTTCAAAAGGCGAAATGCCGGCGGCGCCCTCCCTGAAATGGGAGATGAACACGGATAACTGCTTAGCTCGCGAGTTATCAAATGAAATGGTTTCTCTCCTAAGTAGGAAAGAGTGATCACTTGGTAAGTGTCACCTGCCAGACGGACAGAAACATCATGTATGTTGCATATGCTTGTTTTGAAAAGATTTTATGGGAAATGTTTTAAGGACATGAGAATGTCCTTGGAAAAAGGAAGTTTTATGAAAACGTTTTTATGATTATGAAAAAGAGGTCTATATGTTAAGTTTGCAAGCATATGTTTTATGAAAGATTTTATGAAAAGGTTTCTACTGGTTGATAGTAGATCACTTGATAAGTGTCTACTATTGAACAGGAGAAATGCATTTAAATGAAAAACACTTGCTTACTGAGTTTCGACTCACGTTTTGCTTTTCAAACCATAGACAGGTACGACACAGGTCAAGAAGAAAAGGAAAAAGAAGGTATGAAGAAAATTTTATGATATGTTGATCCATATATGGTATGACATGAACATATGATGAGGAGTTTTCAAATTATGTATGTATAAAATGTTCAGGTTAAAATAACCTGTATTGTACAAAAACAAGTATGAATGTTATCAATGATAATTGAGATTTGATGATAAGTATGTGTCTTTATGTGATGAAAGAAAAAGAAAAAAAAATTTGACGAGATCGAATTAAGTACCCGCCGCGTGATCAGGGCAACAATCCTGATTCACACTTACCAATCGACAAGATCTTGGAGTAAGGGAAAATGTGACGCCTCGGTTCGGGGCGCCACAGCAACAGCGGGATTAGAGATTCAGAGCAGAAGTAAACAACTTCCCAGTGCCCATACGATCAGTGCTTCATTCAGCCATTTTCAAAGAAAAAGCCACTGTCAGACTGCCAGTTAGGTTGTAAAGAGTGGGAGATTGGGGACGGCGCAGGACGGCAGCGGCAGGAGCTTCAAGCTTGCGGTCGTTTCGTCGTCAATCGTCACACGGCAGTAGGGTTTGTAATTGAAACAGGGATGAAATCAGGGTCAAATCCTCAATTGGTGGAATAAGATAACGGGGGCAAGTCGGGTCGGGTTGACCGACCCCTAACCCAGCTCAAACCGATTCTTAAAATCGGGTCGGGTTGAACCCGATTTTTAAAACCCAAATTTCTAAAAACTCAACCCAACCATGGTATAAATCAGTCCGGGTTGATGCGGTCTTGGGTTGAACCCGACCCTATTTACACCCCTTTTAATAACTAGTGGGAACTGGGGGTTTCATGGTTAGACCTTCTTAAGATGTTAACCATCTATCAACTCTTTTCCGAACCCGTTCCCTTTCTTGTTCCTCCTCTAATTCCCTTGCACTTAATGCAGCCTTTCCTTTATCTGTCATCTACATATAGATCATTAAAGGTAAATCAATTAATCATAATCATGATTTCATGTATTCTAACTTGATCATTTCTTTCCTTTTCTGCCTATTTACCAATCCATGCTCTGATACCAACTTCTGTGGCGCCCCGAACCGGGGTGCCTAGAAGCCTTACTCCGGGACCGTTTTTGATTGGTAAACATGGCTCAGGATTGTTGCCTTGATCACACGGCATGAATTTTTTTCTTTATATATATATACATATATATAACATCAATACATGGAGAATTATCATCATTCATTCAACTTGTAATATACTTTACATATCAGCGTTATGATCTTTGTCTGTTCATAAACATCATCATTCATCTAGCTGGAAAGATATTTTTTCCACATTAAGATCTTCATCATTGTCTTTACATAAACATTATCATATACAACATTTATATCTGCATGTTATTTTCAATGCTACTGTGGCGCCCCAAACCCGAGCGTCACATCCTGAGCCTTACGTCGAGATCGTATCGATTGGTAAACGTGATCAGGATTGTTGCCCTATCACACGGCAGGTTTTAACGGTGTTTAACCGATTTAATATATTCTCATATGAATTCGATTTCTCATATTTTCATCTCAACCATATCTAATTTAATTCCAACTCATTCATAACCAAGCCATTTCAAATCCATTTAGCACATTTACACAACATGATGTTCAAGCAACATTTCAACTTTTGCCTAAGTCAGATGTCACTGCATGTATATATCACAGTCATCAATATAAAATATTCAAATAGATTACATCTATTCAACATAATTTATTCCATGATATAACAATACAAAAGTTTCTCCATGACTTCTCAAGATGGAACTTTCTCCTTTGTAATCTCTTGTCCTTCACCTGTCTTTAGGGTTTGGAAAACAAAATCGTGAGTCGAAACTCAATCAGCAAGCTATTTGCATTTTATAGGCAAATCATTTCAGGCAACATTTTACATTGGAAATCATATTGGAAAGCAACTTATACCTTGCCTAAAGGTATATCTTGAAAACATGAAATCTTATACTCATCACGAGTACCATATGCATAATGCCATATGAAAACATGAACATAATCATCATAATTGCCTTAGGATGGAAGCTAGTCAGGCGACCATCCATCCACGTTAACTCTCACTTCAAAGAGGCGCCGCCGGCCTTGGGCCTATTTTAAGCGACTTGGCCACACTAAGGGGGGACAATCGGTCAGCTTATACCCTTCAAGGGGACCTAGTACCCTATGCATATGAAATTTTGCATAAATCTATCGTTAACATGCTATCATGATTTTTCAATCAGAAACATAGAATCACATCATTTTTCCATAGCATTTATCAAAGAAAAATTTCATAATATTGCATTTGAAGTAAAACATCATTTCAACACCATTTTGCTAAGGGATGGCCATCCTTAAACATATTAGAAATAATTTTCATAATTTCATCAACAAGTTAAAGCAAAAAAATTACATTTATGTAAACAATTTAGAAAAGCAAAAATCCTTTAGAAAATTTGTTTGCTTACCTGTGTCTCTTAGCTTTCCGCTTCCACTTTCTCTTTTCCTTTGCCTACATGAGAATAGTATATTTTTTCATATATTTATTTTTCTCATTTCATTTAGTTTTCCAACCCATTCCACTCACATATATCATTTATTCGACTTCTCAAGTCACTATGCATACATTTAGCATATATGTGCACATTTTTACACATTCCATCGGTTAATCATATAACATATATAACCCCATGATTAGGGTATCCATTCAACCATATAAAATTCATCCATTAATTATCATACATAAGTTCATTAACCTTAATTTTCCATTTATCCATTTTTCCAAAATACATGCACGGGTGTTTCTTCTATGCACATATCATTGCCTTCGCTCCATAAATCAAGTCCAAAATTTTAGAATTAATATCATAAAATCTTAAACAGATATATAAACATGGAATTCATCTTATTTTCATGCATTTTTGCACAAAATCACTTTTCACAAGTCATTCATCACTTATACACATTTATCACTTCATATATGCCCATTTGGTCATATACATAAGATATTTCATAAAATTTTCTAAGGCAGAAATTTAATCCATATTTCAGAGTGTTAATTACCCTTAATTACCATTTATTTTAGGGTATTTTCATGGGATTTAAATCCATTCGCCATAGGTTTCCAAAACAGCAAGTTTGGAACCCGTTTTTCACCCATTTAACGTGTCTTTTGACACATAACCCTAAGCAGTCATATAATTCCGAAATTTCAACATGTAGTCCCACTTTTATTAATCTATATTTAAGGATTTAACACATATATAACATTCATGAATTATCATTTCTCAAAACAGCAAATTGCCTGCACGTTTTGAGTTCTGTTTCACATCGATTAGCCACACTTTCATAAAATCTATAAAAATCAGTTTTAAGGCTTCTTTTCCCAAATCTTTTTGGGCATCCATAACACCTTAAACCTAGGGTATTTTACCCTACATAGCCTTCATAAATCATGCAAATCTATTTTCATAACATTTTTAGCATAGAAACAAGGAAATTAGGTCATAATCATTACTTTGCATTCCATAACTTCAAAAATTCATCATTTAAGCATAAACCAATATATGTTTTGCATAAATACATGATTCATAACCTAATCACATCATCAAACCAAAACAGTAAGTTTCTATGGAGATTTAGGGTTTACAAACTTAGATTTTCCACTCAATACACATGCAAAACTTCACTTTCATCAACTTAAACATGAAAATTCATACATGAAACCTAATACCCATTCTATATCAAATCAAAAGCATGTTAAATCATCATTTTACAGATCCTTTGAGCATCCATTCCATATTCCCATTTTGGAGTTTAAAAAACTCAAAATAATCAACTCAAACAATATGTATACTTACTTGGTTTAGAGCTACTTCAAACCGTAGCACTTGGAGATGATTTTCCTCCACAAATTCTCCTCTTTTTTTCTTGTTTTTCCTTCTTCCTTGGCTGGCCAAAATGGACGTGAGATCTTCTGTGCTTTGGAGTGAAAAAAACCAACACTTAGCCAACTTTTCCAACCTCCTTCTACATGGACGTGCATGGGTTATAAGCTGGATTTTTTCCAACTGTGGGCCCCACTTCTTGGGCATTTTCCACATCATTTAAATGCTCTCTTATCACCTTCATGTGTTGACAACTTCCCAACCAAGTAAATTAGATTTTTACCATTTTCAAAAATCCTGAAAATCACTTTAATCCATGGCCATCCAATCTATGCAGTTAGCACGTCATTTGCTGTTCATTTTTTTCCAGCTATTTTTTCCATTTTTCAAAATTCCAAAATGTGGGTAATTTATATACCTAATTACCCCTTAATTCATATATTAATTTGGTATTTAAATACTTAGCAAAAATGGTAGCAATAGCTGCTCATCATACACGTCCAAGTGCCCCTATGTTGTCCACGTTTTCAGCTTCATGCATATGCATTTAAATATTTTTTCTTGCTGGAATTTACATAATTGAATGCATATCTTCATGTCCTTGCATGTTAGTTGTATATACACATATTTTAAAAATTAAAAATTCAAAAAGGAGCAACATGGCAGCCCCTTGGACGTCCCCTTATGCCACATTGCCTATGCTCACTTGAGCACTCCTAGCTTCATCAATTGTGCACATTCATTGCTGGGATTTTATTTGGATATTTGCATTTTATATTAATTCATAAAATTCCTTAGAAATATGCTGCATTTGACACCTCAACTCCCATTAAAAACATGCAATTATGTCAAGTACTTTAGCATTAAATGAAAGGTACTCTTGAGGTGCATTAGTCATCCATGCTCACCTTTTTCAATGCAGGTATATACCCAACATTTCAAGCTTAATCTAAGCCATCCAAAATAAACATCTCATAATTTCATTCAACCGTTTCAAATTTCATCTCAATCCGATTTTCCTAGCTCCCGTTATAGCCGTTTAAAGTTAACGGTTGAAATTGAAATATGATCAATAAATCATAACTCTCATTTCATCAAAAATTTTCATAACCCATTATTCCATAATATCAAGTCCAACATCATTAATTTTCATTTTAAATTTCACTTGAATCCGCCTTACAGGCGTTGAGTTATGAATTTTCTAGTGTTTTTCCATTAAACTTGTAAATTATCATATAAACTCTCATGATTCATATTAAATAATGGAAAATGATTATCCATAATGTATTTGCACATTTAAATCAACAATAATTTACTCTAATTCCATTTTCTCATTTTAACTCAAAATGATCATCCACATCATAATTGTTAATCCATAACCCTAATTGCAATTATTAGCAAAATCACATAAAACCTTCATAATTCAATAATTCACATATAAATATCATATACATAATTAATGCATACATATGGGTTCTACGCTGGTTAGGATTTCACAGCTACCTTCTTCGTCATTTCCTGTCTGTCGTTTGAAAAGCATTGGTGTGTCATAATACTCAGTAAGCAAGTCATACATAATTTTTCAATCTTTTTCATGCATTTCATAAAATGCAAGTGAAATGCATCCATAGCATTCATAACATTCCTTTGGATGTGACGGTAGCTAAGCGTCCATCCCATACATGCTCCCATCTCAGGAAGGTCGCCGCCGGACTAGGCCTATATAAGCAACTTGGCGATAGAGGGGGGGACATTCGGCCCGCTTACTACCTCAGCTATGGCCTAATCCTCGTGCACCGTGATCATTCACATACATATGCCAGCATGATATTTATAAATCATAAACATTTTACAAAAGCATTTAACAAGCGGTTAGCAATCATTTCATGTAAAGCATTATAGGAATGGTCATCCTTAAATATAATTCATAAAACATGTGAGCAAACAATTTGCAATCATTTAGAAAGCATATAACTTGCTTACCTCCTCAATCGGCGTCCTTGACCTTTTCTTTCCCTTTCCCTATTCAAGGAAAAAGGACATTTCATTCATTTCATTCAGGCTGCTTCCCATGCATGCTTTATAATATTTAGTCATTATCTCCTTATACGAATTTTTTTATCCATAGGTTCTTCGAAAATTCCATCCTTATAATATAAATATTAATCTCAAATTTTCTTCAAAATCACGTTGTTCACTGATCATAGTTACTGTTCAAAAATCAGTGTTCATGATTACTATTCACGTACTATATCAGATTACTGTAGCAGGTTACTGTTCACAGCGTTGAAAGTTACTGTTCATGGATTACAAAAATTGACATTTTTTCCAAAAATAAAAAATACCTTGACATAGCTTATGTTTAGTATATCATGGAAAAATTCATGAATTTTGAATTTATCATCATTAACTTGGCCAATTAAATCATTTTCTCCATATACTAAGATTCATCATAATTTCACTTAAGCATAATCCTTAAATCCAAAAATCATGAGATTAATATATCATCATTCCAACATTATAACTATCATAAACATTCATCCCAAATCATCATTTAGCAATATTGGAGCATTATTTACTCATTTCATGCATGATTTTTCCGAATGCTTTATCCTTGCTCCAAATGTTTGATGTTTTGGCATAATTCTAATTAAGCAGCATAACTATACTTATTTTCTTATACTTAGGCATTATCTAAGCATGGTTTTACCCCACTTAACACTTAAAATAATTTGGGTAGAATTCTCTTACCTCAAGTAGAGAATTCTCTTCCTACTTGGCTCTTTCTCTCTCTTTCCTTCTCTCCTTCTCTCTCTCAAGGCTTGGAACGAATTTGGGGTGGAAAGACTTGAATTTTTCAAGCTTGGATCTGGTTTGGAGTTCCTTTTGTCGTTCATAGCACCCCCTATTTATAGTTTTTCATTTTTTATTAAATTATAATTTACCCCCTTGCTCAAGGTATTTAATTCTAAATATTTATTTTTTTCCAATTTCCATGAAATGTGTGGAGCAATGTGCAGCCACCCTACACAGAAGCTCACGCCCCCCTAGCAGCCCCTATTTATTAATGATTTTTGATTTATTAAAATTAATTATTTTAAGCTAATTAAATCTCAACCGTTGATTCTAGATGAGGATGATTTTAGGCCCTTGCATTTTGGCCCCAAAAGTCCTCCCCCTTGCACGCCCCTGCCCTCCTTAGCATTTGTGCTGATTTTTCATTAATTATTTTGATTTTTTTATTAATTAAATTTAATCCAAAAGTCAAAGGTAATTAATGAAAAAGGTGGGCTACCTTTTTCATTTTCAAATGACATTTTATCTTGACCCTTAATTCATGATTTTTATCACATCTTACACCATTCATCATGTTCATCATAAATTTTTAACCATCCATAAAAAATTTCATCTAAATCTAATGTCCGGATTGCAATTTATGAAATTTTTTTTATTTTTCACTAAAATCCGAAATTTTCTTAAAATATTAAAAATATTTCTATTTTGTCCTTTAGTGCATAAATCTCCTTTTTCGTCTTTTTATGATTAGGTTAATCCTAGTGACTAACTCTTAATCACGTATCTTAATCTCTAGGTTACTATTCACATGGGTTAAATCCTTAATTGCGTTATTTTAATCTCTAATACATATATTTGCAAATATAATTCATGAATTTTTATTCATCATAAAAATTATTACAAAAATCTAGGATTTACGACCCTAGGTAATATGTGTATTGCCTAAAGAAACTGGGTTTCACACATTCACTATATGAAATGCTACTCAGTCAAATAGTCCCTGACCAGCAACTGCCTTATCCCATTTCATCATACCTTTTACAAAAATCCAAGTTCCTCCTACCCCCTTCTTTTTGGTGATTAACAAAAAGAGGGAGAGATGTTTGAGAATTTTGGTCACTTTTTAGGGTTAGTGTATTGTAATGCTTGGGTAGGCTGTATCTAGGGTAACTTTTAAGAATTTCATGGAAAAATGACTTGACATGAATGAATGAATGTTTTGAATGGCTTGATATGATTGTATGAATGTTTTGAATGACAAAACATTTTGGTCAAATCAATAATACATTTGAATGCCTTTAATATATGAATTTGAATGCTTCTGGATTGATATGAATACTTTGAATATCATGTTATAGATACAATAATACAAATGGCTTAGTTTGAATTCCATGTTAAATCTAAATAATGAAAATGAATTATTGACTTGAGTTAACTACAAGGAATGTCATGATTTCACGAGTTGTTGCAAATTCATTTTAAAAGAAAGGTTCATCTCAAATTAGTTTTATCGATCATCAAAAAGGAGAAGCTTTTTGTAAAATAAATAGCAAATCAAGTAGTATCTATGTTTTGATGAATAACAACTCAATTTGGGAAGTTTAAGGTACTAACACGTGTATGAAATGATTTAAGGATCAAAAATTTCAAGATTCAAAGTACGGCAGGTCAAGTCGCATGCCAAGTCGACTCAAGCATTGACTTACGTCAAGTTGATACATAAGTAGACTCCAGGATCAACTTCAAAGGGCTATTTTTGGACAACGCTGACAATGTGGACGCATGAGCAGGCGAAGTCGCAACCCAAGTCGACTCCATATGCGGCTTGGGTGAAGTTACAACCCAAGTCGACTCCATCATCAACTTGGACGATCTTTGGGGGTCCAATGCCAAGTCTGATAAAGCCAAGTGGCAACTCAAGTCGAATTCAATATGCGACTTGAGTGAAGTCGTAGATGAAATCACTCAGACATGCAACTTGAGTGAAGTTGTAAACCAAGTCCACCCCAGCATTCAACTTGAGTACAAGGAAATTAAAACCAAGAAGTTTCAAGTCTAAGAATGACATGAATAGCTCAAGCAGCATTACATTTATATGATTCAAGATCCAAGTCTCAAGCCTATTAAAGAACTTTCAAATAGACATGACCAAGCTCAATAACTAAGAAGTACAAAGGCCAATTTATACAAATGAAAGCATTTAGCCATAATAAGAAGGAACAAGGAAATATATGCTATGGAATTAAGTTTGAGAAGCATTAATGTTCCAATGAGCATGATAGTGTGTGAAGTCGCAACTCAAGTCGACTTCACCTGCATGTGGAACTTGAAACTAAAGAGTTGAAGACCGAGTCACAACCTAAATCGACTCCAATTTGCGATTTGGGTGAAGTTGCACCCCAAGTCAACTCCAGTGCTACTTGGATCGCAACAATCGAAAAAATTTGAATGTTGGCACATTAAATATGCTCCATCTACCTCTAAACATTCGGATTTCTCCCCTCTCTATTTGATACATGTCAAATGAAGTAGAGCGGGTTAGCTAGAGCATTGATTAAGCCTCCGACTTCCAACTTACAAGCATTCAAGTGCTTATTAAGGAGATCTACAAGAAGAACTATGTCTTTGGTTGCAAGTGCTGAAGTGTTCTTTCATCAACTCACTTTACACGTTCTTCTCAGCACTGAAAATTTCTCTACACATCTGTAAAGTGTAGATTTACGTTTCTATTCATTATTTTGTGATTCCATTTAGTTTAGTGTTGGAGACCAAGATTAAGTGAAGGCAAGTAGTGTATGGTTGGAGTGTGACACGCCACTTACTTATATGAAAATCGTAAAGGCCCCTAGAGCTAGAGCAAGGGCTCTAGTTGTAATTCCATTGATATAGTGTAACCCAAGGCTCAAGGGTGGGTTCTTGGAGGAGCGGAGTAGGGAGAGTTGTCCCAAACCATTATAATCTCTTGTTTTTGATATATCTGCTCTATTTGCATTTTCATCCTTCATATTTTTCTTTCAAAGGGACTTAGTCTACAAGGGGTTATATTCAGCGCACTGAAAAGAATTTTAAAGAACCTAATTCACTCCTCTCCTCTTGGGTTTTGTCATAAACTCGGGACCAATACGGTCTTCTCTGTCCCTGTGCTCCTTGTATTATGTTTGGAAAATTTAGGGCAATGTGTCCCACTTGGTCTCAAATAAAGCATTTTATCACCCTTGCTTTAGTGGTTCCACAATCCTTTGCCACATAACCGGTTTGAACATATTTAAAACACTTGTTCGATCCCTTTAAGCATTACCACGGTTGTATTTTTGACAGTTTTTACAAACAGGAGGAATTTTCTTTTTGAAATTTGATTTTTCTTTTTCTACAATTACTCTCTTATTTTTTCCTTTCTTGCATCATTTTCTTTAATGCTAGTAACAAATTGTCTTTGCCCTTGTCATAATTCTTAGGTCCTCAGTGCCTCTGTCTCTAATGCTTTTGCCCTCTCTAAACTTGAAACATAGTCTTTTAACAAGAAAGGTGCAAGGCTTTCTCGTAAATGTAGCCTTAGTCCTTGTTGAAATATCTTAGCTTTATTCTTAGGCACATTAGTAATCCCAGGCATGTATCTTACCAAAGCATTGAAGTTAGTTGCATATTCAGTAACTGTCATTCTGCCCTGATAGAGTCGCTCAAACTGAATAACTTTTCGACTTCGAAGACTTGTTGGGAGATATTCTTTATTAAATGCTTCCATAAAAGTCCACCAAGTCACTTCTTCCGGTTCCAGCATAGTAGCTAATAAAGTTTCCTACCAATCATTTGCATCACTAAGTAGCAAATGGGTGGCACACAAAACTTTTTTATTATCATTACAAGGTGAAATCCTAAATAAATTTTTTTTATCTTTGTGATCCATTACTCGACTTGAGCAGGATCTAGTTCACCTGAAAATTTTAGAGGATGTTGTGCTAAAAAGGCATTAATAGCCTTCCGATCAGCTTCTAATATATCCTTCTCAACTTGTATTGGCATTGGATATGGGTTAGGGGTTGTTGCTTGAGCAAACCTTCCTCTTTTATTTTCTATAGTTGATTTTGCTAAGTTCTTTCCCAAAAGTTTTGAATTATTTTTGTTGTTTGAGCTGCCCATTCTTCGGTAACTTACTACATAGCTTCACTTATAGCTGCAGCTACCTGTTCTTCTATTGGCCTAGCTTGTCTAATACCACCAGTGGCAATTTCATTTTCAATAACCATATCAGGGTTTACATTGCCTTGATGTTGATGGGTTCTCTGATTAGGTTGTTCTCCTTCCACCGGTTGATTAAGTCTATTATTAGGTTCTCCCGTTTTATGTTGACGTATATATTCTTCATTTACAAATACTTTCCTTTATTTAGCCTAATTCTTGCTCTTGTGTTAGGTATGATGGTATCTAAACATATACAAATTATATTAATACAATCTCCTATCACATTAAAGGTAATTATAACACCCATAATTATTCATAACAAACACAATTTTTGTAGCAAACTTTTATTTTTCATATACATTCAAGGTACAGTGTAAATAAGTTTTGATATTCAACAAATGAGCACCTTAGTATCAAAATATGATACATATACACATTTTAGATTTACAAATATCATCCAAAAATCAAAAAAGAATTTCTACTAGTTCAACTATTTTAGTCGCACTAGGTGGCGCCTGCGTCTGGTCTATATGAGTGTAGGTTCCTCAGTAATGATGTTGGTACTTGACCAAACTGGCTCATTCTCATTTTCAATTATAATGCCCCGGGTATTAGCAACTACATAAATGGACGATGATGCATATAATATACCCTGAGAAGCCAGATAATAGTAACATTTTGATGAAAAAAGGGTTGAATATGCGAAAGATTACATAAGTTGTACTAAATGTGCAATTCTAGTTATTGAGAAATGGATGGGAAAATTTTAAAAGAATAGGTTGATAGAAGCTCGGGATGGATTTTCACGTGTTTGTTAGATCATTTTGGATATACGAAAATTCTTGATTTGATTGAATGATAAATGTTTGAGACTTGACTCTTGTGTGTGGATTTTGAACTAGATAAGGGCATTATTTAGAGTTGATTCATTTTAAAATGTGTTAGGCATGGGTGAGATGCCTAGCATGTTGGTAATGGATATATATGGTTATTGGTGAGATTTGAATGTTAGATTTGGATGTATGATAGAAATTGGCCAATTGTATAGTTAAATCCAAAAGAGTTATGATAATGAAAATGATCAAGGATCATTGATAAGAGTCATTATTTGCATGAGAATGATGATAGTCATGATTGAAATGTGTTTTTGATGTTTGGAAATGAATTTGGTATGATAATTTTGAAAATAGATTCATTTGAGGTTAATAGTAAAAATTCAGTAAGTAATGAACTTAGTGGGTAAAATTTTAGAAATGACATGGAACATGATAGTTTCTGGCATGGATACAATGCTAGATGTATGTGTGATATGTGAAAAATATTTTTGGAGGCATTGGAAGTGATATATATGATTTGGGTCAATGATACCCATTGTAAAGGCAAAACGGCTAAAGAGTTGAGTTGAGGAGGTCAAATTTTATATAAGACATGTTTTGAGTAAAAAAAATGATATAAATGTGATGATAAGAGATGTGTATGAATGATTGGTATTATTTTGAAAATGTTATGACAAGTTATGACTACTTATCTTGTGAACAGATGAAAGTTGTTGGCAAAGCTGTCTAGTAAAATGCATGTCATATTTTGTAGTAATGGAATTTTGAGCTGAAATTTTATGGAGAAATAGTACTTGAAGTTACAAATCCAACACAAAAAGAACCGTCTCAATCGGATTTGTTTAGAGAAAGTTATGGGCAAACGGTGAAAGATGGTTGAAATCGGGCTATTTATGGGCCAACACAAGTCAAACGTCTGGTTTCCAGAACGCACAGTTCAAATCATGTGAGACGCTGTTTTAATTGGGGAGGGTCTGAATCGACCCCATTTCCATACCATTTCTCTCCTTTCTTCCTCCTCACGACCCCAACCCTCTATTCCCATGAAAACTCATCCGCAAGTGCTTGAATCCATGTGATTTTGCATCAAGGGATCTTAATGGATCAAGGAGAAAGCTTGGAGCTTTGAAAATCTTGAGTATTTTTGGGTAAAAATGAATATGAGGTCAATAGGTTGTTTTGTTTCAAAATAAATGATGGATTTGAGTTGCAAATGTTGTGTTTTAATGTTTATTTATGGGCATCAACTTTTGTTGAACGAATTGGTTGGATTTTCACATTTAAGGCTTGTGTAGAGATTTTGAGAAGTTGGAATTTGGGAGTTTTGGTGGAAACATATGTAGTTGATGATACGAAAGTGGTTGAAAGTGATTCTGTATGATATTATGATATATTGGGTGGAATCCTATGGACTTCGAGTGATTTGGGCTTGATTTCCCTATAATGCCTATGAAGTGATCGATGAAATGCCTAAGTGAGGGTAAATGTGTGGGAATGATGTATAAATGGGCATATAGAACTTTGTGAATGTAAATGATGTATTGAGCATGTTTGGGACATGTGGGATAGTGAATTGTTTTAAATGGAGCTTGTGATGGGCTTGATGTGCATGAGTTGTATATTTTGAAATGGAGATTTGAAATTGGTTGCTTGAGCTTGTAGATGATTTAAGTTGATTTGTATAACTCTTGTGTTAAGGGGAGGGTAATTGCTTCTAGTTTAACCTAGCTTGAGGCTAAGGTTGAGGAGATCGAGAGTGGACTTATGCCTTGATATGATTGTGTCTGAATGAATTCCAGAACAATTTAATGTTATGATTTGTGATGAATTGACATGGATTGTGTATTTTTATGGATTCCAGGATGGTTTAGTGTGGGGTTTTGCATGCCACGTGTTGATTTGATGATTTAGAGCTAGGCCCTTTGGTAACGGTTTGATTATTTATTTTAGCATGGTTTTGTAAAATTAATGATGCATGGTTTTGGCGAGAGTATGATGCATATGCATGGTTTGCCTAGGGTTGTTTATCGCCATTTATTAACATGAGGATAGGGTTCTTCATGGCCCTTGATGGATATGAGGTCTGTTTGTTTCATGTGTGTGCTTATGGCATGGCATGATTGCATGAGGCTAGTGAGAGCCTGGTGTATGCAATGCGTGTGGTGGCATAACATATGACGAATTTGGCTTAAATTTTCCATTATTTTTACTAATCGTGCCTACTTACTAAGTTTACCCAACTCATGTGTTTATTTTTAACATTTTTAGCAGAACCGATATTGCAAAAGCCTAGCTATGGACTAGGTCTGGCTTGATCTCAAGCTAAGGCAGATTGTAGTAGGTATAAGTTATATGATTTTGGATTACAGTATGTAAGATTGATGTATATGTGAGGTATACATGTATATGTATCATATGATGAGTAATGAATCGTATATCGTAGATAAGGATGTAGTTTGTTGATGTATGGCTTGTTGAGGTCTTATTAATATATTTGGGAATTATAAATGTGTATTTTACTTCCACTGAGATGTAAATGATGGAAATGATTATAGTTTAATTGATTTTTACTGTCATATGTGTTGGTCCCGAGTTATGGCAATTACCCAAGAGGGGAGGGGTGAATTGGGTATTTTAAATTTCTTTGCTTAAACAGAAATTTCCTCCTTTTTGGAGTTAATCCCCTCAATGAAATAATTAGAAAAACAGAGAGAAATAAAGCAAAAAAACACAAACAATCAAACCACACCAGGAGACAAAAGTTTATAGTGGTTCAGGCAACCTTTCCTACTCCACTCTTCTAAGCTCACACCTATTGTGACTTGGGTTCCACTATTGGATTTCAATACAGCTAGAGCAGCATCTATCTTCTAGATTCCAGCTCTAGGGGGCTTGTACAAATACAGCACAAGTAGATGACGAGTTACACTCCAGTCACAACACTACTTTGCCTTCACTTGGTTTCGATTTCCAATATCAAACCAAGTGGTATTATACAAAGAATCAACAAAAGAAATAACTACACTTTACAGATTCGTGTAGGCAGTTTGTAGTGCGTAGAAGAACTTGTAGAGAGAGTAAGAGATTCAGTAATGCAGCTTTCAGCAACTTGAAACACAGTTCTTTACTTAAACTTGTTATAGATTAACTTAAATGCAAGAGAGAGTGGAAGGTTAGCTTAATGAATGCTTCTCTAACCTCTTTCACATCCCCTTGAAGCTCCTTATATAATGAGAGGTGAATTTCGAACGTTTGGTGGTAGGTAGCGCGCATTTAATGCGCCAACGTTTGAATTTTTCCGACCGTTGCGAACCAAGTCGCATATGGAGTTAACTTGGCATGCGACTTCATCCAAGTAGCATGGTGGAGTTGACTTCGGGTGCGACTTCGTTCTTTGGCCACTTCCAAGTTCCAGCTACAGGTCGACTTGGTCTCAAACTTGACCCAAGTCGCAGGTGGAGTCGACTTCGAGTGCGACTTCACCGTCCATTTGTTTACCTTAGAACTCTGGATTCTTGCAAGTGATCTTAATATTTCACTTTTCCTTTTCTTATCTTGATCTTCATTTAATATCTTTGGTTTTCCTTATTTTGCTTTGAAACTTAACATTGTATTCTTCTCTTAAGGAGTTCTTCCTTGAGGCCTTGATTCAAGATGATTGTCCCTCTTGATTTTGTTATTCAATCTTCAATATGGAGTTGTTCTTTTAATAATATTTCAACTTCGAAGAAATCCGAAGTAGTCATTTACTTGAGTCGCTTGCTTGGGTCGACTTGGACTTCAACTTCACCCAAGTCGCACGTTCAAGTCGACTTGAGGTTCGACTTCACCCAAGTCGTATTGCAGAGTCGACACGGAATGTGACTTGACTCTTAGAATTCGAAGTCTTCTGTATGGTTGTACTTAAGTCGCATCTTGAGTCGACTTGGGTTTGCAACTTTACCTAAGTCGCAAGTGGAGTCGACTTCGACTGTGACTTCACCTGTCTTCGAGTCCCAATTTCAACTCTGAAGCATTTAATGTGTTTGAAGTCAATTCTAGAGTCGACTTGACCTAAGTCGATTGCTGAGTCGACTTGAGACTGCGACTTGGTCTGCTATCTTTTGAAACTTGAGTTTTTAACCTTTGAAATCACTTAGCAAACTCATTAGTGCCTAATTAATTCTTAAATTGAGTTGTTAATCATCAAAACATATATTGTACTTAATTTGCATTGAATTCCAACAATATGCCTATTTGATGAATTAGTTGTGAAAATCTAAGGTTACTACAGGTAGATTTTTATAGACATGTGGTCCTTAGCTTTGGGATTTAGGAGGTGCATAGTAACCGGCACACTTGAGGAGTTGGCCATGGCATCTTGGACATGCGGCTGTTTGGAGAGGGTGAAGGTTTGCTTCAATGCTCCAGTGGCGTTAACAAGTGTCGTAATTATGCAGGCCCATTTGAATATTAGCCGTTGATGAAACCTGTAATATCAGTATGGTTCTCCAATGGGCCTATCGTGTGTTCATTGCGCTCAATAAGACCAATTGTAAGAATAATCTTCAAATAACTACACGCAGTATGCCTACACCCCGACAACGAAATCATCCGCACCCTCAAAAAATCTGGCATTCCCCAATATATCGGAAAAACCAACCTGTATACAGATAATTAAATAATTTATTAATTCTAACATCAAAATGTCAACACTCTTACTTCCCAATTTTAAAGTGGGAGCTGAAGTGTAATTGGATTAAGTACATTGAATACCGAAAGGATACACCGGAAAAACTGGGTTCATGCTCTGCAAATCACCTTTCGGAGGAATCAAATCCGGCGCAACCCGCCTTGACTGAAAATTGCCATCTGTGCCATTTGAGCGTGTATTGTTTGTCGAAGCTGTTCAATTCATGGGTCAGAAAGAAGGAAAAATTCCTGCTGTAGATTCCATACACCAACATGTATTAACTTTTTGGCTGGTGAAACTAGCAGGGAAAAAAAAAAAAGATCCTCGATGGCCAAAAAAAAAAGAAGGAAAACAAGAACTCTAGGGTACGACAATTTTGCAAGTCTACAAAAATAAGCCTTGGCTTCCTTCAATTTAGTGACCACAAATGACAAATGAATCTCATACAGAAGCACATTAGGCCATCAGCGCGGAGGACAGGGCAAAACTGGCTAGACTTCAGGCTTTCCAAGCTTGGGCTTGATTTGATAAATAACCTGCAGGATAACAAGCATTCTTATTCATATTACAAAAAGTTCGAAAAAGTAACTTTTTGAATGATGCCATCATATGATCACGTAGCAGTGCAGATTATAAGATTATGTCCATGAAACAAAAACGCATGGCCATGCTTGCTGCCAACTCAACTGCAGTATGTTACATTAGATAGGAGCTCTTTCTTTCGACTTTTAGGTGAACCGGGCCATTTTAATGGTTTTTCTCCGTGGACAGCAGAAGTAGCTCCTGGCCATTGCAATATTAGTGGAAATCCAAATGTGCTCAAACAGCACCAAAGTAGCACATAGTATGTAGTGCAAGAAAAAGAATAATTTGGACCATTTATTCTTCTGGCTCTATGCAGGGGCCATACTACCAAAATCATTAAACGAACCAAATAATGATGTGCAACCAAAGCCAATTTTTCCCTGCTATAGATTTGTGCCTCATTCTTTTACCAACCACTTCTCAGACAGCCAATGGTATGCCCAAGATTAATGAAATTTTTACAGTTTTGTGGGAATGATTTCAAGGATAGGCTTCAAATTGATGGTCATTGATCAAGATAAACACGAACTTAGTTCAAGCTACTGGGTAATAAGCACATGGAAGCTGCAGAAATTAACCACAGAAAAATCCAAAATGTAATGCAGTCAGATCGACAACCTACTCAATAAAACAAGGTTTATTTGCATCCAGACCAATTTTTTTATTTCTAAAATTTTTACATTTGTGTCAATGTCACTTATCTCCATCTAAAGGCTGTTAACTACTCCCTTAGGAAGTGCTCTTCATGGTAGCATGCTTTCAGAGCCTTATCTAATATATAATAATATAAATATATAAAAATAAAAATTATTATATAGTATACATGATGTATTAAAATTATACCATATAAAAATGAATTTAATATATTTAATTAGGAATATTTTAAAAATATTTTGTTTTATATTTTAAATGTATTTTTTTGTATTTTCTATTATGACAAAAGAAGATTAAATTTTGATAATATTTATGGTGAAAACTTACAAAATCTAAACTACACTAATATGAGGAATATTTCTAAAAAATAAATATTTTATTTATGAGGAATGATCCTCTTAGCCTAGGCTAAGCACCCACCTCAAAAAACCCATTTAGAACTTCTTTTTTTTTTTACTTTTTTCTTCATATACTTGTTTATCTAAGTATATTTAACATATAAATCAAGTTTTAAGATTCACTTAGATAAACAAGTATATACAAAACAAAGCAAAAATAGTATTTTAAATGGGTTTTTTGAGGTGGACAAAGTTATTTGTTTAGCCAGGGCTAATAGGATCACTTCTCTTTATTTATTATGCATAAATATAATATCTGTGATATAATTTACTATAACATATACTATACAATGTAACAAATTTCTTTTAACATATATTATTATATCTTGAAAAGAAGTAATGGGTAGCAAGCTCACGATGGAGAGCAGATTCACCTATGACCATTAGATGTCAATTAACAATATTGGCATGAATGCAAAACATTTTTAAAATTATTAGCATAAATGCAATATATATAGGAAGCGCTTCTATGGAACCTTTTTCTATGTAACTCTCTCCATTTTTAATATCTAAATGGTTGATGAAAAATCCACTCCATTTATTGTATTTAGCATCATATATATTATTATGAAAACCGTTTAATTTGTTTAGCATCACTGTATATGGCCCCATCTATAAATATGTAAAATCAACGTGATAAAATTATTTAATATTAAATATTAATTTTTAAGTAATAATTTCAACATCTAAACGATCTAAAACATCACAAGTATTTATTTAAATGATTCTATAAAGTATCTAATCATTTTTCCTAACTTACGCATGAATGTACTTATTTTTGAGCAAATGTGGCTTATGCACATATTAGATTTGGATGAAATTTGGTTTTTAGCTAAACAAATAATGTTAAATACAATGAATGGATTGGATTTTCCATCAAAAATCAAAATCTCAAAAATGGAAGGAATTATATAGAATCGCTTCTATATAACCTGGTTGCATAAAAGCAGGCCTGTATAAAATATACACAAAGATGGCATTGGTGCAAATATTTTTCTTCTGAGTTGGCATCCATGCAAATAAACCATTAAAAAAAGACCAAAAGGGCAAGTACAACCAATGCAAAATTTTCCTAGTACCTCATGGACTGCTTAAAGTACTTGCTTCCTTTTTGGACATCATCATCTCTCGGAATTCAGCACGCTTTGCCATTGTTAGGCTAACAATATCAGGTGGCATAGGTTCAAGGTTTCCATATGCCTCAACCAATTGAAAGAGCTCTTGTTTTGTGAGATTTTTCTTCTGGAAAAGTTCATCAGTCACAGCATCCACAAGCTTTTGATTCCGCATAAGAATCTGCAAAAATTCAACCCAGAATATCATCAAGTCGTCATGACCATCACTATAACCAACATCTAAAGTTCTTCTAAGTAATTGGTGTTTCTTTAAAATTTTCAGGTTAGTGTCTTTTTTCCTATGTAGGGTTATCAAATTCGAGTTGAGCCCAACCCAATTGGAAATATGGTTGGGTAATGGTTGAAGGAATCCCATTCAAACTATACTCGACCAAAATTTACAATGCATACAAGGATTTCTCAACATCATTAGTTATGATATGCTAATTCATTAACTAATTTCAGCTTGAAATATATTAATATCGAACTCCAAGTAAATCCAATGAACTAACAGTAAGATTTGTAATTAACATCTAAAGATCATCAAGTCATCATGACCATTTTTGTAATTGACATCTAAAGTTCTTCCACGTAACCGGTGTCAGTCTTTAAAAATTTTTCAGGTTAGGGTCTTTTCTTTTTCATTAAATCTAGGGTTTTTCATATTACGGTTGAACCCAGAAATTAGGTTGGGAAATGGTTGAATAGATTCCGATCCACATTACACTTGACCGAAATTTACAATGTATATAATGATTTGTGGATGTTTTTTGATATGATATGGTAAATTCATTAACTCATTTCAGCTTGAGATGTATTGAAACAGAGCCCAAAGTAAATGCAATAAACTAGCAGTAACTTTGAATTCTGAGTTGGACTTGAAGCTCAGTTAAATCCATGTTAGTCAAGTTTAGAATAAGTTGTTCTACTTTCAAGCTAAGATGAAGTCCAACTAAAGCTCAACTTAGTTTGGCTAATTGCAACCCCAAAAATACGCTTGAGCCCTAATAAAAATAAAATTAATATATTTACTGAAAATCCATGCAGACCAAAAATTTGCATTACAGAGCTTGCAAATAAAAAGAAATATCAATCAAACATGAATCACTTGTTTTCAATTCCTTTCTTATTTGGCATATATTATGTTTTGTTTAAAATAAGTTATTTGTTATATAAATTTGAAGTGAAATTTGTAGCCCAAACTCCAATTCAAATCTTAACATGAACCCAACTGTCAGGACTAGGATTGCGGTTTTAAAGATAGAATGAAATTGGGGCTAAAGTCAAAGTTCTAGAAATAGAATTAGGTATAAGTTTGACTCCAGCCCAAACCAACTTTACTCCTAAGGTTGCATAGCATGCCAACAGTTAACTATGAATTGCAAATCAGATGTTTCTACCTGTTTTGCTCGATCATAACATATGTTAAGAATGTGCAAGGCCTCTGAGTCAATTTCCTGCAAGTGGAAGATACAATATTGTTTCACGAAATACATACACTAAAACTAGACGAGGTACGAGGGTGCATTTGATTGCACCAAATTTCATAAATATTCACATTCAAATTTTAAACAATAAAATTTGGCACAAGCCAACAAACCATATGAGAAGTGAAAGGAAGAATGCCAAGGCAACGTACATTAATGCGATCTGCAGTCCAAAAGTCAGCTAATCCATAATATTTTGTAGAAAGGCCACTAAAAACAAAGCTTCTTGCAGCTGACCGGGCATTGTTCGTTGTTCGTGCGCAGATGGTGCTTAACTGTAGCAGATTTTCTTCAATGCATTAGATTTCTTACTCACTGTAATAACTAACACATAATTGAAAAATAGTCCAGTCCAAACTGAAATGCATCTCTTCTTTCTGACAATCAGGATTTGAAAATGATCTCCCATTCAAAATGCCAGAAAGAATCAAAGGTAACACTCTTCAGGCAGTGACATAGTGTTCAAGAATCAAATCTAAAATTCTTCAGGCAGTGATGATGTAGTGTTGCAAGAGATCAAAGAAAAATTAAGTACTGAACAACATGAGTTCTAAATGATGTGCTGCACAAAGCACAGAGTTCATACTTTTAGGTAATATTATTATGCATATGCAATCAATCTCAGAAAACAATCATCATGCACTGTACACGTTTGATGATAATCATGAATAAAGCACAGCCATAGACATCACTGGTAAAGATATGAATTCAGAAGAGACAAAAATCCTTGTTAGCATTGATGTTTGCTTTGTTACTAATAGAGGAAATATTGCTGGCCCAAGTTTCAGATAAAGTATCTTTCCTGACAAAATCTATCAATTCAATAACCGGACAATAGTGATTTGTGGACAGCAGCAGTTTTTTTTTTTTTTTTTGGATAGCAAACAGCAACAGAAATTGGGTGAAAGTAGTACCAGGTTTGGCTCTGATGCTAATTGATGTAGGATGGATAGAGAAGAAAATAGAAGAAAGAGGGAGGAACCTCTAGAGATGAGAAGTGAAGAAAGAAAGTAGAAAGAACAGATGAATAACGAGAGGAGAACAAGAACAAGTAGAAGAAGAACTAGAGAACACTTTTATAAATCTCAAAACTGATGCCCCTTTGGAACTTACAAGGGTTGTATTTATAAGTGAACATATCATCTAATCTTAGCAAATGAAATCCTTCTAGAAAAAAAAATTACATATTTTAAGTAAACTTCTTAAGGAAGTAAACTTAAAATAGATACATGCTTATTTTAATAGATTCTAAAATATCCTAAGAAAATCCTTCTAGAAAAGGAAATTATATATTTTAAGTAAACTTAAAATAGATACATGGTTATTTTAAACAGATTTTAAAATATCCTAGGAATCTTCTAATATCTTTCAAAAATAGCAAAATAAAGTCTTTCTAATATATCCTAGGATTATTTCCTCTTTACAAGATTCTTGCGCCTAGAATAGACAGATTTGAAATATTGCTTTTTATTTGCATCACAAAGTGCTTGAAAACGCTAGGAAAAATAAAGATAAATACACATTTATAATTAAAATATCACATTAGCCTAAAAGAGTTAGAACTGTATACATCATTAAAAGGGA
Source organism: Annona cherimola (assembly GCA_030490835.1). Classification (NCBI taxonomy): domain Eukaryota; kingdom Viridiplantae; phylum Streptophyta; class Magnoliopsida; order Magnoliales; family Annonaceae; genus Annona; species Annona cherimola. The sequence goes on along the minus strand of CM059974.1, from coordinate 77,807,355 downwards.
CATTGAAAATACAAAAAACCAAAGTAAAAATTTACATGATCTGGATCACATTACATATTCGAACCTTAAAATCATGAATTAATGTTTTATAACGGGCAAAAGGTCTCTTTATAATCAAGTCGCATACATAGACACCCCTCCCTAGACTCCTAAAATGTGCAGGAGCTCTGCATGCAGCACACTGAGTCAGCCTCAGCTACATAATCAAATTCATTGATGTCTCATGCTTTCTTGCTTCTTCTGATGGATAAATAAATTCATCTCTAAGCACATAATGGTAAATAAAAAAACCAAGGAATATCACCATACCTTATCCTCACTGAACCAAATTTCTTCTGCTGCACGTGGTGCTAATTGAACACTGATATAATCTAGAGTAGACTGACGACTGCATAATGTTAGGAAAAACGGACAAGATCAGGATGGTATCTTAAAGAACTAAAAATATGGCACCACTACCGCACTACATTGACGTCTAGAGAGACAATCATCTTCTAAAGAATGGTTAACTTTCAAATTTGCATAAAATGTGAAGCGCACCTAATCATCTTTGCTGAAAATTTAAAGAGATCCATCTTGGTTCGCACATAGCCTAATTCATTGCCTGCCCTGGGTGCAATAGTGAGCTACCCATAACCATCGAAACGTTAATGAGTATCTAGTCAGCAAACAATGCAAGTGCTTCTTGTGATGAGCATTAATAGAAAAGAAAATCAAAAAACATTCAAGGGACCTCTGTATGAGTTTTTTTTACGATGAGATCTTCATCTCTACTTGTGGAATAAGTAACCATTTTGAATAAGGATGTGAACATAACATCAAAACAATAGACATCATGCCTATATCAACTACAAGCATTTTTTTTCTGAAACAAAACTACAAGCATAATTGAATAAGAATGTAAACATAACATCATGCATGGATTAACTACAAGCATATTTTACCCACTAGAGATGTGCTCAATGGTTAAAAAAAAAAATTGAAACATTGTGTAGCACATGAATTGCAATATATACTTGCACACCAATTCCATATGGGCCAGCAGCCTATTTCGGTATGCATATGTAGGCCCAGCGCATGCATCCATCCCATATTTTTATTTTAAAAAATCAAAATAAAATACCAAACAAATTTCAAAAAATTGCCAAATTTCACAGAGAGGAAGATCTAGGTAGGGCCCCATATATGTACAAAAAAAAAATTCTTAAAATAATTTTGCATATCGGATAACGACCCTATATAGTTTGATGATGCCTAGTGTATTCATGTCATTGCATCAACAGATGGACAGTGGTAATAAAGGTAAAAGCATATCCCCACCATCAAATTGCAATAATATACAGAAAACTGCCAATCTGAGTCTTCAATATTTTTTTATGGCATATGTAGAACATATCAAACTGCAAAATCTGGCCAACTTGTGAGGCATTTGCTTCGCATAACAAATAATGAAATATTCCATTTTCTTCTAAGTGAAAAAAAAAAAAAAAAGAAACAGTCATTTGCAGTTGGAATTTTAGCTGTAATCATTTCATTATGAATCAGGAAACTTGGCATCTACCAGGCCTAAAAGAATAAGACATAGCAAGACAAAATAAATAAATAAATAAATAAATAATCAAAAAAATAATTTTAAAAAAAATATGAGTAATTGATAGCAGATGATGATCTGCATGTATGCGAACCATATAAACAGTAAAAGAGTTTATTTTGCTGTTGTTGCAATTGAAAATATTAAGATATAGCAGATGATCATTTGCATGCATAAATACCAGAGAAAACACTAAAAGAGGATTTTGTTGTTGCAATGGCAAATCTTGAAATATTTTTCAATCGTGATTTTACTCTAGTGAGCCTAAATATTCTATTTTCTACACTGAGGTTTATATCTATTAGTTGTGCGAACAGAGTAACAAAATTATGTTACTCATATTTTGTGTAAGATAGGCCAGGAAGAGAAGGAAAACGAACAACTAAAGACAGAACAACTACCACAGTAATCTTTAAAAATAAAAAACAATTTCAAACAGCGATGCTGTTAGGGCATATCCAAATACTTCGGCAACAAAACACTCAAATGAACAAATATGTGAAAATTGGAACGCATTTTCTAACTCCTCTACTTGGAATATGGTGTGCAGCATGCACCCAAGATGATGAACTAAATGCCATAAGTAGCACAAAAGAATCTCAAATGTTGGATGGAGAACATACAAACTCAATCTTCTTTAGCTCAGGAAAATTCAGAGCTGCCACCGCCATAGATGCTTGATAAAGTGCCATCTGCCTCCATTGCTCAGGGCTTCGCTCCTTCTTAACAAGCATTCCTCTCTCTTCCATCTCAGCAGCTTGTAACAAGTCATCAGTTGTGATCTGCACAAATAATTGAAAAGCCATCCTCGAGACCAGGGACAGGGAAGCAATAGGTGCAAGAAATCCAATTTCATCTGTGGAAGTTCATATTTTTCTTCTCATTTTTGGGTTGATTTCAAATGTTTTCCACGCACATGCATCCACATCAGACACTCGTTTCAAAAGACGATCCAGGAATCCACATTAAAACATTCTTTAACTAGGGTCAGGGAAAAAAATTTAAGTCTCATTATTTTATGGTAAAAATTTTAAGTTTCTAATAGGCATCATGTGGTAGTTTATTATTACATAGGTGAACTGAAAATCAATGAATTAGATATAGTTTTTTCTTCTATAATTTAGCCCCCAGAACAACAGATCAAAATGCATGATCGTTCAACTTTGAACTTCGAAACATGCTAACATATTCGGCGACACAACAGCAAAGTACAACTGAAGTTCTTGGATTGGTTCACAGAGCAATTAAAATGAAGTTGTGTTGTCAAATTTTTATTTTTCTTACTTGCCCTTAACTGTTACTAGAAATAATTTAACCACAGCACAACAAGACAAAATGCATGATCTTTCAACTTCGAACTTCGAAGTATGCTAACATATTCAACCACACCATAGCAAAGTACTCAAGTTCTTGAATTGGTTCACAGAGCAACTAAAATAATGTTGCATTGTCAGATTTTCGTTTTTCTTACTCTCCCTTAATACTGTTACAAGAAATCCTGAAAGCACGATTTTTGTTTTTCATTTTTTTTCTTATACAGGTTTTGTAGAATGGGATATCCAGACCTCATATTCACTCCAAAAAGCACAACTGAGGTTGAAATATACTCTTTACAGGGAGAACCACCATTCACAACAATAGCAATTAGAGATAACAAAAAAACTCACTTATGACAGGAGCATTCATATGCTCTGTAACATAACACCTTCAGCCAGAGAGAAAATATGATTTTTGAAGCCTAGGTTTCAGATTACTTATTAAGAATGCATCTAGTGGGTAGCTTGATTGTCTTCTGCTTGTGCCAACAACCACCGGCAAAGTTCAGGTAACATACGCCCCCACACACCCATACACCCACCCCAATAACAAACAGACAACAGCAAGAACAACAAAAAAACAAAAACTAAGAACTCAAGGAAAGAATGCATTTACCTTAATTTTCTTCTTCTTGTACTCAAACGCCAACAACCACAGGCAACTTCAGATAACACAATATAACACACAACACACATACAACACCAACTCTACCAAAGAATCAAAAACATAAAAAACAAAAACAAAAACACACATACACACAGAAAGAAGGACATATACCTAAGAAGATAACACCAAATGACTAGCATTTATGTCCTTCATCATTGGATCAACATGCAGTATAAAGGTAGGGAGGATACATACCTCAGACCTACCATCACGGATCATAAACAAGGCAGCAATCTCAACTATATTGGCTAACTCAGCGCCAGCCATTCCCTCAGTTGCACCAGCAACAGCCACATAGTCTACATCCTTAACCATTGGCTTCTTACGAGAATGGACCTGTACCCAAAAAAAATTCACAAGATGATATTATTTGCATCAAGAAATTAACAGATGATAAAAGTAGAAGCAGAAATAAATGCACTGTTTTGTGACGACACCTGTAACAGCTGGGATAAGTACTAATGTAATTCTGCATGTAACAAATGATATGAAGTGAAAGAACTTCCACAGAATGGATCCTTTATAGTTCCATAGCATTTAAAATTTCCTTCCAGAATGGAAAAATAGTTCCATAGAAAAACAGGACACATATATTCAAAAATTCATTAAAAATCAAATTCAAGAATGAATCCTACAATAACGAAGAGAAAAAAAAAAAAAAAAAAAGAAGACTAGAAACACAACAAACTATTGACAAACCTTGAGTTTAACTAAGAAAAAAATGTTGACCTTGAACTACAAGAGCCAAAGCCACATTGCAAAAATTACTCATATATGATTCAAAAGAAACAAGACTGCTAAACATAACTATGAAATCTTCAAGATAGCATATGAACGTGTTTTTTCACTTCTTTGGTATAAATGAAGTATGATGATGCATTCCCCATAGAATAAAAGGAAACACTTCTTTTATTTTGCCTCCAGAATCCCACATTGTAAGGGTAGAAGAGAAACCAGATCATTATATGTTTTGTCCAACCACTTCACGAAGTGAGTTGGTGTTGGGCTGATGTCTGGGTCAAGAACCAAGGGATAAAACCATGCAATCTGGGTTTAGTGGGCCCAAAACAAACAATACTTCACAGAGACTAGGGCTAGTGTGTTATATATGGCACTCAAAAACAATTTAGATGAGGTTGAGGGTTGGACTGGAAATCAATTTAGATGAGGTTGAGGGTTCAAGTGCAAGCATCGACAAAGTAATGTGAGGTGCCTCTTTGGCCAGAGAGGCAGCTTGGCCCAAAGGAACAAAACCATGTGAGCTCTCCACAATAGCAAGATCTATATGGTCCAAAGTGGACAGCAGAACCTATACATTGGGTTGGGGTTGGGGCATCACATCTCTCATCAGATATACATCCGCAAACAGATGGATATGGTTCTTTCCATCAGCATTGTACAATGTACACAATTGCTTGTGATTTTTAAGAGGATCAAATATTTTTCCTACCATCCTCCTCTTATGAAGCCAGATATCTACATAATCCTCCTCTCATGACTCATGAGAATCTCTCCATGGAACTAACCCATCTTCTGCATATGAGCGTGATAATGTACATCATAACGCACTTTTACCGATAGGACATGTAACCAATTTTTGACATTATTACAAGTAGCCATGAAAAAGCTGCTGAAAGATGACAAGAACTGGCCACTACCTCCAGAATCTCAGCACGGCCTAGTAGGGTAGGTTTAGGAATATAGATTTTTCGATCAAATCGACCTGGTCTCACAAGTGCTTGGTCAAGAATATCTGGCCTATTTGTAGCAGCGATGGTAATGACATTGCCCTTTCCTTCAAACCCATCCAAGCATACAAGAAGCTACAGAAGATACAAGTTTATATTAGAACCAAAATTCGCAATAAGAAAAATCATGTGTGTGACATACTTCAAAAGTTTCTGTCCAACCTGATTGAGTGTAGCATCACGCTCTTGTCCACCAGATCCACTGGTCATACCACGCTTTCTTCCAACAGCATCCAGCTCATCAATGAAGACAACAGATGGTGCCTAAACAAGTTAAATGCTTGGAAATCATTTTCGAAGTAACATGCACATATCCAACACCAGTTGCAATGGCCTAGTTCCACCAACGTCAAAGAAGATGCATCATGAACAAAGTGGAGCATAGGAAGTAAAGCATCACTATTCTTGGAACTAGGAAAAAACTCTGTAGCGTATGAACATATAAAATTTGCTATGAATCCAGAGCGCTATTAGAAAAAAGACTTACAAATTCTTTGGCTTCTTGATACAACGCTCGTACACGAGAAGCACCAACACCAACATATATTTCCACAAACTGAGATGCAGAAATCGAGAAGAAGTTCACGCCAGCCTCACCAGCTACAGCCTTTGCCAGCATTGTCTTGCCAACACCAGGGGCTCCACAGAGAAGTATGCCACCTGAGGAGGTAACACTGCAGAATGATTGGACATCTCAAATAGTAGAATGCAGAGATCAAGCTTTCAAATTACACTGAAACTTTCCAACCGTTAAGCAAGCAATCGACAAGCAGCAAGTGCCAAACTTACTCTGGGGTCTAAGACCCTGAAAATCAAGGCTCAACAATTTTTGTGGTCATATGGGAACAAAGTCCATATATACTCATTATTCAACCAAGTATGTGTCTCAGTCTCCTAAGAAAGTCTCCTCTCATTTTTACCATTTCTGATTATTTTCATGAAATTTAATGGTCACGTATAAAAAAAAAATGTAATTTTTGAGCAATTGGTTCCTCTCCTTTTAATAATAGTGAGAACCCGGATGAGGAACTAATTAAGATTTTACATCAAGTATTAACAAGAATTAATCACTCCCGGTACCTAGGATCAATAGTTCAAGAGAAGAGGGAAATTAAGAAAGATATAATACATAGAATTCAAGCAGGATGAAAGAAATGGCGAAGTACATCAAGAATTTTATATGACCGCCAAGTTCCAATCAAATTAAAAGGACCATTTATAAGACTGCAATTAGACCTACTATGCTTTATAGGGCAAAATGTTGGGCAAGTAGAGAACAACATATACAAAAAATGAGCGTAACGGAAATTAGAATGTTAAGGTGGATGAGTGGTAAAACAAGAAATGATAAAATTAGAAATGAAATAATTCGAAAAACCTAAAAGTGAGACCGATTTGTGATAAAATGAGAGAATAGATTAAGATGGTTTAGTCATATTAAAATAAGACTTGAAATAACACCGGTTAGGAGCACAGAATCAAGCCAAGTAACAGGTGGTAGGAGAATGAGAAGAAGACCCAAAAAAACATGGATGGAAGTAATTAAATAAGATTTAAAAATATTACAAATTACAGAAAATTTAGTCTTAAATCGCCAAGAATGGCGTAACAGAATCCATGCAGCCAACCCCACCTAGGTGGGAAATGGCTTTTGATGATGATGATGATTATGATGATGATGATGATGATGATGATGGTTCCTCTCGTTTTGACTATCTCAGCATGTGTAGTGATCCATGCAACCACTTGCATAAGTTGCTTTTTTGACTAAAAATATTTTTAATTGGACTTAATTAAAAATATTCTTAAGTAAAAAATCAACCAGTTGCATGGACTGAATCATTACCCATTTTTGAACTGTCATTGTTTGGAGCAGATTTAGATTTTATGCTTCCCAAAACACCTGATAATTAATTCAGAACTCCTGCTGTTTCATGAGAGAAGTTCTATCCCCAGCAGCCTCTACATGACATTCATTTGCTTTCCCATGCTGGAAGCAGCAGCTATAACCGCATGAACTTTCTTCAACGGCATATGGATGTGCAAGTGAGAAAGTTACTGCCAGCATAGGAGAAGTCCCACGAAGTCTCAAATGCCAACAAAGTTGTGCAATTTAAATCAAACAACTTGAATTTCAACTCTTTGACAAGAAACATCAAGAAGGGAAATTAGTTTGCGGCATCATGACTCCAACGCTGACCTGGAATTTTTATTCCCCGGCGGCGATAAACATCTCCATGTGTAAAGAACTTCACAATCTCCTCAAGTTCAAACCGAAGGTCCCCGAGCCCTGCAACATCTGAGAACTTCACATCCAGAGTTTTGTCCAAGTACTGAGGCAACTTCCTGGGTTCAGCTCGGCGGACACGGGCACCAGATTTCATGAATTTCATAATCTCTCGGTACGGGTCCTTCTCCTTCTCGCTCCCTTCATTCTCATCCTCTCCATCATAAGGCTCCAGCCCAGCCAACTCCCTCTCCAACTCCTTCATCTTCCTCCTTTCCTCCGCCTCTGCCCTCTCAATCTTTAGTCGATCTTCGTAGTCCTTCTGGTTCTTCCTATAGCTCAAGACGACAGTCCGGTAAAAGATGTAGAAGAAGACAATCCCAAGTGCAGTCGAAAAATTCTGATCATGAGCCAGCCTGTACCACATCGCCGACATCCGCTTGGTATTCATCTCCGCCTGACGAAGCTTATTCTCGTGCCTGGCCTTCCTCAGCTCCCTATCCCTCTTCTTCTGCTCCTCCCTCTTCTTGGCAGCCATTGCCTTCTTGATCATCTCTTCCCTTAAGCGCATAGCTTCCCGCCTCTCCACTAGCTTCTTCCTGGCTCTCTCAAGCTCCAATGCCCGTTGCGACTTTGGTGGCAGAGGCGGTGGTGGTGGCTTCTTCCGACTCGCAAACAGCCATTTCAGAAGATTAGATAAAAAGCCTGGATTCGGAGAGGGCGTTGCCGGCACATGAACTGGCGGAGTATACGCGTTAATACAAACGGAACTCAGATTCAACTCATCCCACGCGTCCCAGAAATTCGGGTCTCTAGCAACTGAAGGGAGCACTGTCCTCAAGACCTTCAAGTCGTCCAAAACCACCAAGACAGACTCCGACTGCATCATCAACTTGGAAGAAGACGGACGCTTGATGATGTGCTTCAGCTTACCTTCCTGTTTCAGATTGAGAATTTCAGTATATGGAATTCGGTCGGCGACAGTCGGGAGATCACGGGACCACAATTTCAGCTCTTCGGGAGAAAGACCTTCGGTTTTGGTAGATTTTTTTTTCTTGCCAGAGGATTTCGCAGCGGCAGCAATGGCGGGGGAGAGGGAAAGGGAGGAGGAGACGACAGCAAGGGTGACGGAGAGTTCGAGCAGTTTGAAGGAGATTCGGTCCATCCGGCGATCCGGCGGTTCAGATTTGTCTACTGAACCACAAGATATTGAGAACGTACGGCGAATATGGCGTCTTCGGGAAGGATTGAATGAAGAGAAAGGGGCGAAATGGCAGGAGATGAGACTAAAGCTAGCCGCAGCCATGGCCATGAAGAAGAAGAGAGACGTCTATATCTCCTCAAAAGAGGGGTTATTATTCAGCAAATGTTACGCAGCGGAAGGATGGGACCTCACTTACTGCGATACTCGATTAAAAAAATAAAAAAGTCTAAGGGTGTGTTTGGTTAGGAGAAAAGTTTTTGAAGTAGAAGTTGTCAAATTGATAGAAAATGATATGACATAATAGGAGTAATGATGAGGAGTAAAGAGAATAAAGTTAAAATAGATAGGTTAGTTGTATGGGTAGTTGTGTAGAAATGATTGAAAAGTAGGGTAGTTTGTATAGGAAAATGTGAAAAAATAATTAAAAAATAAAGTAGTTATGGAGAGTGAAAAGTTTTGAATTGAAAAGTTTTGGTTGACATTTTTTTGCTCCAAACAAACACACCCTAAAGTTGATACTTCAGCAAACCCCACACGTAATTCGGTGGAGGAGGTACAAATGAATCGCATAAATGGGTGATTACGTAAATTCAAGGCCATTGCCATTTGAGAAAAAATCCATAACAAGGGCTGACAACATTATCTCTTCAGTGTAAAATTACTGACTCAATAGTCAGTTGCCAGTCGGGGAAGCCTAAATGTCAAATGGAAACTTTATATAGTGCACCAGGGTGTATTTAGTCTCATTACACTAAGCTACTTTAACTCATTTTTTAATTTTTAAAAATTTTTTATACAACTGATAATTTAAGTACATTTAACATGCGTATCAATTATTATCATTTTTGGAGTCTTTTAGATATTTATTTTTTATTTTTAAAAATTAGTTGTATTTTAAGCAATTTGAAATTACTAAAATGTCACTTATTTTCAAAAATTAAAAATAAATATCTAAAATACTCCAAAAATGATAAAAATTGATACACACGTTAAATACACTTAAATTAATAGTTGTAAAAAAAATTTTAAAAATATAAAAAAATGAGTTAAAGAACCCCAAATGCACTATATTAGATCCCAAAAGACCCTATGGGTCAAGATGGATATATCAATGAGCAGTGATCTAGTGCGCCGGGTGCAAAAACCTTTTTCTATATTTTTTTAAAAATGGTTTTATATGTGTTAATTTAGGTTTATTTAGCATGTATATCAAATTTTACCAATTGTTGATTTTTTAAAATCAGTGACGGTTTCATAATTCATAAATTACGAAACTGCCACTGATTTTAGAAAATCCAAAAAAAACTAAAAATATCCAAAATTAGTAAAAATTGATACACATGTTAAATACACGTAGTTTAACATTTTTATAAAACCATTTTCAAAAAAAATAATAATGGGTTAAATACACCCGGGTGCACTGAAGCTAAGTGCACTCAGGTGCACTGTATCAAACTCCAAGAATTATATAATTCACAAATTAAGAAAATGTCACTGATTTTAAAAAATCTAAAAATAAATGTCTAAAAATCTCTAAAAATAATAAAACTTAATACACATGTTAAATACATATAGATTAATAATTATATAAAAATATTTAAAAATTTTAAAAATAGGTTAAATATACTTAGGTGCACTAAGGCTAAGTGCACCTAAGTGCATTTGATAAAAGCCAAATTTTCTTCGCCCCTTAGGGGTTTTTTGCATTTGACTCTTTCTAATCATATGTATTTACTTTTTTAGATCTTATAAGTTTGCTCTCTTTACATTTTAATCCTTGTCGTCAAAACACCTAATTAACGGCCGTTATTTATCAGTGAAAAGCCTAAAATACCCTTATAATGTAGTTGAGTTGAGTCGACTCATATATGCAGTCAAATAATTTTATATAACTTAGTTGAGTCGACTTGTGAACTTAAACGTGCAAACAGTGCAATTGTTGTGTGACCAACTTGAGTCGACTCATTTCATAAGTCGACTTCTTTAAGGATAACATTGTTATTAAAAAATTTGTAGGCAACTGCTAACAATTTTTTCATTTGTTTACTGACGTGCATTAACGACAAGGAGTAAAATGCAAAGAGCCAAACTTACAAGGAAATGCAAATAACACCCCACTAATAAATTCATTTATTGTCCCATAACGAATTTATATATATATATATATTTATTTTTTTCTCCTCTTGCTATAAGTTTATTAAATTTTACAAGTTTTTGATGGAATATATATATTCTTCAAATTTTCAAACAATCAACTGTCATGGGATATTTAAGTTATTTCTAAGTTCAATCAATTTTACTGCATTTTAAGCTTTTTAAGTCTAAATTTCATTGCCATTGAGGCAATCAAAGACATGCTCCATTTGCATAAGCATCTTTACTTCAAAACATAATAAATGTATTTTGCAGGGATTTTAGTGATGACGGTTAGTCTCTCCAAATTTTCTATGGGAGCATCCAACATGTGGGTATTTTAGGAATTATTGTTATAAAATTATATTATTATTTAGAAATTAGTAACAATGTATGAGAGCCCAATTGTAATACCAATTGAGATATTGTAATATATGAAATTAAAAAAGTCCAAATTTCATCATCAGATAGTCACATCTTTTATTTTTTATACATTTAAACTCAATGACAGGGTTGGATTTTGCATTTAAGGTTCAATTCTTAAATAATAAAATTAAATATCTAATTATATACAAATTGAACTATTATCTATTTTCAGAGAATTTGCCTACTTATTGATCATATTTGAGATTAATTTTATTTTTCCTCAAGTGAGTCAAGTCAAGCAGCTCACTGAAGAATTGATTTTTGAAACTAACTTGTTGAAAAACAAGTTTATTTTATTTTTAATTAAAGAGGCATATGTTCAGATTTTAATAGATGTATGTCTTTTGGTATTGTTGTGTATGTAATAACAAATGATGACTAGTAATTTAAAATATTTTTAATGTTTGCGCCTATAATTAGTTAATTATTCCATTCATGTATGGTTGATCTTAGGTTTGCTTAATAACAATGGCTCCAATTTGCCTTTTTTAGATTATATATTCTAGATGATATTAGAGAAGTCATACATGTCAAATTAAGACTATTTATTATTAAAGATTTAAAAAGTGGTTTTGCAAACCTAAGCCTAAAGTTATTCTTGGGCTCAAAAAAAGGGTCACGTAAACGAATTTGTTCATCTTAGTTTAGTCCATTAGCCTACACCTAAAGTTGAAGGAAGACCCCCCTTACTACTCAAGGAAGACTTAACTTGCTAGAAGAACAAATCTAGATTAAGTAGTAGGTATGATATAGTATTAAACTAAAAGTTAAAAAGAATTTTAAAGAGAGTAGAAGTTGTATTCCCTTTTACACTTGTTAAGCTATAAACTAATAACTTCAGTAAGGATAAGAGTAGGAAATCGATAACGTAGCCAGTGGCAAACCTAATGATATACCCAAATCATGAAATCTAAGTTGAAAAACAAAAAGAGACTGCATATCTAGAAACTCATAAAGGGTGAAATATCTAAAAAAGGAAGACTAAAGTAGAGATAAAACTTTTTACTTCAAAAGATTGGAAGCTGAAATTAAAAGAGCTTCCAACCCAAAAGAAAAGATAGAATGACCCTTTGACCCTGAATAGTTCTTACCTCTTGTTATGATAAAATAGTTATCCTAAGACTTAGATTATTACCAATTAGATGAAACTCAACAACAGGATGTACTTAAAGTTGTTATGAAGTTCCCTATTGTACCTAAATAAAAATAAGGTTAAATAGCATATAAAAGGCTATACAAGTCCTGCTTGATGTAAAAAATGACAAGACGGATGTGTGAACAAGGATATGATATTAAGACGGATAAAAAGGGGATGATGCAATTGCATAATCTTTATGGGCGAAAAGCCCCAAAATGGAACCCAAGGAAATATTAATGAAACACGTTATTTATTCTTGAAAATTTAAAGGTTTTGAAATTTTTTTATTATGATGATTTTAAGATTCATTTCAAGAACCATTTTTACAAAAGATTATTTTCTCAAACATCTCAAATGCTTATCAAAATAATTTACTCAAAATACTTGTAAATGAATTTAAGGAAGGTCATTCTAAAACTAGATTTCAAATAATAATTTGTTAAAGTGGGTGCGCTCGCTTTACAAGTTGACACGGACTGTGGTCTGCGACGTCTTTTTCAAAATAATTTAAAAAGACACGGACTACGGTCTATGATGTTTTTCAAGATGGTTTAAAATGACACAGGCTACAGTCTATAATACTTTAAACCACACGAACTGTGGTCTGTGATGATTCAAGAGATCATGCTAGCATAAGGATATTTATAATTATGTATGGTTCACCAATACAAGAAATAGGTCGGTTATAGAGCACGGTTGGAGATAGACCGGGGCCCACTCTACATATGGTCAAGTCGCTAAGGGATGACATGAGGCCAGCGGCGCCCTCCTTGAGATGGGAGAAGATAAAGGAATAGCCGCCAAGCTCGCATGTTGTTAAGGATTATTTTTCAGAAGGTAGAATGATCACTTGCTAAGTGTCACTACTAGATGGGAAGAAATACATTTGCGTATATTTTATTTTGAAAATCCCAAAAATTGGGACATAAAAGCATTTATATGAAAAGTTATCTTAAATGGAATTTTATGAGCCTATGCAAAAAGAACACTCTAAAAAATAGGGTGTTTTACACAAAAAGGGTAAATATCATGGATGAGATGAAATGTTTTCTTTGCAAATGCTTTCATGATAAAAGTTTAAGTGTTTTTGTCTTATTGCTATAAACAAGCCCTATAATGGGGATTATGAAAAAGGTTTTATGTCTTGTTTACTATAAACAAGTCCCAAGATGGGGATTATGAAGAAAGGTTTATATGAGAAATATTTTTATATATCTTGTTTGTTATAAACAAGCCTCAAGATGGGGATTATAAAAAAAAAATTTATGTGAAAAAATATTTTTGGACATAAAAATGTCCATTACCGAAAATGGCTTATGTGCAAAATATTTTGGACATATAAATGTCCGTTGCCGAAAACGATTGATGTGAAAAAATATTTTAAGACATATGAATGTTCATTTCCAAAAGGATCTATGTGGAAATTTTTTTTATGACATATAAATGTCCATTGCCAAAAAATTTTTATGTCCAGGTGTTTGGGACATAAAATGTTCCCTAACTAAAGGGATTTATGAGAAAAACATTTTGGACGTAAAAACGTCCACTGACAAAAGAAAGTTTTATGTAAAATGTCTTGGAACATTATAAATGTTCACACAAGACCAAAGAAATTACCTAAAAAGAGTAAAACACAAATGTTTTGCCTTTAAAAGCCCAGACATGACATTCAAAAGGTTTTAAAGATGTTTATGAAAATGTTTTAAAGGAAAGTCTTTCCTTAAAGATAAAATGCTTGCTTACTGAGTTATCAATCACGTTTTGTTTTTTCAAACCTTAGATAGGTGCAGGGAAGCTCAAGAGGTCGAGAACCCGAGCATCTAAGGAAACGTATGAGATGATATGCAAATGTGGGCTAAAATGATTAGCCATGATGAATGAGATGGTATGCCTTAATGTTTTAAGTTGATGTATGTGAACTTATTTAAGATTCTAAGTTCGAAGTGAACTGATGGTTGGAGGTATGTATGCATGAAATGAAAATGTCATAAATAGGTCAAGAGAATTTTAATGTAGAAGAGCAAATTGAGATGTTATGAATAAAATAAGTACTTTATATGTGCAATTGATTACAAGTATATTGTCGCTTGTAAGATGAGTGGAGTGAAATGCAAAGAAATGAAATGATGACGGATAAAAGGAATGAAACGGAAAATTTTTGAACGAGATCAAATTAAGAACCCGCCGGGTGATTAGGGCAACAATCCTGATTCATATTTACCAATCGACAAGATCTTGGAGTAAGGCTCATGATGTGACGTCTCGGGTTGAGAACGCCACATAAATGAACCCAATTTGTGAGGCATCACTTGGAGTAAAGAAACATCTTATTTATGAAAATCAAAGTATGCATAAGGCACCTACTTGTGTTGTGGTTGCTGCCTCCCTCTTTCCCTAGCTGAATTTTTTCTTCTTCTCCCTTTTTTTCCTTTCTTCCTCCTTGATTGGACACCCTTGCTGGAAAATTATTTTTTTAATGTTGCTGTCCAAAAACGTCTAATGTTGCCCCCTGTTGCACTTTTTATATTACTATAATTTAACCCTTAATTCCACCTCATTTTATACTTAAAATTTACATTGTTTATCCTCATATGTACTGTCACATTTTCACCCACATATTGTTATTTTAATATTTTTTCGAAACAACTAGCCCAAAAATTTGCACCCATCCCAAGGTGATCATGTCCACACCATCAGCTGTCCTTCTCCATTTTTTCAACATGAAAAGCTGCCCAATTTCACCACTAATTAACATCCATTAATGTAGCTGCATTTTCATGTATTTTGCTGCATTTTTAGTTGAAAAATTGCCCAAAAATACCTCCATAAGACACCTCACATCGAACCATTTATTGTCTTAATTTTTCATTAACTATAAGCCGCTTTTTAAAAGAAAAAAGTCAATGGTTTTTAGCCATAAGTGATTTAGCATTTTCCAATGAAATTTAACTTAATCAAATTCATCCATATTGTAAAACACCTTGTTTTAACCATTCATAAAAAATTTCACCTCAAAATGATCATCCTAAATCAAGATATAAGCATTTGAAAATATTTCATGAAATTTAATTATTATCATAATATTTTATTCATAATTATCGTGATCCACACCATCCCTTAGGTAGAGCACGTCAACATGTGCTTACTCTCCAAATTTCATGTCAATCCGACTTATACATTTCAAGTTAGGAATTTATCAAGCAATAACCTAACTTACCCAATAAATATTAATAAAATAACATGGATAATGGATTTAATAAATATGACAACTCATCATTTCCAACACCATATTTGTCTTTTTGTGCATAGTAATCCAAGTTAAGCAAGGATGATTAACTTAATCACCTTGCTTAGTCATTTGCCCTAATCTCATCCTTCTAACTGAAGGCATATAATTAATAATTATACAATTCCTAATTTACATTCATTGGTTTCAAAATGTCCTAAGTATCACACCTTCTAAGCATGGAAATATAGAACATGATAAGTCTAAAAATTTTCATTTATTTTCATACTAAATTCACACTGTTAAATATTAAAATATTAATTAAATACATATTTTAAGTAGAATTTTATGAAAATCATATTTTTAATAGAGTCTTTAATTCTGCTATAAAATGAGTCATTTTGCAACATTCTTGAAAATATAAAATTATAACTCAATCCCCTAGAAAATTTTAATGTTGAAATGTGTATTAGCTTATTAATATAATTTGGGCAAATGTATAAAATCATTTAATTGGAAAAATCATAAATATATGACTATAATTATATTTTTAAATACGGGGAATAAAGTAGACTATCATATTTAGATAAATAAATTAAACCTAAGATGATCTATGATGTTGAAATTATTAGTACTTAAATTCGTATTTAAATACATTGCATGTGTACAGGAGATTGTACATCACCGGAGCACCTGTTATGGTGCTCCACCTTCCCCAAATCGGCAGCCATGGAAGCAACGGTCGTCCAGGCAATCTGACTCACGGCAACACGTCCATCAATCCCAAGCAGCTCTGCATCAAATCAAACTCCATTAACCTCCAGCCGAGCCATTGAATTTTTCCCTCGTTAATCGAAGCATGACCATAGCATGGGCAGCAACGAGTTTTCGGCCAGCAGATTTCGATGTCAAATTTCTCCTTTGCATAGCTCGTATAAAATTCCAGTAATAAGAACCAATGAAGATTTTGCCAAATCCATTTCGGCAGCTTCCATTCAACCCGTCTCCATCTTCCCCAAATTCGGCGGCGCATCTACACGAACCAGCAGCTGCCAAGCACAGCCAAACAGCCGAACCCACTAGTTCCGGCAGAAAAATCTAACGAACAGGAATGCAGCACCATATGAAATTACCAGCCATGGAAAATTCAGAGCAAGCAATTCCAAGAAGCCAACTATCTTTGTCTTCCCTCCCTTTTCCCGACCAAAAACTTCTCCAGCGCCAGTGGCGGTAATTTCTCCTCTCCCAAAATCTCCGCATAAATCCCATATCATCTCCCCAAAATCTCGCCGTTCGCCTTCGTCCAAGCTACAGCCCTTCTTCCAGCCAAAATCTCAATTTCCTGCTATCGCTGTTCTACTTTTCTCGGCCCCCAAAAATGCAATTGTCTTCATAGCATTTCTCGCCCACGTGAACAATCCATTCGTGTCGATTTCGGATGTTGGTTTTTCGGTTCTCCATGATTTCAGCCGGAACAGCTTCGCTGGGTCTTTGCCGTCATTCTCGTTAGGAGACGGTCCTTTTTTTTTCATCGACCGGGAGTAAATCTTCATATAGGTTTCTTTTGAACAACAATTTCTTCAATGGGTCGATTCCAGTTGAGCTATTTACAGATTGTAATCGTGTGGAGAGCTTTGCAGTTAATCTGAGCACTAATCAGATCTCAAGTGGGATGAATGAAAGGTCGAACTTCAGCTGCTCGAAGCTGAAGAGCTTCCAGGCAGCAGATAATCGGCTCAACGGTCCGATTCTGTCCGGCGTTGGCAGTCTGCAAATGCTTTCATGCCTGGACTTGAGAAGAAACAGGCAAGGAGCAGCTACAGTTACATCCAAAACGAGAATCCCACATCGGATTCAGGCTTGGCCGTTGGGTCCCCCACATATCTATAAAAGGGTCCCTCCACACATTCCAAGAAACAACATCTCTCCCATCACTTGAAGTGGGGCCCATTTAGGTGGGACCTTTGCCAAGTGAGAAGAAGCTCCAAGGGCTTGGATTGATTCTCAAAGAGAGTGGTTTTTCGAGCAAGAATTGGGGTAAATAAATTTTCTGTTAATTATAGTTTTTTCTTTAATGCTCTGTAGTTGTTAATTTTAGATTTGTAATATTTAGCCTAGATTTACCGCTTTATGCATTATAATTTTCAAATTACATTTAATGCAATTTTCATTCCTGTTTTCGTAGATTAATTTTTACTTCTGTAGTCTTTTAATTACTGTCCTAGTTTAGATTTAATTTTTAGTTAATTGCAATTTCTCCTTTCCTTTCTCTGTCTCTAATTTCTTTCTCTTATTTATCTTCTTTCTCTCTCTTCTTTCTTTCTCTTTCTAATTCTCCTTTCTTCTCTCTCTCTAATTTCTTTTTCTTCTCTCTCTAATTTCTTCTCCTTTCTCTCTAATTTCTTTTTCTCTAATTTCTTTCTTTCTCTTCTCTACACCCTCTTTCATTTTTCTCTTTTATTTTTGCTTAAAATAATTCAAAATATATAGCCTCTCTGTGGATTCGACCCGACTCACCGTTATTCTACACTATCATCCGCATAGTGGTAGCTTTAATGTGTTTCGGTTAATTTTAATTAAACTGGTGATCACAGTGCTCTTAACGACAAACACTTGGTGCGCATTAAGTTTTTGGCGCCGTTGCCAGGGAGGCATGAAATTTTGAATTATTTTCCTTAATGATCTGAATTTTTCTTTATTAAATCTAATCTTGTGTTGCTTTATTTCATGTTAACTACTATGCTGTTAGTTTAATATCAGTGCTTTCCTATTAATCATCACTCAGTTTATTTGTTATCTGTTTTCTTTACTTTAAAAAAATGATATATTAAATTTTATCAATATTTGTACACATATACTAACTGCTAATTGTGTCTAATTAAGATACATGTGTGTGTTTGACTAACTCGCATCATCTAAAAAGTTCTGAAAAACTCGCATCATCTAAAAACCTTAACGTTTGCATCTCTCTTCTTTAACCCCCATGTCTACACCTTTTTATATTTTTCTATTTCTGATCTTGAACCCCTTTTCTACACCTTTTTACATTTCTATTTTGCACGTTTAATTTCTGCCATTAACTCGCATCATATCTAACCAGCTAACCTGTTAACTCGCATTTTATAGTTGGTTTTACATTTACACATTTTTTCTTGGTGTATGCATATTTTATTTTGTCATTTAGTTCATGGTTATATATTTTCAAGCCTACTTTACCCTTTTTAAGCCCATTTACAGGCCCATCATAGTGCGCTAAAAAAAAATAAAAATTTAATGATATATGCATGGTAGGAGATATTTAAATCCTGATTTAATAGAACCAAACCTTGAAATTAAAAGATTTCTACATCAACTAAGAAAATCACAAAAGTATATAATGAATCAAAATCAAATGTTATAAATGAATAATCCTAAACCTAATCCTCCTAAACAAATGAAAGAATATTTCATTCCAACCAATTATAATCCCTCTTCTTGCATTCAACTACCTCAAACTCAAGCTAATCAATAGGAAATCAAACCAGGAACCATCCAAATGCTTCCCTCTTTTTATGAAAATACTAATGAAGATCCTTATAAGCATTTAGATGAATTTTTAGAAATTTACTCCACAGTGAAAATACAAGGTTTCTCTGATGACGCTCTCAAATTGAGACTTTTTCCATTTTCCCTTAAAGATAAGGCTAAATATTGGTTAGGTACTCTAAGTAGACCTATTACTACTTGGAATACGATGCAACAAGAATTTCTAAAAAAATTTGATCCTATAGGCCGAACCAATACCATGAGAAGAGCAATTACCCAATTTTCCCAAACACCCGGGGAACAAATCCATGAATCCTGGGAAAGATTAAAAGAATTATTAAGAAAATGTCCACATCACGAGTTATCCAAATGGAAGATTGTCCAAGCCTTTTATGAGGGATTAGCTGATCATTATAAGCAAATGGTAGACGCATCATGTGGAGGAGCATTTATGAGCAAAAGTGAAGATGAAGCATATGACTTATTTGAAATGCTTAGTGAAAATTCCATAAATCATGCTTCATTATCATCATATGAAAGAAATATGAGCTCATCTAAAAAGGCAGGATTATATGAAGTTAAAAATTACATGGAACCTAATTCAAGAATAGATATAAATTTTATTGCACAAAAATTAGAAAAATTAGAAAAAATGGATGAGCTAACACAAAAAGTAAATCAAATGTGGAATAATCAACTTCCACCTTGTCCACAGATTAATTTTCAATTGCCTCAAGAAGTTTGTGCCTTGTGTTCAAGCCCAACACATCCTGTAAGTGAATGCCCCATTGCAGCTCAACTCCCACCTTTCATCCAAGAGCAAGTGCAGGCAGCTCAAGGATTTTCCAAACCAAATAATGATCCATACTCCAACACTTATAATCCAGGTTGGAGAAATCATCCTAATTTTTCTTGGAAAAATCAAACTCAACACCAAGTTGCAAATCCCTCTACTTCACACTTTCCCAAGTCACCAACACAAAATTACTACCAAAACCAACAACCGCAACATAATTTTCAGACTAATGCGTACTCAAAAGGACCACGAATTGAGTCACAAGCCAATTATTCATCAAACTACCAACCACCTTCTCCAGCTAATGATGTTAACGAGAAATTTGCAGAACTAAAACAGTTTTTCCAACAATCTATATCTAAGTTGGAAAGTCATGTGGGTCAATCGATATTGAACTTAGAAAACCAGATAGGTCAAATAGCTGAAGCAAACAGAAAAAGAGAGGTAGGACATCTACCTAGTCAACCAATACCCAATCCAAGAAATTATCCTCCTGGTTTTCAAAATAAACCAGGTATATTAAAAAATTCACAATTTGAAAATGCAAGAGCGATTTCTACGTTAAGAAGTGGTAAAATTTTAGAAGACCCATATAAATCTAAAGTTATTAATGAAAATTCTAGTCAAATGAAATAAAAGGAAATTTTAGAGGATGACGAAGAATTAGTAGAAACCAAGTTGGGGGGAGAAGATAAAGGAAAAGAAATATTAGATGAAGATCCCAATCAATATCAACCTGTAGCCCCTTTCGCAAGTGCCTTAAAAGCGAAATCTGCTAGTAAACAAAAGCTAGCACAAAATGAGGAAATGATGGAATTATTCAAACAAGTTAATATTAACATTCCTCTTATTGATGCTATCAAACATGTTCCAGCCTATGCAAAGTTCTTAAAAGACCTTTGCACTCAAAAGAGAGAACCTCGTTTCGCCCCTCAAAAGATCATGCTCCCAGCAGAGGCGAGTGTAGCAATTTTGGATAAACTTCCACAAAAATTAAAAGATCCTGGTGCTCCACTTATTTCTTGTGACATAGGCGGAATAACATTTGATAAAGCACTTTTAGACCTTGGGGCTAGTGTTAATCTCTTACCCACTTCTGTTTATGAAAAATTTAACATGGGAGAATTAAAACCTACTTCAGTCATTCTACAACTCGCAGACAGATCAGTAAAAACCCCACGAGGACTTATTGAAGATGTTATAATAAAAATTAATGATTGTTATTTCCCAGTGGATTTTCTTATTCTTGACATGACCTCAAATTTAGAGCTAAACAATGCACCAATCATTTTAGGGCGCCCATTCTTAGCCACAGCAAAAGCTAATATTAATTGTGAAACTGGTATAATGGACATCTCATTCGGGGGTGAAAAATTCAAAATTGACATTTTTAAAGCTTCGAAGTACCCAAACTGTGATGAAGGGTGTCTTACGGTTGACATTATCAATGATTTGTCAAGTTTCACGCTCGATTTTGAATATAATTCCATAAATGAGGTAAATATTTTAAATAATTGCCCTCAGTCTTTTAACTATTGGAATAGTGTTGAACCCTTACCAATTTTGCAATCTCAGCCATCACCTATATCTATTGAGTTACCACCACAACTTGAGCTTAAATCTCTACCTACCTCTCTTAAATATGCATTTTTGGGTCCTAATCAAACACTACCAGTAGTGATAGCCTCAAATCTAACTATAACTCAAGAAAAACAACTTGTTGATATTCTTAGAATGCATAAAAGTGCTACAGGTTGGTCAGTGGCTGATTTGAAAGGAATTAGTCCATCTATTTGCATACATCACATATACTTAGAGGAAAATGCTAAACCAAGTAGAGAAATGCAAAGAAGACTCAATCCCATTATGAAAGAGGTAGTGAAAAAGGAAGTTGTCAAATGGCTTGATGCAGGAATCATTTATCCAATCTCTGATAGTAAATGGGTAAGCCCAACTCAAGTAGTACCAAAGAAATCTGGACTCACAGTAATAAACAATGAAAAAGGTGAAGCAGTACCTACTAGATTGACCACAGGATGGAGAGTTTGTATTGATTATAGAAAATTAAATTCTATGACTAAGAAAGATCATTTTCCACTCCCATTCATCGATCAAATCCTAGAAAAATTAGCAGGTCAAAAATACTTTTGCTTCCTAGATGGATATTCAGGATACAATCAAGTTGCCATTTATCCAGAAGATCAAGAAAAGACCACCTTTACTTGCCCATACGGCACATTTACATTTAGGAGAATGTCATTCGGGCTATGCAACGCATCGACAACCTTTCAAAGGTGTATGATGGCAATCTTCTCAGATATGATAGGGGAATTTCTTGAAATCTTTATGGATGATTTTTCACTTTTTGATGAGTCATTTAACATTTGTTTGGAAAATTTAGAAAAAGTGCTAAAAAGATGTATAGAAAAGAATCTAGTACTTAGTTGGGAAAATAGTCATTTTATGGTTAATGAAGGAATAGTTCTTGGCCATATAGTCTCAGAACGAGGGATAGAAGTAGATAAAGCTAAAATCGATTTAATTACTAATCTACCTCCTCCAACTTCAGTGAGACAGGTTCGATCATTCCTAGGTCATGCTGGTTTCTATCGCCGGTTTATTCAAAATTTTTCTAAAATCTCTAGACCATTAACAAGTTTACTATGTAAAGATTCTCCGTTCAACCTAGATGAATCGTGCTTAAAGGATTTGAGCTACTAAAAGAAGTATTAACTAAAGCTCCAATTCTTCAATCCCCTGATTGGTCCCTCCCATTTGAAATTATGTGTGATGCCTCTGATTTTGCTGTTGGGGCTATTTTAGGGCAAAGGGTAAATAAGAGGCCTGTTGTAATTTACTATGCAAGTGATACACTTACTGATGCCCAAATCAACTATGCTACCACAGAAAAAGAACTACTTGCAGTAGTATTTGCCCTTGAAAAATTTCGTTCTTATTTACTAGGAGCCAAAGTTATTATCTACTCAGATCATTCAGCCTTGAAATATCTATTATCTAAAAAAGAGGCAAAACCAAGACTTATTAGATGAATTCTCTTATTACAAGAATTTGATCTTGAAATTCGAGATAAAAAAGGTTCTGAAAATGTAGTCGCTGATCATCTTTCTCGAATTATTACACCAAAGATCACATCTATCAATGACTCTTTTCCAGATGAGCATCTTTTAGCCATCACTCAAACATCACCCCCATGGTTTGCACACATTGTCAATTATAAAGCAGTAGGACATATTCCAAAAGATTGGACAAAGCAAGAAAGAGAGATTCTTTGCTCAAGATAAATATTATATTTGGGAAGATCCGGAGCTTTTTAAAATTTGTTCTGATAATATTATTCGCAGATGTGTTCCGGAAAATGAACAACAAAGTATTTTGAATTTTGCCACAATCTCGAATGTGGAGGACACTTTTCAGGAAAGAAAACAACAGCTAAGGTGTTGCAATGTGGTTTTTATTGGCCAACTCTTTTTAAAGATGCTTACAACTTTAGCCAATCTTGCATTAAATGTCAAGCAATAGGAAATATTACAAAAAGAAATATCATGCCTTCCTATTCTTATTGTTGAAATATTTGATGTATGGGGAATAGATTTTATGGGATCATTTCCACCATCTTATGGATATGAGTACATCTTGGTGGCAGTAGACTATGTATCTAAATGGATTGAGGCTGCTGCAACTAGGACTAATGATCACAAGGTAGTTTTAAAATTCATTCAAAAAAATATTTTTTCTCGATTTGGTTTTCCTAGGGCCATTATTAGCGACGGAGGAACACACTTTACCAATTATCAGTTTAGAGCCCTACTAAAAAAATATGGAATCACCCATAAGATAGCCACAGCTTACCATCCTCAAACCAGTGGTCAAGTAGAAATTTCTAATAGAGAAATTAAAAATATATTGCAAAAGACTGTTAGGCCCGATCGTAAAGATTGGTCGGATAGATTAGATGATGCATTATGGGCCTATAGAACAACATTTAAAACTCCTATTGGAATGTCTCCCTTCAGGTTAGTTTATGGAAAAGCTTGTCATCTCCCTGTGAAATTAGAACATGAGGCTTACTGGGCTATCAAGCAATACAATTTAGATTTAAATACTGCAGGATCACATCGAAAGTTGCAATTAAATGAGTTGGAAGAATTACGCAAAGAAGCGTATGAAAATTCTCAAATTTATAAGAACAAAATGAAAACATTTCATGATAAACATATATCTAGAAAAACTTTTGAGCCCATTAAAAAAGTATGGCTATTTAACTCAAAGTTACGTTTATTTCCTGGAAAATTAAGATCTCATTGGGATGGACCTTTCGTTGTAGATAAAGTATTTTCTTATGGTGCTGTGAAAATTCGTGACCCGAAGAGTGGAAATATTTTCACAGTGAATGGTCAACGACTTAAACCATATATTTGTTGGTCCCGGGTTTATGGCAAAACCCAAGAGGGGAGGGGTGAATTGGGTTCTAGAAAAATTCTTTTGTAAATCAAAACTTAAACCCTTTAAAGTTTTAATTCCTTAGATTGTAACAGATAGAAAGCAATAAGATAATGAAAGCAATAAAGAAAAACAGTAGATAAGATTTATAGTGGTTCGGGCAACCTTTCCCTACTCCACTCTTCCAAGCTCACACACCCTTGTGACTTGGGTTCCACTATGTATTCCGCGAATACAACTAGAGTCTCCGCTCTCTTCTAACTTCTAGCTCTAGGGGGCATATACAACCAGAGCCTCTGCTCTCTTCTAGATTCAAGCTCTAGGGGGCATATACAATCAACACAAGTAGGTGATGAGTTACACTCCAATCACAACTCTACTTGCAATGTCTTGGTTTGAATCACCAAACTCAAACCAAGCACTAAAAACAAACAATAATGTGAAAATAAAGGAGATCTACACTTTACTGAGTTGTGTAGCAAGTTTCAGCTTGAGGAAGAATCTGTAGAAGCAACCAATTGTATTTCGTTGAAGCAAACTGCAACTTTGAAGCTTGTTCTTCCTTTGAAAGTGTATAGATCACTCAATTGTAGAGAAAAGCGAATGAAAGCTCTTACTAGCACTTCTTTCCTCTCTTTAGGCTCTATGTTGTGTGTATCAACGTTTGCTTGAGTGTCTATATATAGATGAGGGAAGATTTTGAACGTTATAGAGTTGGTTAGCACGTAATAAATGTCCAACGTTCAAAAATTCGAACGTTATGTCTCCAAGTCGTAGGTGGAGTCGACTTCGTCTGCGACTTCGCCCAAGTCGCATGCTGGAGTCGACTTCGTGTGCGACTTCGGCTGTTCTTCAGCTACCAAGTCTGTCTTCTAGGTCGACTTGGTTTCAAACTTGGCCTCAAGTCAATCTTGGAGTCGACTTGGGGTGCGATTTGACTATTTCCTTGCACCAAGTCAGTTTGATCTTTGTTGATATAATTCTTGCTTGCTTAACTTCTTTCTTCTTCTTGTCCTTCAATACTAAAGGCTTGGATTTGCTTCAAATCTTGTGAACTTGGAGAACTTGAATCTTGTATGGACAAATCATCTTTGATTTGGAATGAATTCATAAGCCTTACTTGCTTTAAGCTTGTATTAATCTTCATAAACTCAGGTTTTATAAATTTGAGTTGTCTTTATCTTGAAATGGACTTGTACTTCAACTTGGGCTTGAGAATTTCAAGTCGATCTTGGGGTCGACTTCATCTGCGACTTGGCCTCAAGTCGCAAGTGGAGTCGACTTCGACTACGACTTCGGATGTGTTGTCCCCAAAATCAACGCTGGAGAGAAAGGTGCAACTGCAAGTCGATATTTGAGTCGACTTCATCTGCAACTTGGCCTCAAGTCGCAAGTGGAGTCGACTTCATCTGCGACTTCAGATGTTTAATTCTCCAATTTCAACGCTGTCCAAAAATGCCTCTTGAAGTTGCTTGTGGAGTGGACTTCAGGATCGACTTCGCCTGAAGTCGATGTCTAAGTCGACTTGGGTTGCGACTTGACTTGTTCTGTTTTGTATACAACTTTGCATAATACATATTAGTAGCTTAGATTTACTCAAATTGTGTTGTTTAATCATCAAAACATATGCTTTGGTCAATTTGTTTTGTTTTAACTATTGTTTCCAACAATCTCCCCCTTTTTGATGATTGACAAAACTAATTTGAGTTTGTACCTTTCAAGAAAATCATATTTATATAACTTTCGAAACAAAGCATCAAATATCTTTCAAACAGAGCATGAAACAAATATTAGAGCATAAAACATATTTCATATCATTATGATTCATACAGATGCAAAGCAAAATAAAACCTATATACAAGCTACCCAACCCAAACAAAACTCTAAAATCTATGTCATGTCCTAATATTCACTCAAAAACTCTATCCTATCTCCCCCTTTTTGTCAATCACTCAAAATGAGATTCAATTACCAAAGATTTGGTGAATTGAAATTTGGAAATGGGATATGAAGGTTGAGTAGGTTTGACAGGTCGGACATGGGCAGATGAGTAGAATGATGAAATAGGTGCGGGGGTTGGATCTCGATGAACTGATCCGGAATCAAATGGATCTAGTTCGGGTATGGGCTGATTACGATGATGCCCGGATGCTAGATGATAGGGTATAGTCTGCAATTCCCGATCTATACGGTCCTGTCGGGAATGCATGTCCATAATGGCTGTGAGGACCCCAGAGATGAGACTTGTAACTCTGTTTTCCTGTTGAGCCATTTCATCTCGAATGGTTTGCAAAGTTATCTCCGGAGATGATGGTTGTGGTGCTGGATCTGGAATGCCTGATCCCCGTGGAGAGTATGATCCATGTGACATGGGAGAGGCTGGCTCCTCAGGTATATCCTGTGGTGGAGCCGGTTGGGCTTCTGGGGGCTGCTCCCCCTCAGTAGGTGCTCGTCCAGCCTCTTCTGAAGCTTCTGCTTCAGCCCTTAGTTCATGTACATTGATCTTCATTCTCTGGATCAATGCTTTGTTGATTGCATTTGTGGATTTCAGTACTTCAAAGGGCTCGCCTTCAATATCTACTTCAAAATGCTCGAGGATCTTCGTGATCCAGGTACCGTAGGGTAGAACTCCTCGGGGATTGTCCTTTCTGCAGCTAAGGGCTTCAATGAATAAACGGGAAAGACTGACTTTTACCCTGTTTACGATTTTCCATAATATTCCAGCTTCTTGAGGGTTCATTTGATTTCTTCCTCCGCCCTTAGGATAGATGCAGTGGGCTATCAATAGGCGTAGAACCCGTAGCCTTGGAGACAGATTCATGTAATGCAGAAACTTGATCCCTGGATGATACTTATTGCTCCGGGTGAGCTGATTATATATCTGATCAAGTGAGATGTCTGCAGGGATTGGTTCATCTTCATGTGGAACCTCAAGTATCTGTCCAATGTTTATCATTGCTCCTTCCAAATTCGGAGTTACGCCAATGCCAAGGAACATGTCAACTCCTTTTACAAAACTTCCATAGTATTCTTCATCCCACAAGCAGTAGAAAATCCTAGTTAAATCCGGATAGACTCTTTCATCTTCTTTTAGCAGCTTGGTCCATCCTTGGAATTCCAATAGGTCTTCTATATCTGACCCATAATCTTTTAGAAACTTAAAATCGATGATTTTGGGAATGAATACCTTCCGCTCGTAGAAGGATTTGTAGAACCGACTGTGCTGGAGTTCGGTCTTGAAGTATGTAGTCGGCATTTTCAACACTTGAGCTTTGCCAGCTGTGTTGCCTTTCCTTCTCGCCCCAGATTGAGTGCTGTGTGAGGTTTGGGGTTGTTCCTCACGACCAGCTGTTGTTGATGAAGTTCCCGTTTGAAAACGAACCCGGCGGTCAGTGAAAGTGGATGGTTCTTCCCGGCCTCGCTTTGAGGAGGTTTGTTGTCTCCTAGGCACATCGTCTTCAGTATGTGATGTATGAGATCTAGATTTTCTGGGAATAGGTTTAAGAGAGGGTTTTGATATAGCTATCTTGGGAGGTCTGGACTTTGGAGCCATTGGATTTTTTTTTTGTTGAAATTCACAGAGACAGAAAGACAAAGAGCAGAGAGTGAGAGCAGAGAGAGAGAGTTAATGGAGAAAAGAGCAGACTGCAGAGAGAGAGAGATTGAGAGAGAAAATGGAGAGCAATGGAAAGAGATAGAGCAAAGGAGAGAGAGGGAGCAGAAAGGGAAAGTGAGAGAAAGAGGAGAGAGGACAGAGGGAGGAGAACAGATAGATAGAGAGAAGCAGAGAGAGAAATTGTGAGGGAGAAAGAGAGAAGAAAGAAATGAAGAGAGAGAGATGAGAGACAGGGAGATGAGAGAGAGAGAGCTTAGAGCAGAGAGGAGAAATGGGAAGAGAGAAGAGACAAACAGAGGAGAGAAGAAACGGAGAGAGAAAGAGAGGAAACTAGAGCGAGAGGGATCTGTGTGCGGGAAGGAAATACCAGGAAGAAAAGAAGAGAGAGATTTCAAAAATGGAGAGTCGTCGCTAGAAGCTCTGAGTGCGGGAAATAATGGAGGGAAGAAGGAAGAGAAGAGGAAGAAGATTGGGCGAGGGAAAATGGGGGAAGAAGAAGAAGAGAGGAAGAAAAAAGGAAGGCGGACGGTCGCGCGCGGAGTCGACTTTTCCCTAGGCGAAGTCGACTTCGATCCCTCAGAGTCGACTTCGCCTCAGAGGCGGAGTCGACTTCACTTTCCCAAGTCGACTTCACTGGAGTCGACTTGACTTATCGATTTTGACCTTTTTCAGATTTGATTTTATTTCTAATTTTGTAAAATGATTCCTTCGTTAAGGGCTTGGTAAATATATCAGCAATTTGATCCTCAGTTTTCACATATTCCAAACAAATATCATGATTTTCAACATGTTCTCGAATAAAATGATGTCTTACATCTATATACTTGGTTCTAGAATGCAATACAAGATTTTTTGTCAAACATATGGCACTTGTGTTATCACATCTGATAGGAATATTATAATAATCAATGCCATAGTCTTTCAATTGTTGTTTCATCCAAAGTAGTTGGGCACAACAGCTTCCGACGGCTATATATTCAGCTTCTGCTGTAGATAGAGCAACACTAGTTTGTTTCCTTGAATACGATGAAACCAACATATTTCCAAGAAATTGACAGGTTCCACTAGTACTTTTTCTATCTACTTTGTAGCCGGCAAAATCCGCATCCGAGTAGCCGATTAAGTCAAATGTTGACCCCTTTGGATACCATAGTCCAAGATTAGTGGTATTTATCAAATATTTAAAAATTCTTTTTACAGCCAATAAATGTGATTCTTTAGGACATGCTTGGAATCTAGAACACATACAAACACTGAAAAGAATGTCTGGTCTAGAAGCAGTTAAATACAACAATGATCCTATCATACTTCTGTAAAGCTTTTGATCGATACATTTACCGTTTTCGTCCGTGTCAATCTTGATTGTTGAATTCATTGGAGTATTTGCTCCTTTAGTAGTTTGCATTCCAAATTTCTTTAGCATTTCTTTGACGTACTTGGACTGATTTAAGAATATTTCTTCGCTTTGTTGCT
The DNA here is from genome assembly GCA_030490835.1 of Annona cherimola. Classification (NCBI taxonomy): domain Eukaryota; kingdom Viridiplantae; phylum Streptophyta; class Magnoliopsida; order Magnoliales; family Annonaceae; genus Annona; species Annona cherimola. Next base: position 77,777,808 of record CM059974.1, on the reverse strand, counting down.
TGATTTGCAGTCCAAGGAAGAAATTTAGTTCTCCCATCATGCTCATTTCAAATTCGCTCTGTATGATCTTAGAAAATTCTTGGCACAGAGTTTCATCAGTAGCACCAAATATTATATCATCTACATAGATTTGCACAATTAAAATATTTTTACTTTTATATTTGATGAATAATGTAGTATCAACTTTCCCTCTTTGAAATTCATGATCAATCAAAAATTTATTTAGCTTTTCATACCAAGCTCTTGGGGCTTGTTTTAGTCCATGTAATGCTTTGGTCAGCTTATAAACATATTTTGATTGATCCTTTTCTTCAAATCCAGGGGGTTGTTCAACATATACTTCTTCATCCAAATATTCATTCAAAAATGCGCTTTTCACATCCATTTGAAACAATTTGAAATTCATGTAAGAACAAATGCTAGTAAGATGCGTATGACTTCTAATCTAGCCACAGGTGCATATGATTCTTCAAAATCAATCTCTTCTTCCTGGGAATACCCTTTGGCTACTAATCTAGCTTTGTTTCTAATTACAAGTCCGCTTTCGTCCAATTTGTTCCTAAATACCCATTTGGTACCAATAATGGTATAACCATTTGGTCTAGGAACTAAATGTCATACATCATTCCTTTCAAATTGATTTAGCTCTTCTTGCATTGCAATAATCCAGTTTTCATCATTAAGAGCTTGTTCAATAGTGGTTGGTTCAATTTTTGACACAAATGCATATTGTCCATAAATATTTTGCTTTGATCTCCTAGTTTTTACTCCTTCATAAATATTTCTAATGACTTGCTTAATTGGATGGGCATTTTTGAACTTTAAATCAATTGGAGGTTTGTAGGAATCATTACCTTCACTTACCTCTTCCTCCATGGAGTTTTCAGGCTTGAGCTCGGTTTCCTTTTGTTGTTCTTGTTGGTTTGCTTTTGTATCATCCGCGTCACTTAGTTCATCCTCCTTTCTCGGAGTTTGGTAAAATTCATCAAAAACAACATGTATTGATTCTTCTATTGTTTGATTTCTTTTGTTAAAAATTCTATATGCTTTGCTATTTGATGAGTAACCCAAGAAAATAACTTCATCACTTTTGGCATCTAGTTTTCCCAAATTTATTTTTCCATTATTTAACACATAACAGATACATCCAAAAGTATGGAAATATGATATGTTTGGTTTCCTGCCTTTCCAAAGTTCATATGGGGTCTTTTTCAATATTGCTCTAATGGTAACTCGATTTAATACATGACAAGCTGTACTTACAGCTTCACCCCAAAATCTTTTGGACAATTTACTCTCATTTAGCATGGTCCTAGCCATTTCTTGTATTGTCCGGTTTTTCATTTCAACAACTCCATTTTGTTGAGGAGTTCTTGGTGCAGAAAATGTATGATGAATTCCCTTTTCATTGCAAAATTTTATGAATCGACTATTTTCAAATTCACCACCATGGTCACTTCTAATGGAAATGATTGAACTTTATTTTTCATTTTGCACCAAAGTTGAAAACGAGACAAATATTGAAAATGCTTCATCTTTGCTAGCTAAGAGTATAATCCAAGTAAATCTAGAAAAATCATCCACAATTACATACACATACTTTTTCCCACAAAGAGTTAAAATGTCTGATGGCCCATAAAGATCCATATGTAGCAATTCAAGTGGTCTAGTTGTTAAGATTTCCTGTTTGGTCGAAAATGACATTTTTGGTTGTTTAGATAGTTGACAGGCTTTACAAATCTTATCTTTGTCATATTTGAGCTTCGGTAAGCCTTGTACCAAATTCTTTTTCCATAAAGTTTTAATATTTGACATATTTATATGTCCAAGCCTTGTATGCCATTTCCATGGATCATTTTCTATGGCTATTAGACATTTTCCTTCTAGGTCATCAAGGCAAACCAAATATACATTTCCATGTCTTTTGCCACTAAATATTATGTGCTCGTTATCATCAATAACATTACATATAGAGGATTCAAATACAACTTTAGATCCTTTATCACATAGTTGACTAATACTCATTAGGTTGTGTTTGAGTCCTTCAACAAATAGAACATTTTCAATACATGCATTTGAACTACCATAGATATTTTTTTTACCTTTTATTTTACCTTTTTCATTATTTTCGAAAGCTACCGTTCCTTCATTGCATGGGTTGATCTTGTGAAATAGTCCTTTTTCTCCTGTCATATGTCTTGAGCAACCGCTATCCATAAACCATACGTTATTGGCCTTAGCTTTAAGACAAACCTGCAAAAATTAATTTGAGTGGAGCTTATCCTTTTGGTACCCATTTTATGGGTCCGTTTGGGTTAGTTATCCTTTGGAGCTTATGTTGATCTACCTTTGAAGCCATAAATCCAATGCTTTTCGGTATCCAAACCAATTTAGCACCAAGGTTTTGCAGTTTTCTTAGTTTACATTGATAGACCTTGTGTCCTAACTTGTTGCAAAAATTACAAGCTCCCGGAAGTCTAGAAATAGGGAGCCAATTGGTAATTTGTTTCTCGGTTGGTCTTTTGGTCCAAACTACTTGATTTATCTTAGGTTTAGTATAAATAGATTTGGCGTTATTTCTTAGAGCATTAGATTTCTTTTGTTCAAATGTATTATACCCAAGTCTTTTCTTGCAAGTTTGGGTTGTCATTTTTAAGAACATTTTCACATTTTCTCCTGGATTAAAGAACTTGGCAAGTGATTCGTTTAATGATTCATTTTCGTTTTTAAGTTTCTCTAACTCAATCTCCAAGGTATTCTTTTCATTTTTTAATTTATCTAATTTTTCAGCAAGTTTACCATTTACAATTATTACTGCATCACATTGTCTTTTCTTTATTGTAAACTTGTTTCCTAATTTCTTTATTTCTTCATATAATGAATCATAGGCTTGTTGAAGTTCTTCTAACTCAGCACATTTGAGACATTCATTTGTAGAAAAAATTGAAAAAGATTTCTGTTTGGAGGTTACCTCTTGACTACTTGTGCAGTCCGTTGAAGTAGCTTGATCCTCCACGATTTCCGTGGCTGCAAAGCATATGTCGAAATTTGCTATGCAACAGATTCTTGCGCAATCTGCTTCACATTCTTCACTTGAGGAGCTATTTGTTGTAGATTCTTCTTCATTCACATACATGCCTCTTCCTTTGTTTCTTTGAAACTTTTTGTTGTCGCCTCGATCTTTTCTTTGCTCCTTCGCCTTATTTTCTTACAAATTTTCTGAATCGTTTTGTGAGTAAGGCAATTTCATCGTCATTTTGAGAAGATGAGGTGGTGTCGTCCGAGTCTTGTGCGGCTCTCAAGGCAATGACTCTTTTGCCTTTGTGGTGATCTTCGTTTCTTTTCTTGATCAGCTCATGTGACATCAAAGAGCTAATAAGATTTTCCAACTTCAACGTGTTAAGATCCTTGGCTTCTTCTATTGCCGTGATTTTTGGAGTCCATGATTCGGGTAGTGCCCTCAGAATCTTCATGACCTGCTCAGATTCAGAATTGCTTTTCCTAGCCCTTTCAAGGCGTTAGTAATCTTGGAAAATCTAGCAAACATTTCAGAAATATTTTCAGTTTCTAACATCCTAAAATTTTCTAATTCTCCAATCAAAATGTTTCTCCTCGTCCCTTGGACTTAAGAGGTTCCTTCATAGATAGAAGTTAGTGTATCCCATATTTCTTTGGCAGTTAAACAAGAGGATACTTTATCATATTCGGAAGCCGTAAGAGCACAAAATAATGAATTCATAGCCTTGGCGTTGCTCTTTACAATTTTTACTTCCTCATCGGTCCATTTGGAAGCTTTTTCATCAATGGGCAAAGTCACACCATCTTGAATCGCAATCCAAGAGTCCATATTGGTAGCCATGATGAGTTGTTTCATACGTAGCTTCCAATATCCAAAATTATTTCCATCAAACAATGGTGGCCTAGTAAAGGATTGGCCTTCGGCAAATGCGGGAACGAAAGTGGATTGGGATGCCATATCAAAAAGATCTCTTTGGTACACTCAAAGACCTGCTCTGATACCACTTGTTGGTCCCAAGTTTATGGCAAACCCAAGAGGGGAGGGGTGAATTGGGTTCTAGAAAAATTCTTTGGTAAATCAAAACTTAAACCCTTTAAAGTTTTAATTCCTTAGATTGTAACAGATAGAAAGCAATAAGATAATGAAAGCAATAAAGAAAAACAGTAGACAAGATTTATAGTGGTTCGGGCAACCTTTTCCTACTCCACTCTTCCAAGCTCACACACCCTTGTGACTTGGGTTCCACTATGTATTCCGCGAATACAACTAGAGTCTCCGCTCTCTTCTAACTTCTAGCTCTAGGGGGCATATACAACCAGAGCCTCTGCTCTCTTCTAGATTCAAGCTCTAGGGGGCATATACAATCAACACAAGTAGGTGATGAGTTACACTCCAATCACAACTCTACTTGCAATGTCTTGGTTTGAATCACCAAACTCAAACCAAGCACTAAAAACAAACAATAATGTGAAAATAAAGGAGATCTACACTTTACTGAGTTGTGTAGCAAGTTTCAGCTTGAGGAAGAATCTGTAGAAGCAACCAATTGTATTTCGTTGAAGCAAACTGCAACTTTGAAGCTTGTTCTTCCTTTGAAAGTGTATAGATCACTCAATTGTAGAGAAAAGCGAATGAAAGCTCTTACTAGCACTTCTTTCCTCTCTTTAGGCTCTATGTTGTGTGTATCAACGTTTGCTTGAGTGTCTATATATAGATGAGGGAAGATTTTGAACGTTATAGAGTTGGTTAGCACGTAATAAATGTCCAACGTTCAAAAATTCGAACGTTATGTCTCCAAGTCGTAGGTGGAGTCGACTTCGTCTGCGACTTCGCCCAAGTCGCATGCTGGAGTCGACTTCGTGTGCGACTTCGGCTGTTCTTCAGCTACCAAGTCTGTCTTCTGGGTTGACTTGGTTTCAGACTTGGCCTCAAGTCGATCTTAGAGTCTACTTGGGGTGCGACTTGACTATTTCCATGCACCAAGTCAGTTTGATCTTTGTTGATATAATTCTTGCTTGCTTAACTTCTTTCTTCTTCTTGTCCTTCAATACTAAAGGCTTGGATTTGCTTCAAATCTTGTGAACTTGGAGAACTTGAATCTTGTATGGACAAATCATCTTTGATTTGGAATGAATTCATATGCCTTGCTTGCTTTAAGCTTGTATTAGTCTTCATAAACTCAGGTTTGATAAACTTGAGTTGTCTTTATCTTGAAATGGACTTGTACTTCAACTTGGGCTTGAGAATTTCAAGTCGATCTTGGGGTCGACTTCATCTGCGACTTGGCCTCAAGTCGCAAGTGGAGTCGACTTCGACTGCGACTTCGGATGTGTTGTCCCCAAAATCAACGCTGGAGAGAAAGGTACAACTTCAAGTCGATACTGGAGTCGACTTCATCTGCAACTTGGCCTCAAGTCGCAAGTGGAGTCGACTTCATCTGCGACTTCAGATGTTTAATTCCCCAATTTCAACGCTGTCCAAAAATGTCTCTTGAAGTTGCTTGTGGAGTGGACTTCAGGATCGACTTCGCCTGAAGTCGATGTCTAAGTCGACTTGGGTTGCGACTTGACTTGTTCTGTTTTGTATACAACTTTGCACAATACATATTAGTAGCTTAGATTTACTCAAATTGTGTTGTTTAATCATCAAAACATATGCTTTGGTCAATTTGTTTTGTTTTAACTATTGTTTCCAACAATATTGACGACATCTCTGATAATAAGATTTTTGACAAGGTTGGACTGATTGACCCACATTGATCGAAACTTCACAACGTCTGGCTGAAGACGTTAAACTTAGCGCTGATTGGGAGACAACCCAATATTTTCCATATATGTTTGTTTCTTTTTCTTATTGCAGGAAAAGAATATTTTGTTGCAAGAGAATATGGTTGATAAATCAACAATTGCATTGTTCAATTACAAAATTACACCCCAGGTTATCTCCGTCCCTGCTATCCTATCTTAATAAATTTATATTTTGTGCATGATTATAGCGATATTTAAGTTGGGGGGGGCTGATTTGTTTAACTTGATAATATATATATATATTTCTAAAAAAAATAATTATTATCATATATATATAGAAAATATTAAAGAAACATAGAGATAAATCAAAGTGCACTTGCTATGCTTGGTAGTAAGTGAAGAAGAAAATTGGAATTAGTCATATTTGTAAAAATATTTTCATGGTGTTTTTAAAATTCTGCTAGCACTGCTTGCACTTACACGTTAATGAACCCTGTGGGCATCATGATAATATAATTTTTTCTCTCTCATTCAAACAAGTAACATTTAATATCATTGCAATTGTTAGTTGTTAGTTAAAAAAAAAGAGAGAGAGAGAGAAGAAGAGGAAAACCCCAGATATCCTGAAATATGGTAAGGAAAAAAAAAAAAAAAATAATAATAATTTTGTAGATCCCCAGATACCCTGAAATATGGTGAGGGGAGAAAAAAAATGAAGATAAAATTTAAAAATATATTAACTATCACTATCATAATTTTGATATGAATGTTGCTTAGCTTGGATAAGCTGAAAATAATTTATTTATCTAATGTCCATTTGTTCATTCGTACACATACACACGTGCTATAATCTTTTATATGTATCATGAAAAATATTTTACACATATACACTAAGAAAATTTACTTTTAAAGCTTACTATCATTATTAGCAATGCACCTAGATTTTTATAAAATTAGTAGTATTCTATGATAAAAAAAAAAAAAAATTATATATTAAAATATTTCCATTGCTAAGGGACTAGCAATGTTTAAGTTGGGGGGTGTGATAAGTCTAAAAATTTTCATTTATTTTCATACTAAATTCACACTGTTAAATATTAAAATATTAATTAAATACATATTTTAAGTAGAATTTTATGAAAATCATATTTTTGATAGAGTCATTAATTTTTCTATAAAATGGGTCATTTTGCAACATTCTTGAAAATATAAAATTGTAACTCAATCCCCTAGAAAATTTTAATGTTGAAATGTGTATTAGCTTATTAATATAATTTGGGCAAATGTATAAAATCATTTAATTGGAAAAATCATAAATATATGACTATAATTATATTTTTAAGTACGGGGAATAAAGTAGACTATCATATTTAGATAAATAAATTAAACCTAAGATGATCTATGATGTTGAAATTATTAGTATTTAAATTCGTATTTAAATACATTGCATGTGTACAGGAGATTGTACATCACCGGAGCACCTGTTATGGTGCTCCACCTTCCCCAAATCGGCAGCCATGGAAGCAACGGCCGTCCAGGCAATTTGACTCACGGCAACACGTCCATCAATCCCAAGCAGCTCTGCATCAAATCAAACTCCATTAACCTCCAGCCGAGCCATTGAATTTTTCCCTCGTTAATCGAAGCACGACCATAGCATGGGCAGCAACGAGTTTTCGGCCAGCAGATTTCGATGTCAAATTTCTCCTCTGCATAGCTCGTATAAAATTCCAGTAATAAGAACCAATGAAGATTTTGCCAAATCCATTTCGGCAGCTTCCATTCAACCCGTCTCCATCTTCCCCAAATTCGGCGGCGCATCTACACGAACCAGCAGCTGCCAAGCACAGCCAAACAGCCGAACCCACTAGTTCCGGCAGAAAAATCTGACGAACAGGAATGCAGCACCATCTAAAATTACCAGCCATGGAAAATTCAGAGCAAGCAATTCCAAGAAGCAACCTATCTTCGTCTTCCCTCCCTTTTCCCGGCCAAAAACTTCTCCAGCGCCAGTGGCGGTAATTTCTCCTCTCCCGAAATCTCCGCATAAATCCCATATCATCTCCCCAGAATCTCGCCGTTCGCCTTCGTCCAAGCTACAACTCTTCTTCCAGACAAAATCTCAATTTCCTGCTATCGCTGTTCTACTTTTCTCGGCCACCAAAAATGCAATTGTCTTCGTAGTATTTCTCGCCCACGTGAACAATCCATTCATGTCGATTTTGGATGTTGGTTTTTCGATTCTCCATGATTTCAGTCGGAACATCTTCGCTGGGTCTTTGCCGTCATTCTCGTTAGGAGACGGTCCTTTTTTTTCATCGACCGAGAGTAAATCTTCATATAGGTTGCTTTTGAACAACAATTTCTTCAATGGGTCGATTCCAGTTGAGCTATTTACAGATTGTAATCGTGTGGAGAGCTTTGCAGTTAATCTGAGCGCTAATCAGATCTGAAGTGGGATTAATGAAAGGTCAAACTTCAGCTGCTCGAAGCTGAAGAGCTTCCAGGCAGCAGATAATCGGCTCAACGGTCCGATTCTGTCCGGCGTTGGCAGTCTGCAAATGCTTTCATGCCTGGACTTGAGAAGAAACAGGCAAGGAGCAGCTACAGTTACATCCAAAACGAGAATCCCACATCGGATTCAAGCTTGGCCGTTGGGTCCCCCACATATCTATAAAAGGGTCCCTCCACACATTCCAAGAAACAACATCTCGCCCATCACTTGAAGTGGGGCCCATTTAGGTAGGACCTTTGCCAAGTGAGAAAAAGCTCCAAGGGCTTGGATTGCTTCTCAAAGAGAGTGGTTTTTCGAGCAAGAATTGGGGTAAATAAATTTTCTGTTAATTATAGTTTTTTCTTTAATGCTTTGTAGTTGTTAATTTTAGATTTGTAATATTTAGCCTAGATTTACCGCTTTATGCATTATAATTTTCAAATTACATTTAATGCAATTTTCATTCCTATTTTCGTAGATTAATTTTTACTTCTGTAGTCTTTTAATTACTGTCCTAGTTTAGATTTAATTTTTAGTTAATTGCAATTTCTCCTTTCCTTTCTCTGTCTCTAATTTCTTTCTCTCTCTTCTTTCTTTCTCTTTCTAATTCTCCTTTCTTCTCTCTCTCTAATTTCTTTTTCCTCTCTCTCTAATTTCTTCTCCTTTCTCTCTAATTTCTTCTCCTTTCTCTCTAATTTCTTTTTCTCTAATTTCTTTCTTTCTCTTCTCTACACCCTCTTTCACTTTTCTCTTTTATTTTTCCTTAAAATAATTCAAAATATATAGCCTCTCTGTGGATTTGACCCGACTGACCGTTATTCTACACTATCATCCGCATAGTGGTAGCTTTAATGTGTTTCAGTTAATTTTAATTAAACTGGTGATCACGGTGCTCTTAACGACAAGCACTTGGTGTGCATCAGAACACATTGTGAAATAAGGCTAAAGCGGAGGTAAGGCTATTCTGGTGGCTAATTTTCCAATTTTCTCCAGTACCTCAAACGGCCCAATGTATCTGGGATACAATTTATTCCTTTTCTGAACCTTGTAACTCATTTGAATGACATTATCTTTATAAATACATGCTCCCTAACTTAGATATTCAAATCCCTTCTCTTACAATTTGTATAACTTTTCTGCTAACTTTGAGCTGTGTGTATACACCGATGTATCATTTGCACCTTCTTTGTCATTCTTTTGGACAAATCTAGAGGTTAACTTCCTTTCTTCAACTTCATCCCAGTTCAATGGGGTTCGACATCTTCGCCCATATAAGGATTCAAAAGGGGCCATTTGGATACTTGATTGGTAGCTATTATTATAGGCAAATTCAGCTATGGATACATATTCATCCACGATCCTCCGAACTCCAATGTGCACGTCCGGAGCATATCCTGAATGATTTGGTTTACTCGCTCCGTTTGTCGATCATACTTAATCATTTATTCACCAAATTGCCCATTTTGGCCATCATCAAGCCCTAATTTACACATTCAACATTTACTTTTTACACATATTTCCATCACATAACATAAAACTTCATAACACTCATATCATGTTAAAATATAAATACATGACCCATCACCTTTTTTTTAATATATGTATATATCCCATTTCACATCACATCAAAAATGTATAAATCCATAGAGATGCAACAATTTTGTTATATCCATTCTATAAAATATCACCCTTCATATAGATGTATATAAAGGAATACAAGAGTCAAACTTCTTCATTTAAACCTGTGATTTTCCTCTGTAGCCATCTTGCACCTGCCTTAGGGTTTGAAAAACAAATCCTGAGTACTAACTCAGTAAGCAAGCTGCATAATTTTCAGGCAAAGTTTTTCTTGTATAAACATTTTTGAATAGCCAACATCATACCTAACGTGGGTATATATGAATAATGCAAATGCATTATTATCAACATAATATGAGCATCATAATGATGGTACGCTACCAAGGTGACCATCCCATCATCCTGCTCCCATTTAAGGGAGGGCGTCGCTGGCCTTTGGTCTATTTTAACGACTTGGTCACACTAGAGGGGGACAATTGGTCCGCTTACACCTCTAAAGTGAACTTAGTACATTGTACGCCGCGAATATAGACATACTAGTATGATTTTCATGAATAACCATTTGAACTATAATATCACAACACCATTTTAATGAAACAGTAGTCAAGTCATTTTGTAAGAGTTATAGGAATGGTCGTCCTTAAATAAATTTAAAAATATTTAAACATCAATTTGCGATATATATTTCAAAAGCATTTAAACATCAGTTTGCATCACAATGTGGCGCCCCAAACCGAACATCACATCTTGAGCCTTACTCCGGGACTATTATCGATTGGTAAACGTGATCAGGATTGTTACCCTGTCACACGGCGGGATTTATTAGATATTTATCCACTTGCATTCAATTTATAGGAGTTAGTCTCCTCATACATGTTCCATTTTTCATCATTTTGCCTATCTAGGCCATTATGAATTCCTGATATACTCATGTTATATTGTAGAAACTATATTCATTCATAACATGACAAATCATACATTCAACATTTGTCCATAAAATTTTTTTTCATCAATACATGGTACTACATAGTATAATCCACATCAACTCATCATTAACTAAACCATCATACATCCATTCATAAATATTATCATACACAGGTATTCATAAAAATTGTCATTCTTCATCGATGAACCTGTGCCCCTTTGCTATGTCCTTGCTTTCACCTGTCTGCTTCACGTTTGCTTTCCGAATCAACTTTCTCTTTGCCTTTGCCTATACACATGAGAATGACATTGCATTCATACGATCCTCATACACTTGCATACAATTTAGTTTTCCAACCCACATATCATTAACATACATGATCCACTTGAATTTCAAGTTGGGTATTCATATATAGCACGTACTTGTGTATCATACCAATCATTTATTCTATACCATTTTCAATACCCTTATGTAGGGTAAACTTTCATGCATATAATAATCATGCATTAAATCATCATATGGAAGTTTATTACCTTCCATTTATCATTTTTCATATATTCAAAGTCCATAAAATAATTGCAATTTACTCCCCCTAAACATAGCACAAGACAAGGGCTCGACTCACTTGCATGGGGGTCAGCACCGCGGCGCCCCTTGGACGCGCTAAGGTGCCAAGTCTCTGGCCACCCTTTGGACGTCCACATCATGTATCCCATAAAAATCAGATTTGGGTAAATCTCGTCCACCCTATGTTGAACGTCCTATGAATCATAAATTTAGAGTATTTTACCTTTTAATTCATCCATATATTAGTTGGGTTAACTCATACATCATATTCACCTCAAAAGTATGAAAATTCATTCATACCATTAACCCTTGGTTTAATCCTTTCTAGGGTTCATAATTCATACCCAAATTAACATATATGAATCATAATTCAAACATGAAATATAATTAAAACAAGAACATAAATGGGAAAATTAGACAATTTCCACCTAGGTTCATCTATCATAATCAAAGCTAACATCCCATTTAACTCCCTTGAACCCTTAAATTCGTTCCTATCATTCAATCTTCATTTAATAACCAATTCAAGGGCATTATAAATCATCCTTTAAGGGTTCCTTATGGATCAAATTCATGACCCATAAATGGAGGTAAGAAACTTAGAATTAAATGAATCAAAACTTGATTCATATTTACTTGGATTTAGGAAACCTTGGATCCAATCTTTCCTAACTTGGTTTTTCCTCTTTCCTTCCTTATTTTCCTCCTCCTTTTCTTCTCTTTTTTTTTTTCTTCTTCCTTGCTGGTTTGTGACGCCCCTAGCTGCTGGTCCTTTTTGGGAGATTTTTCTCTCTTGGATTTTCTCTCTATCTTCTCATATGGACGTCCCATGTAGACACACCCTTTCTTATATATTTTTGATTTTTGGAGCCCACATTTGCCACATAATTTAAGGGTAAATTAATGCCATCTTATCCCTTGTTGAGTTGGCTAAATATTACCCTAGTAAAATGTAGTTTTTCACATTATTTAAAATGCCCAAAATCTACTCAAATCAGCCCTTTAATGCTGTCCACTTGGAAATGTCCCCTTTGGCTTGGATTTTTGGAATTTTATGCCACATAATCCATCCTAATATTACATGCATTTAACACCCTAGTCAAATAGATTATTTAGATGCATATTTATCAAATTTTAAAAATCAAAAAATTCAACTCACAAGGCCTCTTGGACGTCCTGTTGTATGTCACCTCAATGGCCTCTTTAAGGCTACACCACTTAGCCATTAAACCAAGAATTTATCACTTGGATTTACCATGGATTTTAGGATTTAAATTAAATCACAAATTGAGCCCAAAATCACCTCCTTTGGACACCTCTCTTAAGCCATTAAACCACCTCATTAAGAGGTTGCTTTTCCATTAAAGCAAGTGTCACTTTATGAGATCCAAAGTCAATGTTTTTTGTTCTTTTGTGATTAAGAATTTTTTCATGATAATTAGCTTAATCAAACCCTTCCATAACATTATCCATATCATTTTATTTGTTCATGTCAAATTTCATCTCAAAATGACCTTTCTATCTTAAGTTATGACAATTTAAATTTAACTTTTGGATTTGGATGAAAATAAATAATTATCATCCTAATCTCATCAAAATTTCCATAATCTAATCTATACATAATATTGGCAACATAATCATGTGCTCACCTTTCAAATTTCATCTCATTCCGCCTTTTAGGCGTCAAGTTATGATTTTTCTAACATTTATCACCTTAAATTCATAATTATCATCATAATATCCATTAATTAAATCATAATAAATGAAATAATTATTCATATCACATTCACATTTTCTAATCCTCATTAGGTCACTTTAATCAAATTGACCCACATTGGCCTATAACGATTAATTTAACCGCCATCCTTAATCATTAGCCCTAATTTTAATAAATCATTAAAATCATTCATAAATCAATCAAATAATACATAAATCACATTTACATGTCAAATGCACATGTATGGTTCCTATTTTGGTATGGTTATCACAATCCTCCCCCCTTATAAAAAGTTTCATTCCGAAACTGTTTACTTTTCAAACAGTTGGAGGGACTCCCTTTCAACCTCTTCTTTTAATTCCCATGTAACCTCGCTTTCGGAATACCGGTTCCATTGAACCTTAACGTATTCGATTTCTCTATTTCGAAGATTTTGTACCTTATGATCCAAGATCCTAATTGGCCTTTCCTCATAGTTCAAATGATCTTGAATCGTTACGTTCTCTGCTACCAGTATATGGCTAGGTCTGGGATATATTTCCTAAGTATGGAAATATGGAACACGTTATGTACTAGGGCTAGCGCTGTGGATAAAGCTACCCTATAAGCCAACTTCCCAATCTTTTCTAGTACTTCAAATGGTCTAATGTACCTAGAATTCAGCTTACTCCTTTTTCAAAACCTTATTACTCCTTTGAATGACGTGACCTTTATGAACACGTGTTCGCCAACTTGGATGTTCAAATCCTTTCTTTTGCAATCTGTGTAACTCTTTTGCTGACTCTAGGTTGTGAGTATACACTAGCGAATAACCTATACTTTATCTGCCATTCGTTGAGATAAGTCTAGGGCTAGCTTTTTCTCTCCAACTTTATCTCAGTTCAATGGCGTTCAACATCATCGTCCATATAACGCTTCAAATGGAGACATTTGAATACTAGCTTGATAACTGTTATTGTACACAAACTCTCCTATCGGTACGTATTCATCCCATGATCCTCTAAATTTTAATATACACATACGAAGTATGTCCTTAATAATCTGATTCACTCGCTCTGTCTGTCCATCTGTCTGGGGATAAAATGCTGTGCTGAACTTAAGTTGAGTGCCTAGGGTTTCGTGTAGACTTTTCCAAAATTGAGATGTAAATGTCGCATCTCGATCAGATACTATCGACTTAGGCACTTCGTGAAGCCGTACTATCTCCCTGTAATAAACCTTGGTCAATCTTTCTGCCGAAAAGGTTCTCTTTATGGGTATAAAACGTGCAACCTTCGATAATCAATCCACTATTACCATATCGAGTCATTCCCTGTTTGCATCTTAGGTAGTCCTTCGACAAAGTCCATTGTGATGTCATCCCATTTTCATTCCGGGACTTCCAAGGGTTGTAATTTTTCAGACATCTGTTGGTGATCAGCTTTCACCCTTTGACATGTTAAGCACTTAGCTATGTATTCAGCGATCTCTCTCTTCATATTATTCCGCCAATAACCTTTTTTGAGATCTTGATACATTTTAGTGCTTCCAGGATGTTTAGAAAATGATGAAAAATGTACTTTCTTGAGTATCTGTTCTTTCAATTCGACTACATTAGGTATACAAAGGTGACTCTTGTACCGATATAAACCTTGTTCATCAATAAAAAAATTTTGTGGCACCCCAGCCCGAGCGTCACAACCTTACTCCAAGACCTTATCGATTGATAAACGTGATCAGGATTATTGCCCTGTCACACGGCGGGCTTTATTGGATATTTATCCACTTAAACTTAACTCCTTAGGAGTTTAAATCATTCCACATGTTTTGATTTCCACCAAATACCTTTTTTAGGTCATTATAGCTTTTGAGACATATGTATATTATCTCATAAAATTCATACTCATTCACAACATGATATTTCATACCTTAGTAATTGCCCATAAATTTTTTTTTCTCCTTCCATAGTCATAACACATAACATGATTCATATACATTATCAAAATAATCCTTGAGGAACATTAGACAACCATTCATACATAAAGTCATATACAGGTGTTCATAAGAATTCATTCATTCTTGAATCTCCACCTGTGCTCCTTGCCTCCTTCTTCCTTTCACCTGTCTTTGAGTTTGGAAAACAAAACGTGAGTCAAAACTCAATAAGCAAGCTGTAGGATTTTTAGGCAATTCATTTTGAATACAACACTGTTTAAAAGCATTTCTCTCCATTCGGTAGAAGACACTTAGCAAGTGATCAACTATCAATTGGAATAGAAACTTTTTCATAAACCATTCATGGAAAGCATTCATGTAAACCCAATTTTTGGGCATTTCATAAATATTGGATGTGCAAATGCATCATTTCCATTCATGACATAATCCTTCATGTGAGGGTACGCTAGCTCGGGGAACATACTTTCATAACATGATCCTTTCCATCCTTAGCGCCGGACCTTCCGACTTAGCGATGTCAAGGGCGGACTCCTTATCCTTCTTTCTGCCTTGATTAGCCTACTTGATTTCCATTTCATGCATGACTTTTAGTCACCCTAACATTGTATACCTCTTACACATAACAACTTGTCATTCTCATGTACAGAATTTTTTGCACCATCCATTTAAACATCATATCGACGGAACATCATTTTTTATCAATATTTGATAAAACATAACATAAAGCATTAATCATAATTGAAATTGCATTTCAACACATATTGAAGTAAAGAATGACCATCCTTAAATAACTTAGAAATAATTCATCAATCAATTGCAAAATGGTTCGAAACATTTAGAACATCATTTGCAATTATTTTATCATATTTTGATAAAACAAAAATCATTCGCTTGCTTACCTGTTCCGCCTTAGCTTTCTGTATCTACTTTTTCTTTGCCTTTGCCTATACATATAAGAATGACATTGCATTCATAACATTTCCATTTGCTTGCATACACTTAGTTTTCCAATCCATAATCCATTAACATACATATCCAACTTGAATTCCAAGTCTGGTATACATACATCGCACTCACTTGTGCATCATACCATCCATTCCATAACATGTTATAAATCCATATTTAGGGTAAACACATAATAATCATTCATAAATCAATATGTGGGGATTTATATCTCCCATTTATTATTTATCATTTATTTTTCATTTTTCCTACGTCAATGCTCATTTTAAGTATAGAATTGACGTCTTAAGCTTCATAAATAAATATTAAAATTTGTGATAATAAAAAATCATTCATACAGAAACATACTTATGTATTTAATCACATATTTATGCATTTTTTCATTTTAGCAATTCCATATAAGTCATATATCACTTTTTCATGCTTAGCCTTCCACATACACCCATCTTACAACACATAGCTTAGGTGTTTCTTAAAATTTCTCAAATCAGAAACTTGTATCCTTAATCAGCATGATTAAACTCCTTAATTAACATATAATTTAAGATAAAATTTTGGAATTTTAATTTATTCATCATTGGGTTCCAAAACAGCCATGTTAGGACTCGTTTTTCATCCTTCCAACACCACTTTCAATACTTAAATCTTAATAGATTTTTAAGACATAATTTTCAGCAACTAAACATGATTTTCTTAACCAAAATTTAGGGTATTATCACATATTAAAAATTCATAATTTAGTTGCTTCCAAAATAGCAACATTTTAAGCATGTAGGGTACTCCTTTTACCCATTTTGACGTGTCCAGATACATGTCCTTAAAAATCAGATTTAGGAAAAATATTTTCAAGCCCTTTTGGACATTCAAAGTGCCCTAATCTTAGGGTAATTTACCCTCCATAAAATTCATAAATGAATTATTTACAAACAGCAATGAATTTCATAAGTAAGGTACCCATTTTGGCCCTCATTTGGATGTTCCATACATATACACTAAAAAATCAGATTTAGGATTTTCTCATCCAACCCGCATAGGATGACCAAAAGGTCCTTAATTTAGGGTACTTTACCCTACAATTCATCCATAACACATTTAAGCCACTTCTTGCATCATATATATCATAAAAATATGAAAATCAGGTCTTATACGTAACCCTAAGTTCCATCCTTTTTAAGGTTCCTGTCTTATACCCAAATAAACTTATATAACTCATAAAATAATTATTCATAATCTAATCATGATAATAATTTAAAACAGCAACATATCATGTGAGTTTAAGAAAATTCTAGCTAGGTTATCAACCCATATTCATCTCTAACATCCATCTTAATTTCTTTAAACCCTTAAATTCATTCATACCATTCAATCCTTATTCAATACTCTAATCAAGGGCATCTTGAATCATCCTTTAAGGGTTCATTATGAATAAAATTCATGACCCATAACTTGAGGCAATAAACTTAGGTTTCACGAATCCAAAACTCAATCATACTTACTTGAATTCTAGGAACCCTTGAATCCAATCTTTCCCAACTTAGATTCTTCTCTTTCCTTCCTTCTTTTCTTATTTTTTTCTTCTTTTTCCTTCTCCCCTTGCTGTTTTGGGATGCCCCAGCTGCTGCCCTCTTTGGAGATTTTTTCCCCCTTGAATTCTCACCCAAATGGACGTCTCATGTGATGCCCCATTTTATAATTTTTTTCCCTTGTGGGGCTCACTTTTGCCACATATTATGAGAGTAATTTATTTCTCTCTTATCCCTTGATGACTTGGCTAATTTATATCTAAGTAAAATACCTAATTTTTATTTAACAAAAATCATCAAATCAAGCTCATTTAAGTGCAACCTTGCTGTCCACTATTTGCAACGTCCATGAAGCTTCCTCTTTAACGATTTTTGTCATGAATTCCACATATTTAAATGCACCATTACTTACCCTAGGTGCTTAGGTATTTTATATGCATATTTGGAATTTTTAAAAATTCAAAAATCATGCCTTATCCACCCTTGGGCGTCCCTTTTGTTGACACACATCCATGCCTCCATACTCAGGCCATTAAACCCATGCATTTAAGCCCTCACTTTTCCATGGATTTGACCCTTAAACAATTCAAAAAATCGAGCTCCATTCACCTCCATTTGACACCTCTCATAGCATTACATCTAGTCATTTAATCCACTTGCTTTAACATAAATGCTATGGTAGTCTAGGGTGCACAAAGTCAATGCTAGGTGCCTTTTTCTGATTAAGCACTTTATTATGGTAATTAGCTTAATTCAATCCTTCCATAGCATAAATTTCATAATTTTATTCAATCGTTTCAAGTTTCATCTCAAACCGACTTTTCTACGTCAAGTTAGATCCTTTGAAAATAACCTTAGAGTGTAAGATGAAAATAAATTATTATCATCTTAATCCCATCACATTTTCCTTAATCCAATCTACACATAAGGTTGAACCCATAGTCATGAACTCATCTTTCAATTTTCATCTCATTTCGCCTTATAAGCACCAAGTTATGAATTTTCTACATTTTTCAACATAATTTCATAATTCTCATTTCAATTTTCATAAATCAAATAATGATAATTAAAATAATTATTCATGACTCATTAACATTTCTCAATCCTTTTTATTCCACTTTGTCATATTGACTCATATTGGGCTATGACGATTAATCTTAATCACCATTCTTAATCATAAATCTAATTGAAAAATATCATTAAATCATAAAAAATCATAAATCATCCATAATTCATTTAAATAACATATGTGTCATATTTATAGACCTACTTAGGTCTGGGTATCACAATCCTCCCACCCTTATAATAGGTTTTGTTCCGAAACCGTTCACTTTTCAAATAGCTGGGGGTAGTTCTTTTCAACCTTTTCCTTTAATACTCAAGTAACCTTGCTTTCGAAATATCAGTTCCATTGAACCTTAACATATTCAATTTCTCTATTCCGAAACTTATAATCCAAAATTCTTATCCTAATTGGTCATATCCTCCATACTTAGTTAATCTTAGCTACCCTTCGTACGGAGAATTCCACCTGTATTATCTTGTTGGTTTCCACTACAGGTAGTGCATGTGTGATTACATATTGGCAAGTTATGAATAAATGGTTATCACTAAAATCAAACAAAGCTATTGCCAAACTTCCTAAAATTTAATCCATACCTATAACCACTTTATCCTCTTGTGACTCAGTTTGAGTTAGGGCATGCACATGTACCGGGTTCGTAGAGGTAACCTGTCAGTTAGCTGCTCCGGTTATCCTTGGTTGGGCTGATCTTTTATGCCATTGTGACGTTTGTGCCTTATTTGGAAAATTTGGGGCGATGTGCCCTACCTGATCACAAACGTAGCATCTGATAACCTTTACTTCTCTCGTTCCATACTCCTTGGCCACATGACCCGTATGTCCACATTTGTAGCATCTGAATGATCCCTTCAAACATTCACTTAGGTGATGCTTCTGACACTTTTTGCATAACGAAGAATTTTTCTTCTTAGAGGTACCTTTACCTTTTTCTATCCCTCCTTCTTAATCTTTTCTGCCCCCGTTTCCTCTTCCTTGACACCCAGTCTAAACAAATCTTCTTCTTGTTCTAACTCCAAGGTTCTCAATGCCTCGATCTCCAATGCTCTTGCCCTTTCTAAGCTCGATGCATAATCCCTAATCAATAAAGGTGCAAGGCTCTCCTTAGGTATGACTTCAGTCCCTGTTGGAATCTTTGTATATTATTTTCTGGCACGTTAGCAATCCAAGGTACATACCTTACTAAGCCATTGAATTTGGTAGCATACTCCATGACAGACATCCTTCCTTCATAGAGCCTTTCAAACTCCATAACTTTCTGACTCTGTAATCCCACTGGGAGATACTCCTTGTTGAATTCTTCAATAAATGTCTGCCATGTCACCTCCTCCGGGTGCGGAATAGTGATCAACATAGTTTCCCACCACTCATGAGCATCCTTTACCAACAAATGAGTGACGCATAACTCTTCTTGCCTGTCATTACACGGAGATATCCTGAACAACTTTCGAATCTTCGTTATCCATTGTTCAGTTTGTATGGGGTCAGGTTCTCCAGAAAATTTAGGAGGTTGTTGAGTGAAGAATGCATTGATAGCACTTCTGTCTGCCTCCATCAACTGATCCTCATCTCTTGTAGGTGCCATCTTGGGGGTCGGGTTAGCCATCAGAGCGGGTCTTTCTCTTTCAGTACTTCCCAACTGCCCTTATTGGGTCCTTTCCCACAAGCCTTGGATATATCTGATAACTCGTATTTTTATGAGTTATCATGGCCCATTTCAGACTTGATTTGTGCGTTAGTTCGAGAGATTAGGCTTAGTTTGCATCCATTTAGCTTAATTTTTACTCATTTTGCATTTTCGGAGCATTATTTAGTTTTTAGGCATTTTTAGCATTATTTAGGCATTTTTAGTTTATTTATTTAGTTTTCCATCTTTTGCAGGAAGGACGAGGAGTGTGAAGGCAAAGCAGACGAGTTGAATGCAAGCTGAGGCAACCAGAGGCAGATGGATGGCGCCTAGGCGCCAACCATTGGCACCTAGGCGCCACCCTACGTGACTTGGCCATTTTCAGCACACATAGCTGACAGCATGGCTTCCAGAGAGTTGGAACCCAGGCGCCACTTCATCAACATGCAACCCAAGTTCAAACGATGTTGAAGCCACAAGTCAGGCAATACTCCAGGGAGTTGGCGGCCAGGCGCCAGACATGATCAATCATAAGATTTCAAGGATTAAGCTCCAAGCAAGAACAGTCCAGGGAGTTGGCGCCTAGGCGCCAATATGCATCCGTACGCGAATATTTCTGTGGCGCCCCAAACCGAGGTGCCTAGAAGCCTTACTCCGGGATCGTTTTGATTGGTAAACGTGACTCAGGATTGTTGCCCTGATCACACGACAGGATTTTTTTTTTATTCATCCATATATGGAAAATTTCCATCATTTGTCTAACATGAAATATATTTCACATATCATAGTCATAAACCCAAGATTGTTTCATAAAGCAAAAATATTCATTTACATCTCCAAATTATCATCATGGTCTTTACATAAAATTTTACATACACAATATTTCATCAAAACTGCATGTCATTTTACATGCGACTTTCATCATCTTTTCCTGTTTGTCGTTGAAAAAGCATGGGTGAGTAATAATACTCAGTAAGCAAGCTATACATAATTTTTCAATCATTTTCATGCATTTCATCAAATGCAAGTGCAATGCATACATAGCATTCATGACATTCCTTTGGATGCAACGCTAGCTAGGCGCCTATCCCATACATGCTCCCATCTCAGGGAGGTCGCCGCCGGCCTGGGCCTATTAAGCGACTTGGCAATAGCGAGGGGGACATCCGGTCCGCTTACTACCTCGACTAAGGCCTATTCCTCGTGCACATGCTCATTCATACACATGCCGGCATGATATTTGCAAATCATAAACAATTTCTCAAAAAAAAACATTAAATAAATAATTTCACAAAACGAACTTCAGTTCATGTAAAGCAGTTATAGGTATGGCCAACCTTAAATAAATTTCATAAAGCAACTTGCAAACAATTTCAAGCATTTTAGAAATAATTTGCAAAACATATAACTTGCTTACCTTCTTAGGAGGTGTCTTCGACCTTCTCTTTTCCTTTTCCTATT
The DNA here is from genome assembly GCA_030490835.1 of Annona cherimola. Taxonomy (NCBI): domain Eukaryota; kingdom Viridiplantae; phylum Streptophyta; class Magnoliopsida; order Magnoliales; family Annonaceae; genus Annona; species Annona cherimola. Next base: position 77,756,171 of record CM059974.1, on the reverse strand, counting down.
CAAGGATAAATGATATTTTCATTTCTTCTATTCAAGCTGCTTCCCATGCATGCTCTATATTATTTGGGCATTATTTCTTTATGTGGATATTTTTATCCATAGGTTCTTCACAGCGACGTGGTTATTGTTCATGGGTTTCAAAAATTGATATTTTTTCCAAAAATAAAAAATACCATGACATACCTTATGCCTAGTATATCATTGGATATTTCTTACATTTTGAATTTATCATCATTTACTTAGCCAAAAAAATCATTTTCTCCCTATACTAAAAATCATCATAAATTCACTTAAGCATAATCCTTAATTCCAAAAATTATGAAATTAATATATCATCATTCCAACATCATATTTATCATAATCATACATCCCAAATCATCATTTATCATTTTTGGAGCATTATTTTCACATATCATATGCTATCTTCCCGATCGCTCTATCTTCGCTCCAAATTTTTGATGTTTCGGCATAATTTCAATTAAGCATTATAACTTTACTTATTTTCTCATGATTAGGAATTATCTAAGCATGATTTTACCCTATTTAACATCCAAAAAAAAATTGGAAAGAAATCACTTACCCGAAGCGGAGATACGCCTCTTTTTCTCACACTTTCTCTCTCCAACCTTCGATTCTTCAAGGCTAAAACGTATGGGAATGGAAAAAAAGTTTCTCAAGTGATTTTTGAGCTGGGAGGGCTGTGAATTTCGTCCATGGCCTGCTCCTCGATTTATAGGGGTCCATTTTTCATAAATTTGGAATTTACCCCCCTTGCTTGAGGTATTAAATTGCAAATATATTTTTTTCTAATTTCCAAAAGGTGCATGGAGCCTTGTGCAGCCACCCTAGGCCTGCTCCAGCCCCCCTATAGCAGCCCTAATTTTCTACCTATTTTTTTGATTTTTAAAATTAATTAAATTAAGCTAAATTAATCTTAGCCCTTGATTTATGATTTGGATGAATTTTGACCATTGATTTGGTCATGATACCCCCCTGCACGACCTGACCAGCTTCTGTATTGCATTTAATTTTTTTATTTTTATTTATTAATTTTATTTAAAGTCAAATACATAATTAATGAAAAAGTGAAGTTACTTTTTCACTTTGCATTTGACGTTTCATCTTGACCTTTAATTTGTGATTTTTGATCAATCTTGGACCACTCATCATGTTCATCATCATATTTTGGCCATCCATAAAAAATTTCATCGAATTCCGACGCCCGGTTTGCAATTTATGAATTTTTTTCTATTTTTTCACAAAAATCCAAACTTGGATTAAAATATCCAAAAGAATTGCTATTTTGTCTTGTAGTGATTAAATATCTATTTTGTCTTGTAGTGATTTTGTCTTTTTGTGATTAAGTTAATCCAAGTGATTAACTCTTAATTATGTGTCTTAGCCCTTGGTTACTATTCACGTGCACTATTCACGGGTTAAATTCCTAATTGCATTATTTCAATCTCCAATACACATATTCATTAATATAATTCATGAATTTTCATTTATTCATAAAATAATTACAAAATTACAAATGTCGAAATGATGCGTATACGGTCAAAGTAACGCGTATACGGTCAGGGTTCCACAATTTCAGTGCATAAGCTGCGCAAAAAGGGACTCTATATATAGTTCCTAGGGGTTCGCGAGCGAGAAGGAGGAAAGAAGAGAGCCGAAGTATGAACTAAAGTGCAAGAGAAAGAGAAAATCAAGATTAAAGCCCAGATTGAAGAGAGGATTCAAGTCCCGTTGGTGGAAACTGCCAGAAAACAGTTTTCTCTTATTCTTTCCAATTTTCTTTCTCTGCCTTCATGGATACTTTTTATATGGATGTTTTGGATGTTAAGATCATGTCTTTGAACTAAACCTCCATTAGATGGATAGTTAGGATGATTTGAATTCTAAACTATATTGTTTCTTGGTTCTTAGAATATTCAGGAATGAATAATTGATTTTATGCGTGATTGTGTATGATTTACCTTTGCATGTGTGGATTGAATGCTTTTTTCAAGATTAGCTACCTTGTAAGATGATTTAATTGCTTGATTTATCCTTGGAAGAGGAAGATCTTTGTCGGATCCATGTGCAAGGCATAGGTTTCGACCTTTGTGTAAGGAGAGTTGTTTAACGGATAGGAATATACCGTTAAACCCAGTGTAGTCATTATACAAGCTATGAACTTATCAATTTCACTTTATTTAACGGCATGGGAACATAACAATTAAATATGGTGTAATTAGCTTTATATAATGTTGGAAGACATATATAAAGATATATGAACTTGGGCTAGTAAATCCATATGCAATCCAATTAGAAAGAACCAAAGCAATATAGTTTAGATTTAAGGATTTCAAGCTATCCATCTGTCATCCCTAATCAGAAAACCCATTTAAAGTATCCAGTAGTCTCGAACCTTCACTCTAATTTCTCATTGCAATCGTTAGTTTAGTTAAATCACAAACTCGGAATTTTCCATCCATCGAAAGCAGTTTAACTAATTAATAATTTGGTTAACAATTCCTCGTGGGAACGATACTCTACTCACTCTTTATTACTTGACACGGCACGTATACTTGCGTAAATAGCGAGCATTCTAATTGACATATACGCATCTCGTCAAGTTTTTGGCGCCGTTGTCGGGGAATTTTTTAGCCAATTATTGTTAGTTTCATTGCTTTCTTGTACAATTCTGTAATTATATTTCATTTTACATTTTCTTCTTTTCTTCTTTTCAATTATTTTCTTTTGATAAAATTTTATTTCAAGGGTTCGTTTATTGCAATTTACAATGGCTTCAATTGCTTACCATTGGCCAAATGCAGAATTTTCAACACCAAGTACAATGGGTTTCCATGAGTATGACAATACATGGGCACCTCCAGCTCAATTTGCAGGTTTCAGCAATCAAATGCAGGATATAGACAATTTTTATTCAACCTACTGCGATTTGTGTGGAGGCGGGGGACTTCTATTAAATCAATGCTTGTATTACTCAGCATCTGTGGGCTATCTTGATCATTCCAATGATGCGCAGGACAACTATGGAGACCCGCAATTAGAAAATATGATGACAATGGAATTTCAAGCATATCTAAAAGGGGAGCCATCACTACCTAAAAGCAAGTCATCTTTGGAGGACATGTTCATGCAATTTATGAAGAGCCAAATGGAGTTTAACCTGAACATGCAAAAGCAGGTGGAGTAGTTGACTACAACAATCCAAAGTAGGCATCAAGAGTTTTCTTCAATTGATATTGAGGATGACTCAAAGGAAACTGCATTAGATGAGGGCTGCAAAGTCACTCCAAGCATCAAAGAAGATATATCCATTTGTGCAGCAGAACAATTTGCCCCTCAATTCATTCTTGAATAATTAGCCGAGCCAATGGAAAGCCAGGAAGTGGAAGAAGAAATTGATGAAGAAATAGAGGCTGATATCGTGGAGAAAATTGAAAATTATCATATCAATACTCCTCTACTTGGTCCTCCTGAAATTCAAGTGCAACATGACTTGATTGATCAATGTATATCCATGGAAAGCAGCATCTTGAAGCCATCCTTAATTCAAGACCCCGAAGAACAATTCTTCTATAGTCTCTATGAAATTCAAGAAAGGAGGCAAACTGATCCATTTGAAGAGGCTAGGAAGAGATCTGAACTTCTAGTGCACATGCTGCATGGAAGGAAGTTCAATAGAGCGGGAATTGGATAATCATTCTGGGACGTCGGGTTGAGGACGTTAAGCTTAGCGCTGAATGGGAGGCAACCCATTCCTTAGTTTCATTTTGATTTGCGTTTTTGTTTTTATTTTTGTTTTGGGTTTTTATTTTTAATTTCAGGAAAATAATTTGGAGCATAATTTCACAAGGATCATGCTTGGAAGTAGGCAGGAGAAAATTTTCAAAAAAAAAATTGATGAAAGGCATCGGCGCCTAGGCACCGCAAGGGGGGCACCCCGGCGCCATGATGAACTTCCCGAAGAACACGGGCGCCCTGGTGCCAACTGTTGGCACCCCGGCGCAAGAGTTCTAAACCCTAACCCAAGCCCTGGCGCCGACCCCTCTTCCTCCTTTTTCATTTCCAACCATTTCAACTTTGATTTCAAGCCATTCCAACTCGAATCAAACTGCATTTCATCCAGGATTCATCCTCCCATTTCATCCATTCCAACCATTCCATTTTTCTCCATTTTCTCTTTTGCTTAGATCCATTCAAATCCATCTAAAACTTCAATTTTTCTTCATCAAATCGTAGGCCTAACACCCACATTGAAGTTTCCATCTCTTTCCCCTTCATTTGGGCTCTCTTTTGAGCTTCATTGTTGTCGTTTATCCGTCCGGCGCCGGAAACAAGTTGACAGCAGGTTGGCGCCTTGGCGCCACTACCCCCATGCCCCGGCGCCAGTGCAGAAGCAAGGCAACTTCAAATTCTCAGGTGGAAGCTTTCTGTGGGTAACAATGTCTCCAATTTTGAGATATTCTTTTTGCTTTAAGGTTGCTTGATGAATGTTTGGGTGGAAGTTTGATTGGATTTGTTGATTGGATTGCGGATTGGAGATTGTTTTTGGTGGATTGTTTGGCATTGGGTTGGTGCTTGTTTGAGCTTGGTGATTGGGTTGTGGAGGCTAACCTGTTGATTGCTTGTGGTGCATTGTTGGAGCTTGGCTTGATTGAGTATTGGACTTTGGATTTCCTGGTTGTGTTGTATCTTTGTTTGCAAGGGCCGTTTGAGACTGCTTGTGTGCGACATGGCGTCATCATCCTTAGCTAAAAGAAAGAAAGTACAGGAGCCCGTCGAATTCGACGCCAACAAATTTGTGTCCGCTAAGGCTTTCAATCGCTACACAGACGCGCTTCAGAAAAGACATCTGATTTCGGAGAGAGGAATCAAGATAGAAGAGTTCTCCGACGTCCCACTGCTTAACTTGCATACTCGAGGCTAGCAGCAGTTCGTGCGCAACCCCCGCCCGCTATTACTCCCGTGGTCAAGGAGTTCTATGCTAACACAGTGAAACATGAGGAGGGGTGGGTGAAAGTCAGAGGCAAGATCGTCCCTTTTCATGTGGAAGTCGATCAATGCCTACTATGGGTTGACGCCTTTTCCTCATCCAGACGAGTATGAAGCATTTCTAGAAGGCAAAGACCGAGATGCCGACTCCATTACCAGGCCGTTTTGCTAGAGGCCACCAGTTTGGAAGTCGACAGGCTGACAACTAACTTCCTTCAAGCGGAGCGGCATGCTGTCTCACGGGAGGATGATTTTTCACTTCATCTCAGCCCGGATGATGCCATCAACCCATGTCAGTGAGGTGACGATGGACAGAGTGCTGCTACTCCATGCTATCTACAGTGGCATGACGATCGATGTGGGCCGCCTCATTTATCATCAGATCTGTGCCTGTGCGACCACACCTCAGGGCAGCTATTTCTTTCCATCTCTCATCACTGGACTCCGCAAGCGTGCCGGCGTCAGATGGGAGCAGACGGAGGAGGTCATAAACTGTCAGGCCATCATAGACGACTTCTCCTACAGCACCAGCCCAGGGTTCGCACCAGCACCACGCGCCCCAGCACAGCTCCATTTGCAGCGGGTCCCTCCTCGCAGCCGCTATCCACGGCTGAGCGGCTAACAAACTTGGAGAATCTGGTTGCCGCCCAAGCCAGGTACCAGTGATAGCATGATCGGGCGATGGAGGCCTACCTACGGCGGATAGCTGAGGACCGCCAGATCGACATCTCCACCCTCCCGCCTTTCTCACCGATGCCACCAGAGGTCCGAGCCTGCTTTGAGCAGCAGTCCCAACCCCAGCCCGACGACGAGGCAGACGAGAATGACGAGGACGCGATGGAGTCCGATTCTTGAGGGGAGTCCCAGTCCTTTCTTTTTGCTTTTCTTTTCTTTTATTTTTTCTTTTCATTATTTTTTCATTTTTAGTTCATCTTAGGATCATGCATTGAGGACAATGCATCTCTCAAGTTTGGGGGGTGTATAATTCTCAACCATAGGTTAGTTTCTCATTTTAATTTTTGCTTTATTTTATGTTGCATGTATGTCAATTTCAGCTAATGAAAGTTGTCTTTGTTTCAATCCATCTTATTGTGAAATTGTGCAAGGTTGTGATTAATTCTGACTTGAAATTGAATTCATGAAAAAATGGGCTATTCAGATTTAATACCAAGTATAAAAACAAGTTGAAAGTAACATGTGAAAGAATTAAAAGGAATTTCATAATGCATTGTTCTAGTTCAATCACAGGCATATCTTTCAGACCGAGATGATGAAAACTGAACTAAATAAATGCTGACCAAGTACTTTAACGGGTTCAGAAATGGTATTATTTCACAAGAATTACTCAAACATGTTCAGTACCCCTAACAAAGCATTAGAAAAAATAATAAGGGGGTGGTTGACCTAAGCTGAGTAACCGGGACTTGGCATCAATAAATGACTAGGTTCGCGTAAAAAGCAAAGGAAAATCACAGTAATAACGCTTTAAAATAAAAATTCTCCCTAGATACCCTGAAATATAGTTAGGGGAGCAAAAAAAAACTGATCTCCAGATATCCTGAAATATGGTGAGGAGAATTTTTGCAATAAGTTTGGGGGGAAAAAGAATATGTAGTTGTTAGAGATTGAATTCAGTGACTTGATACCATTTGCCGTAACCAGTATATTCAGTTTAATCCTTGGTTTGCTTATTCATTAATTTTCTAACCAGTTTTCTGATCGAATGAAAGACTAACGTGTTGAAATATGACTTTGCACTATGGAATCTTAGCATCCACATGTAACTTGGTTTGAAAAGGAAAATGCATGCCTTGTTTGTATAATGAACGATTTTTCAAGTTGAATTAGTCTTGACCTTGTGAAATGGCTAAGTGGATTGATCAATGCATAAAAGGAAGCAAACGGAGTTGACAGAGTCTGCAGGCATTCATTATTTCATTAATTCATTCATTCATTCATTCATACTGTTTGCATGTGTTGCTTGAGGACTAGCAACATTTAAGTTTGGGGGTGTGATAACTCGTATTTTTACGAGTTATCATGGCCCATTTCAGACTTGATTTGTGCGTTAGTTTGAGAGATTAGGCTTAGTTTGCATCCATTTAGCTTAATTTTCACTCGCTTTGCATTTTAGGAGCATTATTTAGTTTTTAGGCATTTTTAGCATTATTTAGGCATTTTTAGTTCATTTATTTAGTTTTCCATCTTTTGCAGGAAGGATGGGGCGTGTGAAGGCAAAGCGGAGGAGTTGAATACAAGCTAAGGCAACCAGAGGCAGATGGATGGCGCCTAGGCGCCAACCATTGGCGCCCAGGTGCCACCCTACGTGCCTTGGCCATTTTCAGCACACATAGCTGACAGCATGGCTTCCAGAGAGTTGGCGTCCAGGCGCCACTTCATCTACATGCAACCCAAGTTCAAACGATGTTGAATCCACAAGTCAGGAAATACTCCAGGGAGTTGGCGCTTAGGCGCCAGGCATGATCAATCACAAGATTTCAAGGATTAAGCTCCCAGCAAGAACAGTCCAGGGAGTTGGCGCATAGGCACCAATGCATGAATTTTTAGGGTTTTGCAGAATGTGTCCAAGTTGCTCAGCACACAGGGAGTTGGCGCCTAGGCACCAATACGCATCCGTACGCGAATATTCCAGTCTACAAATCCGTCGTTGTTCTATTACTAGGGCTACCTCCTTCTTCAACTGATGTATTCGTTCCCAACTTACCCTGTGCCTAAATTGAACACACCCATTGGCAAGCCTGTACCATGGGCCTAGGTCTGGGGGTGTGGGTGCTGGAAGATAGTCCCAAAAATGTTGGATATCTTGTGCTGTAATACGGTCAGTGGTGACCGGGAGATCAGAATGAGGTGTTGTAGAAACCTCTGCTCTAGGTGCTTGACTCGTGGACTCCTCTAGACTCTGCCTGTGTAGATGGGGGTTGACATCATAGTCTCCTTGAACTTGTGGTGGAAGGTGCCTAGGTTGAAAACCTGGAGGACTGGTGGGAAATAAGCTGTATTCCGCTGAGATCTCCACCATCTATTCATGCTATCCTCTAATCTTTGTCTACGCTCCACCTCCTCCATTTCCCTTCTAAGCTCATCATCGCTCATACCCCTTTTTCCTTTGTCTGCCATCTACAATTTAAACATAGCATGTCAGCTATATTCAAAACATCATAAGCTATATTCAAAACATCATAATGCAAATAATCATAATCATACATGACTCATCATATATCACATATATAACATCATATGCTATCAATTTTCCATATTTAGAAAATTTTCCATTCCTATTTACCAATCCATGCTCTGATACCAACTTCTGTGGTGCCCCAGCCCGAGCGTCACAACCTTACTCCAAGACCTTATCAATTGCTAAACGTGATCAGGATTGTTGTCTTGTCACACGACGGGCTTTATTGGATATTTATCCACTTAAACTTAACTCCTTAGGATTTTAAATCATTCCACACATTTCAATTTCCATCAAATGCCTTTTTTAGGTCATTATAGCTTTTGAGACATACGTATATTATCTCATAAAATTCATACTCATTCATAACATGATATTTCATACCTTAACAATTGCCCATAAATTTTTTTTTCTTCTTCCATAGTCATAACACATAACATGATTCGTCTACATTATCAAAATAATCCTTTAGGTACATTAGACAACCATGCATATATAAAGTCATATACAGGTGTTCATAAGAATTCACTCATTCTTAAATCTCCACCTGTGCTCCTTGCCTCCTTCTTCCTTTCACCTGTCTTTGGGTTTGGAAAATAAAACGTGAGTCGAAACTCAATAAGCAAGCTATAGGGTTTTCAGGCAATTCATTTTGAAGGAAATACTATTTAAAAGCATTTCTCTTCATTCGGTAGAAGATACTTAGCAAGTGATCAACTATCAATTGGAATAGAAACTTTTTCATAAACCATTCATGGAAAGCATTCATGTAAACCCAATTTTTGGGCATTTCATAAACATTGGATGTACAAATGCATCATTTCCATTCATGACATAATCCTTCATGTGAGGGTACGCTAGCTTGGGGAACAAACTTTCATAACATGATCCTTTCCATCATTTGCACCGGACCTTCCGACTTGGCGATGTCAAGAGCGGACTCCTTGTCCTGCTTTCTGCCTTGATTAGCCTACTTGATTTCCATTCCATGCATGAATTTTAGTCACCCCGACATTATATACTTTTTACACATGGCAACTTGTCATTCTCATGTCGAGAATTTTTTGCACCATCCATTTAAACATCATATCGACGGAACATCATTTTTCATCAATATTTGACAAAACATAACATAAAATATTTACCATAATTGAAATTGCATTTCAACACATATTGAAGTAAAAGAATGACCATCCTTAAACAACTTAGAAATAATTCATTAATCAATTGCAAAATGGTTCAAAACATTTAGAACATCATTTGCAATCATTTTATCATATTTTGATAAAACAAAAATCATTCGCTTGCTTACCTGTTTCGCCTTAGCTTTCCGTATCTACTTTTTCTTTGCCTTTACCTATACACATAAGAATGACATTGCAATCATAATATATCCATTTGCTTTCATACACTTAGTTTTCCAACCCATAATCCATTAACATACATATCCAACTTGAATTCCAAGTTTGGTATACATACATCGCACTCACTTGTGCATCATACCATCCATTCCATAACATGTTCTAAACTCATATTTAGAGTAAACACATAATAATAATTCATAAATCAATATGTGGGGATTTATATCTCCAATTTATCATTTATCATTTATTTTTCATTTTTTCTACGTCAATGCTCATTTTAAGCATAGAATTGACGTCTTACGCTTCATAAATAAATCTCAAAATTTGAGATAATAAAAAATCATTCATTCAGAAACATACTTATGCATTTCATAGCATATTTATGAATTTTTGTATTTGTGACATTCCATATAAGTCATATATCACTTTTTCATGCTTAACCTTCCACATGCACTCATCTTACAAAGCATAACTTAGGTGTTTCTTAAAATTTCTCAAATGAGAAACTTGTATCCTTAATCAGCATGATTAAACCCCTTAATTAATATATAATTTAAGGTCAAATTTTGGAATTTTAATCCATTCATCATTGGGTTCCAAAAAAGCCATGTTAGGACCCGTTTTTCATCCTTCCAGCACCATTTTCAATACTTAAATCTTAACAGATTTTTAAGTCATAATTTCTAGGAACTAAACATGATTTTCTTAACCCAAATTTAGGATATTATCACATATTTAAAATTCATAATTTAGTTGCTTCCAAAACAGCAACATTTTAAGCATGTAGGGTACTCCTTTTTACCCGTTTTGACGTGTCCATACACATGTCCTTAAAAATCAGATTTAGGGAAAATATTTCCAAGTACTTTTAGACATTAAAAGTGCCCTAATCCTAGGGTAATTTACCCTCCATAAAATTTATAAATAAATTATTTACAAACAGCAATGAATTTCTTATGTAAGGTACTCGTTTTGGCCCTCATTTGGACGTTCCATACATATACCCTGAAAAATCATATTTAGGGTTTTCTCATCCAACCCGCATAGGACGTCCAAAGGGTCCTTAATTTAGGGTACTTTACCCAACAATTCATCCATAACCCATTTAAGTCACTTCTTGCATCATATATATCATAAAAACATGAAAATCGGGTCTTATACGTAACCCTAAGTTCCATTCTTTTTAGGGTTCTTGTCTTATACCCAAATCAAATTATATAACTCATCAAATCATGATTCATAATATAATCATGATAATAATTTAAAACAGAAACATATCATGTGAGTTTATGAAAATTCCAGCTAGGTTATCAACCCATGTTCATCTCTAACATCCATCTTAACCTCTTTAAACCCTTAAATTTATTCATACCATTCAATCCTCATTCAATACCCTAATCAAGGGCATCATGAATCATACTTTAAAGGTTCATTATGAATCAAATTCATGACCCATAACTTGAGGCAATAAACTTAGGTTTCAAGAATCCAAAACTCAATCATACTTACTTGAATTCTAGGAACCCTTGAATCCAATCTTTCCCAACTTGGATTCTTCTCTTTCCTTCCTTCTTTTCCTATTTTTTTATTCTTCTTTTTCCTTCTCCCCTTGCTTTTTTGGGACGCCCCAGCTGCTGCCCTCTTTGGAGATTTTTTCTCCCTTGAATTCTCACCCAAATGGACGTCCCATGTGATGCCCCCTTTTATAATTTTTTTCCCTTGTGGGGCCCAATTTTGCCACATCTTATGAGAGTAATTTATTTCTCTCTTATCCCTTGACGACTTGGCTAATTTATATCCAAGTAAAATACCCAATTTCTATTTAACAAAAATCATCAAATCAAGCTCATTTAAGTGCAACCTTGCTGTCCACTATTTGCAACGTCCATGAAGCTTCCTCTTTAACAATTTTTGTCATGAAATTCCACATATTTAAATGCCCCATTACTTACCCTAGGTTCTTAGGTATTTTAGATGCATATTTGGAATTTTTAAAAATTCAAAAATCATGCTTTATCCACCCTTGGGCGTCCCTTGTGTTGACACACATCCATGCCTCCATTTGAGCTACACTCAGGCCATTAAACCCATGCATTTAAGCCCTCACTTTTCCATGGATTTGATCCTTAAACAATTTCAAAAAATCCAGCTCCATTCACCTCCATTTGACACCTGTCATAGCATTAAACCAAGTCATTTAATCCACTTGCTTTAACATAAATGCTATGGTAGTCTAGGGTGCACAAAGCAATGCTAGGCACCTTTTTTCGATTAAGCACTTTTCCATAGTAATTAGCTTAATTCAATCCTTCCATAGCATAGATTTCATAATTTTATTCAATCGTTTCAAGTTTCATCTCAAACCGACTTTTCTACGTGTGTCATATTTATAGACTTACTTAGGTCTGGGTATCACAAATTCATTTAATCCATTTTTTTCATCTTTTCCACATATTTATGTAGGTCTAAATTATTCTGCTGTGCAGTCTTAATTTGCTCAAATAAAGAAGATTGTATGTACATTTGTGATAACCTTGTTTGAACTTCAGGTGGACATACAATCAATTCTAGTTGTCTTATCTCTTGAAGAAACCTTTCCTCCTTCGTGATGAGGTGCGCTATGCTAGCATTTATGCTCAATGCATCAGCTACCACATTTGCCTTACATGGATAATATATTATATCTAAGTCGTAATCCTTTAATAATTCGAGTCATCTCCTTTGTCTCATATTCAACTCTTTTTGAGTGAAAATATACATGAGGCTCTTATGATCTGTGTAAATCTCGCACCTAGCACCATACAGGTAGTGTCTCCAAATTTTCAAGGCAAACACCATTACTACTAACTCTAAGTCATGGGTGGGGTAGCTTATCTCATTGGGCTTCAGCTGCCGAGATGCATAAGTGATCACCTTTCATCTTTGCACCAATACACATTCCAATCCCTTCTTTGAAGCATCGCTATAAACCACAAGTCCTTCATTTCCTTCAGGTAGGGTTAGGATAGATGCTTCTATCAACCGTTGCTTCAATTCCTGAAAACTGCTTTCACATTCTTCAGACCATATATACTTGACTCCTTTTCGAGTCTACCTGGTTAATGGGGCTGATAACTGTGAAAAACCTTCGACAAATCTCCTGTAGTAGTTAGCCAACCCTAGAAAACTCCTAATTTCCATTATGGTTGTTGGTCTTGGCCATTTTAGTATTGCCTCAATTTTTTGGGGGTCGACTTGAATTTCTCTTTTTGATATTATATGCCCTAGAAATGCCACTTGTTTTAACCAAAACTCGCATTTCTTCAAATTAGCATATAATTTCTCCTTTCTTAGCTTTTCCAGTACCCTTCGTAGGTGAATTTCATGTTCCTCCTCCGACTTTGAGTAAATCAGGATATCGTCAATAAATACAACAACAAATTGATCCAGATAATCCCAAAATACTTTGGTCATCATATCCATAAATACAGCAGGGGCATTAGTGAGCCCAAAAGACATCACTAATGTCCATACCTAGTTTGAAAAGCCGTCTTGTGAACATCGGTAGGACTTATCCTCAACTAATGGTACCCTGATTGTAAATCTATCATAAAGAAGGTCGTAGCTCCCTTCAATTGATCGAACAGATTGTTTGCAATTTCACCGCAAGTGCACGAGTCGTAGATTGTAGTATATAAATTATCGATCCTCAGGGAATTTGAGACTATAAATTTTTCTTTTAAACGCTTTCATGTCAGATATAAAATAGAATAGAAAAGTAGGAAGAAAATATAGTAAATAAAATAGAATAGAAAAGTAGGAAAGAGAAGATTAAAAATTGGAACGAGTAGAGAACAAGAATACAAGTACCTAGCGTCTAGGATTTCACCTGTGACTTTTGCAACGAGTAGTGGTATAATTATTGAATTTGGATGTTGTTTGTTAAAGGAGAACAAACCTTAATTTATCCTTGCACCTTCTCTCGAAACCTACAAGGTGTACCATAATTTTCTTAACCACATATTCTCATGGGATTAAGTTAATTAGAATCCATTAAGTTCTGTGGTTTGTTCATGAAATTTCTCAAGGTCATCATACCTATTCTCGTAGTCTTAGATTTTTAAGTTTAATTTCTTGATTATCGTATATTAGATTTACACCTCTCGGTTCCATCACCTAATATATGGAATCATGCCAAAGTACGGGCCCATGTACTAAGCAAGCATAAAAATCACAAGACATTAAATTAACAACAATATCCATCATAAATAAATTAAAAACCCACACCACGCTACATTGTACGCATGTTACATCCTAAACCCTAGATTTAGGGTTTAGTCGAGCATGTTTAAGTCTAAAATAAAATTTAAATTCAAATCCATCTTAAACAAGACAATAAAAATTAAAAAAAGGAAAAGATAGGAAGGCTTATTGGTTTGAAGCTTTCGATGGTGTGTCGGCCGCTCCACGCAACTCGCTGGTTCGCCTCTCGCCTGTGCTCTCCTCCACCTCTCTCTCTCTCTCTCTCTCTCTCTTAAATTCTGCTCTCCTAAAATCTACTCAATTTTTCTGCGTGGAGAATCCTCTCTTATTTTCTGCCCTCCAGCCCCCTTTATAATGGTGCTGCACCATTGCTCATCTGCCTACGCCTCCTCTGTCTCACGCACTTGACACCTCTTAGGATTACATTAGGTGGGCCCCATCTTTAAACGCAAGTTGAATTACGTTGTGACTAACTGGATGGCTTCAAGCTTCGATAATGCGATGCTAATTTGAACGGTTGGAAATTCTTAGGTGGAAGCTCGGATAAAAATCACGATCGAATATTTCTGCTGGCCACGTGACTTTCTGGACAGCTAGAGATGGACGACTTAGATGATTTTCATAAGAGGTTTAATGATCTCGTGAATGGACGGTGGTGGATTTTCTGGTGAACTGACGATGGTGATTGCTGGAATTTCGAACGTTCAGATGCATGATTAGAATGTGATCTTGCATGGGCGGTGGATAATAATGGAAGGCTAAATGGCAGCATGATGAATGGATGGGATCTGATTTTTGCAGCTGAAATTCTGGTGGGCCACACATGAATTTGGGTGGTGTAGATCAAGCTGGTGGACGTGATATCATCGCTAGATACAAGTGCTGGCCACTGATTTACATGTGGGCAACAGATCTGAAAATAAACGGCTGTATATTTTTGAGGGCTGAGATTCAATCTTGAATGGTGGATGGTGAATCAGGAGGGACGGCTACAATTTATAAAATCGGGACGGCTGGATTTACTGCTGAAAATTGGATGGCTGGATGGCATGGATCTGGACATGATGTTTTGGACAATGGTTATCTTGTGGCTGGTTTGGACATTAATTTGAGCTTAGGCGTTGCATGCTGGATATTTAGACGATCTAGATTGTCTGAATTTTTGTATGAATTAATTAACGGCTGAGATTGCTGATCGTTAGTTGAATTTTCTGGACATTGCATCAATTGATTTCCTTATGTGGCCCATGGCTGGATATTTCAAGAGGCGTTGCAGTAGATGGACGGTGAGGATGGTGGACTGCTGCACGTGATATGAATGGTGGGCCCCATGGCTTGAATTTGCAAATTGTTCGCACGAATTGATGCTTGGCTTTGGACGTGAGCCACTTCGCTGAAAATTAATGGACGGTGCACAAGATCTGCTGAATAAACAGTTCGACGGCCAAGATGAATGGGTGCTGATTTATGTGGGGCCCAGTTGCTGAAATTTATTTTTCCTGCATAAAAAAATAAATATTTTAAGTCATTAATTGCTCAAATTAATAAATGGGTTTCCAATATAAAACTTAATTCAAACTCATTTAATTTTATAGTAACAAATAAAATGTAATCTCAAGCAAAAAGATTATAAAAGTTATTAAATATCTTGAAATTAATTTTTAATACCTAAATGTTGCAAAACGACATTTTAGAGAAAATTTCACATTAAATCAATTAATTACCCACCAAATTGGTATAAAATGCCCATAAAATATATTATTAATTTTCAATTATCACAGATCGTCGATCCTTGGCAAAGGGTACTTATTCTTCACCGTAACCCTGTTCAATTCCCTGTAGTCAATACATAATCTTAAACTTCCATCAATTTTCTTGACAAATAGCACCGGAGCTCCCTAGGGTGATGCGTTGGGTCTGATAAAACCTTTATCCAATAGCTCTTGTATTTGCGTTCTCAATTCGCTCATTTTAGCTGGTGCCATCCGATAGAAAGATTTAGATATCAGGGCAGTGTCTAGTATGATATCTATTGTCATATCCATCTCCCTTTCTTGAGGTAATGTGGTTAATTCTTTTGGAAAAACATCGGGCAATTCTCTAACCATCGGGATTTGACTTATCTCTACCTCCTTTCCTTCCTTTACACTAACTGATACCAAGTAAACTTGACATTTCTGGCGGACAATCCTAGCTGTTTTCATGGATGATATTAGTATACTGGAACTTCCTGGTTGCCTTAGCCTACTAATAGCTGCATCCTTTTCTGGAGCCACTTCAAATTGTACCTTTTTGTTTTTACAATCAATGGAGGCTCCCCATTGGCTCAACCAGTCCATTCCCAATATTACATCGAACTCAGTCATGGGCAATAGGATTAGGTCGGCTTATAAAATCATTGACCCTATCTTAATTGGACATGCTTTACATACTTGGCTAGAGCTAGCTAACCTATAGACAGAGGATTCTAGGTGAATAATCTTATTGATTTCCACTACAGGTAGTGCATGCGTGGTTACATACTGACAAGCTATGAATGAATAGGTAGCACCAGAATCAAATAAAGCTATTGTCGAATTTTCTAAAATATAAACCATACCTGTAACCACCTTCTCCTCTTGCTCTTGTGACTCCGTTCGAGTCAGGGCATGCACGTGTACTGGGTTCATAGAGATACCCTGTCTGCTAGCTGCTCCGACTATCCTTGGTTGGGTTGGTCTTCCATGCCCTTGCGATGTTTGTGTCTTATTTGGACAATTTGGGGGAATGTGCCCTACCTGGTCACAAACCTACATAACCTTCATGTGGCGCCCCAATCCGAGACATCACATCCTTACTCCAAAACCTTATCGATTGGTAAATGTGAATCAGGATTGTTGCCCTGATCACGCGTCGGGTTCTTAATTGGATCTCGTCCAAATTTTTTTCGTTTCATTTCTTTTATCTATCATCATTCATGTCTTTGCATTCCACACCATTCATTTTACAAGCGACGATACACTTGTAATAAATTACATATATCATTCATAGCATCTCATCATGCTTTTCTACAATAAGAGTCTTCTTGACTTAATCATGACATTTTTATTGCATACATATATACATTCAATCATTGGTTCACATAGAACTTAAAACTCTAAGTAAGTTCATATATACGTCAACATACCTTAGAACTTTAAATCATGCTAACCCATTCATCATGGCTAGTTATTATAGCCCACATGGCTACCATCTCGTACCTTTCCTTCATTACTTAGGTTCGCAACCTCCTGAGTTTCCCGGTACCTGTCTAAGGTTTGGGAAAACAAAACATGAGTGATAACTCAGTAAGCGAACATTTTATATTTTAGAGAAAGACTTCCTTTAAAACATTTTTCATAAACATCTTGAACACCTTTTTACCTGAGGACATTTGTATGTCTTAAAACCTTGTCATAAAAATTCTTTGTTCATGACGACAATTATATGTCCTAGAATATTTTCATAAACATCCATTCTTAAAATCCATTTACAAGTCACGTCTGGGCTTATTAAGGCAAAACATATGCATTTTACCCTCTTTAAGAAATTTTCTTTGGTCTCGTGTGAACATTTATAATGTTCCAAGACATTTACATAAAACCTTCTTTTGCCAATAGACGTTTTTACGTCCAAAATATTTTTCATCATAAATTCCTTTAGCTAAGGGACATCTGATGTCCCAAAACATTTTTGACATAACTTTCTTTGGCAATGGACATTCACATGTCCTAAAACATTCTTTCACATAAACTCTTTTTGGAAACGGACATTCATATGTCCTAGAACACTTTTCACATAAACTCTTTGGCAGAGGACATTCTCATGTCCAAAAATATTTTCCATTTAAGCACTTTGACAATGGACATTTTTATGTCCAAAAACATCTTTGACATAAATCCTTCATAATCCCCATCTTAGGGCTTATTTATAACAAACAAAGCATAAAACATATAATCCATTTTCATAAAAATATTTACATAGAAAACATTTCATCTTATCTTTGATATTTACACTTTTTGTGTAAAACACCCTACTTTTAGGGTAACTTGTTTATAATGACTCATAAAATCCTTTTTAGGATAACTTTTCATAAAAATGCTTTTATGTCCCAATCTTTGGGTCTTTCAAAAGAAAAACATATACAAATGCATTTCTCCCCATCCAGTAGTGACACTTAGTAAATGATCATTCTACCTTTTGGAAGAGAATCCATCTTTAACAGCACGCTAATTAGGCGACTGTTCTTTCATCTTCTCCCATCTCAGGGAGGGCGCCTCTGGCTTCCTGCCATCTCTTAGCGACTTGGCCATATGTAGGGTGGGTCCCGATTCATCTCCGACCGTGCTCTACAACCGACCTATTCCCTGTATTGGTGCACCATACATCATCATCACAGACCGTAGTCCGTGTGGTTTAAAGTATCACAGACCGTAGCCTATGTCCTTTTAAACCATCTTGAAAAAGCAGGATCACAGACCGCAGTCCGCATCCATTCTTGAAAAACATCACAGACCGAGGTTTGTGTCTTTTTAAATCATTTTGAAAAAGAACATCACAGACCGCAGTCCGTGTCAACTTGTAAAGTGAGCACACCCACTTTAAACAAGTTTTATTTGAAATCTAGTTTTCGGATGACTACCCTTAAATGCTTTTAGAAATATTTTGAGTAAAACATTTTGATAAGCGTTTGAGATGTTTGAGAAAACAATCTTTTCTAAAAAAAGTTCTTAAAATAAACCTTAAAATTATCATGATAAAGAAACTTCAAAGCTTTTGAAATTTTCAAGAATAAACAACATATTTCACAATTTTGGGGCTTTTTGCCCACAAAAGTTATGTAATTGCATCATTCCCTTTTTGTTCATCATAGTATCATATTCTTGTCCACACATCCTTCTTGTCATTTTTACATAAAAGGGGTCTTACATAGTCTTTTGTATGCTATTTTAGCAACCCGAAATTAAATCATTTTATTGAATCAACTTATCGGGTTGGCTATCCTTAAATTCCTTTGGAAACATTCACATAACCATTTTCGAAGCATTTTCAAAATATTTTCCTCTTTAAGGAAATCAAAATTTTTCTAACATCTTTTCAAAATATATGGACTATGTCCAAATCATCGTTTATATTCAAGTGTCATGGTATAGAAAAACTAATCTTTTTCCATAAATCAAATCTCTTTTTCTTTTTGTTTCATAAACATAGTTGTTTATCACAAAATATCGTAAAAGTAAACTCAAAACTTATTTACAAATATTGCTTTGTGAAAAAGGGCGAAATTTCCTTTTTCTTATAAAATCCTTATGAAAACAACATCATAAAGAACTTGCTTGCTTTTAAGCAAATTCTTAAAACCATCGGCATTAAGCATGAAATCCTTTCAAAATATCATCATGAAGGTAAGCAAATTCCTAAATCTATTAGCATAAAGCATTCCCAATCTTTGGAAACACTTGTGATAAAAATTATTTTAAAAAGCGTTGTTTGCTTCCCATGAAGCAAACCTTGAGGCTTTTCATTAAAGTCATCCTTTTCCAAAACTTGCGACTTTTTATTAAAGCTGTCATTTTCAAAACTTGTATTTGCCAGCTTGTAAAATATTCATAAAAGCATCGACCTGACATCTTAAATCATTTCAACACATGGGGGAAAATCAATAATTTGGAAAGTTCGCTTGCTTACCTGAGATAGCCTTAGTCCCTTTCTTCCATTCTTTTTCTTGTCTTTGCCTAGATAAATGAAAATAACATTTCATTTATATGCATCAACTTTAAATTCTTGCATCCCTTACGGTTTTCCAACCTACGTAAATCTATTTGGATTTATGTTATACTAGCTTAACCCTTTTGTCTTTCAAGTCGGGTGTTTATATATATCAACATAGCCTATACATCACATTATCCATTCATTCCTTTCATTTTTTTAACACCCTTATGTAGGGTAAACTTTCATATATATAAAAACCATTCATTAAATCATTATTTGGAGGTTCATTACCTCCATTTATTATTTTTAACATATTTTTCACTTTTCATACGCTGGTGCTCATTTTAAGCACTTAGTTAATAACTTAAGCATCATATATTAATCTCAAAATATTGAGATTATAATTAATTACCAAAACAGTACCTTAATCATGTATTCCCTCACATTTTCATACATTTTTTCATTTTAGAAATTCACATAAGTTATTCATCACTTGTCTATGCTTAGCCTTCCACATACACTCAACTTACAACACATAATTTATGTGTTTCTTAAAATATTTCAACACAGAAACTTATTTCTTATTTCAGCATGATTAAAACCCTTGATTAACATATAATTTAGGGTTTAATTTCAGAATTTTAATCCATTCATCATTGGGTTCTAAAACAGATATGTTCGGACCCGTCTTTCATCCTTTCAACGCCTCTTTTGATACTTAAATCGAAATAGATTTCTAATCCATAAATTCTGGCAATTAATCATGCTTTTCTTAACCCAAATTTAGGGTATTATCACATATTTAATGTGAAACCCCAACCTAAGGAGGATTAATGTGTGCATTGAACATGTACATGGGATTTATATACGATTAAAAGGAGTTTTTGGATGTTTATGTGATTTTGCTAATTAATGCAATTAGGGTTAAGGATTAGCAATAATGATGTGATTAATTATTTTGAGCTAATATGGGACAATGGGATTCGAGTAAATTGTTGTTGATTTAAATGTGTAAATACATCATGAAAAATTATTTTAATTCATTTAATATGAATTATGAGCATTTGAATGATAATTGACAAGTTTAATGGAAAAACCCTAGAAAATTCATAACTCAACACCCGTAGGGCGGATTCAAGGGAAATTTGAGATGGTAGTTGATGATGTTGGGCTTGGTATTATGGAATTATTGGGTTATGAAAATTCTTGATGAAATGAGTGTTATGATTTATTGATCATATTTTAATTTCAACGTTAACTTTAAACGACTATAATGGAAGTTAGGAAAATCGGATTGAGATGAAATTTGAAACGGTTGAATGAAATTATGAGATGTTTATTTCGATGGCTTAGATTAAGCTTAAAATGTTGAGAAAATACCTGCATTGAAAAAGGTGAGCATGGTTGACTAATGCATCTCAAAAGTATCCAACAATTAATGCTAGAGTACAATTCATAATTGCATGGTTTTAATGGGAGTTGAGGTGTCAAATGCAGCACATTTCTAAGGTATTTTATGCATTAATATAAAATGCAAATATCCAAATAAAATTCCAGCAATGAATGTCCACAATTGATGAAGCTATGAGTGCTCAAGTGAGCATAGGTGAGGTGTCCAAGGCAAGCACGTCGATGGGCTGCATTGCTATTTATTTTTGATTTTTTTATTTTATAAATAATGCACACATATAGCTGAAATTTTGGGATACATAAATGATCATTCAATTATGTGGAAAAAATTGAAGAAAAATCGTGAATTGCAGCTGCCATGAAAAGGTGAAAAAGTGAAGAGCTTGTTGCATGCAATTGACGTGCAATGCTAAGTGTGATTTCTGCAATTTTTGGTAAATTTTTAATACGAAATTAATACATAAATTAAGGGGTAATTAGTTATATAAATTACCCACATTTTGGAATTTTAAAAATGGAAAAAAATTTCTGGAAAAATGGATAGCAAATGACGTGCTAGATGGAGCAACTTGGACGGCCATGGATTAAAGTGATTTTCTGGATTTTTGAAAATGGTAAAAATCTAATTTACTAGGCTGTAATTTTTCCAACACATGAAGGTGATAAGCTACCATTTAATGGTGTGGAAAATGTAGCAAATAGTGGGGCCCATAGTTGGAAAAAAATCCAGCTTATAGCCCATGCACGTCCATTTTGAGAGAGGGTTAGAAAAGTTGGCTAAGTGTGGGAATTTTCACCCCAAAACCATAGCAGCAGCTGACGTTCCCTCTTGGCTAACAAGAGGAAGAAGAAAAGCTAGGAAACAAGGAGGAGAATTGAGGAGGAAACCATCTCCAAGTGCTAGGTTTTGATTTAACACTAATTCAAGTAAGTACACGTGTTGTTTGAGTTGATTATTTTGGGTTTTTAAACTCCAAAATGGGAATATGGAAGGGATGCTTAAAGAATATGTAAATTGATGATATATCATGCTTTTAAATGAATATTGAATGGGTATTAGGTTTCATATATGAATTTTCAAGTTTAAGTTGATGAAAGTGAAGTTTTGCATGTGTATTAAGTGGAAAATCCAAGTTGGTAAACCCTAAATCTTCAAGACAAGTTTCTGTTTGATATGGATGATATATTTAGGTTATTAAACATGCTTTAATGCAAAACACATGTTGTTCTGTGCTTAATTGATAAATTTTTGAAGTTATGGAATACAAAGTGATGATTTTGACCTAATTTCCATGTTTCTATGCAAAAAATGCTATGAAAATGGGTTTGCATGTTTTGTGAATTCTATGTAAGGTAAAATACCCTAGGTTTAAGGTGTTATGGATGCCCAAAAATATTTGGGAAAAGATGCCCTAAAACTGATTTTTATAGATTTTATGAAAGAGTATCAAACCGATGTGAAACGGGACTCAAAACGTGTAGGCAACTTGCTGTTTTGAGAAATGATAATTCATGGATGTTATATGTGTGTTAAATCCCTAAATATGGATTATGAAAAATGGATTTATATGCTGAAATTTCAGAATTATATGACTGCATAGGGTTGTGTGTCAAAAGACACGTTAAATGGGTGAAAAAGGGTTCCAAGCTTGCTGTTTTGAAAACCTATGGTGAATGGATTTAAATCCCATAAAAATATCCTAAGTGCAGTGGTGATTAAGGTTAATTAACCCGCTGAATTATGGATTAAATTTCTGAGTTGGAAAATTTTAAGAAATATCATATGTATATGTTGCCAAATGGGCATATGTGAAGTGATAAAAGTGTATAAGTGATAAACGACTTATGAAAAATGATTTTATGCAAAAGTGCATGAAAATAAGATGACATCCATGTTTATATATCTGTTTAAGATTTTATGATATTAATTCCAAATTTTTGGACTTGATTTATGAAGCTAAGACAATGATATGTGCATAAAAGAAAAACCCGTGCGTGTATCTTGGAAAAATGGATAAATAGCAAATTGAGGTTAATGAACTTATGTATAATGATTATTGAATGAACTTTTTGAGATTGAAATGAATACCCTATGCATGGGGTTATATATGATTTGTTATGTGTAGCCGACGAAATGTGTAAAAAGGTGCACATATATGCTAAATGTATGCATAATGACTTGTGAAGTCAAATAAGTGATATATGTGAATGGAATGGGTTGGAAAACTAAATAAAATATGAGAAAAAGAAATATATGAAAAATCATATTATTCCTATGTAGGCAAAGATAAATAAAAAGCTGAGACGGAAACCTAAGGAAAACAGGTAAGCAAGCATATTTTCTAAAGGATTTTTGCTTTCTAAATTGTTTACATAAATGCAATTTTTGCTTTAACTTGTTTGATGAAATTATGGAAATTACTTCTATTGTGTTTAAGGATGTCCATCCTATTGGAAACAATTGTTGAAATCAAATACAAAATATCCAAAGCATGTGTTTTGATGATTAACAACATGATTTGAGTAAAGTCTTAGCTACTAATATGTTTTGTGCAATGTTTAAGGTTATAAAAGTGAAAAATACAAAACAGAACAGGTCAAGTTGATCTCCAAGTCGACTCAGACATTGACTTAGGCGAAGTCGATCCCGAAGTCGACTCCAGCAGTGACTTCAAATGACAATTCTTGGACAGCGTTGAAATTGAGGACTTGGACATACTGAAGTCGCTGATGAAGTCAACTCGACTTGCGACTTGGGTGAAGTCGCAGACGAAGTCGACTCCAGTATCGACTTCAAGATGCAATTTCCTTCCAGCGTTGAAATTGGATTGCCAAGATTCTGAAGTCGCAACTGAAGTTGACTCCACATGCGACTTGGATGAAGTCGCAGGCAAAGTCGACTCCAGCATCAACTTCAACTTGGCAGGGTAGATCTTCAAGATCAAATCGAAGGACAAGCCAATTTCAAGATAAACTTGAGTCAAATTAAAGATGAAGACAACCTAATTTTTTCAACTTGAATATATGAAGATTAATCCAAGTTTAAAGCAAGCAAGACACATGGATTCAACCATTTTAAATCAAAGTTGGATTTGTTCATACAATATTCAAGTTTTTCAAGTTCTCTAGACTTAAAGCTAAAGAAATTTAGTACAAATAAGTTCCAAGTATTGAAAGACAAAAGAAGAAAGAAGAAGTTAAGCAAGCAAGAGACACTTCAACAAAGATCAAACTGACTTGGCAAAAGAAAGAAGCCAAGTCGTACCCAAAGTCAACTCCAAGATCGACTTGAAGATAAGTCTCAGACCAAGTCGACCCAGAGGACAGACTTGGAAACTAAAGAACAGCTAAAGTCGCACACGAAGTCGACTCCAGCATGCGACTTGGGTAAAGTCGCACATGAAGTCGACTCCACATGCGACTTGGAGGTGTAACGTTCGAATTTTTGAACGTTGGAACATTTATTGCGCGCCAACCAACTTCATAATGTTCAAAAATATCCCTCCTCTATATATAGACACTCAGGCAAACGTGGATACACACAAGATAGAGCTGAAAAAGAGAAAAGAAGTGCTACTAAGAGTTTCATTCCACTTTTCTCTACAATTGAGTGATTTATACACTTTCAAAGGAAGAACAAGCTTCAAAGTTGCTGTTTGCTTCAAAGCAATACGATTCGTTGCTTCTACAGATTCTTCCTTGAGCTAAAACTTGCTACACAAATCTGTAAAGTGTAGATTTATTCTATTTCATTTTGTTATTTGATTTTGGTGCTTGGTTTGAGTTTGGTGTTTCAAACCAAGATATAGCAAGTAGGGTTGTGATTCGAGTGTAACTCATCACGTACTTGTGTTGCTTGTTGTACACGCCCCCTAGAGCTAGAATCTAGAAGAGAGCGGAGGCTCTGGTTATATATGCCCCCTAGAGCTAGAATCTAGAAGAGAGTAGAGACTCTAGTTGTATTCGCGGAATACATAGTGGAACCCAAGTCACAAGGGAGTGTGAGCTTCGAAGAGTGGAGTAGGGAAAGGTTGCTCGAACCACTATAAATCTTGTCTACTATTTTATATTTCCGCTTTCATTATCTTATTGCTTTCTATTTGTTTCATTAAAGGGGTTTAAACTAAACCGGGGTAAAATCTCTAATTAAAGTTTTAAATTTTTAAATACCCAATTCACCCCTCCCCTCTTGGGTAATTGTCATTAACTCGGGACCAACAAGTGGTATCAGAGCAGGTCTTTGAGTTTTACCTAAGAGATCTTTTTGATATGGCATCCCAATCCACTTCCGTTCCCGCATTTTCCGAAGGCCAATCCTTTACTAGGCCATCATTGTTTGATGGGAACGATTTTAGATATTAGAAGCTACGTATGAAACAACTCATCATGGCTACAGATATGGACTCTTGGATTGCAATCTAAGACGGTGTAACTTTGCCTATTGATGATTTGCTTCCAAATGGACCGATGAGGAAGTGAAAATTGTAAAGAGCAATGCCAAGGCTATGAATTCATTATTTTGTGCTCTTATGGCTTTCGAATATGATAAAGTACCTAAACAGGTCATGAAGACCTTATTAGCTCGAATCTGAACAGGTCATGAAGATTCTAAGGGCACTACCCGAATCATGGATTCCAAAAATCACGGCAATAGAAGAAGCCAAGGACCTAAACACATTAAAGTTGGAAGACCTTATTAGCTCGTTAATGTCACATAAGCTAATCAAGAAAAGAAACGAGGATCACCACAAAGGCAAAAGAGCCATCGCCTCGAAAGCTGCACAAGACTCGGATGACACCACCTCATCATCACAAAACAACGATGAAATTGCCTTACTTAAAATGGTTCAGAAAATTTGTAAGGAAAGGTAGAAATTTTAGAAACTTTAAAGAAAGAAATTCTAAAGAGAAAAAGAAAAAATTAACAAAATGTTACTGGTGTGGTGGTTCGGGGCACATGCAAGCCCAATGCCCAACACCTGAAGAAAATAAAGCAAAGGAGCAAAGAAAAGATCAAGGCGACAACAGAAAATTTCAAAGAAACAAAAGAAGAGACATGTACGTAAATGAAGAGGAATCTACAACATGTAGCTCTTCAAGTGAAGAATGTGAAGCAGATTGCGCAAGAATTTGTTGCATAGCAAATTCCGACATATGTTTTGCAGCCACGGAAATCTTGGAGGATCAAGCTACTTCAACGAACTGCACAAGTAGTAAAGAGGTAACCTCCAAACAAAAATCTTTTTCAATTTTCTCTTCTACAAATGAATGCCTCAAATGTGCTGAATTGGAAGAACTTCAACAAGCCTATGATTCATTATATGAGGAAATAAAGAAATTAGGAAACAAGTTTACAATAAAGAAAAGACAATGTGATGCAGTAATAATTGTGAATGGTAAACTTGCAGAAAAGATAGATAAATTAAAAAGTGAAAAGAATACCTTGGAAATTGAGTTAAAGAAACTAAAAAGGGAAAATGAATCATTAAATGAATCGCTTGTCAAGTTTTCTAATCCAGGAGAAAATGTGAAAATGTTCTTGAAAATGACAACCCAAACTTATAAGAAAGGACTTGGGTATAATACATTTGAGCAAGAGAAATATAATGCTCCGAGAAACTACGCCAAACCCATTTGTACTAAACCTAAGATGAATCAAGTAGTTTGGACCAAAAGACCAACTGAGGAATAAATTACCAAATGACTTCTTATTTCTAGACTTCCGGGAGCTTGTAATTTTTGCAACAAGTTAGGACACAAGGTTTATCAATGCAAATTGAGAAAATTGCAAAACCTTTGTGCAAAATTGGTTTGGATGCTGAAAAGCATTGGATTTATGGCTTCGAAGGTAGACCAACATAAACTCGAAAGGATAACTAACCCAAATGGACCCATAAAATGGGTACCAAAAGGATGAGCTCCACTTGACTTAATTTTTACAGGTCTGTCTTAAAGCTAAGGCCAATAACATATGGTTTATGGATAGTGGCTACTCAAGACATATGACAGGAGAAAAAGGACTGTTCCATAAGATCAACCCATGCAATGAAGGAACAGTAGCTTTCGGAAATAATGAAAAAGGTAAAATAAAAGGTAAAAGAAATGTTTATGGTATTTCAAATGCATGTATTGAAGATGTACTATTTGTTGAAGGACTCAAATACAACCTAATGAGTATTAGTCAATTATGTGATAAAGGATATAAAGTTGTATTTGAATCCTCTATATGTAATGTTTTTGATGATGAACACATAGTATTTAGTGACAAAAGACATGAAAATGTATATTTGGTTTGGCTTGATGAACTAGAAGGGAAATGTCTAATAGCCATAGAAAATGATCCATGGATATGGCATACAAGGCTTGGACATATAAATATGTCAAATATTAAAACATTGTGGAAAAAGAATCTAGTACAAGGGTTACCAAAGCTCAAATATGACAAGGATAAGATTTGTAAAGCTTGTCAACTATCTAAACAACCCAAAATGCCATTTTCCACTAAAAAGGAAATTTCAACAACTAGACCACTTGAGTTGTTACATATGGATCTTTATGGGCCATTAGACATTTTAACTCTTGGTGGGAAAAAGTACGTGTATGTAATTGTTGATGATTTTTCAAGATTTACTTGGATTATACTCTTAGCTAGCAAAGATGAAGCATTTTCTATGTTTGTCACGTTTTCAAATTGGTGCAAAATGAAAAACAAAGTTCAATCATTTCCATTAGAAGTGATCATGGTGGTGAATTTGAAAATAATCGATTCATAGAATTTTGCAATGAAAAAGGAATTCACCATAAATTTTCTGCACCAAGAACACCTCAACAAAACGGAGTTGTTGAAAGAAAAAACCGGACAATACAAGAAATGGCTAGAACCATGCTAAATGAGAGTAAATTATCCAAAAGATTTTGGGGTGAAGCTGTAAGTACAGCTTGTCATGTATTAAACCGAGTTACTATTAGAGCAATATTGAAAAAGACCCCATATGAACTTTGGAAAGGTAGAAAACCAAACATATCATATTTCCATACTTTTGGATGTACTTGTTATGTGTTAAATAAAGGAAAAATAAATTTGAGAAAATTAGATGCCAAAAGTGATGAAGCTATTATTCATCAAATAGAAAAGCATATAGGATCTTCAACAAAAGAAATCAAATAGTAGAAGAATCAATACATGTTGTTTTTGATGAATTTAACCAAACTCCGAGAAAGGAGGATGAACTAAGTGATGCAGATGATACAAAAGCAAAACAACAAGAACAACAAAAGGAAACCGAGCTCAAGCCAGAAAACCCCATGGAGGAAGAGGTAAGTGAAGGTAATGACTCCTACAAATCTCCAATTAATTTGAAATTCAAAAATGCCCATCCAATTGAGCAAGTCATTGGAAATATTTATGAAGGAGTCAAAACTAGGAGATCAAAACAAAATATTTATGGACAATATGCATTTGTATCAAAAATTGAACCAACCACTGTTGAACAAGCTCTTAATGATAAAAACTGGGTTATTGCAATGCAAGAAGAGCTAAATCAATTTGAAAGAAATAATGTATGACATTCAGTTCCTAAACCAAATGATTTTACCATTATTGGTACCAAATGGGTATTTAGGAACAAATTGGACGAAAGCGGACTTGTAATAAGAAACAAAGCTAGACTAATAGCTAAAGGGTATTCCCAGGAAGAAGAGATTGATTTTGAAAAATCATATACACCCGTGGCTAGATTAGAAGCCATACGCATTTTACTAGCATTTTCTTCTCGCATGAATTTCAAATTGTTTCAAATGGATGTGAAAAGCGCATTTTTGAATGGGTACTTGAATGAAGAAGTATATGTTGAACAATCCCCTAGATTTGAAGAAAAGGAGCAATCAAAATATATTTATAAGTTGACCAAAGCATTATATGGACTAAAACAAGCCCCACGAGCTTGGTATGAAAGGTTAAATAGATTTTTGATTGATCATGAATTTTAAAGAGGAAAAGTTGATACTACTTTATTCATCAAGTATAAAAGTAAAAATATTTTAATTGTGCAAATTTATGTAGATGATATAATATTTGGTGTTACTGATGAAACTCTGTGCCAAGAATTTTCGAAGATTATGTAGAACGAACTTGAAATGAGCATGATGGGATAATTAAATTTCTTCCTTGGACTGCAAATCAAGCAACAAGCCAAAGGAATATTCATAAATCAGTCCAAGTACATCAAAAAAATGCTAAAGAAATTTGGAATGCAAACTAGCAAAGAAGCAAATATTCCAATGAGTTGAACAATCAAGATCGACACGGACGAAAACGGTAAATGTATCGATCAAAAGCTTTATAGAAGTATGATAGGATCATTGTTGTATTTAACTGCTTCTAGACCGGATATTCTTTTCAATGTATGTATGTGTTCTAGATTCCAAGCATGTCCTAAAGAATCACATTTATTGGCTGTAAAAAGAAATTTTAAATATTTGATAAATACTACTAATCTTGGACTATGGTATCCAAAGGGGTCAACGTTTGATTTAATCGGTTACTTGGATGCGGATTTTGCCGGTTACAAAGTAGATAGAAAAAGTACTAGTGGAACATGTCAATTCCTTGGAAATATATTGGTTTCATGGTATTCAAGGAAACAAACTAGTGTTGCTCTATCTACAGCAGAAGCCGAATATATAGCCGCCGGAAGCTGTTGCGCCCAATTACTTTGGATGAAACAACAATTAAAAGACTATGGTATTGATTATTATAATATTCCTATCAGATGTGATAATACAAGTGCAATCTCTTTGACTAAAAATCCTGTATTGCATTTTAGAACCAAACATATAGATGTAAGACATCACTTTATTCGTGAACATGTTGAAAATCATGATGTTTGTTTGAAATATGTGAAAACTGAGGATCAAATTGTAGATATTTTTACCAAACCTTTATCAAAGGAATCATTTTGTAAAATTAGAAATGATATGGGGATGATTGAGTTAAATTAGGAATAGTTAGATGGGAAAAGTGGACTTAGAAAAGTCCAAGTCGATAAGTCAAGTCTACTCCGAGGAAGCCAAGTTGACTCCACTGAAGTCGACTTGGGGATAGTGAAGTCGACTCCGCTAGGGTGAAGTCGACTTCGCCTAGGGCAACGTCGACTCCAGCGCGCGATCGTTGGGTTTCCCCTTCCCGTTTTTTTCCTCTTCTACTTCTTTTCTTCTTTCTTCCTCCTCTCTCCTTCCCGCTCGATCTGTCTTCCCAATTCTAGACCCTCCGGCATCCTTATTTTTCTCTTTTCTTTCCCATTTCTCTTCTCTCGCCGACAACTTCTCTCTCTCTTTTCTCCTCTATCTCCTATTTTTCTCTCCTGTTGCTTACTCTCTCTGTGATTCTTCAAATCCGTTCTCAGCATTCCAACAATCCCTTTTTCATTTCTTGACTCCGGCAATCTCTCTCTCTATCTGTCTCACAATTTCCGTCATTTCCTCTCTCTTATCTCTCACTCTGCCTCTGCCTCTGTCTCTAATTCTCTCAAAATTCTTTCTCATTTTGCCTCTCTTAACATCTCAATTGTCTATCCTTTTTAATGATCCTCCATTTCTCTCAAAGCTCCATTCGAATATTCCATTTCAATGGCACCTAAAGCTCGATTGCCAAAAATGGCAGTGTCCAAACCATCATTGAAACCAATTCCCAGACAAACCATCTCCCAAACTGAGGAGGACATACCTAGAAGACAACGGACCCCCTCAAAGCGAGCCCGGGAAGAACCATCCACTTCCACAGGCCGCAGTCGCACAACACACAAACCAGGGCGAGAAAGAAAGGCAACACAGCTGCTAAAGCTCGAGTGTTGAAAATGCCGACCACATACTTCAAAACCGAATTACAGCACAGTCGGTTCTACAAATTCTTTTACGAGCGAAAGGTATTCATCCCAAAGATCATTGACTTCAAGTTTGTAAATGATTATGAATCTGATATTGAAGAATTATTGGACTTCCAAGGATGGACCAAGCTACTAAAAGAGGATGAAAAAGTCTATCCTGATTTAACTAGGATTTTTTACTATTTATGGGATGAAGAATATTTTGGCACTTTTGTAAAGGGACTTGATATGTTCTTTAGTATTGGAGTAACTCCAAATCTGGATCAAGCAATCATAAACATTGGACAAATTCTAGAAGTTCCACATGAAGATGAACCAATTCCAGTAGATCTTACACTTGATCAGATCTACAATCAGCTCACCCGGAGCAATAAATATCATCATGGGATCAAGTTTCTGCACTCTATGGATTTGTCCCCAAGGCTACGGGTTCTATGCCTGCTCATAGCCCACTGCATTTATCCAAAGGGCGGAGGAAGAAATCAATTAAACACACAGGAGGCAGGAATTCTGTGGAAGATAATGAATCGTGTCAAAGTCAGCCTTCCTCGGTTATTCATAGAAGCCCTAAGTTCGAGAAAAGACAACCCACGAGGGGTTTTACCTCACGATACTTGGATCACGAAGATCCTAGAACATTTTGGAGTTGATATAGATGGAGAGCCATTCAAAGTATTGAAATCGACAAATGCGATCAACAAGGCATTGATCCAAAGAATGAAGATCAATGTACATCAACTCAGGGCAGAAGCAGAAGAGGGAGCACCAGCTCCAAAAGAAGCTAGAGATGCATAGGCTGAGGGGGAGCAGCCCCCGTTATCTCCAGAAGCCTAACGAGCTCCACCACAGGATGCACCTGAGGAGCCTGTATCACCGCTATCACACGGATCATGCTCACCGAGAGGTTCTGAAATTCCAGATCTAGCACCACGGCCATCATCTCGGGATACTTCAGTTCAGGGCCTTCGAGAGCATCTGGAGCAGTTAGAGGACCGGATGACCAGTCAGATCACTGAGGTCCTACATATCATCACAGATATGCATTCTCGACAGGATCGCATGGATAGGGAGCTCCGGACCATCCTTTATCACTTAGCATCCGGAAGCCATCGTCATTGATCTATCCCCGAGCTTGATCCTTTTGACACCGGATCAGTTTATCGAGATCCCACACCTGTTCCAGTCTCATCTTTTTACTCCTCGGCCCACATTTGACCCGTTAGCCCGATTCCATATCCTATCTCTGCATTCCAATTGACCAAATCTCTTCGAGTCGACCCCTATTTGCTCGATTGACAAAAAAGGGGAGAAGAGTTGAGTTTCGTGTTTAGATTTTTAGGATTTTTGGTTTGGTAACTTGTATATAGATTTCATTTGCATTTGAAACTTGTATGAAATTTTTTGATCTCATATGAAAAGGTTGCTTATGAAAAAGTTTGTTTTGTGTTCTAAACTTTTGCAAAGTTTATTATCACTTGAATTATGCTCTGATTTATTATGTTTTCCCTAATCATTAATGTTCTATTTTTTTGCAAAAGGTAAATGACTTATGATTATTCTAAAAATATCAAAACAGGATATTGGAAGGCATTAACTCAAATTGGTTTTGTCAATCATTAAAAAGGGGGAGATTGTTGGAAATAATTGTTGAAATCAAATGCAAAATATCCAAAGCATGTGTTTTGATGATTAACAACATGATTTGAGTAAAGTCTTAGCTACTAATATGTTTTGCGCAATGTTTAAGGTTATAAAAGTGAAAAATACAAAACAGAACAGGTCAAGTTGATCTCTAAGTCGACTCAGACATCGACTTAGGCGAAGTCAATCCCAAAGTCGACTCCAGCAGCGACTTCAAATGACAGTTCTTGAACAGCGTTGAAATTGAGGACTTGGACATACTGAAGTCGCAGATGAAGTCGACTCCACTTGTGACTTGGGTGAAGTCGCAGACGAAGTCGACTCCAGTATCGACTTCAAGATGCAATTTCCTTCCAGCGTTGAAATTGGATTGCCAAGATTCTGAAGTCGCAACCGAAGTCGACTCCACATGCGACTTGGGTGAAGTCGCAGGCAAAGTCGACTCCAGCATCAACTTCAACTTGGCAGGGCAGATCTTCAAGATCAAATCGAAGGACAAGACAATTTCAAGATAAACTTGAGTCAAATTGAAGATGAAGACAACTTAATTTTTTCAACTTGAATATATGAAGATTAATCCAAGTTTAAAGCAAGTAAGACACATGGATTCAACCATTCTAAATCAAAGTTGGATTTGTTCATACAAGATTCGAGTTTTTCAAGTTCTCTAGACTTAAAGCTAAAAGAAATTTAGTACAAATAAATTCCAAGTATTGAAAGACAAAAGAAGAAAGAAGAAGTTAAGCAAGCAAGAGACACTTCAACAAAGATCAAACTCACTTGGCAAAAGAAAGAAGCCAAGTTGCACCCGAAGTCGACTCCAAGATCGACTTGAAGACAGGTCTCAGACCAAGTCGACCCAGAGGATAGACTTGGAAACTAAAGAACAGCTGAAGTCGCACACGAAGTCGACTCTAGCATGCGACTTGGAGGCGTAACATTCGAATTTTTGAAAGTTGGAACATTTATTGCGCGCCAACCAACTTCATAACATTCAAAAATCACCCTCCTCTATATATAGACACTCAAGCAAACGTGGATACACACAAGATAGAGCTAAAAAAGAGAAAAGAAGTGCTACAAAGAGTTTCATTCCACTTTTCTCTACAATTGAGTGATCTATACACTTTCAAAGGAAGAACAAGCTTCAAAGTTGCTGTTTGCTTCAACGCAATACGATTCGTTGCTTCTACAGATTCTTCCTTGAGCTGAAACTTGCTACACAAATCTGTAAAGTGTAGATTTCTTCTATTTCATCTTGTTATTTGATTTTGGTGCTTGGTTTGAGTTCGGTGTTTCAAACCAAGATATAACAAGTAGGGTTGTGATTTGAGTGTAACTCATCACCTACTTGTGTTGCTTGTTGTACACATCCCTAGAGCTAGAATCTAGAAGAGAGCGGAGGCTCTGGTTATATATGCCCCCTAGAGCTAGAATCTAGAAGAGAGCAGAGAGTCTAGTTGTATTCGCGGAATACATAGTGGAACCCAAGTCACAAGGGAGTGTGAGCTTCGAAGAGTGGAGTAGGGAAAGGTTGCTCGAACCACTATAAATCTTGTCTACTATTTTATATTTCCGCTTTCATTATCTTATTGCTTTCTATTTGTTTCATTAAAGGGGTTTAAACTAAACCGGGGTAAAATCTCTAATTAAATTTTTAAATTTTTAAATACCCAATTCACCCCTTCCCTCTTGGGTAATTGCCATTAACTCGGGACCAACACATCCCTTAGCAAAATGATGTTGAAATGATGTTTTTACTTCAAATGTTATATTATGAAATTTTCTTTGATAAATGCTATAGACAAATGATGTGGTTTTATGTTTCTGATTGAAAAATCATGCTAGCAAGTTAAAGATGGATTTATGAAAAATTTCATGTGCACAAGGTATTAGGTCCACTTGATGGGTATAAGCGGACCGATTGTCCCCCCTTGGTGTGGCCAAGTCGCTTAAAACAGGCACAAGGCCGGCGGCGCCCTCTCTGAAATGGGAGTTAACGTGACGGATGGTCGCCTGACTAGCTTCCATCCTAAGGGAAAAATGATATATATGTTCATGTTTTATATGTCATCATGCATATGGTACTCGTGATTGGTACAAGATTTCATGTTTTCAAGAGATACCTTAGACAAGGTATAAGTTGCTTTTGAATATGAATTTAATTGCAAAATTGTTGTCTGAAATGATTTGCCTGTAAAATGCAAATAGCTTGCTTATTGAGTTTCAACTCACGATTTTGTTTTCCAAACCCAAAGACAGGTGAAAGACAGGATATGGCGAAGGAGCAAGTGCAAGCTGGATAAAGAAATGGAAAAATTTAGAATTCTTATGTTATGAGAAAAACACTTGTGGAATGGTTGTAACCATTTGAATGTTTATGTTGATGACTATGGTTAATACATGCTGTGACATTTGATTTATGTAGATGATGAAATGTTTTTGATCAGCATGCTTTGTATCTGATAATGGGTCGGAAATGACCTAGATATGTTTGAGATGAAAACATGAGAAATTAAACTCTTATGAGAATGAAAGTTAAGTGGATAAATATCCGTTAAAACCCACCGTGTGACAGGGCAAAAATCCTGATCACGTTTACTAATCAATACGATCCCGAGGTAAGGTTGTGACGCTCAGTTTGGGGCTCCACAGAGCTTGATATCAGAGTATGGATTGGTAAATAGGCATGGAAAATTTTTAAGAATAGGGAATTGATAAAATATGATGAGATATGCATGATTACACATAATTATACATGATTACCCATGATTCTATGATGAATTAGATATGATTATATGATGCTCATGTATGATTATAACATGATGAAACATATGCTATATGATGATTAGGTATGTTTATAACATGATGAAATGCATACCATATGGTGATAAGTTATGTTGCAATGCAATTTGATTGCTATGTTTGAACAGATGGCTGATAAAGGGAAAAGGATTATGAGTTTTGAGGAATTGAAGAAAGAAATGGATGAAGAAAAGAGATGAAAGGTGGAGGAAAATGTCAATAGGTGGTTAGCCTCCCAGCATGATATAAGCCCCTATCCACCAGTTTCTCCAGGATCTTTCCCTTGGTGTTCTCTACCCCATATGCAAAATAGTTGTCTGGAGAAGCCTAATGTTGAGAAGTCGAGCAGACGGGCTCCTAGAACTGAGGTTCTATCGGCATCTCGCTGTGGGTTTTTAGGGACCTCTCGGACTTCCACAGACTTTATACACCCATTGGATCTCTAGCGATTTTGGGATAATACTCCAGCACCCATACCTACCAACCTAGGACCATGGTATAGGTTTGAATATGGGTACACTCAATTTTGATATGGGATGAGTTGGAAAAGTATACGACAAAGGGAGAAAGAGATGGCCCCCTTCATCGCGGAAGGTCATGCATGAGGATCTATAGGCTTACCTGCTCCTATTCCTCGCCCTGATGAGGTTATGATACATGTAGACCAGAGTACTAGTGATCTGTTTACACTTAGTGACCCTTTAAGATACCTCACACCAGTCAGGGATGAAGAAGATGAAAACAATGGAAGTGATAGTAGTGATGATGGCAGCAATGGTGATAATGATGGCGGGGAGGAAAATAATCTTACCTGGTCAGATACTAGCATTATCACTAAGGAATTTACCCAGATATCGACTAGGCATAAGCGTTATTGCTACTTAAGGAGGGGACCGGGTAGACGATGATTTTCCTTGTTTTTATAAACATGAGTATGTATAGCTATAAAATGATGACACTTCGTTATGGTGGAATGTGTATACAATTATGATGAATACATATAAGTGTGATGTGCGTGACATATGTGTATTATCCTTTGTTAAGTTAACAGTTATGGCTTGTAAATGAATAGTTATTGATATGGAAGGAATCAATGACTGTGAATATTTGTGATAATGATAGTAGTGATGTTCATGATAATGGATAATATCACATGATCGTGATTATGTGAATTGGTTATTAATTATATGATGATGAGATGCATATGTTATGACCTAACCCTAACTATGAATGAAAGTTATGTGCTTTTGATATTCAGAAAAAGCATTATGGTTGATACAAGATCAAGAGCTAGAAAGAATAAGGGAAAGAAAATTGCTACAGAAATTCCCAGCTAGCATGAGGTTGGAGAAACTAGTAAACCTAAGAGGGGTAGACCAATGTCACATGGGAAGAACCCAAGGACTCATCAAAGACGAGAAAACTTAAGCCTTGAAAGAAATATGGAAGAGGAACTTGAGCCTACACTGGCTAGATTGATTGAAGAAAGAGTAGCTCTGGCAGTAAAGGAAGTCATGCAGCAAGCTACTCAAGATTGGGCAGCCCAAGCCATAAATATTATTCAAGGCTTGTGGGAAAAGACCCAGCAAGGACAGATGGGAAACACTGAAAGAGAAGGACCCGCTCTGACGGCTAATTTGACCCCCACAATGGCACTTACAAGAGATGAGGATCGGTTGATGGAAGAAGATAGAAGAGCTATCAACGCATTCCTCACTCAACGCCTCCTAAATTTTCAGGAGAACCTGACCCCGTTCAAGCTAAACAATGGATAACGGATTCGAAAGTTGTTCAGGATATCTCCGTGCAATGATAGACAAAAGGTGTTGTGCGCCACTCATTTATTGGTAAAGGATGCCTATGAGTGGTGGGAAACTATGTTAATCACCATGCCACACCCAGAGGAGGTGACATGACAGACATTTGTTGAAGAATTCAACAAGGAGTACCTTCCAGTGGGAATACAAAGCCAAAAGGTAATTGAATCTGAAAGGTTATATCAAGGAAGGAAATCTGTCACGGAGTATGCGACCAAGTTCAATGCCTTGGTAAGGCATGTTCCTTGGATTACTAATGTGCCAGAAAATAAGGCACAAAGATTTCAACAGGGACTAAGGTCATACCTAAGGGAGAGCCTTGTACCTTTATTAATTAAGGACTACGCATCATGCGTAGAAAGAGCAAGAGCATTGGAGATCGAGGCATTGAGAACTGTGGAATTGAAAGAAGAAGAAGATTTATTTAGACTAGGTAATAAGGAAGAGGGAACGGGGACAGAAAGGAGAAAGAAAGGAGGGATGGAAAAAGGTAAAAGTACCTTAAGAAGAATAATTCCTTGCTATGTAAAAAGTGTCAAAAGCATCACCAAGGTGAATGTTTGAAAGAATCAATTAGATGCTACAAGTATGGACAAATGGGTCATATAGCCAAAGAGTGTGACAAGGGAGAGGCAAAAATGGTAAGATGCTATGTTTGTGACCAGATTGGACACATAGTTTCAAATTGTCCAAACAAAGCCCAAATGTTGAAGGACGTGGAAAAGCCGCACCGCCAAGGCTAACGGGAACAGTTAACTAACCGGTAACCTCTATGAACCCAGTACATGTGCATGCTCTAACTCAAATGGAGTCACGGGAGCAAGAGGATGAGGTGGTTACAGGTATGGATTAAATTTTCGAAAGTTTTCCAATGCCCTTGTTTGATTTCGATGATAATCATTTAATCATAAATTGCCAATATGTAACCACGCATGCACTACCTATAGAGAAAACCAACAGGTAGAATTCTCTATATGCAGGATAACTATGGTTAATTAAATATGGATGATATGATTGATTAGGATAAGAATCCTAAATCATAAAGTACGGAAGCTTTGGAATAGAAAATTAAAAATGTTGATGTTCAATGGAATAAGTATTTTGAAAGCAAGAATATTTGGGAACTAAGAGAAAAATTATAGAAGGAAATACCCGATTAATTAAGGAATAGACGGTTTCGGGACGAAACCTGTTATAAGGGGGGGAGGATTGTGAAACCCCAACCTAAGGAGGATTAATGTGTGCATTGAACATGTACATGGGATTTATATACGATTAAATGGATTTTTTAGATGTTTATGTGATTTTGCTAAATAATGCAATTAGGGTTTAGGATTAACAATAATGATGTGATTAATCATTTTGAGCTAATATGGGACAATGGATTAGAGTAAATTGTTGTTGATTTAAATGTGTAAATACATCATGGAAAATCATTTTAATTCATTTAATATGAATTATGAGCATTTGAATGATAATTGACAAGTTTAATGGAAAAACCCTAGAAAATTCATAACTCAACACCCGTAGGGCGGATTCAAGTGAAATTTGAAATGGTAGTTGATGATGTTGGGCTTGGTATTATGGAATTATTACGTTATGAAAATTCTTGATGAAATGAGTGTTATGATTTATTGATCATATTTCAATTTCAACCGTTAACTTTAAATGGCTATAACGGGAGCTAGGAAAATCGGGTTGAGATGAAATTTGAAATGGTTGAATGAAATTATGAGATATTTATTTTGGATGGATTAGATTAAGCTTGAAATGTTGGAAAAATACCTGCATTGAAAAAAGTGAGCATGGTTGACTAATGCACCTCAAAAGTATCTAACAATTAATGCTAGAGTACAATGCATAATTGCATGGTTTTAATGGGAGTTGAGGTGTCAAATGCAGCACATTTCTAAGGTATTTTATTCATTAATATAAAATGCAAATATCCAAATAAAATTCCATCAATGAATGTCCGCAATTGATGAAGCTATGAGTGCTCAAGTGAGCATAGGCGAGGTGTCCAAGGCAAGCACGTCGATGGGCTGCATTGCTATTTATTTTTGATTTTTTTATTTTATAAATAATGTACACATATATCTGAAATGTTGGGATACATAAATGAGCATTCAATTATGTGGAAAAAATTGAAGAAAAATAGTGAATTGCAGCTGCCATGAAAAGGTGAAAAAGTGGAGAGCTTGTTGCATGCAATTGACGTGCAATGCTAAGTGTGATTTATGCAATTTTTGGTAATTTTTTTAAAACAAAATTAATACATAAATTAAGGGTTAATTAGGTATATAAATTACCCACATTTTGAAATTTTAAAAATGGAAAAAAATTGCTGGAAAAATGGATAGCAAATGACATGCTAGATGGAGCAATTTGGACGACCATGGATTAAAGTGATTTTCTGGATTTTTGAAAATGGTAAAAATCTAATTTACTAGGCTGTAATTTTGCCAACACATGAAGGTGATAAGATACCATTTATTGGTGTGGAAAATTTAGCAAATAGTGGGGCCCACAGCTGGAAAAAAATCCAACTTATAGCCCATGCACGTCCATTTTGAGAGAAGGTTGGAAAAGTTAGCTAAGTGTGGGATTTTTCACCCCAAAACCATAGCAGCAGCTCACGTTCCCTCTTGGCCAGCAAGAATAAGAAGAAAACCTAGGAAAAAAAGGAGGAGAATTAAGGAGGAAACCATCTCCAAGTGCTAGGGTTTGATTTAGCACTAATTCAAGTAAGTACACGTGTTGTTTGAGTTGATTATTTTGAGTTTTTAAACTCCAAAATGGGAATATGGAAGGGATGCTTAAAGAATCTGTAAATTGATGATATAGCATGCTTTTGAATGAATATTGAATGGGTATTAGGTTTCATATATAAATTTTCAAGTTTAAGTTGATGAAAGTGAAGTTTTGCATGTGTATTAAGTGGAAAATCCAAGTTGGTAAACCCTAAATCTTCAAGACAAGTTTCTGTTTGATATGGATGATATATTTAGGTTATTAAACATGCTTTAATGCAAAACACATGTTGGTCTGTGCTTAAATGATAAATTTTTGAAGTTATGGAATACAAAGTGATGATTTTGACCTAATTTCCATGTTTCTATGCAAAAAATGCTATGAAAATGGGTTTGCATGTTTTGTGAATTCTATGTAAGGTAAAATACCCTATGTTTAAGGTGTTATGGATGCCCAAAAAATTTGGAAAAAGAAGCCCTAAAACTGATTTTTATAGATTTTATGAAAGAGTATCAAAACGATGTGAAAAGGGACTCAAAACGTGTAGGCAACTTGCTGTTTTGAGAAATGATAATTCATGGATGTTATATATGTATTAAATCCCTAAATATGGATTAGTAAAAATGGATTTATATGCTGAAATTTCAGAATTATATGACTGCATAGGGTTGTGTGTCAAAAGACACGTTAAATGGGTGAAAAACGGGTTCCTAACTTGTTGTTTTGGAAACGTATGGTGAATGGATTTAAATCCCATAAAAATACCCTAAGTGCAGTGGTGATTAAGGGTAATTAACCCGCTGAATTATTGATTATATTTCTGAGTTGAATTTTTTTTTATGAAATATCATATGTATATGTTGCCAAATGGGCATATGTGAAGTGATAAAAGTGTATAAGTGATAAATGACTTATGAAAAGTGATTTTATGCAGAAGTGCATGAAAATAAGATGAAATCCATGTTTATATATCTGTTTAAGATTTTATGATATTAATTCCAAAATTTTGGACTTGATTTATGAAGCTAAGGCAATGATATGTGCATAAAAGAAACACCCGTGCGTGTATCTTGGAAAAATGGATAAATAGAAAATTGAGGTTAATGAACTTATATATGATGATTATTGAATGAACTTTGTGAGATTGAAATGAATACCCTATGTATGGGGTTATATATGATATGTTATGTGTAGCCGACGAAATGTGTAAAAAGGTGCACACATATGCTAAATGTATGTATAATGACTTGTGAAGTCAAATAAGTGATATATGTGAATGGAATGGGTTGGAAAACTAAATGAAATATGAGAAAAAGAAATATATGAAAAATCAAATTATTCTTATGTAGGTAAAGACAAATAAAAAGCTGAGACGGAAAACTAAGGAACACAGGTAAGCAAGCAGATTTTCTAAAGGATTTTTGCTTTTCTAAATTGTTTACATAAATGCAATTTTTGCTTTAACTTGTTTGATGAAATTATGGAAATTACTTCTATTGTGTTTAAGAATGTTCATCCCTTAGCAAAATGATGTTGAAATGATGTTTTTACTTCAAATGCGATATTATGAAATTTTCTTTGATAAATGCTATAGACAAATGATATGGTTCTATGTTTCTAATTGAAAAATCATGCTAGCATGTTAAAGATGGATTTATGAAAAATTTCATGTGCACAAGGTATTAGGTCCACTTGAAGGGTATAAGCGGACCGATTGTCCCCCCTTGGTGTGGCCAAGTCGCTTAAAATAGGCACAAGGCCGGCAGCACCCTCTCTGAAATGGGAGTTAATGTGACGGATGATCGCCTGACTAGCTTCCATCCTTAGGGAAAAATGATATATATGTTCATGTTTTATATGTCATCATGCACATGGTACTCATGATGGGTACAAGATTTCATGTTTTCAAGAGATACCTTAGACAAGGTATAAGTTGCTTTCCAATATGAATTTAATTGCAAAATTGTTGCCTAAAATGATTTGCTTGTAAAATGCAAATAGCTTGCTTATTGAGTTTCAACTCACGATTTTGTTTTCCAAACCCAAAGACAGGTGAAAGACAGGATATGGCGAAGGAGCAAGTGCAAGCCGGATAAAGAAATGGAAAATTTTAAAATTCTTATGTTATGAGAAAAACACTTGTGGAATGGTTGTAACCATTTGAATGTTTATGTTGATGACTATGGTTAATACATGCTGTGACATCTAATTTATGTAGATGATGAAATATTTTTGATCAGCATGCTTTGTATGTGATAATGGGTCGAAAATGACCTAGATATGTTTGAGATGAAAACATGAGAAATTAAACTCTCATGAGAATGAAAGTTAAGTGGATAAAAATCCGTTAAAACCCGCCGCGTGACAGGGCAACAATCCTGATCACGTTTACCAATCAATATGATCCCGAGGTAAGGTTGTGATGCTCGTTTTGGGACGCCACATTTAAAATCCATAATTCGTTTGCTTCCATAATGGATATCCATTTAACCTGTTTTGACGTGTCCAAACATATGTCCATAAAATCAGATTTAGTGCTAATCTTTTCAAACCCTTTTGGACAC
This sequence comes from Annona cherimola, assembly GCA_030490835.1. Classification (NCBI taxonomy): domain Eukaryota; kingdom Viridiplantae; phylum Streptophyta; class Magnoliopsida; order Magnoliales; family Annonaceae; genus Annona; species Annona cherimola. The sequence goes on along the minus strand of CM059974.1, from coordinate 77,713,757 downwards.
TCAAAGTACCTTAAACATGAGATATTTTACCCTTCATAACATCCATAAATCATTTTATTACAATCAGCAACAAAAATCATATGGAAAACACCCGTTTTGGCCCCCGTTTGGACGTCCTATATACATACCCTAAAAAATTAGATTTAGGGAAAAATCATCTAGCCCACTTAGGCCATCCAAAGGGTCCTTAATTTAGGGTATTTTACCCTAAAATTCATCCATAAACCATTTAAGTGCTTCATTCTATCATTTTTAACCAAAAAATGGAAAATCAGGTCATTTCTTGAAACATAGGGTTTTATATTTGCTAAAATCATCAACCAATGCTTAAATAATCACATGTAATTCAAAAGAACATAAATTACATCCAAATCATCATGATTAAATCATAAAGCAACTTGGTTTAGGGTTTTGAGATTTTCTAAGTTAACTTTCATCTCAAAATTCAACATAAACTTCCATTTTCACTCTCTTGAACTCTTAATCTCATTTAAATATTTCAAAAATCATTCAATCCCCATATTAAGGCATCATAACTCAGCCTTTAAGAGTTCTTTATGAACCATAAGTTGATCATATGCTTGCTTTAAGAAAGATTAATTTGATTTTGATGATAAATAAATAATTGAAGTATTATTAAAAAGGTTTTAATGAATTTGTGTAAGTGTGCTTAGATATTTTTTCTCTAATTATGTGTATGAAAATGAAAATGTGAAATAATTTAAGTTTTAAGAGCTCAAGTTCATGAATAGCAAGTTCAGCAAAGTGAAGTCTCAGCCCAAGTCGACTTCACTTGCGACTTGGGTGAAGTCTCAACCCAAGTCGACTTCGCCTGCGACTTCAGATAGACAGCAAAGTGAAGTCTCAACCCAAGTCGACTTCACTTGCGACTTGGGTGAAGTCTCAACCCAAGTCGACTTCACCTGCAACTTCGAAGCCAAAATTCTGGACAACAAGTTTTAACAAATTGAAGTCGCAACCCAAGTCGACTTCACCCATCCCAAGTCGACTCCACTTGCGACTTCAACCTATAACGGTTAAAAATTCGAACGTTGGAACATTAGACACACGTCAATTTCTACTCCAACTGCTAGATCTTTTTCCTCTATAAATATCATTGAAGTATGAGTGTGAACAAGAAGAAAAAAAGAAAAGAAAGAGGAGATGAGCTTACACCTTCCATTATTCAAGAGTGTTGAAATCATTTGAACAACTATTGAAGCTTCAAGTGCTACTACTTCAAGTGTGCTTACAAGATCATCTTCTTCACATGACAAGGAGCTTCTAGAGCTGATTGATTACACGTTGTAAAGTGTAAATTCTCTTTTGTCTATTTTCTTTTGTGTTGTTACCTTGGATCGGTGTGGGAGACCGAATTCAAGAAGAAGCAAAACAGGAGGTTGGTTTGAGTTTGTCTCACTAACGGGTTTTGCTTGATTGGTTTGAGTTTTTCTCACAAACAAATCAGATTTGGTTGGTTAGAGTTGGTCTCACCAACAAGTGACTATTGTATATGCCCCTTAGAGCTAGAATCTAGAAGAGAGCGGGTGCTCTAGATTGTATTGAATATACAATAGTGGAACCCAAGACATAACGAGTGTGTGCTTGGAAGAGTGGAGTAGGGAAGGTTGCCCGAACCACTATATATTGTTGTCTCTTGTTTGGTTCGATTGCTTGCATTTTATATTTTATTTGCATCATCTCATTCTATTTCATAGCACGTTTCATCAAGGGGATTAAATTAAAAAGGGAGAAAGTTTCTGTTTAAGTAAAGAATTTTAAAATACCCAATTCACCCTTCCCCTCTTGGGTTTTGCCATAAACTCGGGACCAACAAGTGGTATCAGAGTAGACTTCTATCTTATTTGAGGTGATCTCTTCTATATATCTATGACAACCTACTTAACTTTTGTACCTGCATTTGCCGAGGGCCAATCATTTTTTAGGCCACCTCAATTTGATGGCAATAATTTTATTTATTGAAAGTTGAGGATGAAACAACTTATTATGACAATTATTATGGATTCTTGGATAGCCATACAAGATGACATTACATTACCGAAAGGGGGACAAGGTGTCCACTTGGACAAAAGAAGAAACAATGTCCATCCAAAGTAATGCTAAAGCTATGAACTTCTTATTTTGTGCATTGACTGCTGCAGAATTTGATAGAGTTTTGTGGCGCCCCCGACCCAAGGCTCCACATAGTCCTTACTCCGGGGTCGAAAAGGGTTGGTAAACGTGACTCAGGATTGTTGCCCAGATCACACGGTAAAATTTATATATATATATATATATAATATCAATAAAAATAATATTTTCATTCATCCAACTTGAAAATCATTTCCCATATCATAGTCTTAACTATTGTCTTTACATTATTAGAGTCATAACGATTGTCTTTACAGAAAAATCATCATATACACCATTTACATATAATTCTGCATTCTCTCACATATTCCATATAGGTTGTACTACCTCAACTTAATTGTTTTCATCAACATTCAACATAACATTGATCATACTATAAATTCATCTTCTTCTTTTCACACATGCAAAGGAATGCAAACATCTTGACATTTTTTTTATACCTGTCCTTCTCCATGGGCCATCTCCATTTACCTGACTAAATTTTGGAAAACAAAACATGAGTACTAATACTCAGTAAGCAAGTCCTTTCCTTTTGTAAGTAAACATTTTCCATTTCCTTTTTGTGCATAATATGAAAATGCAAATGCATTCAAAGAATACATGACATTTTTTCCAAATGGATCGCTAGCTAGGCGTCCACTACTTGATCATGCTCCCATTTCAGGGAGGTCGCCGCCGGCCTCAGCCTGTATTAGCGACTCGGTCACACTAGAGAAGGACAACCGGTCCAATTACACCTCTCTCGTAACCTAATTCCTCGTGCACCATGATCATTCACATTCACATGCTGGCATAACATTTATAAATCCTAAACTATTCATAAAAGCAGTTAACAAGTAGTTAGCAATCATTTCATGTAAATAATTATAGAAATGGTCATCCTGAAATATATTTTATAAATCATGTGAGCAAACAATTTGCAAACATTTAGAAATATTTTAGAAAGCATGTAACTTGCTTACCTGCGTAGTCAACTTGTACCTTCCACTTTTCCCTTTCCTTTTCTTATACAAATGAAAAGGACCATTTTTTTCTCATATAAACATAATATCCCATGCTTGCACATTTCTACTATTAACTCTGAATCTATCTTAGGGTTTTCTAACCCATGTGTTTTTCATATTAATTTTGACCCATTTCTACCTTTAGTTCAATATTGCCATCACCCTGTTCCAATTCACTTATGTTTACCATCTCTCTCTTATCAATTCCATCTTTAACACTTGTTTTCTTTCCTTTAGTCAACTTCTCAAGGCAATTGCTTATGAACTTCCTAAGTCATTTGATGTCACCAATTCAAATAAGCCCTTTATCTTCCTTTTTCCATAAATTCCATTTCATATAATTATCTTATAACCACATTTACATATTTGGCTAATACCAACCACTCTTATCCTCATTTGGTTGAACTTATTTCAAGGTCTAACCATTCCATTCATTTTGACATCATTATTTAAGGGTTAATTTTTTAAATCCTACTTAGGATTTGTAACACTTAGCTAAATCCAATGCCTTAGATTTTAGCATTTTATACTTAGCATATATTTCCTATAATTGACATATTATTTGAGAAAATCTCTCAAGAGATTTGCTTAAGGGTAAGGGCTTATAATTTGGGTCTATACTTTTTATAATTTTTGTAATTTCCCTCAAACAGCCCTATATATTACATTTTACCCTCATTTATATTTTCTAAAATCATATCTTAGGTACTTAATTACTTACTTAGTGATCATAAATTTGTACCTTTTTTGTAAACCTTTTTTATACATTATAATGAAAATAAATTCCATTTAAAATTTCTGGAATTTATTATTAAATTCCAAAACAACCCTTCTCTTCTTATTTTCACTATGTTCCATTTTCTTATTTATCTATTAATTACATATACATATAATAGCAATAATTTGCTATCCCTAATCCTTTATTACACTCTTGCCTAACATATACATTAATTTGGATCACTTTCACTTAGTTTTCATATTTATTTTTGATTATTTCTCAAACTGTCCTCATTTGCTGAAATCAAGCGTACTGATTTCTTTAAATCTTGATTTTAAATTAAATCAAGTTATTTAATTATTAAATTTCTATTATACATCTATAATTACATGAATTAACCCTCATAAAAATTTCAGCAAGAAATATTAACATTATAAATTTATTTTTGGCATTTTCACTGTGCTGGATAGTGTTGTGCAATCAGGAGCAGCCTTAATCACGTTAATTTTAAATCATACTTATGTCATCCAAAAATCATATTTTATTTTGGTCGAGTGATAATCACGATATCTTATACATCATATCAAAATTTCAGACAAAAATCCATCTAAGAAAATTATTAAAAATTATTTACTATAGATGATCCTGTCACCCGTTTAACCCTGTTTAAGTTAATCTTCTCGGATTTTTAATTTGCAACATGCTTAATATTTTAAGCTTGAAATTTGGTCGTTCCTTAATGATAATAAAATGAGCTCGTAAAAAACTTTTCATGGAAAAAATCTTTTGTTTACTATCTCGTTCATATTTTTGTTTCTAACATTACATAACCTCTAGATTTGAAAAAATAATTCAAGATTAACCTATTATTTCATCATTCTTTTATTCTTTGTTTAGAAATAAAAATCTGTTTTAACATCACTTATACCCAGAATTTCTTGAGTTATCTAAATCACTCAAATATTATAATTAAATCTAATTTGAAATGTGAATAAAAAACGTTTTATAAAAGGTAATCATCCATCCATGCATTTCCCTAATTTCTGTTTATTAAAATTTTTAAAATCAAGCAGTGTGAAATCAGAACTGGATGCTTGGACTGCTACTTAGCTTGGATTTGCAATGTCCAGAAATACATCACTTCAATTAATTGTTTGATATCAACAATAGCATCCAGCAATCTTCCACTAGCAACGTCCAGCAAATTATATAAATGAATTTAAAAAAGAACAACATATAAATCATGTATTCAGAATTTTATATGAACGATTAATCATGGTATTAAATTTTATTTAATTGATTGCATTCAAAAATAAACTAACAACCAGCATGATTTTTGTTTTGAAAAATGAAAAATCACAATTTCAAAACCTGAAAACAGAACCTGCTTTGCTCGTTACCTTTTTTTTCCTTGCTGGAAAAATGTTGAAACGTCCTTGCCCCTAGTGTTCAGAATCACTCCTCTGTTCACATATTTCTGCACCGTTTATATCTATCTTTAATCGGTTCACCATGGTTAAAAAACCATGGTTACTGTTTAGCACGGATACAAGTGTTGCACCTGCTGTATTTTACTACAGCTGCTGTCCACATAAATTGCCAGCAATTTTTTATTTTTTATTTTTTTATATTGCACAAAAAATCTTTGAACGCCACCTGTAATTGTTGCTGTCCATATAATATATTATGTATATCGGACGTTTATTTTGCTGCTCACGTACGTTTTTTCATGCAAAAAATTTTATTTTATTTTATTTGCATTAATAAATTAATTCATAACTACCTACATACACACTTATATATTAAGAAAATTTTTCTTATTATATATATCCAATTGCTCACAAAATGCACAATTCGTAATTTTGAAAAAAAATTTATTTTATTTTAATAAATTAATTCATATTTGGACATAAAATCTCTTTTTAAAATTTTGAAAACATGTTTTCGAAAATTTCATTCCTTCATTAAATTGGGCATATTAAAATAGGCTTACCCATAAAATTGCACCTCAATTGGAGCAAAGTACATATTTTAATTTAATTAAAATCATATTTTGGTATAAAATTTCATTTTAAAAATTTATAGACATGTTTTTCAAAATTTAATCAATTCATTATGTTGGGTATATTAAAATAGGCTTTCTCCAAAAGTTTCATCTCAAATGGCCTTATATATATTAAGATATTAATTAACTAAGTAATTATATAAAAAAACAAAATATCAACGTACATGCATATGGACGTAAGTTTATGCCTTTGGCATGCTTTCTGATGCACTCAAGTTAGGTAATTTGGTCAACTACTTTTCATAATCTAATCCATCTAGATTAGAGAGCATATAATTTAGTACTTTCTATTAAATTCTCCTGTCCATCTGAGTTATACATGCTTAGATCTAATAAAAACAATGATAATGAATATAAGCTTTTAGTTAGGACCCCTAATTGGCCAAAATTTTCCATTTATTTTTATTTTTTCATAAGGTCCGTGAATTTAAACAATTTCATTTGGTATTATTCGAAATTTTAAAATTCCTTCTCGAAAAATTTGTAAAAATTTATTTTCATATCTAATCCTTATGAAATCATAAATTACCCTTCATTTTCTTATAAATTTCAAATATAACCTTTGTAGACTTCAATTAAGTTTCCTTTATGTCTCAACTCCTATTTTGTCCTATTGTGAGAAGCTTCCTTTTTCGTCTTTTGTGATTAAGTTAATCCAAAGTGATTAACTTATCACTTTTATCTTAATCACATGATTACTATTTATTAAATTAATTATTTGATCCTTCAACTCCATATATTACAAAATCATATATTTTAAAAAAATTCAATACATTACCTAGGGTTCATGACCTTAGGGTTTCATACATGGTCCTAAAATTTGGGATTCTACAAGTTTCTTCATGCACAACAGCTAAAGAGATATGAGATAAATTAGTGTCTATTTATTAGAGTTCCTTCCAAGTAAAGGGAACTAAAATGAATATCTTTGTTGGTGATTTTGAAAGATTTAAAATGTTAGATGGTGAATCTATTTCAGAAATGTATGCTAGATTTTCTAAAATCACTAACGCTCTTAAAGGCTTAAAAAAGCAAATTTCTGAAAGTGAGCAGGTTATGAAGATACTTAGAGCATTGGCAAACTCATGGAATCAAAAAATCACAGGTATTGAGGAAGCAAAGGACTTAAACAAGCTCAAAGTAGATGACTTGATTAGCTCACTCATGTCTCATGAGCTCATCAAAAATAAGAAAGAAGAATCTCGCAGAAGTAGAAAGTCTATTGCATTCAAAAGTATGAAAAAGAGCTCAAGTGAATCCACATCAAGCTCATACTCCAACATGAAGAGAAACAAATATTCCAACTCACACAAGAAAATGAAGGATAGAAGAAATTTTTTTTCAAAATGTTATAAATGTGGTGGTGTTGGACATATACAAATCTAATGCACCACACCAAATGAATTGGAAATTCAAAATAAGAGAATTTTTTTAAAGAGAAAGGCTAGAAGAATGCTTACAAAGGAATATACTACCTCAAGCTCTAGCACTTCATCAAGTAAAGGAGAAGATGCAGCAAATCGAACAAGAGTTTATTGCATGGCCATTGTAAAAGATGAAATGGAAACTTGACAAAAATCTGAAGAGGAAAATGACGATACAAGAAAAATCCAACTGCCAACATTGGATGCATCCATGGATATCGTGGTAAGCACATTCAATTCCTATCGCATTTCATCTTCTAGTGTTTGTTCTAGATGTGATGAGTTAAATGATTTATGACAAACTTATGACTCACTATTTGATGAATTTAAAAGCCTTGGTATCAAATATGCCCAAAAGAAAAAGCAATTTTATACAACTACCATTACAAATAGAACGTTAGCAGCGGAGAATGCATCCTTGCAAAATGATATAAATTCCTTGAAAAATGAAGCGGAGGTATTAAGAAAGGAGAACCAAAATTTGAAAGATTCATTAACTAAGTTCTCCAACTCGGGAGAAAATGTGCAAAAATTTCTGAGAAAGACCACTCAAGTTGATAAGAGAGGTCTTGGAGATGTAAAGCACATTAATGTCAAATTAAATAAAACGAATGCTCCTATTTGGATTAAGGCTTCTAATACATCAAATGTAAGGGGACAAATTTTTTATGATAAGAAGCTTGTTGATAAATCATGGATAAAAATGCCTACTTGGCAACCAAAGAGCTATCATGATATTCCAACCTATGCTAGAATTATTTGCCATTATTGTAATAAGTTTGGACACAAAATATATTAGTTCAAGACAAGAAAAATGATTTATAATGGAGTTAAATTAGTTTGGATGCCAAAGAGACATATCTTAGGTGGAACCAAGTCTTTTTGAGTTCCTAGGTTTTATGGTACTAATATTTATGGACCCATAACACGGGTACCAAAAGGAAAGAAAATATTATATTTGTGATGCAGGTTTTATTTTAAACAAATGCAAAGTCATCCACAAGATGAAGGAGCATGAATTGTAAAAGAAATGGGGAGTCGAGCAAAATATTGATAACTCTCATCAAAGGTAAGTGAAGGTATGTTGCTCTCATAGCCCCTTCTATATAAAAGCATTAGTAAATAAGTTATGTCGCATGGTGTGGAACCCCGACCGTGTATGCGTCATTTCGACCATATACGCGTCATTTCGACATTTGTAAATTTTGAAGATTATTTTATAAATAAATGAAAATTTATGAATGGACATGTGTGTTTGAGGTTGTAATAATGCAGTTGAGAATTTAACCCCGTGAATAGTGCGCGTGAATAGTACACGTGAATAGTAACCAAGGGCTAAGACACGTGATTAAGAGTTAATCACTTGGATTAACTTAATCACAAAAAGACGAAATAGATATTTAACTACTACAAGACAAAATAGAGATTCTTTTGGATATTTTAATCCAAGTTTGGATTTTTGTGGAAAAATAGAAAAAAATTCATAAATTGCAATCCGGGCGTCGGAATTCGATGAAAATTTTTATGGATGGTTAAAAATTCATGATGGACATGATGAATGGATCAAGATGTGATGAAAATCACAAATCAAAGGTCAAGATGAAACGTCAAATGAAAAATCAAAAAGTAGCATTACTTTAATTAAATACTACTTTTGACTTTTTACAAAAAGTAAAAAATAAAAAAATAAAAAAATTAAATGCAAAGCAGCAAGGGCAGGGGCGTGAGCAGGGGCATTAAATGGCCACTTGACTTTAATCAATGGATTAAATTCATCCAAATCACAAATCAACGGTTTAGATTTAATTAGCTTAAAATTAATTAAATAAAAATAATAAAAATAGGTAAAAATAGGGCTGCATAGGGCTGCTGGAGCAGGCATAGGGTGGGCAGCTCTTGGCTCAATGCAATTTTTAAAATTAAAAAGAAATACCAATTTATAATTAAATACCTCAAAAGCAAGGGGGTAAATTCCAAATTCATGAAAAATCAAGCACTATAAATAGGGATCAAGGGGTGAACGACCAAGGCAGTCCCAAGCTTGAGCAAGAGCTCATTTTCCACCCCCAAACACGTTTTTTCCCTTTAGAGAAAGAAGGAGAAAGTTAGAGAGAGAAAGCGTGAGAAAAAGAGGCGTATCTCCGCTTCGGGTAAGTGATTTCTACCCAAATTTCTTTTGGATGTTAATTAGGGTAAAAGAATGCTTAGATAATGCCTAAGCATGAGAAAATAAGTAAAGTTATAATGCTTAATTAGAATTATGCCAAAACATCAAAAATTTGGAGCGAAGATAACGCAATCGGGAAGATAGTCTATGATATGTGAAAATAATGCTCCAAAAATGATAAATGATGATTTGGGATGCATGATTATGATGAATATGATGTTGGAATAATGATATATTAATTTCATGATTTTTGGAATTAAGGATTATGCTTAAGTGAATTTATGGTGATTTTTAGTATATGGAGAAAATGATTTTTTTGGCCAAGTAAATGATGATAAATTTAAAATATAAGAAATATCCAATGATATACTAGGCATAAGGTATGTCATGGTATTTTTTATTTTTGAAAAAAAATATCAATTTTGAAAACCCATGAACAGTAACCACGTCGCTGTGAACAGTAACCACGGATTTCACTACAGTAATTTACTACAGTAATCTGCTACAGTGATTTCACTACAGTGATTTGCTACAGTGAACAGCGTTATATTGGAGAAAATTTGGAAATTAATATTTGAATATAAGTATGGAATTTTTGAAGAATTTATGGACAAAAATATCTATGTAAAGAAATAATGCCCAAATATTATAAAGCATACATGGGAAGCAGCTTAAATAAAGGAAATGAAATATCCTTTGTCCTTGAATAGGAAAAGGAAAAGAGAAGGTCGAAGACACCTCCTAAGAAGGTAAGCAAGTTATATGTTTTGCAAATTATTTCCAAAATGCTTGAAATTGTTTGCAAATTGCTTTATGAAATTTATTTAAGGTTGGCCATACCTATAACTGCTTTACATGAACTGAAGTTCGTTTTGTGAAATTATTTACTAAATGCTTTTTATGAAATTGTTTATGATTTGCAAATATCATGCCGGCATGTGTATGAGAATGAGCATGTGCACGAGGAATAGGCCTTAGTCGAGGTAGTAAGCGGACCGGATGTCCCCCTCGCTATTGCCAAGTCGCTTAATAGGCCCAGGCCGGCGGCGACCTCCCTGAAATGGGAGCATGTATGGGATGGGCGCCTAGCTAGCGTTGCATCCAAAGGAATGTCATGAATGCTATGTATGCATTGCATTTGCATTTTATGAAATGCATGAAAATGATTGAAAAATCATGTATAGCTTGCTTACTGAGTATTATTACTCACCCATGCTTTTTCAACAACAGACAGGAAATGATGATGAAGGCAGCATGCCGAGTGTTATGTAGTTTTTGATATAAATGATATTTATGTAAACTTTATGTAAAGACAACGATGATAATTTTGAGATGAAAAGGGAATATTTTTATTCCAATGAAAATGTTTATGGAATAGTTTTTGATCATAACTGTGTTATGTGAAATATATTTCAAATTGGATGAATGATGGAAATTTTCCATGTATTGATGAAAGAAAAAAAAATCCTGCCGTGTGATCAGGGCAACAATCCTGAGTCACGTTTACCAATCAAAACGATCCCGGAGTAAGGCTTCTAGGTACCTCGGTTTGGGGCGCCACACATGGTCATATTGTAGATCATATGCTTGTAACTCAAAATGAATGATTTGATTGACGAAAGGAAGTATTTAATAGAAGATTTGTATGCACGAAATGAACTTCTATACCCCATATGTACTACTACTGTTAATTCATTTTAAGCCTTACCTTTTATGTTGATTGACAAAAAGGGGAGAAAGAATAGTATGAAATATCTTAAGAAGAGAATAATATTGCATATAACTTAGGGGGAGAACTATTTCCATGAATAGTAGGAGAGCACATCTACATGAAAAAGTATTTTAAAATTAATGCAAATATCATTTTCAATTTTGTACTTATAGATGAGAATCATGATATTCATGTTGACATATCTGTGATTTATTTGAGAAAGGAAGATATTTCAATTAAGTTTTGTCAATCATCAGAAAGGGGGAGATTGTTGATCATATGCTTGCTTTAAGAAAGATTAATTTGATTTTGATGATTAACAAATAATTGAAATATCATTAAAAAGGTTCTAATGAATTTGTGTAAGTGTGCTCAGATATTTTTTCTCTAATTATGAGTACGAAAATAAAAATGTGAAATAATTTAAGTTTTAAGAGCTCAAGTTCATGAATAGCAAGTTCAGCAAAGTGAAGTCTCAACCCAAGTCGACTTCACTTGCGACTTGGGTGAAGTCTCAACCCAAGTCGACTTCGCCTGCGACTTCAGACAGACAGCAAAGTGAAGTCTCAACCCAAGTCGACTTCACTTGCGACTTGGGTGAAGTCTCAACCCAAGTAGACTTCACCCAAGTCGACTTCATCCATCCCAAGTCGACTCCACTTGCGACTTCAACCTATAACGGTCGAAAATTCGAACGTTGGAACATTAGACACACGTTAATCAAGAGGAGATGGGGAAAGACCAGGGCCCTCGGCCAATCCCGGCACGTCAAGGGGAGTGGAGGATAGTCTCCTTGAGGCCGACAGAAAGGCTATCAATGCCTTTCTTGCCCAGCGTCCACCTAAGTTTGCAGGGGAACCAGACCCCCTCATTGCAGAGCAGTGGATTACAGAAATAAAGAAATTATTCAGGATATCACCCTGCAATGATCAGCAGAAAGTGTTATGCGCTACTCACCTACTGATAAAAGATGCTTATGAATGGTGGGAAACGCTGATGGTAACTATGCCACATCCAGAGCAAGTTTCGTGGCATGAGTTTTTGGAGGAATTCAATAAAGAATATCTCCCTGTAGGGCTACAGAGCCAGAGGGTGATAGAATTTGAGAAACTTTACCAAGGTAGGATGACAGTTACAGAATATGCCACAAAGTTCAATGCCTTGGTAAGATATGTGTCGTGGATAGCCAATGTGCCGGAAAACAAGGCACAAAGGTTCCAGAGGGGATTGAGACCCCAGCTAAGAGAGGGGTTAGCTCCATTATTAATAAAGGACTATGCCTCTAGCATTGAGAGGGCTAGGGCATTGGAGATGGAGTCTATGAGGACTCAGGAGCTTAGGCAAGCTCAAAAACAATTCTTAATAGCCTCCAAGGAAGGTGAGGCTAATAAAGGGAAAAAGGGATTCGCCGAAAAAAAGAAAATCGGTGACCAGACAAAGAGCGCCCCGACTTGCAGAACTTGCCACAAGCGCCACTCAGGCGAATGTTTACAGGGAACGGGGAAATGCTACAAATGTGGCCAAACGGGTCATGTGGCCAGGGACTGCGGGACCGACGAAGCCAAGATAATAAAATGCTTCAACTGTGGTCAGGTCGGACACATTTCGCCCAATTGTCCGAATAAGCCACAAGGAGCACAAGCTCGAGGGAGGCTGGCCCAACAAAAAGTCCCCGCCATCACTAATCGACCCGGTACTGCTGCCAACCCAGTGCGTGTCCAAGCCCTCACCCGAACAGAATCACAAGAGATGGAGGAAAAAGTGATTACAGGTATGATTTACATTTTAGGAAATTCTGCAGTAGCTTTATTTGATTCTGGAGCTACGCATTCATTTATATCATACCAATTCGTAATCACACACGCACTACGGGTAGAGGAAACCAGTAGTATTATACATGTAGAATCCCCAGTATATAGATTGGCAAGTATAAATCAAATCTGCAAAGCATGTCCTATCAGGATAGGAACAAAAATATTAGAAGCTGATCTCATCCTATTACCCATGACAGAGTTTGATGTCATATTAGGGATGGATTGGCTAAGTCAATGGGGTGCGACAATTGATTGTAAAAATAAAAAGGTGCAGTTTGCAGCACCAAAAGATGAAATAGAGATCAGTAAAATGAGACAGCCAGAAAAAACAATAAAGATGGTATCAGCTATGAAAGCAGCTAAGCTGATACGCCAACAGTGTACAGCTTATCTGGTCTCTATAAACGCAATAAATGGAGATGGGGTGCCTATGGAACAAATTCCAGTGGTAAATGAATTTCCAGATATTTTTCCAAAAGAGCTATGTAATTTACCACCGGAAAGGGAATTGGATATGGAAATAGAAATTATCCCAGGGACAGCTCCAATATCTAAAGCCCCATATAGGATGGCACCAGCCGAGTTGGCTGAGTTGAAAGTACAAATTCAAGATTTACTAGATAAGGGGTTTATTAGACCCAGTGCATCACCTTGGGGAGCTCCAGTATTATTTGTAAGGAAAAAGGATGGGAGTTTGAGACTCTGTATTGATTACAGAGAATTGAACAAAGTAACAGTGAAAAATAAGTACCCACTCCCAAGAATAGATGATCTTTTTGATCAGTTAAAAGGAGCTTCTACATTTTCAAAAATTGATTTACAGTCAGGTTATATGTCCAAAGGACATCCATAAAACAGCATTCAGAACAAGATATGGGCATTATGAATTCTTAGTCATGCCATTTGGACTAACGAATGCCCCAGCTGTGTTTATGGATATGATGAACAGAATTTTTCGAGAATTTTTGGATCAATTTGTGGTGGTATTCATTGATGATATATTGATTTATTCAAAGACAGAAGAAGAACATGAGAAGCATTTAAGAATAGTATTGGAAATTCTCCGAAGGGAGAAGTTATATGCTAAATTTAAGAAATGTGAATTTTGGTTGAAACAGGTAGCCTTTCTCGGCCACATTATATCCGAGAAAGGAATACAAGTAGATCCTCAAAAGATTGAGGCAATAACGAAGTGGCCACAGCCAACAAATATCACGGAAATAAGAAGTTTCCTAGGGCTAGCTGGCTACTACAGAAAATTTGTGGAAGGATTCTCACAATTGTCAGCTCCACTCACAAAGCTGACAAGGAAAGGAGTTAGGTATGAATGGACACAGGAATGTGAGAATAACTTCCAGGAATTAAAGAAAAGACTGGTAAAAGCTCCAATTCTAACACTACCTATGGAGAAGGAAGGGTTTGTGATCTATAGTGATGCCTCAAAGAAAGGATTAGGATGTGTACTGATGCAAAATGGAAAAGTTATATCATACGCATCTCGGCAACTCAAGCCAAATGAGGTAAACTATCCAACCCATGATTTAGAATTGGCAGCAGTAGTCTTTGCCTTGAAAATATGGAGACATTATTTATATGGAGTTAAATGTGAGGTCTATACTGATCACAAGAGCCTCAAGTATATTTTTACTCAAAAGGAGTTAAATATGAGGCAAAGGAGATGGCTCGAATTACTCAAGGATTATGACCTTAACATTTTATATCATCCAGGCAAAGCCAATGTAGTAGCCGATGCGCTAAGTAGAAATGTTAGCTTAGCACATCTCATCACAAAGGAAGAAGGGCTATTACAAGAATTGAGACAATTAGAATTAATTGTAAGCCCACCTGGGGTACAAGTTAGATTGTCTCAATTACAAATCCAGTCAAATTTATTTGAGCAAATTAAAATGGCTCAACAAGAAAATGGGGATTTCAAGAATTATGTGGAGAAAATGATTAAGAAAAATTCCAGTGAATACATACAAGATGAACATGGGATGTACAGATATAGGGGTCGCCTATGTATACCCAATCAAGAGGAAGTAAAGGAACAGATATTGAAAGAAGCACATTTCTCTCCATTTTCGATGCATCCAGGTAGCACCAAGATGTATCAAGACATCAAAAAGATGTATTGGTGGAATAATATGAAGAGAGAAATTGCTGAATATGTGGCTAAGTACCTAACATGTCAAAGGGTTAAGGCTGATCATCAGAGAACCCCTGGAAAATTACAGTCGCTAGAAATTCCAGAATGGAAATAGGATGATATTACTATGTATTTTATTGAAGGGTTGCCAAGAACCCATAATGGAAATGATGCTATATGGGTCATAGTAGATAGATTATCAAAAGTAGCTCATTTCCTAGCTATCAAGAAAAATTTTACTGCTGAGCGACTGGCTAAAATTTATTATAAGGAGATAGTGAGACTGCATGGAGTACCTAAGTCAATAGTTTCCGATCGAGATTCCAGTTTTACATCTCGATTTTGGAAAAGTTTACATCAAACCTTAGGTACGCAGCTGAAATTTAGCACAACATTTCATCCTCAAACTGATGGGCAAACAGAAAGGGTAAATCAAATAGTAGAGGATATGCTGAGGATGTGCACAGTAGAATTTGGAGGATCATGGGATGAATATTTGGCTATGGCAGAATTTGCTTATAATAACAGTTATCAAGCAAGTATTCAAATGGCCCCATTTGAAGCTTTATATGGACGAAAATGCAGAACTCCTCTAAACTGGGATGAAGTGGGAGAAAGAAAATTGGCTCCAGATCTCTCAAAAAGAATGGCGGAAAAAGTACAAGTGATTCGCCAGTGTATACTCACAGCCCAGAGCAGGCAAAAGAGTTACACCGATTGCAAAAGAAGGGATTTAAATATCCAAGTTGGGGATCACGTATTCGTTAAGGTAACGCCATTCAAAGGAGTCACCCGGTTTGGAAAGAGGGGAAAATTAAACCCAAGATATGTTGGGCCCTTTGAAGTTTTGGAAAGAATAGGCAATCTAGCCTATAGAATAGCTCTGCCACCAGCCCTCAGTGCCATCCACAATGTGTTTCATATCTCCATGCTAAGGAAATATGTTTCAGATCCAACCCATGTGATGATAGCGGAAAATTTGCCAATACAAGAACACTTGAACTATGAGGAGAGGCCAATCAAGATACTGGATTTCAAGATCAAGAAGCTTCGGAACAGAGAAATTGAGTATGTAAAAGTTCAATGGAATCGATATGCAGAATCCGAAGCCACATGGGAGTTACGGGAAGAAGTTGAAAGAAAGTACCCTCAATTATTCGAAGAAAGATAGGTTTCGGGACGAAACCTATTGTAAGGGGGGGAGAATTGTGGAACCCCGACCGTGTATGCGTCATTTCGACCATATACGCGTCATTTCGACATTTGTAAATTTTGAAGATTATTTTATAAATAAATGAAAATTTATGAATGGACATGTGTGTTTGAGGTTGTAATAATGCAGTTGAGAATTTAACCCCGTGAATAGTGCGCGTGAATAGTACACGTGAATAGTAACCAAGGGCTAAGACACGTGATTAAGAGTTAATCACTTGGATTAACTTAATCACAAAAAGACGAAATAGATATTTAACTACTACAAGACAAAATAGAGATTCTTTTGGATATTTTAATCCAAGTTTGGATTTTTGTGGAAAAATAGAAAAAAATTCATAAATTGCAATCCGGGCGTCGGAATTCGATGAAAATTTTTATGGATGGTTAAAAATTCATGATGGACATGATGAATGGATCAAGATGTGATGAAAATCACAAATCAAAGGTCAAGATGAAACGTCAAATGAAAAATCAAAAAGTAGCATTACTTTAATTAAATACTACTTTTGACTTTTTACAAAAAGTAAAAAATAAAAAAATAAAAAAATTAAATGCAAAGCAGCAAGGGCAGGGGCGTGAGCAGGGGCATTAAATGGCCACTTGACTTTAATCAATAGATTAAATTCATCCAAATCACAAATCAACGGTTTAGATTTAATTAGCTTAAAATTAATTAAATAAAAATAATAAAAATAGGTAAAAATAGGGCTGCATAGGGCTGCTGGAGCAGGCATAGGGTGGGAAGCTCTTGGCTCAATGCAATTTTTAAAATTAAAAAGAAATACCAATTTATAATTTAATACCTCAAAAGCAAGGGGGTAAATTCCAAATTCATGAAAAATCAAGCACTATAAATAGGGATCAAGGGGTGAACGACCAAGGCAGTCCCAAGCTTGAGCAAGAGCTCATTTTCCACCCCCAAACACGTTTTTTCCCTTTAGAGAAAGAAGGAGAAAGTTAGAGAGAGAAAGCGTGAGAAAAAGAGGCGTATCTCCGCTTCGGGTAAGTGATTTCTACCCAAATTTCTTTTGGATGTTAATTAGGGTAAAAGAATGCTTAGATAATGCCTAAGCATGAGAAAATAAGTAAAGTTATAATGCTTAATTAGAATTATGCCAAAACATCAAAAATTTGGAGCGAAGATAACGCAATCGGGAAGATAGTCTATGATATGTGAAAATAATGCTCCAAAAATGATAAATGATGATTTGGGATGCATGATTATGATGAATATGATGTTGGAATAATGATATATTAATTTCATGATTTTTGGAATTAAGGATTATGCTTAAGTGAATTTATGGTGATTTTTAGTATATGGAGAAAATGATTTTTTTGGCCAAGTAAATGATGATAAATTTAAAATATAAGAAATATCCAATGATATACTAGGCATAAGGTATGTCATGGTATTTTTTATTTTTGAAAAAAAATATCAATTTTGAAAACCCATGAACAGTAACCACGTCGCTGTGAACAGTAACCACGGATTTCACTACAGTAATTTACTACAGTAATCTGCTACAGTGATTTCACTACAGTGATTTGCTACAGTGAACAGCGTTATATTGGAGAAAATTTGGAAATTAATATTTGAATATAAGTATGGAATTTTTGAAGAATTTATGGACAAAAATATCTATGTAAAGAAATAATGCCCAAATATTATAAAGCATACATGGGAAGCAGCTTAAATAAAGGAAATGAAATATCCTTTGTCCTTGAATAGGAAAAGGAAAAGAGAAGGTCGAAGACACCTCCTAAGAAGGTAAGCAAGTTATATGTTTTGCAAATTATTTCCAAAATGCTTGAAATTGTTTGCAAATTGCTTTATGAAATTTATTTAAGGTTGGCCATACCTATAACTGCTTTACATGAACTGAAGTTCGTTTTGTGAAATTATTTACTAAATGCTTTTTATGAAATTGTTTATGATTTGCAAATATCATGCCGGCATGTGTATGAGAATGAGCATGTGCACGAGGAATAGGCCTTAGTCGAGGTAGTAAGCGGACCGGATGTCCCCCTCGCTATTGCCAAGTCGCTTAATAGGCCCAGGCCGGCGGCGACCTCCCTGAAATGGGAGCATGTATGGGATGGGCGCCTAGCTAGCGTTGCATCCAAAGGAATGTCATGAATGCTATGTATGCATTGCATTTGCATTTTATGAAATGCATGAAAATGATTGAAAAATCATGTATAGCTTGCTTACTGAGTATTATTACTCACCCATGCTTTTTCAACAACAGACAGGAAATGATGATGAAGGCAGCATGCCGAGTGTTATGTAGTTTTTGATATAAATGATATTTATGTAAACTTTATGTAAAGACAACGATGATAATTTTGAGATGAAAAGGGAATATTTTTATTCCAATGAAAATGTTTATGGAATAGTTTTTGATCATAACTGTGTTATGTGAAATATATTTCAAATTGGATGAATGATGGAAATTTTCCATGTATTGATGAAAGAAAAAAAAATCCTGCCGTGTGATCAGGGCAACAATCCTGAGTCACGTTTACCAATCAAAACGATCCCGGAGTAAGGCTTCTAGGTACCTCGGTTTGGGGCGCCACACATGGTCATATTGTAGATCATATGCTTGTAACTCAAAATGAATGATTTGATTGACGAAAGGAAGTATTTAATAGAAGATTTGTATGCACGAAATGAACTTCTATACCCCATATGTACTACTACTGTTAATTCATTTTAAGCCTTACCTTTTATGTTGATTGACAAAAAGGGGAGAAAGAATAGTATGAAATATCTTAAGAAGAGAATAATATTGCATATAACTTAGGGGGAGAACTATTTCCATGAATAGTAGGAGAGCACATCTACATGAAAAAGTATTTTAAAATTAATGCAAATATCATTTTCAATTTTGTACTTATAGATGAGAATCATGATATTCATGTTGACATATCTGTGATTTATTTGAGAAAGGAAGATATTTCAATTAAGTTTTGTCAATCATCAGAAAGGGGGAGATTGTTGATCATATGCTTGCTTTAAGAAAGATTAATTTGATTTTGATGATTAACAAATAATTGAAATATCATTAAAAAGGTTCTAATGAATTTGTGTAAGTGTGCTCAGATATTTTTTCTCTAATTATGAGTACGAAAATAAAAATGTGAAATAATTTAAGTTTTAAGAGCTCAAGTTCATGAATAGCAAGTTCAGCAAAGTGAAGTCTCAACCCAAGTCGACTTCACTTGCGACTTGGGTGAAGTCTCAACCCAAGTCGACTTCGCCTGCGACTTCAGACAGACAGCAAAGTGAAGTCTCAACCCAAGTCGACTTCACTTGCGACTTGGGTGAAGTCTCAACCCAAGTAGACTTCACCCAAGTCGACTTCATCCATCCCAAGTCGACTCCACTTGCGACTTCAACCTATAACGGTCGAAAATTCGAACGTTGGAACATTAGACACACGTTAATTTCTACTCCAACGGCTAGATTTTTTTCCTCTATAAATATCATTGAAGTATGAGCGTGAACAAGAAGAAAAAAAAGAAAGAAAGAGGAGATGAGCTTACACCTTCCATTATTCAAGAGTGTTGAAATCATTTGAACAACTATTGAAGCTTCAAGTGCTACTACTTCAAGTGTGCTTACAAGATCATCTTCTTCACATGACAAGGAGCTTCTGGAGCTGATTGATTACACGTTGCAAAGTGTAAATTCTCTTTTGTCTATTTTCTTTTGTGTTGTTACCTTGGATCGGTGTGGGAGACCGAATTCAAGAAGAAGCAAAATAGGGGGTTGGTTTGAGTTTGTCTCACTAACGGGTTTTGCTTGATTGGTTTGAGTTTGTCTCACCAACAAATCAGATTTGGTTGGTTAGAGTTAGTTTCACCAACAAGTGACTATTGTATATGCCCCCTGGAGCTAGAATCTAGAAGAGAGCGGGTGCTCTAGATTGTATTGAATATACAATAGTAGAACCCAAGACATAACTGTTGGTCCCGAGTTGATGGCTAAACCCAAGAGGGGAGGGGTGAATTGGGTTCTTTAAAATTTCTTTGATAATTTCAAATATCTTAACCCCTTGAAAAAGTTAATCCCCTTTTTAAGCAAATGGAGAGCAAATAAGATAAAGCAGTAGAACACAAGATTTATAGTGGTTCAGGCAAACCTTCCCTACTCCACTCTTCCAAGCTCACACTCCGTTGTGACTTGGGTTCCACTATGTATTCCACGAATACACTTAGAGTCACCGCTCTCTTCTAGATTCAAAGCTCTAGGGGGCATATACAACTAGAGCCACTTGCTCTCTTCTAGATTCAAAGCTCTAGGGGGCATATACAATCACTTGCACAAGTAGGTGATGAGTCTCACTCCAATCACACCCTACTTTGCATACACTTGATCTTAGCTACTCAAGCTAAATCAAGATTTATACAACCAAATAAAGAAATGAATAAAAAAAAAATACACTTTACAGATTTGTGTAGGCAGTTTTGAGCTCGAGGAAGAAATCAGAAATAGCTTGAATGATGATTGTTGAAGCAACTTGCAGTTTGAAGCTCTTTCTTCCTTTGAAACACTCAAATATGGAGAAAAGATATTTGAAAGTCTTTCTTGCACTTCTTTTCTTTCTTTGATCTTTAGAGTAGTGTCTCTTGTTCTTCTCACGTTCATTTGAATGTCCTTTTATAGATTGAGGAAAATATGAACGTTGTAGAAGTAGTTGGCGTGCAATAAATAAACTCCAACGTTCGAAAATTTGAACGTTATACCCAAGTCGAAGATGGAGTCGACTTGGCTTACGACTTGGTAACCCAAGTCGCATATGGAGTCGACTTCGTCTGCGACTCCAGTTCCTCCAATTTCCCAAGTCTGAGTTTTAGTCGACTTGGTTTCAGACTTCGACTCAAGTCGAATCTGAAGTCGACTTAGCCTGCGACTTGGCTTGGGTTTTGCTGAAGCTGCTTTGTTCTTCAAGATTCGGCTTGATCCTTGCAAAGCTTTTGAGCTGTTAGAGTCCTTGCATGATATATGCTTGTTCCTCGCTTAGTCTTGGACTCACTTGGTCTCCATAACTTGGGTGTTGCCTTATTTGAATAAGCTTGAACATTTGCCTTGACTTGATAGACTTGATTTGAACATTGAATATGAATCTTAGCTTTGATCTTCAAGAATCTTAATTTGTTTCCTTGTGAATGAACTTTTCATCTCATTTGGGTTTGAACAAGTTCAATATGATCCTTGGAATAAACTTGAAACTTCAATCTTCAAGTCTAAAATCCTCAAGTCGAAGTTGGAGTCGACCTTGTCTGCGACTTGACCCAAGTCGCACCTGGAGTCGACTTCGTTTGCGACTTGGGCAGCTTCGTGCCCCCAAAATCAACGCTGGACATTTTCTTTTGTTTGAAGTCGATGCTGGAGTCGACTTCGTCTGCGACTTGACTTCCCAAGTCGCAAGTGGAGTCGACTTGACCTGCGACTTCACCTGTTGTGCTTTTGGGATTCATTCTCAAGTCGATATTTGAGTCGACTTTGGGATCGACTTCACCCAAGTCGAAGTCCAAGTCGACTTGAAGATCGACTTGACCTCTTTGCTTTCCTTAAACATTTATCAAACACATTAGTACCTTTTATATACTCAAATTAGTTCTTGTTAATCATCGAAACTCAAGATTTGGTCAATTTTTATTGTTTTAAACATTGTTTCCAACAATCTCCCCCTTTTTGATGATTGACAAAACTTCATTTGAGTTGATACCTTTCAAGCATTAATCATTTTCAAGAAAATCATGTTGAATACTTTATAACATATTAAGCAAACATAACATTCATCAATAGCATATATATGTATCAAGTTTCATGCAACAAAAATGAAACCTAGATACAAAACTACCCAACCCAAAAGAAAATTTTACTCAACTCACCTATTCTATCTCCCCCTTTTTGTCAAACTATCAAAAATCGATCAACTTTTAATGATTTTGTGAATTGAAATTGAGAGATCGGATATAAGATTGGTTTGATGAGACGATTTTGGGCAGATGAGTAGATGGAGATATCATGATCGGGAGATGCTGCTTTATGAACTGAACCCGATTCATATGGATCGAGTTCGGGCATAGGCCTCTTCTTGTGACGTCCGGAGGCGAGGTGATATTTGATGGTACGCAGTTCCCGATCCATGTGATCTTGTCGGGAATGCATATCAGTGATAGCATTCAGCACACCGGTCACTAGGCTAGTCATCCTATCTTCTTGATGACCCATAGCTTCCAAGATCTCGTTTTTGAGGCTTTGAAGTGTAGCCATTTGATCTGAAGTAGGCGGCACGCGTTCGGGTGCAACGGATCCTTGAGGAGAATGTGATCCGTGTGACAGAGGAGATGCAGGCCGTTCAGGCGATGCCTCGGGAGCTTGCTCCCCCTCAGCTTGTGCATTGTCCTCTTGTTCTCGGACTGGCTCGCCAAGCTTCTCTCGGATGCGATCATCCCTAAACTGCTCCAAATTGATTTTCATGCGTTGGAGCAAAGCCTTGTTGATAGCGTTGGTCGTCTTGGGGACTTCAAATGGTTCCCCGTCAATGTCGAGCTCAACCCGCTCAAAAATCTTGGTGATCCAAGATCCATAAGGTAACACGCCTCTCGGATTGTCTTTCCTGGATGCTAAGGCTTCTAGGAATAGTCTGGGAAGACTGATCTTGACTTTGTTCACTAATTTCCACAAGATCATTGCTTCTTGTGGATTCAATTGATTCCTTCCGCCTCCTTTTGGCAAAATACAGTGGGCGATCAATAGACGGATAACCCTGAGTCTGGGAGAAAGATCCATGTAATGTAGGAATTTGGTGCCTGCATGGTACTTGTTGCTTTTGGTTAACTCATTGTAGATCTTGTCCATAGTCAGATCCTTGGGAAGCCTCTCTTCATCAAAAGGTACTTGAAGAATATTTCCAATTCTTCTCAAAGCTTCATCTTGATCTGGATAGTTGCTACTCCCAAAATTTATTTCAGTGCCTTTGACATAAGTGCAAAACTTGGTGTTGTCCCATAAATAATAAAACTGTCTTGTGAGATCAGGATAGATCCGTTCATCGGATTTGAATAGTTGTATCCATCCTTGGAAATCCAACAACTCTTCTATGTCGAACTCATAGTCGTTGAGGAACTTGAAATCTATGATCTTAGGAATGAATACCTTTCGTTCATAGAAGTTTCTGTAGAAGCGACTATGCTGTAGCTCTGTCCTGAAATAAGTAGTGGGCATTTTTAGAACTTGCCCCTTCTTGATAGGAATCCTTGAAGAATACGAGCTTTCAGGTTGGCTTTCCGATCGTGGGGCTCTATCAGTTGACTGGGTTGTTGTCTGGAATCGAACCCGTCTACCCGTCGAGGTTGATGGTTCCTCTCTAACTCGTTTGGATGGAGTCCTTGCTCTTCTAGGAATATCTTCCTCTGTGGAGGATTGGGATGGCCTAGGCACTGGCCGTTGGCTTGGATTTTTGACTGCTAGTTTAGGAGTTTTAGCTTTTGGAGCCATTGAAATTGGAATTTTAGTGACTGAAGAATATGAAATAGAGAATGCTTTAGAGCTGTGAGAGGGAGAGCTTAAAGAGAGAGAGTGAGAGCCAAGGGTGTGAAATCGTGGAAGATGGAGAGACAGCGGCTTGCCGGGAGTGACAGCGGATCGCCGGAGGGGGAGAAAACTGTCGCCGAGAGAGAGAGAGAGAGAGAAAAAAAAAACAGAGGATTCGGAGGAAAAATGGGAGGAAAGGAAGAAGAAAGAGAAGAAAAGGGAGAAGTTCGCGGAAGTCGGACGGTCGCGCGAGGAGTCGACTTTGCCCTAGGCGAAGTCGACTTCGGTCCCTCGGAGTCGACTTCGTTATTGAAGCGGAGTCGACTTCGCTCCTGTGGAGTCGACTTCGCTCCTGAAGCGGAGTCGACTTCACTTTCCCAAGTCGACTTGGCGGAGTCGACTTGGCTCCCATGGAGTCGACTTGACCCATCAGTTTTGCCTTTTCAAATTTTGGTTTCTTGTTTTATTTTTCCTAATTTAGCTCTATCATCCCCATATCATTCCTAATTTTATAAAATGATTCTTTGGCTAATGGTTTGGTAAAGATATCAGCAATTTGGTCTTCTGTTTTCACATATTCTAAGCATACATCATGATTCTCAACATGCTCACGAATAAAGTGATGTCTCACTTCAATATGCTTGGTTCTTGAATGCAGTACAGGATTCTTAGTTAAACAAATTGCACTTGTATTATCACATCTAATAGGAATATCAACATAATCAATACCATAATCTTTCAACTGTTGTTTCATCCAAAGTAATTGGGCACAACAACTACCGGCGGCTATATATTCGGCTTCTGCAGTAGATAGGGCAACACTTGTTTGTTTTTTTGAATACCATGAAACCAACATATGTCCAAGAAACTGACAAGTTCCACTAGTACTCTTTCTATCTACTTTATAGCCGGCAAAATCTGCATCCGAATAGCCGATTAGATCAAAGGTTGTACCCTTTGGATACCATAGTCCAAGATTGGCAGTTTTTATCAAATACTTAAAAATTCTTTTTACAGCAAGTAGATGTGATTCTTTGGGACATGCTTGAAATCTAGAGCACATACAAACACTGAATAAGATATCGGGTCTAGAAGCAGTTAAATATAACAAGGATCCAATCATGCTTCTATAGAGCTTTTGATCGATACTTTTACCGTTTTCGTCCGTGTCGATCTTGATTGTAGAGCTCATTGGAGTGTTTGCCCCTTTGCTATTCTGCATTCCGAATTTCTTGAGCATTTCTTTGACATACTTGGACTGGTTCAAAAATATTCCTTCACTTTGTTGCTTGATTTGCAGTCCAAGGAAGAAATTTAATTCTCCCATCATGCTCATTTCGAATTCGCTCTGCATTATCTTAGAAAACTCTTGACAAAGTTTTTCGTCAGTAGCACCAAATATTATGTCATCCACATAAATTTGTACAATCAAAATATTTTTATTTTTGTACTTAATGAACAAAGTAGTGTCTACTTTCCCTCTTTGAAACTCATGATCAATCAAGAAACTATTTAACCTTTCGTACCAAGCTCTTGGTGCTTGTTTTAGTCCATATAACGCTTTGGTTAATTTATAAACATACTTTGATTGATCCTTTTCTTCAAAACCAGGGGGTTGTTCAACATATACTTCTTCATTCAAATAACCATTCAAAAATGCGCTTTTTACATCCATTTGAAACAATTTGAAGTTCATATGAGAAGCAAATGCTAGTAGGATGCGTATGGCTTCTAATCTAGCCACGGGTGCATATGATTCTTCAAAATCAATTCCTTCTTCTTGGGAATACCCTTTGGCTACTAATCTTGCCTTGTTTCTAATTACAAGACCGCTTTCGTCTAATTTGTTCCTAAATACCCATTTTGTACCAATGACTGTATGATTGTTTGGTCTAGGAACTAAATGCCATACATTATTTCTTTCGAATTGATTTAGCTCTTCTTGCATTGAAATAACCCAATTTTCATCATTAAGAGCTTGTTCAATGGTATTTGGTTCAATTTTCGATACAAACGCATATTGGCCATAAACGTTTTGTTTTGATCTTCTAGTTTTTACTCCTTCATATATGTTTCCAATAACTTGTTCAATTGGATGGGCATTTTTAAATTTTAAATCAGTTGGAGGTTTGTAAGAGTCATTACCTTCACTTACCTCTTCCTCCTCTGGATTTTCTGGCTTGAGCTCGAGTTCCTTTGGTTGTTCTTTGCCTTTCGTCTCATCTGCATCACTTAGTTCATCCTCCTTTCTCGGAGTTTGGTTAAATTCATCAAATACAACATGTATGGATTCTTCTACAACTTGATTTCGTTTATTGAATACTCTATATGCTTTGCTATTTGATGAATAACCAAGGAATATAGCCTCATCACTTTTGGCATCTAATTTTCCCAAGTTGACTTTTCCATTGTTTAAAACATAACATGTACATCCAAAAATATGAAAATAAGATATATTTGGTTTCCTTCCTTTCCAAAGTTCATATGGAGTCTTTTTCAAGATTGCTCGAATGGTAACACGATTCAAAACATGACAAGCTGTACTCACAGCTTCACCCCAAAATTTCTTGGATAGATTGCTCTCATTTAGCATAGTTCTAGCCATCTCTTGTATAGTTCTATTTTTCCTTTCAACTACTCCATTTTGTTGTGGAGTTCTTGGTGCAGAAAATGTGTGGTGAATTCCTTTTTCATTACAAAATTCCATGAATCGTTTGTTTTCAAATTCGCCACCATGATCGCTTCTTATGGTCACAATAGTACTCTGTTTTTCATTTTGCACCAAATTCACAAAAGTTGCAAACATAGAGAAGGCTTCATCTTTACTAGCTAAGAGAATTATCCAAGTGAATCTTGAAAAATCATCAACTATGACAAATACATATTTCTTTCCACCAATGGTTAGAATGTCGGATGGCCCATATAGATCCATATGTAGTAATTCAAGTGGCTTTGTGGTGGAAATTTCCTTTTTGGTAGAGAAAGGCATCTTGGGTTGTTTTGATAATTGACATGCCTTGCAAATTTTGTCTTTGTCATATTTCAACTTTGGTAATCCTTCTACCAAATTCTTTTTCCAAAGGGTCTTTATATTTCCCATGTTTACATGTCCAAGCCTTTTATGCCAAACCCATGGATCATTATCAATGGCCATAAGACATTGACCATTCAATTCATCAAGTGAAACCAAATAAACATTTCCATGTCGTTTACCACTAAACATGATATGTTCTGCATCAAATACATTACATATAGATGATTCAAACACAACTTTATATCCTTTATCACATAATTGGCTAATACTCATTAAATTGTGTTTGAGTCCTTCAACAAACAAAACATCTTCCATGCATGCATTTGAGGTACTAAGTATATTTCCTTTACCTTTAATTTTACCTTTTTCATTGTTTCCAAAGGCAACCATTCCATCGTTGCAAGGCTTAAGTTTATGAAACAAACTTCTTTCACCGGTCATATGCCTTGAACAACCGCTATCCATGAACCATTCATTGTTTGCCTTTGCCTTAAAACATGTCTGAAAAATAAGGAAATAAATCTTATCTTTTTGGTACCCATTTTATGGGTCCATTTGGGTTAGTAATAGAATCTAATCTAAGTTGATCTAACTTTGAAAGCCCAAATCTTGTGTTTCTTGGAACCCAAACTAATTTAACACCATGGTCATATAGTTTCTTAAAATTACATTTGTAAGTTTTATGACCCATCTTATTGCAGAAATTACAAGCCAAAGGTAATCTTGGAGTAGGTCTCCAAGCATGCAAAGGTTCAATCATTGGTCTTCTAGTCCACTTAAAATTTTTCTTTTGTGACTTGTATATAGATGCATTTTTAGTTTGATTTTTCTCAAGTATTTGTTCATTTGATTTGCTACTTTCTCCTTGCTCAAATGTATGATACCCAAGACCTCTCTTATGTGTTTGGGAGGTCATATTCAGAAACATTTTAACACTTTCTCCTGGATTAGAGAACTTAGCTAATGATTCATTTAATGATTTGTTCTCCATTTTCAGCAATTCAGTTTCATCTTTCAATTTGACTAATCTTTCTGCAAGTTTACCATTTACAATTATTGTTGCATCACATTGTCTCTTCTTAATTGTAAACTTGCTTCCTAATTTCTTCATTTCTTCATATAATGAATCATATGCAGTTTGTAGTTCATCTAATTCAGTACATTTGAGGCATTCATGAGAGGAAGAATAACTTGAATTAGAAAGGGAGAGTTTGGAACTTACCTCTTCATTGCTTGTGTCTTTTGTTGAGGTAATTTGTTCTCCTTGCTCGATTTGTGCCATGCAGCAAATTCTTGCACATTCTTCCGCCTCTTTGTCATCGGTTGAGAAGCTACTCGTCGTAGATTCTTCATCATTTACGTACATGCCTCTTCCTTTGTATTTCTGGAATCTTCTATTGTTCCCTCGATCCTTTCTTTGTTCTTTTCCCTTGTTTTCTTCGGGAGTTGGACATTGAGCCTGCATATGTCCCGAACCGCCGCATCGGTAGCACTTGGTTGATTCTTTCTTCTTCTCTTGGGGAGTTCTTTCTTTGAAGCTTCTGAAATTTTTGCCTTTCCTCACAAATTTTCTGAATCGTTTTGTGAGTAGAGCAATCTCGTCGTCATTTTGAGAAGAAGATGTGTCATCGGTGTCTTGTGCGGCTTTTAAGGCAATTGCTCTTTTGCCCCTGTGTTGATCTTCATTCCTTTTCTTAATTAGCTCATGTGACATAAGTGAGCTAATTAAGTTTTCAAGCTTCAGCGTGTTGAGGTCTTTGGCTTCTTCAATTGCAGTGATCTTTGGAGTCCATGATTCGGGTAGAGCTCTTAAAATCTTCATGACCTGCTCAGATTCAGATATTGCTTTTCCAAGACCTTTTAAAGCATTAGTAATCTTAGAGAATCTAGCAAATATTTCAGAAATATTTTCTGTTTCTAGCATTCTAAAGTTCTCTAGTTCTCCAATCAAAATATTCCTTCTTGTCCCTTGGACTTGAGAAGTTCCTTCGTAGATAGAGATTAGTGTATCCCATATCTCTTTGGCGGTTAAGCAAGAGGATACTCTATCATACTCGGAAGCAGTGAGAGCACAAAATAAGGAGTTCATAGCTTTGGCATTGCTCTTCACTATTCTTACTTCCTCATCGGTCCATTTGGAAGCTCGTTCATCGGTAGGCAGTATTACTCCATCTTGGATAGCAATCCAAGAGTCCATATCGGTAGCCATGATGAGTTGCTTCATACGAAGCTTCCAATATCCAAAATTGTTCCCATCAAACAACGGTGGCCTTGTAAAGGATTGGCCTTCAGCAAATGCGGGAACGGAAGTAGATTGGGATGCCATTTCAATAAGATCTCTTTGATAAACTCAAAGACCTGCTCTGATACCACTTGTTGGTCCCGAGTTGATGGCTAAACCCAAGAGGGGAGGGGTGAATTGGGTTCTTTAAAATTTCTTTGATAATTTCAAATATCTTAACCCCTTGAAAAAGTTAATCCCCTTTTTAAGCAAATGGAGAGCAAATAAGATAAAGCAGTAGAACACAAGATTTATAGTGGTTCAGGCAAACCTTCCCTACTCCACTCTTCCAAGCTCACACTCCGTTGTGACTTGGGTTCCACTATGTATTCCACGAATACACTTAGAGTCACCGCTCTCTTCTAGATTCAAAGCTCTAGGGGGCATATACAACTAGAGCCACTTGCTCTCTTCTAGATTCAAAGCTCTAGGGGGCATATACAACTAGAGCCACTTGCTCTCTTCTAGATTCAAAGCTCTAGGGGGCATATACAATCACTTGCACAAGTAGGTGATGAGTCTCACTCCAATCACACCCTACTTTGCATACACTTGATCTTAGCTACTCAAGCTAAATCAAGATTTATACAACCAAATAAAGAAATGAATAAAAAAAAAATACACTTTACAGATTTGTGTAGGCAGTTTTGAGCTCGAGGAAGAAATCAGAAATAGCTTGAATGATGATTGTTGAAGCAACTTGCAGTTTGAAGCTCTTTCTTCCTTTGAAACACTCAAATATGGAGAAAAGATATTTGAAAGTCTTTCTTGCACTTCTTTTCTTTCTTTGATCTTTAGAGTAGTGTCTCTTGTTCTTCTCACGTTCATTTGAATGTCCTTTTATAGATTGAGGAAAATATGAACGTTGTAGAAGTAGTTGGCGTGCAATAAATAAACTCCAACGTTCGAAAATTTGAACGTTATACCCAAGTCGAAGATGGAGTCGACTTGGCTTACGACTTGGTAACCCAAGTCGCATATGGAGTCGACTTCGTCTGCGACTCCAGTTCCTCCAATTTCCCAAGTCTGAGTTTTAGTCGACTTGGTTTCAGACTTCGACTCAAGTCGAATCTGAAGTCGACTTAGCCTGCGACTTGGCTTGGGTTTTGCTGAAGCTGCTTTGTTCTTCAAGATTCGGCTTGATCCTTGCAAAGCTTTTGAGCTGTTAGAGTCCTTGCATGATATATGCTTGTTCCTCGCTTAGTCTTGGACTCACTTGGTCTCCATAACTTGGGTGTTGCCTTATTTGAATAAGCTTGAACATTTGCCTTGGCTTGATAGACTTGATTTGAACATTGAATATGAATCTTAGCTTTGATCTTCAAGAATCTTAATTTGTTTCCTTGTGAATGAACTTTTCATCTCATTTGGGTTTGAACAAGTTCAATATGATCCTTGGAATAAACTTGAAACTTCAATCTTCAAGTCTAAAATCCTCAAGTCGAAGTTGGAGTCGACCTTGTCTGCGACTTGACCCAAGTCGCACCTGGAGTCGACTTCGTTTGCGACTTGGGCAGCTTCGTGCCCCCAAAATCAACGCTGGACATTTTCTTTTGTTTGAAGTCGATGCTGGAGTCGACTTCGTCTGCGACTTGACTTCCCAAGTCGCAAGTGGAGTCGACTTGACCTGCGACTTCACCTGTTGCGCTTTTGGGATTCATTCTCAAGTCGATATTTGAGTCGACTTTGGGATCGACTTCACCCAAGTCGAAGTCCAAGTCGACTTGAAGATCGACTTGACCTCTTTGCTTTCCTTAAACATTTATCAAACACATTAGTACCTTTTATATACTCAAATTAGTTCTTGTTAATCATCGAAACTCAAGATTTGGTCAATTTTTATTGTTTTAAACATTGTTTCCAACAATAACGTGTGTGTGCTTGGAATAGTGGAGTAGGAAAGGTTGCCCGAACCATTATATATTGTTGTCTCTTGTTTGGTTTGATTGCTTGCATTTTATATTTCATTTGCACCATCTCATTCTATTTTATAGCACGTTTCATCAAGGGGATTAAATTAAAAAAGGAAAAAGTTTCTGTTTAAGTAAAGAATTTTAAAATATCCAATTCACCCCTCCCCTCTTGGGTTTTTCCATAAACTCGGGACCAACACCATATTCATGGCTCATGAATTGAGAAAGAAAAACTTGATTTAGGTGATTCAAAACATAGATTTCACTTACTTGTATCAACCCTAACTTGAATCCAACTTGAGTTGCTTGGTTCCTCTTCTTTTTCTCCTCCTTTTTCTTCCTCTTTTTCTTCTCCTTTTTTCCTTTCCCCTTGCTGGTTTGGACGTGCCCTTGGGTGTGCTTAAGACTTAGCAAGTTTGAGAATTTTCCTCCCCCTTTCCACTTATGCACGTTTCCAATGATAAGCTCCAACTTTTGATTTTTTTAACTAGCTTGTGGGATCCATTTACCACATGTCATGAGGGTAATTAATCTCTACCTTATCCCTTGATGACATGACATTTTTGTAACCAAATAAATTCATGTAATTATCTTAAGTAAAATTCATCAAATCATGGCTAAATTTAGCCCCCTAGCTGTTCACACATTGATGTCCCATGTAGCTGCTCCTTTTGTAATTTTTTTCCACAAAATACAGCTTTAATGTATGGACATTTAATTACCCTAGCTAATAGCTTACTTAGGGGTCCATTTAACATTTAAAAAAATCACAAAAAATCCAAATAGCAGCTTGAACGTCCACCTCTCCTAGCCTCCACCTTGCTGTTCACTTGGAGATGTCAACCTGTCATGGACCTTTTGGCAATTTCTTGCCACAAAAATCAACCTGTATCACGTCCATATCTCACCCTAGCTGCCTAGGTAATTTAAATGCATATTTTGCATTTTTTAAAAAATCAAAAAATCAAGTAAACAGCCCTTTGATCGTCCATGGGATGCCACCTCCATGTGCCTCCCTTGAGCTAGCCCATTAGCCATTAAATCATCTTATTAAACACCTGATATTATCATGAATTTTTTCTTTTTAAGAAATTCACAAAATCCACTTGTAATTACCTCCTTCCGACACCTCATTATGTCATTAATTATATAATTAATTACTTTAACTTTAACATAAATGCAAGCTACTTTATGGTGCACAAAAGTCAAAGGTGCACACTTTTTTTCATGTAGGCATAATCCCAAAACACTTAGCTTAATCCAATCCTTTTATATCATTGATCTCATAATTTTAACCGTCCATTTCAAATTTCGTCTCAATCCGACTTTTCTATCTCAAGTTATGATTATTTAAAATCATCTTTTGATTTTGGACGAAAATGATCAATTATCACCCTAATCCCATCAAAATTTTCATAATCCAACCTTTCCATAAGATTGGGCACAAAATTATGTGCTTCCCTTTCAAATTTCATCTCAATCTGCCTTACAGGCGTCAAGTTATGAATTTTCTAGCATTTATCATCTTAAATCCATAATTATCAACATAATCTCCATTAATTAAACCATAATATATGAGGTAATTATCCTCAATATATTCACATTCCCTAATCCTCATTAGGTCTCTTTAATCATATTGACCCATATCGGCTTATAATCATCATTCATAACCATTTGCCCTAAATCAATAAATCATCAAAATTTCAAAGAAAATCATTCATAATTCAACTAAATCATACATGATTCATGTTTATATGCCGAATGCATATATATGAGCCCTACTTGGGTCTGGGTATCACACTTCACCTCTCCTATTCCGTACTCCTCGGCTATATGACCCATCTGCACACATTTGTAGCTTCTATTTGAACCCTTCAGACGCTCGCCTAGATGGCGCCTATGACATTTCTTACATACGGGATGGCTTTTCTTCTTAGGGGTGCCTTTCTCCTTTTGCATGCCTCCCTTCTTAGCTTTTTCCTTCCCCGTTTCTACTTCTTTCACACCCGAGCTAAACAGCCTTGATCCTAGCCTTGGCTCCTGGGTTCTCAATGCCTCGATCTCTAAAGCTCTTGCCCTTTCAAGACTTGACACATAATCCTTTATTAATAAGGGTACAAGACTTTCCCTTAGGTATGGCCTTAATCCCTATTGTGTTGGAATTCAAGGCAAATTAAGTACAATCCATGTTTTGATGATTAATAACTCAATTTGAGAAAGTAATTAAGTACTAATGTGGGTGCTAAGTATTCCAAAGGCTTATAAAATCAACATTCAAAAGATAGCAGGTCAAGTCGCAATCCCAAGTTGACTCAACTATCGGCTTAGGTCAAGTTGATACCCAAGTCGACTCCGAATTCGACATCAAGCGTCATAAAATAGACAAAGCTGAAATTGGGACTCGAAGACAGGCAAAGTCGCAGTCGAAGTTGACTCCGCTTGCGACTTAGGTGAAGTCGCAAACCCAAGTCGACTCTAGATGCGACTTGGGTATGGCCTTGCTGAAGACTTCGAGATCTCAAAGTCAAGTCACTTTCCAAGTCGACTCCATCATGCGACTTAGGTGAAGTCGCATCTCAAGTCGACTCGAGTATGCGACTTGGGTAAAGTCGAAGTCCAAGTCGACCCAAGCCTGCGACTCAAGTATATGGTCACTACATATTAATCCAAAAATGTCTTATTAAAGAATGGACAACAAGACCAAGAAGAAATAAACATCATGAATCAAGGCCATAAGAAAGGATCTTTCAAAAGACTAGTGTATTACTTGAATTAAGCAAAATAATACACAAACAAGACATTTAATGAAGTTCAAGAGAAGAAAGGGAGTGTACATAACATAAAGATCACTTGTAAGACCTTGAAGTTCCAAAATGATTTATGGTTGTTGAAGTCGCACTCGAAGTTGACTCCACTGCGACTTGGGTCAAGTCCGAGACCAAGTCGACCTGAACCTGGAACTTGAAAGTGGAATATGAAGACCGAAGTCACACCCGAAGTCGACTCCAGCTTGCGACTTGGGTGAAGTCGCACCCGAAGTCGACTCCGCCTTGCGACTTGAATGAAGTTGCATACCAAGTCGACTCCAAATGCGACTTGGTTCGCAATGGTCGTAAAAATTCAAATGTTAGCTCATTAAATGCGCGCCACCTGCCACCAAACGTTCGAATTTACTTCTCATTATATAAAGAGCATCAAGTGAACGTAAATACAGTTGGAAAAACATTGAATGAGCTCACATTCCACTCTCTCTTGCAATTAAAGTGATCTACAAGAAGTTTGAAGAAGAACTGTGCTTTAAAACTGTTGAAAGCTGCATTGCTCAATCGACTACTGCTTCCACAAGTTCTTCTACATGCTTGAAATGGCCTACACAAATCTGTAACGTATAGATCTTTTTATTCATTAGTTACTTGTTTTTCCACTTGGTTTGATATTGGAGATCGAAACCAAGTGAAGGCAAAGTAGTGTGTGATTGGAGTAAAACTCGTCACCTACTTGTGCTGAGATTGTACAAGCCCCCTAGAGCTAGAATCTAGAAGAGAGTTGCTGCTCGAAGTTGTATTGAAATATAATAATGTAACCCAAGCTACAACGGGTGTGTGCTTAAAAGAGTGGAGTAGGGGAGGTTGCCCGAACTACTATAAATCTTTGTCTCTTGAAGTGGTTTGATTACTTGTGTTTTATTGCTCTATTTCTCTCAATCTTACTGATCGTATCATTGAAGGGATTAATTCCACAGAGGGGAAATTTCTGTTTAAGCAAAGAATTTTAAAATACCCAATTCACCCCTCCCCTCTTGGGTAACTGCCATAAACTCGGGACCAACAAGTGGTATCAGAGCAGGTCTTTGAGTTTATACCAATGAGATCTTATTATTGGCATCCCAATTAACTTCCACCCCCGCATTTGCTGAAGGCCAATCATTTACAAGGCCACCACTATTTGATGGAAGTAACTTAGGTTACTGGAAGTTGAGAATGAAACAGCTTATCATGGCCACAGACATAGATTCTTGGATTGCTATCCAAGATGGAGTTGTCTTACCAGTTGATGAAAGAGCCTTCGCATGGTCAGAGGAGGAGGTTAGAACTGTAAAAAGCAACGCCAAAGCCATGAACTTCCTCTTTTGTGCTCTTACCACTACTGAATATGATAGAGTATTCTCATGTCAAACTGCCAAAGAAATATTGAATACACTAACATCTATCTATGAGGGAACTTCTTAAGTCCAAGGGGCGAGAATAAATATTTTTATTGGAGAGTTAGAAAGTTTTAAAATGCTAGAGACCGAAACCATATTTGAAATGTTTGCTAGATTTTCAAATATCACCAATGCACTAAAAGGTCTCGGGAAAGCAATTTCTGAATCTGCGCAGGTCATGAAGATTCAAAAGGTGCCATTTAAGAAGCAAAGCATCTGAACACCCTAAGGCTGGAGGATCTCATCAACTCACTCATGTCACACGAGCTAATAAAAAGAAGAAATGAGGAGCAACACAAAGGCAAAAGGGCAATTGCTTTGAGGGTTGCAGCAAACTCAGATGAGTGCACTTCATCTTCTCAAAATGATGATGAAGAGATCGCCCTACTCACCCGAAGATTCAGAAAATTTGTGAGAAAGGGAAAGAATTTTAAGGGATTCAAGGAGAGAAATGGAAAGGGAAAAAAAGAAGGAGACAAATAAGTGCTACCGGTGTGGTGGAGTTGGAAATATGTAAGCTTAATGTCCTACACTAGAAGAAAATAAGACAAAGGAACGGAGAGAGAAGAAAGACAGAAATGAAAATCAGAAATTTCAGAAATCTAAAGGAACGGGAATGTATGTAAATGAGGAAACATCTAGAACAAGAAGCTCGTCGAATGAAAAAAATAAAGCTGCAAACTGTGCTAGGATATGCTGTTTGGCTACGATGGAGGAAGAACACAACATGATCTGCTTTGCTGCAACAGAAATCCTAGAGGGACAAACTACCTCAACAAACTGCACAAGAAGTGAAGAGGTAACTTCTAAACTAAATACTCAGTCTATTTTCTCTTCTACAAATGAATGTCTCAAATGTGCTGAATTATAGGAACTACAACAAGTATATGATTCATTATATGATGAAATAAAGAAATTAGGAAACAAATTCACAATAAAGAAAAGACAATGTGACTCAATAATTATTGTGAATGAAAGCTTGCTGAAAAGGTCGACCACCTAACAAATGAGAAGAATACTTTAACAAACGAGGTGGAAAGACTGAAGAAAGAAATTGAGTCATTAAATGAATAATTAACAAAGTTCTCTAATCCAGGAGAAAGTGTAAAAGTATTCCTAAACATGACTGCCCAGAATAACAAAAGAGGACTTGGTTATTCCACATTTGAGAAAGGTGAATGTAGTGAATCTAATGCTCCAAGGATTGTTAAAAACCGAACAAAGTCCATCTATCCTAAACAAAGAATGAATCATGTTGCGTAGACAAAAAGACCAATTTGGGAACCATCCACCACATGGATTCCCACTTCAAGACTTCCAGGGGTATGCAATTTTTGTAACAAAATAGGCCCCAAGATTTATTAATGTAAAATAAAGAAATTATATAACTATGGTGCAAAATTGGTTTGGGTACCAAAGAGTATTGAATTTATGCCTTCCAAGATAGAACGAAGTAGACTCCAATGGCTCACTGACCCAAATGGACCCATAAAATGGGTATCAAAGAGATAAGCACTACATGATTTTATTTTACAGGTATGTCTTAAAGCAAAGGTAAGCAACATATGATTTATGGATAGTGGCTGCTCAAGACTATGATGGGAGAAAGAGGATTATTCCACAAGATCAAATTGTGTAGTGAAGGGACTGTTGCATTTGCAAATAATGAAAAAGGTATAATAAAAAGTAAAGGAAATGTTTATGGTATTTCAAATGCATGTATTGAGGATGTACTATTTGTAGAAGGACTTAAACATAGCTTAATGAGCATTAGTCAACTCTATGACAAAGGCTATAAATTTGTATTTGAATCCTTTATATGCAATGTTTTTTATGAGGATCACTGTGGCGCCCCGAACCGAGGCGTCCACATAGTCCTTACTCCAAGATCTTGTCGATTGGTAAGTGTGAATCAGGATTGTTGCCCTGATCACGTGGCGGGTACTTAATTAGATCTCGTCCAATTTTTTTTCATTTCTTTTTCTTTCATCATATAAACATATACTCATCATCATTCATAATGGACTTATCCATAACATCATAAATCATCAACTTCTCATATTATTCATCACTTCATAATTTCATACAACCTATGTCTTTTTCATCATATCCCATTAGGGAATCTATTCATACAAAAATCTACTAACCTTTGTAGATTCCTCTTTTCTTTTAGCAACACATGTCCTTCATTTCTTGGCTTTCCCTACACCTGTCTGAGGTTGGGAAAACAAAACATGAGTCGAAACTCAATAAGCAAGCATTTTTCATTTTAAATGCATTCCTCTCCATTCGATAGTAGACACTTACCAAGTGATCAACTACCAACGGAATAGAAACCTTTTCGTAAACCATATTTCGAAACCTTTCATAAACCATTCATGTAAATCATTCGTAAATGCATTTCTCTCCATTCGATAGGAGACACTTAGCAAGTGATCAACTATCAATGGAATAGAAACCTTTTCATAAACATTGGATGTGCAAATTCTTCATTTCCACTCCTGACATAAACCTTCGTGTGCGGGTACGCTAGCTCAGGGAACATCTCACATAACATGGTCCAATACGCCGGCTGTGTGGCGCCCCGAACCGAGGCGTCCACATAGTCCTTACTCCAAGATCTTGTCGATTGGTAAGTGTGAATCAGGATTGTTGCCCTGATCACGCGGCGGGTTCTTAATTGGATCTCGTCCAATTTTTTTTTCATTTCTTTTTCTTTCATCATATAAACATATACTCATCATCATTCATGATGGACTTATCCATAACATCATAAATCATCAACTTCTTATATTATTCATCACTTCATAATTTCATACAACCTATGTCCTTTTTGATCATATCCCATTAGGGAATCTGTTCATACAAAAATCTACTAACCTTTGTAGATTCTTCTTTTCCTTTAGCAACTCGTGCTCTTCATTTCTTGTCTTTCCTTACACCTGTCTGAGGTTGGGAAAACAAAACATGAGTCGAAACTCAATAAGCAAGCATTTTTCATTTTAAATGCATTCCTTTCCATTTGATAGAAGACACTTACCAAGTGATCAACTACCAATGGAATAGAAACCTTTTCGTAAACCATATTTCGAAACCTTTCATAAACCATTCATGAAAACCATTCGTAAATGCATTTCTCTCCATTCGATAGGAGACACTTACCAAGTGATCAACTATCAACGGAATAGAAACCTTTTCATAAACATTGGATGTGCAAATGCTTCCTTTCCACTCCTGACATAAACCTTCGTGTGCGGGTACGCTAGCTCAGGGAACATCTCACATAACATGGTCCAATACGCCGGCTGTCTCCGACTTGGCCTCATCAAGAGGAACCTCTCTTCCTCTTGACGCCTACATGGTTCCTACATGCATGACTCTTGATTTCCCCAGCGTTATATACCTCTTACACCAGGTAACTTGTCATTCTCATGTGAGAATTATTTGCATCATCCCTTAAAAATATCTTTTCAAATCCATGTGTGCAAATACTTTCTTTCCATTCCTGACATAAACCTTTGTGTGTGGGTACGCTAGCCCAGGGAACATCTCACATAGCATGGTCCAATACGCCGGCTGTCTCCGACTTGGCCTCATCAAGGGGAACCTCTCTTCCTCTTGACGCCTACATGGTTCCTACATGCATGACTTTTGATTTCCCGGCATTATATACCTCTTACACCAGGTAACTTGTCATTCTCATGTAGAGAATTATTTGCACAATTCATTTAAAAACATCATTTCAAATCCATGCTTTTCTTTTCAATCAATGTATGAAAATGCAATGCATTTCATTCACACATAACATTCCTTTGCCTCCACCTCTGGGGAGGACGCCGTCGGCACACAGCCCATACGACTCGGCAATAGTGAAGGGGGACCCTCTGATCCACTTTCTACCTCCACCAAAGCCTCTTCCTTATACATCATACATGTGCACATGTCCATGAACATCACATGATATCAATATGCCGGCATGACTTTTCATAAAAATTCATAAACATTCATCATTTCAAAACATTATAGGAATGACCATCCTTAAACACATTTCATAAATACTTGGGAATAAAATCATATTTTCAAAAGGGTTTGCTTGCTTACAATAAAGCAATAAAATCACATTTTCAAAAGCTTGGCTTGCTTACAAATCATCATTTTCAAAAGGATTACTTGCTTACAATGAAGTAATAAAATCATATTTTAAAAAAGTTTGCTTGCTTACAATGAAACAATAAAATCACATTTTAAAAAGCTTGCTTACAAATCATCATTTTCAAAAGGATTGCTTGCTTACAGTGAAGCAATAAAATCACATTTTCAAAGTTGTGCTTGCTTACAATGAAGCAATAAAATAACATTTTCAAAGTTGTGCTTGCTTACCTCCTCAGTCCGTGTCCTCCACCTTTTCCTTTCCTTTTTTTTTCCTATACAAGGAAAATGGATATTTTATCCATCCATTCTATGTTTACTTTCCATGCTTGCTTTATAACCTTTCATTACCTCATTCCCATAGAGGTTAATCGTATAAAGATACTTAGTCATTACTCATTTATATGGATTTTTATCCATAAATCCTTTAAAAATTCCATCCATATATCTTCATAAAATATAAAAATAAATCTCAATTTTTTTCCCAAAATACGCTGTTCACTGTTCATAATTACTGTTCATGTCACTGTAGCATATTACTGTTCATGTCACTGTAGCATATTACTGTTCATCCGTGGTTACTGTTCACAGCAACGTGGGTTACTGTTCATGGGTTCCAAAAATTGACATTTTTCCCAAAAATAAAAAATACCATGACATAGCTTATGCTTAGTATATCATGGGAAATTCATGAATTATGAATTTATCATCATTAACTTGGCTAAATAAATCATTTTCTCCATGTACTAAAAATCATTATAAATTCACTTAAGCATAATCCTTAATTCCAAAAATCATGAAATTAATATATCATCATTCTAACATCATATTTATCATAATCATACATCCCAAATCATCATTTATCAAATTTGGAGCATTATTTCCACATATCATACGCTATCTTCCCGAATGCTCCATCTTTGCTCCAAATTTTCGATGTTTCGGCATAATTTCAATTAAGCATTATATCTATACTTATTTTCTCATGCTTAGGCATTATCTAAGCATGGTTTTACCTTATTTAACATCCAAAAGAAATTTGGGAAGAAATTGCTTACCCGAAGTGGAGAACTCCTCATTTCCTTCCCATTTTCTCTCTCTAACTTCCTCCTTTTCTTTCTCCTCAAGGCTAAAACGTGGTGGGGGTGAAAAAATGCTCAAATGGAGCTGGGATGAAGTGCCTTGGACGTTCACCCCTGCCCCCTATTTATACTTTTTGATTTTTCATCAAATTGGAATTTACCCCCCTTGCTTGAGGTATTAAATTATAAATGTATTTTTTTCTAATTTCCAAAAGGTGCTTTGAGCCATGTGCAGCCACCCTAGCTACTGTTCACGCCTCCCCTATGGCAGCCCTATTTTTTGTAGCTTTTTTAATTTATTAAAATTATTTAATTTAGGCTAATTCAATCTCATCCATTGATCTTTGATGAGGATGGATTTGGGCCATTGGATTTGGGCCCAAAAGTCCAAGCTCCAGCAGCTTTTCATTAATTACTCATCTCTTTAATTAATTAAAATTAATCAAAAGTCAATTCTCATTAATGAAAAAGTAAAGCTACTTTTTCATTTTCAAATGACGTTGAATCTTGACCCTTGATTTGTGATTTTCATCACATCTTGGACCATTCATCATGTCCATCATCACATCTTAGCCACCCATAAAAAATTTCATCTCAATCCGATGTCGGGATTGCAAGATATGAATTTTTCTTCATTTTCTTCCAAAAATCAATTAAAAATCCGAAAATAATAAAAAATTCCAAAAGTGGCTATTTTGTCCTTTTGTGGGAAGCTTCTTTTTTTTGTATTTTATGATTAAGTTAATCCAAAGTGATTAACTTAATATATTCCTTAATCCCACATTTACTATTC
Organism: Annona cherimola; assembly: GCA_030490835.1. NCBI lineage: Eukaryota > Viridiplantae > Streptophyta > Magnoliopsida > Magnoliales > Annonaceae > Annona > Annona cherimola. Next base: position 77,672,331 of record CM059974.1, on the reverse strand, counting down.
ACGTTTCACTATTCACGTACACTATTCACGTGCACTATTCATCCGAATTTCATGCATAATTATTTTAACCTTCATTTCCATATATTTCATATTCATCAATATATATTTCTCAAATATATTACCTAGGGTTTACAACCCTAAAGTTTTGTACACGTCTAAAAGATCGGGGTTCCACAGGCTGTCTCCGACTTGGCCTCATCAAGGGGAACCTCTCTTCCTCTTGACGCCTACATGGTTCCTACATGCATGACTTTTGATTTCCTCAGCGTTATATACCTCTTACACCAGGTAACTTGTCATTCTCATGTAGAGAATTATTTGCACCATCCCTTAAAAACATAATTTCAAATCCATGCTTTCTTTTTCAATCCATGTATGAAAATGCAATGCATTCATTCAAACATAACATTCCTTTGCCTCCACCTCTGGGGAGGACGCCGTCGGCACACAGCCCATACGACTCGGCAATAGTGAAGGGGGACTCTCTGATCCGCTTTCTACCTTCACCAAAGCCTCTTCCTTATACATCATACATGTGCACATGTCCATGAACATCACATGATATCAATATGCCGGCATGATTTTTCATAAAAATTCATAAACATTCATCATTTCAAAACATTATAGGAATGGCCATCCTTAAACACATTTCATAAATACTTGAGAATAAAATCACATTTTCAAAAGGGTTGCTTGCTTACCTTTGCTTTGCTTCAACCTGACTCCTTTATCCTTTCCTTTCATTTTCCTATACAAGGAAATTAGATATTTTATCCATCTATTCCATGTCTTAGCTTGCTTCCCATGCATGCTTTACGATCACATATTACCTCATTTTTATAGAGGTTTTCCTTTTATAAATACTTGGTCATTACTCATTTATATGAATTTTTATCCATAAATCCTTTAAAAATTCCATCCATATATCCTCATAAATATATAAAAATAAATCTCATTTTTTCCCAAAATACGCTGTTTACTGTTCATAATTACTGTTCATAATTACAGAGACGTGGTTACTGTTCATGGGTTCCAAAAATTGACATTTTTCCCAAAAATAAAAAATATCATGACATAGATTATGCTTCATATATCATGGGAAATTTCATACATTTTGAATTTATCATCATTTACTTGGTTAAATAAATCATTTTCTCCATGTACTAAAAATCAACATAAATTCACTTAAGCATAATCCTTAATTCCAAAAATCATGAAATTAATATATCATCATTCCAACATCATATTTATCATATTCATATATCCCAAAACATCATTTATCAATTTTGGAGCATTATTTTCACATATCATATACTATCTTCCCGAATGCTCCATCTTTGCTCCAAATTTTCGATATTTCGGCATGATTCCGATTAAGCATTATAACTTTACTTATTTTCTCATGCTTAGGAATTATCTAAGCATGGTTTTACCCTACTTAACATCCAAAAGAAATTTGGGAAGAAATCACTTACCCGAAGTGAAGATATCCCACTTTTTCTCGCACTTTCTCTCTCTAACTTCCTCCTTTTCTTTCTCCTCAAGGCTAAAACGTGGTGGGGGTGAAAAAATGCTCAAATGGTGCTGGGTTTGAGTGCTTTGGTCGTTCACCCCATGCCCCCTATTTATACTTTTTGATTTTTCATCAAATTGGATTTTACCCCCCCTTGCTTGAGGTATTAAATTGTAAATGTATTTTTTTCTAATTTCCAAAACGTGCTTTGAGCCATGTGCAGCCACCCTAGCTAATTTTCACGCCTCCCCTATGGCAGCCCTATTTTTTATAATTTTTTGATTTATTAAATCAATTATTTTAGGCTAATTCAATCTTAGCCATTGATTTTTGATAATGATGGATTTGGACCATTGGATTTGGCCCCAAAAGTCAAAGCTCCAGCAGCCATAGCAGCTTTTCATTAATTATTTATCATTTAATTAATTAAAATTAATCCAAAGTCAAATACTAATTAATGAAAAAGTAAAGCTACTTTTTGATCTTCAAATGACGTTTAATCTTGACCCTTAATTCATGATTTTTGATCAACTTGGACCACTCATCATGTTCATCATCATATTTTGGTCATCCATAAAAAATTTCATCTCAATCCGATGTCCGGATTGCAAGATATGAATTTTTCTTCATTTTACTTCAAAAATCCATCAAAATTCCGAAAATATTAAATAAATCAAAAAGTTGCTATTTTGTCCTTTTGTGGGAAGCTTCCTTTTTCGTCTTTTATGATTAAGTTAATCCAAAGTGATTAACTTAACATATTTCTTAATCCCACATTACTATTCACGTTTCACTATTCACATGTACTATTCATCCGAATTTCATAATTAATCATTTCAACATCTATTCTCACATAATTTCATATTTCATGAATACATATGTATATATTTCGTTAATATATTACCTAGGGTTTACAACCCTAGGGTTTCATATATGTGTCTAAGATCGGGGTTTCACAATCACATAGTCTTTAGTGGCAAAAGACATGGAAATGTATATTTGGTTTGTCTTGATGAACTTGATGGAAAATATCTTATAGCCATTGAAAATGATCCATGGGTACGGAATAAAAGGCTTGGACATATAAATATGTCAAATATTAAGACTTTGTGGAAAAAGAGCCTAGTGGAAGGATTGCCAAAGCTTAAATATGACAAAGACAAAATCTGCAAAGCATGTCGATTATTCAAGCAACCCAAAATGCCATTTTCCACCAAAAAGAAAATTCAACAACTAGGCCACTTAAACTACTACATATGGATCTTTACGGGCCATCTGACATTTTAACTCTTGGTTAGAAAAAGTATGTATTTGTCATAGTTGATGATTTTGCAAGATTTACATGGATAATACTTTTAGCTAGCAAAGATGAAGCCTTCTCGATGTTTGTTACTTTCTCAAATTTGGTGCAAAATTAAAAGCAAAACACAATCATATCCATTATAAGTGATCATGGTGGTGAATTTGGAAATAAATGGTTTATAAAATTTTGCAATGAGAAAGGAATTCACTATACAATTTCTGCACCAAGAACTCCCCAACAAAATGAGGTAGTTGAAAGGAAAAATAGAACAATGCAAGAGATGACTAGAACTATGCTAAACGAAAGTAAATTATCCAAAAGATTTTGGGGTGAAGCTGTAAGTACAACATGCCATGTACTTAATCGAGTTACCATTAGAGCAATCTTGAAAATGACTCCATATGAACTATGGAAGCGAAGAAAACCAAACATTTCATATTTCCATGCTTTTGGATGTACTTGTTATATGCTAAATAATGGAAAATCAAACTTAGAAAAGTTAGATGCCAAAAGTGATGAAGCAATATTTCGTGGATATTCATCAAATAGCAAAGCATAAAGAGTTTTTAACAAAAGCAATCAAATAGTAGAATAATCAATACATGTTGTATTTGATGAATTTAATCCAAATCCCAAAAAGGAGGATGAGTTAAGTAATGCAGATGAAACATTAAAGAATCCAGAAAGGGAACAACTAGAACAACAAGGAGAAGACGAAACAAAGCAAGAAAATTCTACAGATGAAAGGGTAAGTGAAGGTAATAATTCATATAAACCTCTCATGAATTTAAAATTCAAAAATGACCATCCAATTGAACAAGTTATTGGCAATATACATGAAGGAGTAAGAACTAGAAGGTCAAGACATAATGTTTGTGGAGACTTTGCTTTTGTCTCTAAAATAGAACCAAACTCTATTGATCAAGCTCTTAATGATGAAAATTGGATCACTACGATGCAGGAAGAGCTAAATCAGTTTGAAAGAAATAAAGTATGACACCTAGTTCTTAGACCCAAGGATTGCACTGTTATTGGTACCAAATGGGTTTTTAGGAACAAATTAGACGAAAGTGGACTAGTAGTAAGAAATAAGGCCAGACTTGTAGCCAAAGGATATTCCCAAGAAGAAGGAATTGATTTTGAGGAATCAATGCTCCTGTGGCTAGATTAAAGGTCATACATATCCTACTAGCTTTTGCTTCTCACATGGAATTTAGATTGTTACGCATGGATATGAAAAGTGCATTTTTGAATGGATACTTAAACGAGGAAGTATATGTTGAACAATCTCCCGGATTTGAAGAGAAGGATCAATCAAAATTCATTTTCAAGTTAACCAAAACATTATATATACTTAAATAAGCTCCAAGAGCTTGGTATGAAAGGTTAAGCAAGTTTTTGATTGATCATGACTTTCAAAAAGGAAAAGTTGATACGACATTATTCATCAAATATAATGGTGAAAATATATTAATTGTTCAAATTTTTGTGGATGATATCATATTCGGTGCTACTAATGAAACTCTGTGTTAAGAATTTTTTGAGATTATGCAGAGTGAATTCAAAATAAGCATGATGGGCGAGTTAAACTTCTTCCTTGGACAGCAAATTAAGCAACTAGCCGAAGGAATTTTTATAAACCAGTCCAAATACGTCAAGGAAATGCTCAAGAAGTTTGGAATGTAAAATAGCAAAGGAGAAAACACGCCCATGAGTTCCACCATCAAAATCGATAAGGATGAAAAAGGTAAAACTGTTGAATAAAAGTTGTATAGAAGCATGATAGGATGTTTACTGTATTTGACTGCTTATCGACTTGATATTCTGTTTAGTGTTTGCGTATGTTCAAGATTTCAATCATGTCCTAAAGAGTCACATCTAATAGCTGTAAAAATAATTTTCAGATATTTAATCAATACTACTAATCTAGGATTATGGTATCCAAAGGGTTCAACATTTGATCTAATTGGCTACTCGGAAGCGGATTTTTTCGGTTACAAAGTAGACAGAAAAAGTACTAGTGGAACATGTTAGTTTCTTAGAAATATAATGGTTTCATGGTTTTCAAGAAAACAAACTAGTGTTGCTCTATCTACTGTGGAAGCCGAATATATTGCCTTCGGGAGCTGTTGTGCCCAACTACTTTGGATGAGACAACAACTTAAAGATTTTGATATTGATTATAAAGATATACCAATTAGATGTGATAATACCATTGCAATTTATTTAACAAAAAATCTTGTGTTGCATTCTAGAACTAAGCATATAGATGTGAGACATCATTTTATTAGGGAACATGTTGAAAATCATGATATTTGTTTAGAATATGTTAAAACCGAGGACCAAATTACAGACATTTTCACCAAACCATTGGCAAAAGAATCATTTTACAAAATTAGAAATGATATGGGTATGATTGACATTGATTAGAAATGTGAAATGTTAAATTAAATAGGGGAGAAAATTAGAAAGCATATAGAAGCCCAAGTCGATGGAGCCAAGTCGACTCCGGCGCAACAATTCGTCTGCCTCGTCTAAAAGGGCGGGAGACGGCTCCCTTCTTCTCTATTCTCCCTCATTTTTCTCTCAAACTCTCTCAAGCTATCACTCTCTCTCCTTCCAAAATCCCTTGAGAATCAACAATTTGTATTTGCTCCATCTAGATCCCATCACCCCGAATCCATGGCATCTAAAGCCGTTTCCAAACATACAAAATCTCAGTTTCGAGGTCGTCTCAATCTCACACAGGCAACGAACTCCATCCAAACGGGTCCGGGAAGAGACCACAACATCCTCAGGGCGACGGGTACGGTTCCAAGCAGGTAACCCCTCCACCTTAGCTCCCAGAGAAGAGCAAATTGAGGAATCGAGCAATGGCTCCGATATGGGTGGAAAGAGGAAAGGCACACCCACTCAGAGAGGCCAAGTTCTAAAAATGCCCACCGATTATTTTAGAACTGAACGGCAACACAGTCAGTTCTACTAGCGTTTTTACGAAAGAAAGATATTTGTTCAAAAAATCATTGATTTTAAGTTCCTAAATGAATATGAGTTCGGGATAGAGGAGTTATTGGACTATTAAGGATGGACTGGGCTACTTAAAGAAGATGATAAAGTCTATCCCGACCTGACCCGACTATTCTACTATCTTTGGAATCAGGAATATCTCAACACGTATGTAAAGGGGGTTGAGATAAATTTGGAAATTGGGCATGAAATCAGCAAGTCCACTGCCATTAGTCGAATTGCCAACATTTTGGGGGTGCCAAGAGACAATGAGCCTATTCCAGAAGGATTGTCACTCACACAGATGTACAATCAACTCACAAACAGTAACAAGTACCATCTGGAGATTAAGTTTTTGCAGTATATGGACTTATCTCCTAGGCTATGGGTTCTCAGGTTACTCATTGCACATTGCATTTATCTAAAGGCGGGGGCCGAAATCAGTTGAACCCATAAGAAGCCGAAATCTTATAGAAAGTTTCCAACAAAGTCAAAGTCAGTGCGGCGCCCCAGCCCGAGCGTCACATCCTTACCTCAGGATCTATCGATTGGAAAATGTGAATCAGGATTGTTGCCCTGATCACACGGCGGGTTCTTATTGGATATTCATCCACTTAATCCTAATTCCTTAGGATTTTATATCATTTATACATTCAATTTCCATCAAATGCCATTTTAGGCCATTATATCATTTGAGAATTTCACATCTCATCTCATAATCTTCATACTTAATCATATCATGATATTTCATGCCTTAGCATTTACCCATAAAAAATTTTCGCCAATCCATGGGCATAAAACATAACATAATCTTTTTACAACATTGAATAACAATTCAATTGTTAACATTCATATAACCATTCAACCCTTAGGTTCATATTTAGGTACTCATGGAAATTCATACATCCTTGAATCTCCACCTGTGCTCCTTGCCTCCTTCCTTCTTTCACCTGTCTATGGGTTTGGAAAATAAAACGTGAGTTGAGATTCAACTCAATAAGTAAGCTGTATATTTTTTAGGCAAATTCATTTTTTGAAGGCAACATTCTTTAAAAGCATTTCTCTCTATTCAGTAGAGACACTAAGCGAGTAATCAACTACCTATGGATCAGAAACTTTTTCATAAACCTTTCATAAACCATTCAAGAAAATCATTCATGAAAACCATTCATATAAACCATTCGTAAATCCTAGTTTTTAGGCATTTCATAAACATTGGATGTGCAAATTCATCATTTCCAATCATGACATTATCCTTCATGTGACGGTACGCTAGTACGGGGAACATTCTTTCATAGCATGATCCTTTCCATCCTTGGCGCCGGACTTTCCGACTTGGCAACGTCAAGGGGGACCCCTTGTCCACTTACTACCTCGACTAGCCTACCTCGCCGGTCCTTTCCGACTTGACAACGTCAAGGGGGACTCATTGTCCACTTACTACCTTTAGTCACCCCGGCATTATATACCTCTTACACATGATATCTTACCAATCTCATATAGAGAATTATTTGCACTATCCCTTTTTAAACATTGTTTCAATGAAACATCGTTTAAATTCTTGTTTCATCACATTTCATACATAATTGCGAAACAGTAAGCAAAGCACTTGAAATAACATTTCAATACACATTTAGACAAGGAATGGCCATCCTTAAATACCTTGTAATGAAAACCAAAATTATTTAGGAAATTTGCTTGCTTACCTTGCTTGCTTAGCTTTCTGTTTCGCTTATCCCTTTACCTTTGCCTATACATATAAGAATGACATAGCATTCATATACTTTCTTTTGCTTGCATTCAACTTAGTTTTCCAACCCATTTCCATTAACATTCATAACCTACTTGAATTCCAAGTCGGGTGTACATGCACATCATAACTTATGCATCATACCATTCATTTCACTATATGCTTAATACCCATATTTAGGGTATCATTCACATATATCATTACTCATTCATTAACCATTCATTAGACATCATATGGAAGTTTATTACTTCCACTTATCATTTTTCACATATTTTTCAGGATTTACACGTTGTGCTCACTCTTAAGCACTTAGTGGATGTCCTAAACTTCATATATTAATCTCAAAATTTCAGATTATCCAAACAGCAACATCATCCACGTGTTTCATCATATTTTCATGAATTTTTGCATTTTTAACATGTGAAACCCAGACAATATACGTGTCATTTCGAATTGTAAACCCTAGATTCTTTTGTAATTATTTTAATGATAAATAAAAATCATGAATTATATTTATGAATATGTGTATTGGAGGTTAAAATAATGCAATTAAGAATTTAACCCACGTGAATAGTGCATGTGAATAGTAATTGGAGATTAAGACACGTGATTAAGAGTTAATCACTTGGATTAACCTAATCACAAAAAGATGAAAAAGGGATTTAATTACTACAAGACGAAATAGCAATTATTTTTGTTATTTTAATCCAAATTTGGATTTTAGTGAAAAATAAAGAAAAATTTATAATTTGCAATCCGGGCGTCGGATTTCGATGAAATTTTTTATGGATGGTTAAAAATTCATGATGAACATAATGAATGGGTTAATATGTGATAAAAATCACAAATCAAGGGTCAAGATGAAATGCCAAATGATGATAAAAAAGTAATTTATCTTTTTCATAAATGTTACTTTTGACTTTTTATTTAAATAGATCATTAAAAAAATAAAAAATTAATTAAAACAGCAGCTACAGTAGGGGCATGGCAGGGGGTGGTTGAGCTTTGACCAAAAATCAATGGTCTAAAATCATCATCATCATAAACCAACGGCTAAGATTTATTTAACTTAAAATAATTAATTTTAAAAATTATAATGATAATAAATAAAATAGGGCAGCATAGGGGGTTGGATCAGGCCTAGGGTGGCTGATTTTGGCTCAATGAATTTTTAGAAATTATAAAAAAATACATTTTTATAATTAAATACCTCAAGCTAGGGAGGGTTAAAATCTAATTTGTGAAAAATCAAACCATATAAAAAGGGGGCAGGGGTGGATGTCCAAGAGCACAAAATCCCAGCTCCACTTGAGCAATCCCAGCTCCCAAAACCCTCCCACACATCCAAGGAAGAAGAAGAGGAAGTTAGAGAGAGAAAGTGTAAGAAAAAAGGGATATTTCCATTTTGGGTAAGTGATTTCTATCCAAAAAAATTTTGGATGTTAAGTAGGGTAAAACCATGCTTAGATAATACCTAAGCATGAGAAAATAAGTATAGTTATAATGCTTAATTGGAATTATGCCAAAACATCAAAAATTTGGAGCAAAGATAAAACATTCGGGAAGATAGCATATGATATGTGTAAATAATGCTCCAAAATTGATAAATGATTATTTGGGATGTATGATTATGATAAATATGATATGGAAATGATGATATATTAATTCCATGATTTTTAGAATTAAGGATTATGCTTAAGTGAATTTATGTTGATTTTTAGTATATGGAGAAAGTGATTTATTTAGCCAAGTAAATAATGATAAATTCAAAATTTATGAATTTTCCCATGATATACTAAACATAAGATATGTCATGGTATTTTTTATTTTTGGAACCCATGAACAGTAACCCACGTTACTGTTAACAGTAACCTCGGATGAACAGTAATTTGCTACAGTATTTTTGAGAAAATTTGAGATTAATATTTAAACATAAGGATGAAAATCTTGAAGAATTTATGGATAAAAATATCGCTATAAAGAAATAATGCCTAAATATTATAAAGCATTCATGGGAAGCAGCTTGAATAGAAGAAATGAAATATCCTTTTTTCTTGAATAGTAAAAGGAAAAGAAAAGGTCGAGGACACCCACTAAGAAAGTAAGCAAGTTATATATTTCACAAATTATTTCCAAAATGCTTGAAATTATTTGCAAGTTGCTTTATGAAATTTATTTAAGGTTGGCCATACCTATAACTGCTTTACATGAATTGAAGTACGTTTGTTAAATTATTTATTAAATGCTTTTTATGAAATTATTTATGATTTATAAACGTCATTCTGACATGTGTATGTAAATGAGCATGTGCACGAGGAATAGACCATAGTTGAGGTAGTAAGCGGACCGGATGTCCCCCTCTCTATCGCCAAGTCGCTTATACAAGCCCAGGCAGGCGGCGACCTCCTTGAGATGGGAGCATGTATGGGATGGGCGCCTAGCTAGCGTCGCATCTAAAGGAATGTCATGAATGCTATAAATGCATTGCATTTTATGAAATGCATGAAAATGATTGAAAAATTATGTATGGCTTACTTACTGAGTATTATTACTCACCCATGCTTTTTCAACAACAGACAGGAACTGATAATGAAGGCAACATGCAAAATGATATGTAGTTTTTGATAAAAATATTGTATATGTAAATTTTTATGTAAAGACAATGTTGAAAATTTTGAGATGGAAAAGAATATCTTTTCAATGATGATGTTTTATGAATAGGTTGTGATTATCATTGTGATATATGAAATATACTTCATGTTGGATGAAATATGGAAATTTCCATGTATTGATGATATATATATAAAAAAATCTCATCGTGTGATCTGGGCAACAATCCTAAGCACGTTTACCAATCAAAAATGGTCCCGGAGTAAGACTTCTAGGCACCCTGGTTCAGGGCGCCACAAAAGTTGGTATCAGAGCATGGATTGGTAAATAGGCAGAAAAGGAAAGAAATGATCAAGCTAGAATACATGAAATCATGATTATGAATGATTTATTTATTTTTGATGGTGAATATGTAGATGGCAGATAGAGGGAAGGCTCCACTAAGTGCAAGGGAACTATAAGAAGAGCAGGAACGGGAATGGGCTCAGGAGAGAGTTAATAGATGGTTAGCCTCCCAAGAAGGACTAACCATACAACCCCAGTTCCCACTAGTTACCAGGCACTTCCACACATTAGGGGACCAGAGGCATGTCGCCCAATATTCCCCAGCCATCCACCAGGATTTCCGGTATTATCTGAAATCCACCAGGCAGAATCCTCTAGCTGGGCACTTGCACCCTCAGATTCTCCAGAATATACCCCAGCTAGTCCACTGCTTAGGCCATCAGTGGTTACTGATTGGGTCACTGAGGAGGACCTAGAAAGATATTGGCGAAGAAGAGCTACCCCAGTCCCACCTAATCCAGGGCCATGGAATAGATTTGATACAGGATTTATTCAGTTCCGACATGGAACACCATTGGCCCAGATTGACCACCGGGAAAGAGAGGTTGCCCAGGAATGCTGGGAAGCTCTAGCCAGGGGAGAGGAAGTAATGGAGCAACCCCCTTCGAAACAGCCTGGTGAGGTCATCCTACGGGTCATAGAGTTAGAGGTTATGCCCGAATCCTCACCTCCCGCTCCTCCAGCAAATGATGATGAAGACCCCATAGAATGGTCCGATGGTGAAGAAGAGGAGAACGAGAACCTAGGACCACAAGACTGGTCTGATACTAGTACGGTCACTGAGGAACCCACACGGGTACCTTTTAGTCTCAGAAGGTTCCTGAGGCTAAGGAGAAGGGGACAACAAATGGGATGGGGATCAGGAAGACACAGCCACAACCACTGCTAAGACAGTTTATTTTTTAAAATAGGTACATAAGGCTAAGTTATCCTATGTACAAAAGTTTGACTGATTTATAAATGGTTTGCTGATAATTTATGATAGTATATGTGAATTATGTGATCATGTGATTATGTGTTGAAATTTATCATGATGAATATTGATGTTATACTAATGAATATTTTATGAAGTTGAAAATGCCGCTCACCAGAGCTAAAGCAAGAGCCAACAAAGGAAAGGTCCCAATGGAGGAATCTGTTGATCAAGCAAAGGGCGAAGCCAGTAAAAGAATGTATAAAGCAGAATCTGAGGAACAAACCTGTAGGACCTGCCCACGGCGAGAGGAAAGCCCTAGACCTCAAGCAGAGGTCAATATAGAAGAGAGAATTGCTGCGGCCATTGAGAAAGCTAGGCAGCAATGGACAGCTCAGGCTGCTGGTTTATTACAGAAAATGAGGAACCAGCAGGCCCCACCATCAAGGTTATCAATGCCTTTCTTGCCCAGTGTCCGCCCAAGTTTGCAGGGGAACCAGACCCCCTTATTACAGAGCAATGGATTACAGAAATCAAGAAATTATTCAGGATATTGCCCAGCAATAATTAACAAAAAGTGTTATGCGCTACCCACCTGCTGATAAAGGATGCTTATGAATGGTGGAAAACGCTGATGGTTACTATGCCACATCCGAAGCAAGTTACGTAGCATGAGTTTTTGGAGGAATTTAATAAAGAATATCTCCTTGTAGGGCTACAGAGCCAGAGGGTGATAGAATTTGAAAAACTTTACCAAGGCAGGATGACAGTCACGAAATATGTCACAAAGTTCAACGCCTTGGTAAGATACGTGTCGTGGATCGCCAATGTGCCAAAGAATAAGGCACAAAGATTCCAGAGGGGATTGAGACCCTAGTTAAGAGAGGGGTAGCCCCATTGTTAATAAAGGACTATGCCTCTAGCATTGAGAGGGCTAGGGCATTGGAGATGGAGTCAATGAGGACTCAGGAGCTTAGGCAAGCTCAAAAACAATTCTTTATAGTCTCCAAGGAAGGTGAGGCTAATAAAGGGAAAAGGGGAATCGCAGGGAAAAAGAAAATCGGCGACAAGGCAAAGAGCACCCCAACTTGCAGAACTTACCACAAACGCCATTCAGGCGAATGTTTATAAGGAACGGGGAAATGCTACAAATGTGGCCAAGCTGGTTATGTGGCCCGGGACTGCGGGACCGACGAAGCCAAAATAATAAAGTGCTTCAATTGTGGTCAAGTTGGACACATTTCACCCAACTGTCCAAATAAGCCACAAGGAGCACCACCCCGAGGGAGGCCGGCCCAGCAAAAGGTCCTCACCATTGCCAATCGGCCCGGTACTGCTGCCAACCCAGTGCATGTCCAAGCCCTCACCCGAACAGAATCACAAGAGATGGAGGAGAAAGTGATTACAGGTATGATTTATATTTTAGGAAATTCTGCAGTAGCTTTATTTGATTCTGGAGCTACTCATTTATTTATATCATACCAATTCGTAATCACACATGCACTTCGGGTAGAAGAAACCAGTAGTACTATACATGTAAATCCCTAGTATATAGATTGGCAAGTATAAATCAAATTTGAAAGGCATGTCCTATCAGGATAGGAACAAAAATATTTGAAGCTGATCTCATCCTATTACCAATGACAGAGTTTAATGTCATATTAGGGATGGATTGGCGAAGTCAATGGGGTGCGACAGTCGATTGTAGAAATAAAAAGGTGCAATTTGAAGCACCAAAAGATGAAATAGAGATCAGTAAAATAAGATAGCCAGAAAATACAATAAGGATGGTATCAGCTATGAAAGCAGCTAAGCTGATACGCCAATAATGTACAGCCTATCTGGTCTCTATAAACACAATAAAAAGAGATGGGGTACCCATGGAACAAATTCCAAAGGTAAAAGAATTTTCAGATATTTTTCCAAAAGAGCTATGTAGTTTACCACCGGAAAGAGAAATGGATATGGAAAAAGAAATTATCCCAGGGACAGCTCCAATATCTAAGGCCCCATATAGAATGGCACCAGCCGAATTGGTTGAGTTGAAAGTACAAATCCAAGATTTATTGGATAAAGGGTTTATTAGACCTAGTGCATCACCTTGGGGAGCTCCAGTACTATTTGTACGGAAAAAGGATGAGAGTTTGGGACTCTGTATTGATTATAGAGAATTGAATAAGGTAACAGTAAAAAATAAGTACCCACTCCCAAGAATAGATGATCTTTTTGATCAGTTAAAAGGAGGTTCGACATTTTCAAAGATTGATTTACAGTCAGGATACCACCAGTTGAGGATATGTCCAAAGGACATCCATAAAACAACATTCGAAACAAGATATGGGCATTATGAATTCTTAGTCATGCCATTTGGACTAACGAATGCCCCAGCTGTGTTCATGGATATGACGAACAGAATTTTTTGAGAATTTTTGGATCAATTTGTGATGGTATTCATTGATGATATATTGATTTATTCAAAAATAGAAGAAGAACATGAGAAACAGTTGAGGATAGTATTGGAAATTTTCCGAAGGGAGAAATTATATGCTAAATTCAAGAAATGTGAATTTTGGTTGAAACAGGTTGTGGCGCCCCAAACCGAGACGTCACTTCCTTACATCAAGACCTTATTGATTGGTAAATATGAATCAGGATTGTTGCCCTGATCACGCGGTAGGATTTTAATTGGAACTCGTCCAAAATTTTTTTTACATTTCTTCATTCATCGTCATTTCATTTATAACATAAGCAATGGTACACTTGTATTCACTTGTACAAATCCTTTATAACTTCTCAACATGCACTTATACATTAAAGGTCCTCTTGACCTAATCATGACATTTCCATTGCATACATACATATAATCAATCATTAGTTCACCTAGAACTCAGAACTTTAAACAAGTTCAATATATATCAACATACCTGAAAACTTCCATTCATAGCATTCCACTCATCATGGCTAATCCTTTTAGCCCACCTGGGTACTACTTCGTACCTTCCTTCGTTGCTTAGGTCCATTGACCCCTTGAGTTTCCCGGTACCTGTCTAAGGTTTGAGAAAACAAAACGTGAGTGACAACTCAGTAAGCAAGCATTTTATGTTTGAAGGGCAAGACTTCCTTTAAAACCTTTTTCTTAAACATCTTGAACACTTTTTTCCTGAAGACATTCATATGTCCCAAAACATTATCATGAAATCCTTTGTTCATGAGCACAATTCTATGTCCTTGAACATTTTCATAAAACATTCATTCTTAAAATCATTTACAAGACACGTCCGAGCTTGTTAAAGCAAAACATACATGTTTTACCCTTTATAATTAATTCCTTTTTGTCTTGAGTGAACATTTTCAATGTTCCAAGACCTTTACATAAAACCATCTTTTGCTAGTGGACGTCTTACGTCCAAAACATTTTCTCATAATTCCTTTGTCAAAGGAGGACATTCTCATGTCCTAAAACATCATTCACATAAGTCTTTCTTGGCAAAGGACATTTTTATGTCTAAAAATATTTTTCATCATAAAATCCTTTAGCCAAGAGACATTTAATGTCTCAAAATATTTTTCACATAGCTTCCTTTGGCAATGGACATTCATATGTCCTAAAACACCTTTCATTAAAACACTTTGGCATTGGACATTTTCATGTCCATAAACACTTTTCATTTAGGCTCTTTAATAATGGACATTCTTATGTCCAAAAATAAGTTTGACATAAATCATTTTCATAATCCCCGTCTTGGGGCTTGTTTATAACAAACAAGGCATATAAGATACATAAACCATTTCCATAAATGCATTTGCATAAAAATATTTCCTTTAATTCCTATTATTTACACTTTTGTGTAAAACACCATATTTTTAGGGTAATCATTTCATAAAAATCCCTTTAAGATAACTTTCATAAAAACATACTTTTATGTCCCAATCTTTGGGCTTTTCAAAAGCAAAACATAAGCAAACGCATTTCTCTTCATCCAGTAGTGACACTTAGCAAGTGATCATGCTACCTTTTGGAAGAGAATCCTTAACAGCACGCTAGCCAGGCGGCTGTTCCTTTATCCTGCTCCCATCTCAGGGAGGGCGTCACTGACACTCCTGTCATCCCTTAGCGACTTGGCCTTATGTAAAGTGGGCCTCGGTCATCCCAACCGTACTCTACAATCGGCCTATTCCTTGGACTGGTGCACCGTACATCATCATGACGGACCGCAGTCCGTTTGGTTTAAAGTATTACAGATCGCAGCCCGTATCCTTTAAAACTGGGATCACAGACCTCAGTCTGCATCCATAACTCAAAAACATCACAAACCGAAGTCTGTGTCTTTAAAAAAATCATTTTCAAAAACACATCACAGACCGCAGTCCGTGTCAACTTGTAAAGCGAGCGCACCTACTTTAAACAAGTTTTCATTTGAAATCTAATTTTAGGATGACCTTCCTTAAATTTTTTCGAAAATATTTTAGTAAAACATTTTGATAAACATTTGAAATGTTTGAGAAACAATACATCTTAAAAACCCTTATAATAAAAGAATTTTAAGACTTTTGGATTTCCAAAAATAAACCATATATTTCTCTAATATTTTCTTGGTTTCCATTTGAGGGCCTTTTGCTTACAAAAGTTATGCAATTATACCATCTCCTTCTCCATAACCTAAAAATTAAATTATTGTCCACATATTTATTATACTATTTTTACATAAAGGGCTTGCATAATCTCTTGCATACCATTTAGCAACCCAAAATCAAACCATTTTATGAAATCAACATAGGAGGTTGGTCATCCTTAAATCCCCTTCAACAACATTCGTATAAATAGTTTTCAAGATATTTTCAACATAGATTTCCTTATCTAAAGGAAATCAAAACTTTTTGAAATAAATCAATTCCCCTTTTCCTTTTTCTTCCATAAACATAATTGTTTACCACAAATTATTGTTGAAATAACTCAAAACTTATTTACAAACAATACTTTGTGAAAAAGGGTAAAATTTTCTTTTTCTTATTAAATACTTTTGAAACAACATCATAAAGAAATTGCTTGCTTATAAGCAAATTCTTAAAAACTATCAACATAAAACGTGAAATCCTTTGAAAACATTATCATGGAGAACTTGCTTACTCATAAGCAAATTTCTCAATCCATTAACATAAAGCATTTCCAATCCAAGGCAACACTTGTGATAAGTTCTTTATCTTAAAATCATTGCTTGCTTCCCATGAAACAAACCTTGAGGCTTTTCATTAAAGCCATCATTTTCCAAAACTTGTGGCTTTGCAATACAACCTTCATTTTCAAAACTTGTGCTTGCCCATTCGTCAAAACATAATCATAAACATTTCATTCACATATCATCATATAGAAAGAAAACATTATTTTAGAAAGTTTGCTTGCTTACCTGAGATTGCCATAATCCCTTTCCTTCTATTATTTTCTTTGCTTTTGCCTAAATAAATGAAAATCACATTTCATTTATTTGCATCGTCTTCAAATACTTATATTCCTTAGGTTTTCCAAACTACATAAGTTCATCTAACTTAACCCACTTGTCATTCAAGTCGGGTATTCATACTTAGCAACATAGCCTATACATATCAATCATCCGTTCATTCATTTTTAATACCTTTATGTAGGGTAAACTTACATACATATAATAATATTTCATTAAATCATTATTTGGAGGTTCATTACCTCTATTTATCATTTTTAACAAATTTTTCATTTTTCACACATCGGTGCTCATTTTAAGTACTTAATTACTAACTTAGACATCATATAATAATCTCAAAATTTGAGATTATCATTATTTACTTAAACAGTACCTTAATCCACATTTTTCATCATGTTTTTATGCATTTTTTCATTTTAACAACTTACATAATCCATATATCATTTATTCATACTTATCTCTTCATATACGTCCATTTCTCAACACATAAATCATGTGTTTCTTAAAATTTTCTAACACAGAAATTTGATTCCTTAATCAGCATGATAAAACACCTTAATTAGCACATAATTTAGGGTTAATTTTTTGGATTTTAATCCATTCATTATAGGGTTCCCAAAATAGCAACTTTAGAACCCATTTTTCGTCGTTTTAATGCTCTCTTTAGCAACATGGTCTAAACAGATTTTTAATCCAAATTTTCCAGCCTTAAATTATACTTTTCTTAACCCAAATTTAGGGTATTAACACATATTTGAATCCCATAATTAAATGGTTTCCATACAACAACTTTTATATATATCTTGGGTACCCTTTGCACCCCTCTTTGGACATCCCTTTGCATATCTTCAAAAAATCATATTTAGGGTAATCTTGCTTACCTCTAATAGGTTAAAACCTCATAATAACTTGTTTATATCCCATTATAAGTCAAATTCCATCACAAAAACCTGGAATGTAACATTTATCTTGATTTATTCCTTAAGCTGTCCATAATGCTGAATTCAAGTACACTGAATTCTCAAAATCTTGAATAAATATCAAATGAAGTATTTTTGATCTGAAATTTCTACCATACCTTAATATACATTAATTAACCAAAATAAATATTTTTAGCATGAAATATTTAGTATTTATATTTATTTTGGTATTTTTATTCTGCTAGATAGCAGCATCCCTTTTTAGACAGCCTGAATCACATAAATTATGGGGTATATTTATACCCATAAAAACTTAATTTTTATTTTGTTAATGTAATCTTAGATATATATTATATAACCTGTAAATGTTTCAGCCAAAAATATTTTGTATAAAAATTATTAAAAATCATTTGGTGCAGCTAATCCTGTCACCCGTTTAATCCTGTCCAGGTTAATTTTCCTGGATTTTTAATTTGCAACTTGATTATTATTTTAAGCTGAAAATTGGGTAGTTATTTAATTCCTCATCATGAGTCTTTTCAAAACTTTTTGATACTAAAAATCGTTCATTAACTATTTCTTCCATATTTTCCTTTCCAGGTCTAGATTTAATACACATGAGTGTAGATTGGATGATATGGGCTGATTAATCTCCAAATTAAACTTTATAAACAAATGTATTTAACTAAGCATATTGAATCTTTGAAAAATGTTCCTTAATAGGTCTTTTATAACTGAAAACCATGATTCCAAATCAAGAAGAAAACTTGAAAATTGGAAGGCTTAAACTCAACGGGTACTTACTCGATTTAGTTGAATCTTTGCCCCAAGATTCCCGAGCTTTTCATTCCCTTTTTCCTTCTTCTTTTCCTTCTCTTTTCTCCTTTTCCTTTCTGCTGGGGTTGTGTGAGGCTTGCTGGATTTTTGGAGAATTTTTTTTCTCCTTAGTTTCCTCTCTTTCCTCTCTCTCTCTTGCTATGGACGTCACTTGGGTTGGTTGCTGGAATTTTCTAGCAACTATGTCCCCTTTTTTATTCCATTTGAAGTCCCATAACTGTGCACTTATCCCTTGTACACTTGCTAATTTTTACCCAAGTAAAATTAGGTAATTATCTTATGATCTCAACATTCTATATCATCTAGGCAAAGCCAATGTAGTAGTCGATGCACTAAGTAGAAATATTAGCTTAGCATATCTCATCACAAAGGAAAAAGAGCTACTACAAGAATTGAGACAATTAGAATTAATTGTAAGCCCACCTAGGGTACAAGTTAGATTGTCTCAATTACAAATCCAGTCGAATCTATTTGAGCAAATTAAAATGACTCAACAAAAAAATGGGGATTTAAAAAGTTATGCGGAGAAAATGATCAAGAAAAATCCCAGCGACTATACACAAGATGACACATGGAATGTACAGATATAGGGGTCACCTGTGTATACCCAATCAAGAGAAAATAAAGGAACAAATATTGAAAGAAGCACATTTCTCTCCATTTCGATACATCCAGGTAGCACCAAGATGTATCAAGACATCAAAAGAATGTATTTGTGGAATAATATGAAGAGAGAAATTACTGAATATGTGGCTAAGTGCCTAACATGTCAAAGGGTTAAGGCTGGTCACCAAAGAACCCCTGGAAAATTACAGTCGCTGAAAATCCCAGAATGGAAATGGGATGATATTACTATGGATTTTATTGAATGGTTGCTAAGAACCCAAAATGGAAATGATGCTATATGGGTAATAGTTAATAGATTATCAAAGGTAGCACATTTTCTAGCCATCAAGAAAATTTTTACTACTGAGCGACTGACTAAGATTTATTATAAGGAGATAGTGAGACTGCATGGAGTACCTAAGTCAATAGTTTCCGATCGAGATTCCAGTTTTACATCTCAAATTTGGAAAATTTTACATCAAACCTTAGGTACACAACTGAAATTTAGTACAACATTTCATCCTCAAACTGATGGGCAGACAGAAAGGGTAAATCGAATAGTTGAGGTTATGCTGAGGATGGGCACAGTAGAATTTGGAGGCTCATGGGATGAATATTTGGCTATGGCAGAGTTTGCTTATAACAATAGTTATCAAGCAAGTATTCAAATGGCCCCATTTGAAGCTTTATATGGATGGAAATGCAGAACTCCTCTAAACTGGGATGAACTGGGAGAAAGGAAGTTAGCTCCAGACCTCTAAAAAAGAATGGCAGAAAGAGTTCAAATGATTCGCTAGTGTATACTCACAGCCCAGAGTAGGCAAAAGAGTTACACCGATTGCAAGAGAAGAGATTTAAATATCCATGTTGGGGATCACGTATTTTTCAAAGTAACGCCATTCAAAGGAGTCACCCGGTTTGAAAAGAGGGGAAAACTAAACCCAAGATATGTCGGGCCTTTTAAAGTTTTGGAAAAGATAGGCAATCTAGCCTACATAATAGCCCTGCCTCCAGTACTAAGTGTCATCCACAATGTGTTTCATATCTCCATGCTAAGGAAGTATGTTTCCGATCCTACCCATGTGTTGATAGTAGAGAATTTGCCAATCCAAGAACACTTGAACTATGAGAAAAGGCCAATCAAAATATTGGATATCAAGATCGAGAAGCTTCGGAACAGAGAGATTGAGTATGTAAAGGTACAATGGAATCGATATTAAGAATCCGAAGCCACTTGGGAGCTACGAGAAGAGGTTAAAAGGAAATATCCTCAATTGTTCAAGGAAAGATAGGTTTCAGGATGAAACCTATTGTAAGGGGGGAGGATTGTGAAACCCAGACAATATACGCGTCATTTCGAATTGTAAACCCTAGATTCTTTTGTAATTATTTTTATGATAAATAAAAATTTATGAATTATATTTATGAATATGTGTATTGGAGGTTAAAATAATGTAATTAAGAATTTAATCCACGTGAATAGTAACCGAGGATTAAGACACGTGATTAAGAGTTAATCACTTGGATTAACCTAATAAAAAAAAGACGAAAAAAGGGATTTAATCACTACAAGACGAAATAACAATTCTTTTTGTTATTTTAATCCAAATTTGGATTTTAGTGGAAAAATAAAGAAAAAATTATAATTTGCAATCCGGGCGTCGGATTTCGATGAAATTTTTTATGGATGGTTAAAAATCCATTATGAACATAATGAATGGGTTAAGATGTGATGAAAATCACAAATTAAGAGTCAAGATGAAACGTCAAATGGTGATCAAAAAGTAACTTATCTTTTTCATAAATGTTACTTTTGACTTTTTATTTAAATAAATAATTAAAAAATAAAAAAAAATAATTAAAACAGAAGCTGCAGCAGGGGCGTGGCAGGGGGGTGGTTGAGCTTTGACCAAAAATCAATGGTCTAAAATCATCATCATCATAAACCAATGGCTAAGATTTATTTAGCTTAAATTAATTAATTTTAAAAATAATAAATAATAAATAAATTAGGGCAGCATAGGGGGGATGGAGCAGGCCTAGGGTGGCTGCTCTTGGCTCAATGCATTTTCAGAAATTATAAAAAATATATTTTTATAATTAAATACCTGAAGCAAGGGGGGTAAAATCCAATTTTGTGAACAATACAACCCTATAAATAGGGGGCAGGGGTGGACGTCCAAGAGCACAAAATCCCAGCTCCATTTGAGCAATCCCAGCTCCCAAAACCCTCCCACAAGTCCAAGGAAGAAGAAGAGGAAGCTAGAGAGAGAAAGTGTGAGAAAAAGAGGGATATATCCACTTCGGGTAAGTGATTTCTATCCAAATTTCTTTTGGATGTTAAGTAGGGTAAAACCATGCTTAGATAATACCTAAGCATGAGAAAATAAGTATAGTTATAATGCTTAATTGGAATTATGCCAAAACATCGAAAATTTGGAGCAAAGATAAAACATTCGGGAAGATAGCATACGATATGTATAAATAATGCTCCAAAATTGATAAATGATGATTTGAGATGTATGATTATGATAAATATGATATTGGAATGATGATATATTAATTTCATGATTTTTGGAATTAAGGATTATGCTTAAGTGAATTTATGTTGATTTTTAGTATATGGAGAAAGTGATTTATTTAGCCAAGTAAATAATTATAAATTCAAAATTTATGAATTTTCCCATGATATACTAAACATAAGCTATGTCATGGTATTTT
Organism: Annona cherimola; assembly: GCA_030490835.1. Lineage (NCBI taxonomy): Eukaryota > Viridiplantae > Streptophyta > Magnoliopsida > Magnoliales > Annonaceae > Annona > Annona cherimola. The sequence goes on along the minus strand of CM059974.1, from coordinate 77,650,351 downwards.
TTATTTTTGGAAAAAATGCCAATTTTTGGAACCCATGAACAGTGACCCACGTTACTGTGAACAGTAACCTCAGATGAACACTAATTTGCTACAGTAAACAGTGTAATTTTGGAGAAAATTTGAGATTAATATTTAAACATAAGGATGGAATTTTTGAAGAATTTATGGATAAAAATATCCATATAAAAAAATGCCTAAATGTTATAAAACACACATGGGAAGCAGCTTGAATAGACTAAATGAAATATCCTTTTTCCTTGAATAGGAAAAGGAAAAGAAAAGGTCGAGGACACCCACTAAGAAGGTAAGCAAGTTATATATTTCACAAATTATTTCCAAAATGCTTGAAATTGTTTGCAAGTTGCTTTATGAAATTTATTTAAGGTTGGCCATACCTATAACTGCTTTACATGAACTGAAGTACGTTTGTTAAATTATTTATTAAATGCTTTTTATGAAATTGTTTATGATTTACAAATGTCATGCTGGCATGTGTATGTAAATGAGCATGTGCACGAGGAATAGGCCATAGTTGAGGTAGTAAGCGGACCGGATGTCCCCCTCTCTATCGCCAAGTCGCTTATACAGGCCCAGGCCGGCGGCGGCCTCCCTGAGATGGGAGCATTTATGGGATAGGCGCCTAGCTAGAGTCGCATCTAAAGGAATGTCATGAATGCTATGAATGCATTGCATTTTATGAAATGCATGAAAATGATTGAAAAATTATGTATGACTTGCTTACTGAGTATTATTACTCACCCATGCTTTTTCAACAACAGACAGGAAATGATGATGAAGGCAGCATGCAAAATGATATGTAGTTTTTGATAAAAATGTTGTATATGTAAATTTTTATGTAAAGACAATGATGAAAATTTTGAGATGGAAAAGAATATCTTTTCAATGATGATGTTTTATGAACAGGTTGTGATTATCACTGTGATATATGAAATATACTTCATGTTGGATGAATGATGGAAATTTCCATGTATTGATGATATATATATATATATATATAAAATCCTACCGTGTAATCAGGGCAACAATCCTGAGTCACATTTACCAATAAAAAAAGGTCCCGGAATAAGGCTTCCAGGCACCCCGGTTCGGGGCGCCACATAACAACTCACATGAACCATTCATCAGTTATTCATACTATATCTCTCTATATATGTCCATTTCACAACACAAAAATCATGTGTTTCTTAAAATATTTCAACACAACAACTTGTGTCCTTAATTAGCATGATTAAGCCCCTTAATTAACCTATAATTTAGGGTATAATTTTTGGATTTTAATCCATTCATCTTAGGGTTCCAAAATAGCAACTTTTGGACCCGTTTTTCATCCTTTCAACATCTATTTTGACACTTAAATCATAACAGATTTTTAATCACTTAATTCCAGAAATTAATCATGCTTTTCTTAACCAAAATTTAGGTTATTAACACATATTTAAAATCCAAAATTCGTTTCATTTCATAACAGCAACTTCCATACATGTTTTGGGTATCCGTTTGACCCGTTTTGACGTGTCCAAACATATGTCCTTAAAATCAGATTTAGGGCTAATCTTTTCGAACCCTTATGGACACTCAAAGTACCTTAAACATGGGGTATTTTACCCTCCATAACATCCATAATTCGTTTGGGCTATTTCATGTATCATTTTTAACATATAAATATGAAAATCGTGTAATACTTCTAACCCTAATTCATATCCTTTCTAAAATTCATAACTTAAGCCCAAATCAACATATGTAATTCATTAAATCATGAATAATCATGTAATCATGTTTAATCATCAAAACATCAACATCTTATGGGGGTTTAAGGAAATTTCATTCATGATTATCAACCCATAATCAAGGGGTATACTTACTTGAAATTGAATCAACTTGGACTCCATTTTTCCTAGCTTAGTTTCTCTTCTTTCTTCCCATTTTTCTTTCTCTTTTCCTCCTCCTTTCCTCCCCCTCAAGATGCTGGAAAATGGGGACTGCACTGCCTTGCTTTGGGAATTTTTTTCCCATTTGATTTTTCTCTTTCTCTCTCCTATCCATATGGACGGTCACCCTTAGTGTAGCTGGATTTTCCAGCTTTGTGGGACCAACTTGCCACATCATTTAGCAGATAATTAATGTGTATTTATCCTCTATTGCTGACATGGCAAAATATGGTCCATTTAAATTAGATATTTATCTTATAAAAAATCATCAAAATCCATACATTAATGGACACAAATCTGCCCACATAATGCAAATGTCCCCTTGCAGCAGCCTTTGCATGATTTTCCACCTAATTTTCACTTTAATTAATGTCTAATTAACCACCCTATCTAATAGGCTACTTAGGGGTCAAATTAGCTATTAAAAAATCATAAAAGAATCACAAAGCTACTTGGACGTGCACCTTTTCACCGTTCCATGTTGCTGTCCATTTTTCCAACGTCACATGTGCTTTGGATTTTTGTCATTTTGTGCCAAAAAAATATGAATTTAATTAATTTCACTAACCAGCCTTGTCATTTAGCTCATTTAAATCGATAATTTGCATTTTTAAAAAATCATAAAAAATCCCACAAAGCAGCTTGATTGAACATCACTCCTTAGCTACATGATCGATTTTCCACCTTAATTTTGTCAATATTTTCATAATCGGATCTTTCCATATGATTAAGCACAAAATTATGTGCTTACCTTTCAATTTTCATCTTAATCCACCTTCCCGGCGTTGAATTATGGATTTTCTAGCAATTGCCTCCTTTAATCCATAATTAACATCATAATCTTCATTAGTTAAACCATAATACATGAGGTTATTATACACAATATATTCACATTACATAATCCTCATGAAGCCTCTTGAATCACATTGTACCATATCGGCTTATATTGATCAATCATAATTACTTGCCCTAATTGCAATAAATCATCAATATTGCTTAGGAAAATCATTCATAATTCATCTAAATCATACATGATTCATATGTATATGCCAAATGCATATACATAAGCCTTACTTGGGTCCGGGTATCACAATCCTCCCTCCCTTATAACAGGTTTCGTCCCGAAATCGTCTATACTTTAAACAGTTGGGGTATTTCCTTTCTACTTCTTGCTTTTAGCTCCCATGTAGCTTCGCTTTCGGAATACCGGTTCCTTTGAACCTCAACATATTTAATTTTTTCTATTCCGAAGCTTTTATACTTTATGATCTAGGATCCTTATCCTAATCAATCATATCATCCATACTTAGTTAACCTTAGGTAACTTGCATAGAGGGAATTGCACCTGTATTATTTTGTTGGTTTCCTCTACAGGTAGTGCATGTGTGGTTACATATTGGCAAGTTATGACTAAATAATTATCATCAAAATCAAACAAAGTCATTGCCAAACTTTTTAAAATTTAATCCATACCTGTAACCACCTCATTCTCTTATTCTCGTGACTCCATTTGAGTTAGGGCATGCACATGTACCAGGTTCGTAGAGGTAACCTATCAGTTAGTTGCTCCAATCAGCTTTGGTTGTGCGGTTTTTCCACATCCTTGTGACATTTGTGCTTTGCCAATTCACATAATCACAATCACAATCATGTGATATTATCCATCATCATAAACATCACGACTATCATCATCATATATCATGAATTTCATCATGATAATCACATATCTAATCATCATAAAATCATATATACCTCATTATATAATTCAATCATTATACTTAGGCTTTTCCATGACTATTTACCAGTCCATGTTCTGATACCATCTTCTGTGGTATCATACCTATCCTTTCATCATCCTTCATTTTCTCCTTCCCACGCCAATTTACCAATCCTTGCTCTGATATCATTCTCTGTGGATTGGTAAAGGTGGATCAGGATTGTTACCCTGATCACGCGGCGGGTTCTTATTGGATATTCATCCACTTAATCCTAATTCCTTAGGATTTTATATCATTTATACATTCAATTTTCATCAAATGCCATTTTAGGCCATTATATGATTTGAGAATTTCACATCTCATCTCATAATCTTCATACTTAATCATATCATGACATTTTATGCCTTAGCATTTTCCCATAAAATTTTTTTGCCAACCCATGGCATAAAACATAACATAATCCTTCTACAACATTGACTAACAATTCAATTGTGAACATTCATATAACCATTCAACACATAGGTTCATATTTAGGCACTCGTGGAAATTCATACATCCTTGAATCTCCACCTATGCTCCTTGCCTCCTTCCTTCTTTCACCTGTCCATGGGTTTGGAAAATAAAACGTGAGTTGAGATTCAACTCAAAAGTAAGCGGTATATTTTTCAGGCAAATTCATTTTTTGAAGGCAATATTCTTTAAAAGCATTTCTCTCCATTTAGTAGAGACACTTAGCAAGTGATCAACTACCTGCAGAGCAGAAACTTTTTCATAAACCTTTCATAAACCATTCATGAAAATCATTCATGAAAACCATTCATGTAAACCATTTGTAAATCCCAGTTTTTGGGCATTTCATAAACATTGGATGTGCAAATTCATCATTTTCATTCATGACATTATCCTACATGTGACGGTATGCTAGCATGGGGAACATTCTTTCATAGTATGATCCTTTCCATCCTTGGCGCCGGACTTTCCGACTTGGCAACGTCAAGGGGGACCCCTTGTCCACTTACTACCTCGACTAGCCTACCTCGCTGGTCCTTTCCGACTTGGCAACGTCAAGGGGGACTCCTTGTCCACTTACTACCTCGACTAGCCTGCTTGACTTCCATTCCATGCATGACCTTTAGTCACCCCGGCATTATATACCTCTTACACATGATATCTTACCATTCTCATATAGAGAATTATTTGCACTATCCCTTTTTAAACATTGTTTCAATGAAACATCGTTTAAATTCTTATTTCATCACATTTCATACATAATTGCGAAACAGTAAGCAAAGCACTTGAAATAACATTTCAATACACATTTAGACAAGGAATGGCCATCCTTAAATACCTTGTAATGAAAACCAAAATCATTTAGGAAATTTGCTTGCTTACCTTGCTTGCTTAGCTTTCCATTTCGCTTATCCCTTTACCTTTGCCTATACATATAAGAATGACATAGCATTCATATACTTTCTTTTGCTTGCATTCAACTTAGTTTTCCAACCCATTTCCATTAACATTCATAACCTACTCGAATTCCAAGTCGGGTGTACATGCACATCATAACTTATGCATCATACCATTCATTTCACTATATGATTAATACCCATATTTAGGGTATCATTCACATATATCATTACTCATTCATTAACCATTCATTAGACATCATATGGAAGTTTATTACTTCCACTTATCATTTTTCACATATTTTTTCACGATTTACACGTTGTGCTCACTCTTAAGCACTTAGTGGATGTCCTAAACTTCATATATTAATCTCAAAATTTAAGATTATCCAAACAGAAACATCATCCACGTGTTTCATCATATTTTCATGCATTTTTTCATTTTTAACAACTCTCATGAACCATTTATCATTTATTCATACTTATCTCTCCATATATGTCCATTTCACAACACGTAAATCATGTGTTTCTTAAAATATTTTAACAAAGAAACTTGTGTCCTTAATCAGAAAGATTAAAACCCTAATTAACCTATAATTTATGTTTTAATTTTTGGATTTTAATCCATTCATCGTAGGGTTCCAAAATAACAACTTTTTGACCTGTTTTTCATCCTTTCAATGTCTCTTTTGAAACTTAAATCATAACAGATTTATAATCACTTAATTCCAGAAATTAATCATGCTTTTCTTAACCCAAATTTTGGGTATTAACACATATTTAAAATCTAAAATTCATTTCATTTCATTACCACAACTTCCATACACGTTTTGGGTATCCATTTGACCCGTTTTGACGTGTCCAAACATATGTCCTTAAAATCAGATTGAGGGATAATCTTTTCAAACCATTTTTCACACTCAAATTAACTTAAACATGGGGTATTTTACCCTCCATAACATCCACAATTCGTTTGGGATATTTCATGTATCATTTTTAACATTTAAACATGAAAATCGGGTCATACTTGTAACCCTAATTCATATCCTTTCTAAAATTCATTAAATCATGAATCATCATGTAATCATGATTAATCATCAAATCAGAAACATCTTATGGGGGTTTAAGGAAATTTCATTCATGATTATCAACTCATAATCAAGGGGTATACTTACTTGAAATTGAATCAACTTGGACTCCATTTTTCCTAGCTTGGTTGCTCTTCTTTCTTCCCATTTTTCATTCTCTTTTCCTCATCTTTTTCTCCCCCTCAAGCTGCTGGAAAATGGGGACGTGCGCTGCCTTGCTTTTGGAATTTTTTTCCCATTTAATTTTTCTCTTTCTCTCTCCTATCCATATGGACGGTCACCCTCAGTGTAGCTGAATTTTCCAGCTTTGTGGGACCCACTTGCCACATCATTTAGCAACTAATTAATGTGTATTTATCCTCTATTGCTGACATGGAAAAATATGGTCTATTTAAATTATATATTTATCTTATAAAAAATCATCAAAATCCATACATTAATGGACACAAATCTGCCCACATAATGCAACGTCCCCTTGCAGCAGCCTTTGCACGATTTTTCCACCTAATTTTCACTTTAATTAATGTCTAATTAACCACCCTAGCTAATAGGATACTTAGGGGTCAAATTTTCTGTTAAAAAATTATAAAAAAAATCACAAAACTGCTTGGACGTGCACCTTTTCACCTTTCCATGTTGCTATCCATTTTTCCAACGTCACATGTGCTTTGGATTTTTATCATTTTGTACCACAAAAATCTGAATTTAATTAATGTCACTGACCACCCTTGTCATTTAGCTCATTTAAATGCATAATTTTCATTTTTAAAAAATCAAAAAAAAATCCCATAAAGCATTTTGACCGAACATCACTCCTTAGCTGCATGTTGTTGTCCACTTGGTGGGGTCCACTTATCATTTACTTTTTGGCATTTTCTTGCCACAAAAATCAACCCAAATCTCGTCCATTATTCACCCTAGCTGCCTAGGTCATTAAAATGCACATTTTCCATTTTTTTAAAATTTGAAATCCCATACAATAGCCCCTTGATTGTCCATGTGTGGGCCACCTTTTCATGCTCCTTTTGAGCTAATCCATTAACCATTAAATCATACCATTAATCACTTGATTTTATCGTGGATTTTATCAATTAAATAAATTCATAAAATTCATGCGTAATTACCTCCTTTTCACACCTCATTTTTTCCATTAAAATATAATTAATCTCCTTACTTTAGCATAAACATAAGCTTACATTTTTGGTGCACAAAAATTAATAATATACACCAATTTTTGTGCAACCAATATCCCATCATCATTAGCTTAATCCAAGTCTCTCGTTACCTTGATCTCATAATTTTATCCGTTCATTTCAAATTTCATCTCAATTCGACTTTTCTAACTTAAGTTATGATCATTTGAAACCATCTTTGGATTTTGATGGTGATGATCAATTTTCCACCTTAATTTTATCAATATTTTCATAATCCGATATTTCCATATGATTAAGCACAAAATTATATGCCTACCTTTCAGTTTTCATCTTAATCTGCCTTCCCGGCATCAAATTATGAATTTTCTAGCAATTGCCTCCTTTAATCCATAATTAACATCATAATCTCCATTAGTTAAACCATAATAAATGAGGTAATTATCCTAAATATATTCAAATTACTTAATCCTCATTAAGCCTCTTTAATCACATTGTCCCTTATCGGTTTATATTGATCATTCATAATCACTTGCCCTAATTGCAATAAATCATCAATATTGCTTAGGAAAATCATTCATAATTCATCTAAATCATACATGATTCATATGTATATGCCAAATGCATATACATAAGCCTAACTTGGGTCCGGGTATCACAATCCTCCCTCCCTTATAATAGGTTTCGTCCCGAAATCGTCTATACTTTAAACGGTTGGAGGTATTTCCTTTCTACTTCTTGCTTTTAGCTCCCATGTAGCTTCGCTTTCGGAATACCGGTTCCTTTGAACCTCAACATATTTAATTTTTTTCTATTCCGAAGCTTTTATACTTTATGATCTAGGATCCTTATCCTAATCAATCATATCATCCATACTTAGTTAATGTGGCGCCCCGGCTTAAGGCGGGCAGAAGCCTTACTCCGGGATCGGTTCGATTTGTAAATGTGGGCAGAATTGTTGCCCTGACCACGCAGCGGGATTTGATCACATAAACATATTCATAATTTACATAAAATTACCAATCCACAATAATTTCATAACATCTTGCACACATAATTTTAAAATCCACGTCACACACATAAATTGTCATAGATCATTTCCATCACATAATGATAATTCAAAATTTCCAATCACTTGGTTCTCCATGGTTCATGTCTTCATTTCACCATTTCCGGGTACCTGTCTGCTTGTTTGAAAAACAAAACGTGAGTGCTAACTCAATAAGCAAACATTTATCATTTTCAGGCAATGTTTCAATAATCATTGCAAGGTATTTAAAACATTCTCAACATGGGTAAAACATGAATAATGTCAATGCATTAATTTAAATCACATGAATTCGTTAGAGAAATGATACACTAGCTAGGTGATCATAACTCCATCCTTCTCCCATTTCAGGGAGGGCGCCGCCGGCCATTGGCCTACTTTAACGACTTGGTCACACTTGAAGGGGGCAACTGGTCCGCTTACACCTCTAAGTGGACCTAGTAACCTTATGCACCATGAACATTTGTATAAACATGAACATAAACATGCTAACATGATTTTTCATGAGTAAGCATTTGAGTCATCATTTTTCAATATCATTTGATAAACATTATACAACCCATTTGTTAAAACATAATATTTCAAACAACGTGTTGGGATGACCACCCTTAAATCTATCACAAAAGCGATTTAAATATTCATTTGCAAAGTAATTCGAAACATTTAAATAGATATTTGAAATCATATTTTCATATTTTTGAAGAAAAATAAATTTTAGAAATTTGCTTGCTTACCTGGTCTTAATATTACTCCTCGTCAGTAACTTTTTCCTTGCTTTTGCTTATACATTGAAAATGATACACACTCATTCACATATATTCCATCATTGGTTCATTTCATTCATTTAAACATCCATATTATTTTCAAACCTCACTTTGAGATTGGTAACACTTAGCTAAATCCAATATACTTGGATTTTGAGTATTTTTCCACATAAGTCCTACGCAACATTTTATTGAAAAATATTCTCAAACTATTTTCCTAAAGATAAGGGTCATATAATCAACTTAAAATTTCTGAAATTTTACAACTCCACCCAAATTGTTTCATAAATTGTATTTTCACCCCTAGATAGGTTTTCCAAATTTACAATTTGGTACATCAATTTCTTAAAATCTTCACAAATCATTTCCAAATAAACTCAAATTTTCTGGAAATTATAATTTCCTCCAAACGGTCCTAATTTTCATCAAATTTCATTTCCGCCCTTCACTTTAAGCATATATCAACCATTTATACTAATATATCATTAAACCTCTTCATCTTTTTCAGAGTTTTGCAAAACAGCCCTCACTTTTCTAATTCCATCATATTTGATATATATATATATATATATTTTTAAATATACAAATCAGCACCTTATTTTAATTAAACAGAATTTGGAATTTAATTCAACAGTTTGGACGTCCCACTATTTCTTTTTTTCTTCTTTAATTATTTTTCATTAAGTCTAACACTTAATTTAATACTACTTAATCATCATTAAATGAAATCATATAATCATACTTCATTTATTTAATCATAGGATGAATTAAATTAAAACAGAAATTACAATTCACCCCAACAGTTGGACATTCCAACTTGAAATTTCCATATTTGCATTTCATTAATTCATATGCTTCAAATAATTCTGTATAATTATCATTAAATGGAATATTTTCATTCTTACACATATGTATATCAATTTGGATCATTTCTACTTAGGTTTCATATTTCTTTTTGATTTTTTCTCAGACTGTACATATTTGCTGAAATCAGGGGCATTGATTTCTCTAATTCTTGATTTACAATCAAGTCAAGGTATTTAACTCTGAAATTTCTATAATATCAATAGATACATGAATTAACCCTCATAAATATTTCAGCACGAAATATTAACATTATATATTTATGTTGGCATTTTTACTATGCTGGATAGTATTGTGAAATTAGGAACAACCTTAATCACGTGAATTATAAACCATATTTATGTCATCCAAAAATCATATTTTATTTCTTTATAGTGATAATAATGATGTCTTATACATCATATCAAAATTTCAGATCAAAATTCCTTCTACAAAAATTATTAAAAATCATTTACTATAGCTGTTCCTGTCACCCGTTCTACCCTGTTTTGGTTGATATTCTCGGATTTTTAATTTGAAATGTGATTAATAATCAAAACTGAAAATTTTGTCTTCCTTTAATAATCATATAATGAGCTTGTACACAAATTTTCATGGTAAAAATCATTTGTTTACTATTTCGTTCTTATTTTGGTTTATAGCATCATATAACTTCCAGATTTGAAGTATAAAATCAAAATTAACATATACTTACTTGATTAATTGATAATCCTCCTTTGATCACTTGTAATTAGCTTCTCTTATTGCTGGATTTTCTCCCCCTTCGACGTTTTCCTCACTACCTTATATAAAAATAGTTTTTTTCCTCCAACAGCAACTTGTGCTCGTCCACACTGCCTGCTTTTATAGGCATTTAATTTTCAATTTTTCCTTTGTAATTTTAACCCAAAATAGATGGTAAAGTTTTGAAAATTTACCCTATTATTTACCCAAAAATTTTCAGCCACATATATTTTCATTTAATATTATTTCGAAAATTTTCTCCACAGCTATATCTAGCCATTAAACATGCTGTCCACTAGCTGTCCCTAATATGCAGCTCTAATTTCTTATTTTTCATAATTATTTAGGCTACTAAAATTCCACATAGGATCATCCTTATCCCATTTCCCATTAATATATGTATTTTCGAATTTTTAAATATAAAAAAAATCTGCATTGAATAGTGTCCAGCAGCCCCTTGTACGTTCCATTAATGTGCTGCTACTTTTTAATTTTTTATTATTATTTAAATTAACTGTTAATGACCCTTTAGCCCACTCTTAGCCCACTCTAATGGCCCTCCTAGTGGACCCTTGGAAAAATTCAAGGTCACTTTGACTTTTATAATTTTTATTATTTATTGATAATTAAGATTAACCCTTAATTATCCATATGTGATTAAACATAATGCACTAGAATTTGATGATCTTAAATGAGCTATATTATAAAACATATTATCATAACTTCCCATAAAAAAAATTTTGAGATTAAATTGATCATTATATATTAAGTTTTTGAATTTTGAAGTTAATTCATCAATTAATCATAATAATAATTAAATTTTTAAATTTTCAATTTTCCTCCATTGATCATGTAGGGTACCTCATGATCAAGTTACCCTTAAAATTTTCATCTCGATCGGACTTCAACATTGCGAGATATGAATTTCCTAAGAAATTCCAATTTAACCATAATTTTAAATTTCTAAAATACTTGAAAATAACTATATTGACAATTCAATTTCTTGGGTTTTACAGTTAACCTTTGCTAACTTGCATACAAGGAATTCCACCTGTATTATTTTGTTGATTTCCTCTACAGGTAGTGCATGTGTGTTACATATTGGCAAGTTATGGCTAAATTATTATCGTCAAAATCAAACAAAGTCATTGCCAAACTTTCTAAAATTTAATCCATAACTGTAACCACCTCATCCTCTTGCTCCCGTGACTCCATTTGAGTTAGGGCATGCACATGTACCCACGTTCGTAGAGATAACCAGTCGGTTGGTTGCTCCTATCAGCTTTGGTTGTGCGGCTTTTCTACGTCCTTATGACGTTTATGCTTTGCCAATTCACATAATCACAATCATGTGATATTATCCATCATCATCATCATCATATATCATGCATTTCATCATGATAATCACATATCTAATCATCATAAAATCATGTATACCTCATTATATAATTCAATCATTATACTTAGGCTTTTCCATGCCTATTTACCAGTCCTTGTTCTGATACCATCTTCTGTGGTATCATACCTATCCTTTCATCATCCTTCATTTTCTCCTTCCCACGCCAATTTACCAATCCTTGCTCTGATATCATTCTCTGTGGATTGGTAAAGGTGGATCAGGATTGTTACCCTGATCACGCGGCGGGTTCTTATTGGATATTCATCCACTTAATCCTAATTCCTTAGGATTTTATATCATTTATACATTCAATTTTCATCAAATGCCATTTTAGGCCATTATATGATTTGAGAATTTCACATCTCATCTCATAATCTTCATACTTAATCATATCATGATATTTCATGCCTTAGCATTTACCCATAAAAAATTTTCGCCAATCCATAGGCATAAAACATAACATAATCCTTCTACAACATTGAATAACAATTCAATTGTTAACATTCATATAACCATTCAACCCTTAGGTTCATATTTAGGTACTCATGGAAATTATTACATCCTTGAATCTCCACCTATGCTCCTTGCCTCCTTCCTTCTTTCACCTGTCTATGGGCTTGGAAAACAAAACGTGAGTTGAAATTCAACTCAATAAGCAAGCTGTATATTTTTCACATGAACCATTCATCATTTATTCATACTTATCTCTCCATATATGTCCATTTCACAATATATAAATCATGTGTTTCTTAAAATATTTCAACATAGAAACTTGTGTCCTTAATTAGTGTGATTAAACCCCTTAATTAACCTATAATTTAGGGTTTAATTTTTGGATTTTAATCCATTCATCTGTGGGTTCCAAAATAGCAACTTTTGGACCCCTTTTTCATCCTCTCAACATCTCTTTTGACACTTAAATCATAACATATTTCTAATCACTTAATTTCAGAAATTAATCATGCTTTTCTTAACCCCAATTTAGGGTATTAACACATATTTAAAATTCAAATTTCGTTTCATTTCATAACCGCAACTTCCATACACGTTTTGGGTATCCATTTGACTTGTTTTGACGTGTCCAAACATATGTCCTTAAAATCAGATTTAGGGCTAATCTTTTCAAACCCTTTTGCACACTCAAAGTAACTTAAACATGGGGTATTTTACCCTCCATAACATCCATAATTCGTTTGGGCTATTTCATGTATCATTTTTAACATATAAACATGAAAATCGGGTCATACTTGTAACCTTAATTCATATCCTTTCTAAAATTCATAACTTAAGCCCAAATCAACATATGTAATTCATTAAATCATGAATAATCATGTAATCATGATTAATCATCAAAACGACAACATCTTATGGGGGTTTAAGGAAATTTCATTCATGATTATCAACCCATAATCAAGGGGTATACTTACTTGAAATTGAATCAACTTGGACTCCATTTTTCCTAGCTTGGTTGCTCTTCTTTCTTCCCATTTTTCATTCTCTTTTCCTCATCTTTTTCTCCCCCTCAAGCTGCTGGAAAATGGGGACGTGCGCTGCCTTGCTTTTGGAATTTTTTTCCCATTTAATTTTTCTCTTTCTCTCTCCTATCCATATGGACGGTCACCCTCAGTGTAGCTGAATTTTCCAGCTTTGTGGGACCCACTTTCCACATCATTTAGCAGCTAATTAATGTGTATTTATCCTCTATTTCTGACATGGAAAAATATGGTCTATTTAAATTTGATATTTATCTTATAAAAAATCATCAAAATCCATACATTAATGGACACAAATCTGCCCACATAATGCAACGTCCCCTTGCTGCAGCCTTTGCACGATTTTTCCACCTAATTTTCACTTTAATTAATGTCTAATTAACCACCCTAGCTAATAGTCTACTCTGGGGTCAAATTAGCTATTAAAAAATCATAAAAGATTCACAAACCTGCTTGGACGTGCACCTTTTCACCTTTCCATGTTGCTGTCCATTTTTCCAACGTCACATGTGCTTTGGATTTTTGTCATTTTGTGCTACAAAAATCCTAATTTAATTAATGTCACTAACCACCCTTGTCATTTAACTCATTTAAATGCATAATTTTCATTTTTAAAAAATCATAAAAAATCCCATATAGTAGCTTGACCAAACATCACTCCTTAGCTACATGTTGTTGTCCACTTGGTGGGGTCCACTTATCATTGTATTTTTGGCATTTTCTTGCCACAAAAATCAACCCAAATCTCGTCCACTATTCAACCTATCTGCCTAGGTCATTAAAATGCACATTTTCCATTTTTTTAAAATTCAAAAATCCCATACAATAGCCCCTTGATCGTCCATGTGTGGGCCACCTTTTCATGCTCCTCTTGAGCTAATCCATTAACCATTAAATCATGCCATTAATCACTTGATTTTATCATGGATTTTATCAATTAAAGAAATTCATAAAATTCATGTGTAATTACCTCCTTTCGACACGTCATTTTATCCATTAAAATATAATTAATCACCTTACTTTAGCATAAACATAAGCTTATATTTTTGGTGCACAAAAATCAATAATATACACCATTTTTTGTGAAACCAATATTCCATCATCATTATCTTAATCCAAGCCTCTCATTGCCTTGATCTCGTAATTTTATCCGTTCATTTCAAATTTCATCTCAATCCGACTTTTTTAGCTTAAGTTATGATAATTTGAAACGATCTTTGGATTTTGATGATGATGATCGATTTTCCACCTTAATTTCATCAATATTTTCATAATCCAATCTTTTCATATGATTAAGCGTAAAATTATGTGCTTACCTTCACTTTTCATCTTAATCCGCTTTCCCGGCGTCGAATTATGGATTTTCTAGCAATTGCCTCCTTTAATCCATAATTAACATCATAATCTCCATTAGTTAAACCATAATACATGAGATAATTATCCTCAATATATTAACATTACTTAATCCTCATTAAGCCTCTTTAATCACATTGTCCCATATCGGCTTATATTGATCATTCATAATCACTTGCGCTAATTGTAATGAATCATCAATATTTCTTAGGAAAATCATTCATAATCCATCTAAATCATACATTATTCATATGTATATGCCAAATGCATATACATAAGTCTTACTTGGGTCCGGGTATCATAGTTTGCCTCCCAAAATTATTTTTGGAAGCCCTCAAACTTAAAAAGAAAAATCCACGAGGTGTATTACCATATGGGACGTGGATCAGTAAAATCATGGCATATTATGGTGTTGAATTAGAAGGAGAACCATTTGAGGTTCTGAAATTGACGAATGCCATCAACCGGGCCCTCCTGACCCGTTTAAAAGTAAATCTGGAGGAGTTTAGGGCCGAAAGGTTACAAGAAAGGTTGGACAATGCATTCCCAGAACATCTCGAAGCCGAGGGTGCTCGTCCTGAGGGGGAGGACATACCCCACCATGAACAAGTTCCATCTTCGCCTCCAGTACCTGCCGCTCCTGCATCACCTCAGTCGCATGGGTCATGCTCACCGCATGGATCATGAGCCACAGACCACCATGCTCGCTATCCCGATCGATCCGTAACCTCCCAAGCCATTTTGGATTATCTACATCAGATAGAGAGTCAGGTCTCATAGGAGTTGGGGTCTACTCACACGACCTTGATGGAAATGCATAGTCGCCAAGACAAAATGGATCGGGAGTTAGTGGCTATCGAATATAACTTAGTCTCGGGTAGCCGTCGTGGCCGAGCTATCCCAAGTCTCCCTGACTTTGATCTGTACTGGGGCGAGTTTGTGAGAGCTGAACCTACTGTTCAGGCTTCCTCATCTCCATTTTCATCAGCCTGCACCCGACCCATTCCTCCTACCTACCCTATCACCGCATTCCAATTTCACAAGTCCCGCTTCTCTTATATCCCATTTTGATGCTTTGAAAAAAAGAGGGAGAGAGATTAGGACTTAGGGCTTAGGGTTTAGAATTTTTGGGAATGGGTAGCATGTATGCCATTTTCTTTTTGGAATCATTTTGTATGAATGACATGATTGTATGAATGATATGAACTTGTTTTTTGGTGCAAATTGTTGTTTTGGAATTAACATGATCACATGATATGCAATGGTATGTAACTCATTAGTAATCAAAACAATATGTCAATCCTAAATGCTAAACAAAATATGACATACCATTTATAAAAGAAAATGAAAGGACAATCTCAAATTAGTTTTGACAATCATAAAAAAGGGGGAGATTGTTGGAATTCAAGGCAAATTAAGCACAATCCATGTTTCGATGATTAACACTCAATTTGAGAAAGTAATTAAGTACTAATGTGGGTGTTAAGTGTTCCAAAGGCTTATAAAATCACGATTCAAAAGATAGCAGGTCAAGTCGCAACCCCAAGTCGACTCAGCCATCAACTTAGGTCAAGTCGATACCCAAGTCGACTCCAGCTTCGACATCAAGCGTCATAAAATCGATAGAGCCGAAATTGGGACTCGAAGACAGGCGAAGTCGCAGTCGAAGTCGACTCCGCTTGCGACTTAGGTGAAGTCGCAAACCCAAGTCGACTCCAGATGCGACTTAGGTATGGCCTTGCTGAAGACTTCGGATCTCAAAGTCAAGTCGCTTTCCAAGTCGACTCCATCATGCAACTTAGGTGAAGTCGAATCTCAAGTTGACCCGAGTATGCGACTTGGGTAAAGTCAAAGTCCAAGTCGACCCAAGCCTGCAACTCAAGTATATGGCCACTACATATTAATCAAAAAATGTCTTATTAAAGAATGGACAACAAGACCAAGAAGAAATCATCATCATGAATCAAGGCCACAAGAAAGGATCTTTCAAAAAACTAGTGTATTGCATGAATTAAGCAAAATAATACACAAACAAGACATTTAATGAAGTTCAAGAGAAGAAAGGGAGCGTACAAAACATAAAGATCACTTGTAAGACCTTGAAGTTCCAAAATGATCTATGGTTGGTGAAGTCGTACTCGAAGTCGACTCCACCTGCAACTTGGGTCAAGTCCGAGACCAAGTCGACCTGAACCTGGAACTTGAAAGTGGAAGATGAAGACCGAAGTCGCAACCAAAATCGACTCCATCTTGCGACTTGGGTGAAGTCACACCGAAGTCGACTCCGCCTTGCTACTTGAACGAAGTTGTATACCAAGTCGACTCCAAATGCAACTTGGTTCACAATGGTCGGAAAAATTCGAATATTGGCGCATTAAATGCGCGCCACCTACTGCAAAATTTTCGAATTTACTTCTCATTATATAAGGAGAATCAAGTGAATGTAAATGTAGTTGGAAAAATATTGAATGAGCTCACCTTCCGCTCTCTCTCACATTTAAAGTGATCTACAAGAAATTTGAAGAAGAATCGTGCTTTAAAACTGCTGAAAGCTGCATTGCTCAATCAACTACTGCTTCCATAAGTTCTTCTACATGCTTGAAATTGCCTACAAAAATATGTAATGTGTAGATCTTTTTATTCATTTTTTACTTGTTCTTTCACTTGGTTTGATATTGGACATCGAAACCAAGTGAAGGCAAAGTAGTGTGTGATTGGAGTGAAACTCGTCACTTACTTGTGCTAAGATTGTACAAGCCCCCTTGAGCTAGAATCTAGAAGAGAGCTGCTGCTCTAAGTTGTATTGAAATACAGTAGTGGAACCCAAGCCACAACGGGTGTGTGCTTGGAAGAGTGGAGTATGGGAGGTCGCTCGAACCACTATAAATCTTTGTCTCTTGAAGTGGTTTGATTACTTGTGTTTTATTGCAAAGAATTTTAAAATACCCAATTCACCCCTCCCCTCTTGGGTAACTACCATAAACTCAAGACCAACATATTGAAACCTTTGGGCCTTGTTTTCTGACACGTTAGCAATCCAGGGCACTTATCTTACCAAGGCATTGAACTTAGTAGCGTACTCAATGACAGACATCCTTCCTTAGTAAAGTCTCTCAAATTCAGCCACCTTTTGGCTCTGTAGTCCCATTGGGAGGTACTCTTTATTAAATTCTTCAACAAAGGTCTGCCACGTCACTTCCTCCGGGTGCGGCATGGTGATCAGCATAGTCTCCCACCACTCATGGGCATCCTTAGCCAGTAAATGAGTGGCACACAATACCTTTTGCATGTTGTTGCATAGAGATGTCCTAAATAATTTCCTGATCTCCGTCATCCATTGTTCTGCCTGTACGGGGTCGAGTTCTCCTGAAAACTTGGGAGGTCATTGAGATAGGAATGCGTTAATTGCCCTTCTATCTGCCTCCATCAATTGATTGTCATCTCCTATAGGTGCCGGTGTGGGGTCGGGTTAGCCATCGGAGCGGGTCCTCCTCTTTCAGCACTACCCAACTGTGCTTGTTGGGTTCTTTCTCACAAGCCTTGGATAATATCTACAGTTTGGGTGGCCCAATCTCGTGTAGCCTGCTGTATGGCTTCTTTTACTGCCGCAACTACTCTTTCCTCTAATAGCCTGGCCTGTCTGGACTCATGTTCTCATTCCACATTTCGTTTCGGGCTTAGATTTTCTCATCTTTGAGGAGTCCTTGGGTTTTTCCCACTTGTTCCCGGTCTAGGACTTTTAAATCTACCACAGGTTTCTCCAACTTCGTGTTGGCTTGGAATTTCCACGTTAGCTAGTCATTTTCCTTTATTTTGTCTAACTCTTGACCTTGTGTCAACCATGTTGCCCTTCTGAATATGTGATACCCAGACCCAAGTAGGTCTATAAATATGATACGTGTGCTATTTAAATGAATTATGGATGATTTATGATTTTTATAATTTAATGATATTTTGCAATTAGGGTATGATTAAGAATGATGATTAAGATTAATCGCCATAGCCCAATATGAGTCACTATGAATAAAGGGGCTTAATGAGGATTGAAAAATGCTAATGAGTCATGAATAACTATTTTAATTATCATGATTTGATTAATGGAAATTGAAATGATAATTATGGAATTATGTTGGAAAATGTAGAAAATTTATAACTTGACGCCTATAAAGCGAAATGAGATAAAATTTGACAGGTAAGCTCATGAATTTGGGCTCAACCTTATAAGTGGATTGGATTAAGGAAAATGTGATGGGATTAAGATGATAATTATTTGTTTTTAATCTCATACTCTAAGGTTATTTTCAAAGGATCATAACTTGACGTAGAAAAGTCGGTTTGAGATAAAATTTGAAACGATTGAATAAAATTATGAAATATATGATATGGAAGGATTGGATTAAGCTAATTAACATGGGAATATTCTTAATTATAAAAAGGTGCATAGCATTTGACTTTGTGCACCTTAGACTACCATAGCATTTATGTTAAAGCAAGTGGATTAAATGACTTGGTTTAATGCTATGAGAGGTGTCAAATGGAGGTGAATGGAGCTGAATTTTTTGGAATTATTTAAGTGTCAAATCCATGGAAAAGTGAGGGCTTAAATGCATGGGTTTAATGGCCTAAGTGTAGCTCAAATGGAGGCATGGATGTGTCAACACAAGGGAGCCCAAGGGTGAATAAGGCATGATTTTTGGATTTTTAAAAATCCCAAATATGCATCCAAATTACCTAAGAACCTAGGTTAAGTAATGGGGCATTTAAATATGTGGAATTTCATGGCAAAAATCATTAAAGAGGAAGCTTTGTGGACGTTGCAAATAATGGACAATAAGGTTGCTCTTAAATGAGCTTAATTTGATGATTTTTTATCAATGGAAAATGCATATTTTACTTGGATATAAATTAGCCAAGTCATCAAGGGATAAGAGGAAAATAAATTACCCTCATAAGATGAGGTAAAAGTGGGCCCCACAAGGTGGAAAAAATTATAAAAGGGGGGATTGCCAAGTGAACGTCCATTTGGAGAAAGAGAGAGTTCAAGGGGGAAAAACCATCAAACCAAGGCAGCAAAGGACGAGCCCAATACAGAAAGGAAAAGAGGGGGAAAAGAGGAGAAAAGAGAAGAAAAAAGGGGAGGAAAGAAAGGGATTCAAGGTAGGAAAATTTGGATTCAAGTTTGATTCGATTCAAGTAAGTATACTTCAAGTTTTGGTTTTTTTAATCTTAAGTTTTCTCTCTCAAATTATGGGTCATGAATATGATTCATAATGAACCCTTAAAGGATGATTTATGAATACTTGATGAAGGTATTGAATGAGTTTTGAAAGGTACAAATGAAATCAAGAGTTCAAGAGAGTTAAAAAGGATGTTATGGTTGAATTTTGAGAAGAAATCTATCTTGGAATTTCTCAAAACCCTAAATCAAGTTTCTGTTTGATTTAAGCATGATGATTAGGATTTAATTCATGTTCTTTTAGATTACATATGTTGATTTGGTAATTTGTTAATGATTTTAGCAAAAATGAAACTTAGGGTTTCATGAAATACCCGATTTTTCCATTTTTATGTTAAAAATGATGCAAAGAAAAACTTAAATGGTTTATGGATGAATTGTAGGTTAAAGTACCCTAAATTAAGGACCCTTTGGACATCGTAAGTGGGTTGGGTGAGATAGTCCTAAATCTGATTTTTTAGCGTACATGTATGGAACGTCCAAATGGGGGCCAAAACGGGTACCTTACATGTGGATTTTGTTGCTGTTTATAAATAATTAATTTATGAATGTTATGGAGGGTAAAGTAACCTAAGATTAGGGTACTTTTAATTTCCAAAAGGGCTTGGAAATATTTTTCCTAAAACTGATTTTTAAGAACATAAGTATGGACACGTCAAAACGGGGTAAAAGGGATACCCTACATGCTTAGGAAGTTGCTGTTTTGAAAGCAACTAATATGTGAATTTTAAATATATGATAATACCCTAAATTTGGGTTAAGAAAAGCATGATTTATTTCTGGAATTTATGGCTTAAAAATCTGTTAAGATTTAAGTATTGAAAGAGGCGTTGAAAGGATGAAAAATGGGTCCTAACAAGGCTGTTTTGGAACCCAATGATGAATGGATTAAAATTTTGAAATTATAACCTAAATTATATATTAATTAAGGGATTTAATGATGTTTAAATTATATGTAAGTTTCTGTGTTAAGAAATTTTAAGAAACACATAATCTATGTGTTGAAAGTTGAACGTATGTAGAGCATATGTATGAAAGGATGATGAATGACTTATATGAATTGCTAAAATGCAAAAATGCATGAATATGTAATGAAATGAGTAAGTATGTTGCTGTGTGGATGATTATTGATTATCTCAAATTTTGAGATTTAATTATGAAGTCTAAGACATTAACTGTATGCTTAAAATGAGCATTGAAGTATGAAATGTGAAAAATAAATGAAAAATGATACATGGAAGGTAATGAACCTCCGTATGATGATTTATGGATAGTTGTTATGTATATGAATGAATACCCTATCTACGGGGTTAGAACACGTTATGGAATGGATGGTATGATGCACAAATGAGAATGATGTATATATACCCGACTTGGAATTCAAGTTGGTTATGTATGTCAATGAATTATGGGTTGAAAAACTAAGTGTATGCAAGAAAATGAAAATAGTATGAATGCAATGTCATTCTTATGGTATAGGCAAAGGCAAAGAAAAAGTATATACGAAAAACTAAGGCGGAACAGGTAAGCAAGCAGTTTTCTAAATGCTTCTTGTTTCATCAAAATGTGATCAAATGTTTATCAATGATGTTCTAAATGTTTGAATGGTTTAGCAAATGAATGTTTTGAAGTTGTTATAAAATATTTAAGGATGGTCATTCCTTTAGTTCAATATGTGTTGAAATGCAATTTCAATTATGACAAATGTTTTATGTTATGTTTTACCAAATATTGGTGAAAAATGATGTTCCGTCGATATGATGTTTAAATGGATGGTGCAAAGAATTCTCTACATGAGAATGACAAGTTGTCGTGTGTAAGAGGTATATAATGCCGGGGTGACTAAAAGTCATGCATGGAATGAAAATCAAGTAGGCTAGTCAAGGCAGAAAGCAGGACAAGGAGTCTGCCCTTGACGTTGCCAAGTCGGAAGGTCCGGCGCTAAGGATGGAAATGATCATGTTATGAAAGTATGTTCCCCAAGCTAGCGTACCCTCACATGAAGGATTATGTCATGAATGGAAGCGATGCATTTGCACATCCAATGTTTATGAAATGCCCAAAAATTGAGTTTACATGAATGCTTTTCATGAATGGTTTATGAAAAGGTTTCTATTTCAATTGGTAGTTGATCACTTGCTAAGTATCTTCTACTAAATTGAGAGAAATGCTTTTAAACAATATTTCCTTCAAAATGAATTGCCTAAAAACCCTATAGCTTGCTTATTGAGTTTTGACTCACGTTTTGTTTTCCAAACCCAAAGACAGGTGAAAGGAGGAAGGAGACAAGGAGCATAAGTGGAGATTCAAGAATATATGAATTTCTATAAGTTACCTGTGTATGGATTTAAGGATTGAATGGATGTATGAATGATGACATTAAATTGTGATTTAATGTTGTATAAGGATTATATTAAGTTTTATGCCTATGGATTGGCAAAAAATTTTTAATGGATAAATACTGAGGAATGAAATATCATGTTATGATTAAGTATGGATTTTATGAGATAACATGTGTGTTTCTCAAATGATTAAATGACCTAAAAAGGAATTTGATGGAAATCGAAATGTGTGGAATGATTTAAACTCCTAAGGAGTTAAGTTTAAGTGGATAAATATCCAATAAAGCTCGCAATGTGACAGGGCAACAATCCTGATCACGTTTATCAATCGAAAAGGTATTAGAGTAAGGTTGTGAAGCTCGGGCTGGGGTGCCACAGAATATAACAAAATCACATCACATAACCTTCATCCATGGTTAGCGTTAGGTCATATCATACTTATATCATTATCATACAGTTAATTCATCATAACCAGATCATTTCATATAAAACAAATCACCCATGTCACATTCATTCATTTATGAACATTCATAATCATTCCATTCATGCATTTGGAATTCCTAAACATAGTCATTTCATCATAAGCATTCTTATATTCACATTTAAGCATTCCATTTGAAAATAAAGTTTTTTATCACATCATAACATATCACACTTATTGTGGCGCCCCAGCTCGAGCGTCACAACCTTACTCCAAGATCTTATCGATTGGTAAATGTGAATCAGGATTGTTGCCCTGATCACACGGCAGGTTCTTAATTGGATCTCGTTCAAAAAAAAAATTTCATTTCTTTTATCCATCATCATTTCATTTCTTTGCATTTCACTTCATTCATCTTATAAGAAACAATACGCTTGTAATCAATTGCACATATCAAGTGCGCATTTCAACCATAACACCTCAACTTTCTCTTCTACGTTAAAGGTCCTCTTGACCTAATCATGTCCTTATCATTTCATACATACATACATCCATCAGTTCTTAGCATACAAATGCTTTTAAGAAATGGATTATGTGTTTTATGACTTGTTTGCTATAAACAAGCCCCAAGACGGGGATAATGAAAAGAATTTATGTCAAACGTGTTTATGGACATAAGAATGTCCATAGCCAAAGGGCTTAAATGAAAAGTATTTTAGAACATATGAATGTCCATTGCCAAAGGAAGCTATGTTAAAAATATTTTGGGACATCAGATGTCCCTTGGCTAAAGGAATTTAAGATGAAAAAATATTTTAGACGTAAAATGTCCACTGACAAAAGACTATTTTATGTAAATATCTTGGAACATTATAAATGTTCATACAAGACTAAAGGAAATAAATTGAAGAGGATAAAACACATATGTTTTCCCTAACAAGCCCATATGTGGCTTGTAAATGATTTTAAGAATGATGTTTATGAAAATGTTCTAGGATATAAAATTGTCCTTATGAACAAAGGATTTCACGACAATATTTTAGGACATATGCATGTCCTCAAGTAAAAAGGTGTTCAAGATGTTTAAGAAAAATGTTTTAAAGAAAGCCTTGCCCTAAAAGATAAAATGTTTGCTTACTGAGTTGTCACTCACGTTTTGTTTTTCCCATCCTTAGACAGGTACCGGGATACTCAGGAGGATGCAAACCTAAGAAATGAAGAAAGGTACGTGATGGTAGCCATGTAGGCTATAAGGAATGGTATAGCATGATTAACGTTCAAAGGTATGTAACTTATTTAGAATTATAAGTTCTATGTGTACCCATGAATGAATGTATGTAGATATGGAATGATAATATCATTGTAGAAAAACATGATGAGATGTTATGAATGAAATATGAAATTTATTACAAGTGTATTGTTGCTTGTATAATGAATGATGATAAATAAATAAAAAAATTTGGACGAGATCCAATTAAGAACCTGCCGCTTGATCAGGGCAACAATCCTGATTCACATTTACCAATCAATAATATCTTGAGGTAAGGATGTGACGTCTCGGTTTGGGCCACCACATATTTACATATCAAATGCACATGTTTGAGCTCTACTTTGATTTGGGTATCACAATCCTCCCCCCTATAAAAGGTTTCGTCCTAGAACTGTTTACTTTTGGAATAGTTGGGCATACTTCCTTTCTACCTCTTTCTTTAATTCTCATGTAGCCTCGCTTTCGGAATATCAGTTCCATTGAACCTTGACATATTCAATTTCTCTATTCCGAAGCTTTTGTAGCTTATGATCGAAGATCCTAATTGGTCTTTCCTCATAATTCAAGTGATCTTGAATCGGTAGGATCTCTGCTACCAGTATGTGGCTAGGGTCTGGGATATATTTCCTAAGCTTGGAAATATGGAAGACATTATGTACTAGGGCTAGCACAGGAGGTAACACTATTCTATAAATCAACTTTTTAATCTTCTCTAGTACTTCAAATGGTCCAATATACCTGAAATTTAACTTGCTTTTTTTCTTAAACCTTGTAACTCCTTTGAATGGTGTGACCTTTATGAACACATGTTCGCCAACTTGGATGTTCAAATCTTTTCTCTTGCAGTCTGTGTAACTCTTTTGTTGACTCTGGATTGTGAGTATACACTGGCGAATAACTTGTACCTTGTCCGCCATTCGTCGAGACAAGTTCGGGGCTAGCTTTTTCTCTCCAACTTCATCCCAGTTCAATGGCATTCGACATTGTCGTCCATATAATGCTTCAAATGGAGCCATTTGAATACTATCTTGATAGCTGTTATTGTACGCAAACTCCGCTATCGATACGTATTCATCCCATGATCCTCCAAAATCTAATGTACACATACGGAGCATGTCCTTGATTATTTAATTCACTTGCTCCGTCTGTCCATCTGTCTGGGGTGAAACACAATACTGAACATAAGCTGAGTGCCTAAGGTCTTGTGTAGACTTTTCCAAAATTGAGATGTGAACGTCGTATCTCGATCGGATACTATCGAGTTGGGCACACCGTGAAGCCGTACTATCTGCTTATACTACACTTTGACTAGTCTTTCTGCCGAGAAGGTCCTCTTAATGGGTATAAAATGTGCAACCTTGGATAACCGATCCACTATTATCTATATTAAGTCATGTCCTGCTTGTGTCTTAGGCAGTCCTTCTATGAAGTCCATAGTAATGTCATCCCATTTTCATTCGGGAACTTCCAAAGACTGTAACTTTTTAGGCATCCGTTGGTGATCTGCTTTCACCCTTTGACATGTCAAGCTCTTAACCATGTATTCAGCGATCTCCCTTTTCATGTTATTCTGCCAATAACCTTTCTTGATATCCTAGTACATTTTAGTGCTTCTTGGATGTATAGAAAATGGCGAAAAATGCGCCTCCATGAGAATCTGTTCCTTCGATTCCACTGAATTAGGTACGCAAAGGCAACCCTTGAACTGATACATACCTTGTTTATCAATGATAAATTCATTCAACCCATTTTTCTTCATCTTTTCTATATATTTATGTAGGTTTGTATCCTTTTGCTGCACAGTTTTGATCTGTTCAAATAAGGAAGATTGTATGTGCATTTGTGATAATCTTGCTTGAACTCTAAGTGGACATACAATCAGTTCCAGCTGTCTTATCTCTTGAAGCAACCCTTCCTCCTTTGTGATAAGGTGCGCTATGTTGACATTTCTACTCAATGCATTAGCTACCATGTTTTCCTTACCCGGATGGTATAGTATTTCTAGTTCGTAATCTTTTAGTAACTTGAGCCATCTCTTTTGTCGCATATTCAACTCCTTCTGAGTAAAAATGTACTTAAGGCTCTTATGATCTGTGTAAATCTCGCACCTAGCACCATACAGATAGTGTCTCCAAATTTTCAAGGCAAACACCACTGCCGCTAGTTCTAAGTCGTGAGTGGGGTAGCTTACCTCATTGGGCTTCAACTATCGAGATGCATAAGCTATCACCTTTCCTTTCTGCATTAATACGCATCCCAATCCCTTCCATGAAGCATCGCTATATACCACAAATTCTTCGTTTCCTTCAGGTAGGGTTAGGATAGGCAATTCTATCAATCGTTGCTTCAATTCTTAAAAAATGCGTTCGCATTCCTCAGACCATACATACTTTACTCATTTGCGAGTTAACCTTGTTAATGGGGCTGATAACTGTGAAAAACCATCGACAAACTTTCTGTAGTAGTCTGCCAACCCTATAAAACTTCCGATTTTCGTAATGGTCATCGGCCTTGGCTATTTCAATACTGCCTCAATCTTTTGAGGGTCAATTTGAATTCATTTTTATGAGATTATATGCCCTAGAAATGCCATTTGTTTTAGCTAAAACTTACATTTCTTTAACTTGGGATATAATTTTTCTTTTCTCAATCTTTCCAACACCCTTCATAAGTGGATTTCGTGTTTCTCCTCCGACTTTGTGTAAATCAGGATATCGTTAATACAAACAACCATAAATTGGTCTAGATAATTGCAAAATACCCGATTCATCATGTCCATAAATATAGCAGGGCATTAGTGAGCCTGAAAGGCATCACTAAAAACTCATAGTGTCCATACCTATTTTGGAAAGCTATTTTGTGAACATTGGTAGGACTTATCCTCAACTGATGGTACCCTGACTCTAAGTCTATTTTGGAGAATTTTGTAGCTCCCTTCAATTGATCGAACAGATCGTCGATCCTTGGTAAAGGGTACTTATTTTTCACCGTTACCCTGTTCAACTCCCTGTAGTCTATATATAGTCTTAGACTTCCATTCTTTTTCCTTACAAATAGCACCGAAGCTCCCCAAGGTGATGCGCTGGGTTTGATAAAACCTTTATTCAGTAGCTCCTGTATTTGTGTTATCAATTCATTCATTTCAGCTGGTGCCATTCGGTATGGAGTCTTAGATATTGGGGCCATGCCCGGTATGATATCTATCGTCATGTCCATTTCTCTTTCTAGAGGTAATGTGGTTAATTCATTTGGAAAAATATTTGAAAATTCTTTAACCACCAGAATTTGACTTAATTCTACCTCCTTTCCCTCCTTTACATTAACTGATGCCAAATAGGCTTGACACTTCTGGCGGACCATCTTAGCCGCTTCAAATTGTACCTTTTTATTTTTACAATCAATGGTGGCTCCCCATTGGCTTAGCCAATCCATGGCTAATATGACATCAAACTCGGTCATGGCCAATAGGATTAGGTCAGCTCCTAAAATCTTATCCTAATTGGGCACATTTTACATACTTGGCTAGAGCTAGCTAACTTATAGACAGGGGATTCTACGTGAATTACCTTATTGGTTTCATCTACAGGCAATGCATGCGTGGTTACATACTGGCAAGCTATGAATGAATGGCTAGCATCAGAATCAAACAAGGCTATTATCGAATTTCGTAAAATATAAACCATACCTATAACCACATTCTCCTCTTGTTCTTGTGACTCCGTTCGTGTCAGGGCATGCACATGTGCCGGATTCCTGGAGGTAACCTGTCTATTAGCTGCTCTGGCTATCCTTGGTTGTGCGGGTCTTCCGTGCCCTTGCAATGTTTGTGCCTTGTGTGGACAATTTGGGGCAATGTGCCTTACTTGGTCACAAATGTAGCACTTGACGACCTTTGCGTCTCCCGTTCCGCATTCCTTGGCTATATGCCCCATCTGCCCACATTTGTAGCAATAGTTTGATCCTTTCAAACATTCACCTACATGGCGCCTTTGACATTTTCTGCAGACTTGTGGGCTTTTCTTCCTCGGAGTGCCTTTTCCTTTCCTCACGCCTCCCTTCTTAGCTTTTTCCTTCCCTGTTTCCACTTCTTTCACATCTGGGCTAAATAGTCTTGACCCTTGTCTCAATTTTTAGGTTCTCAATGCCTCAATCTCCAAATCCCTTGCCCTTTCTAGACTCAATGCATAGTCCTTAATTAGTAAGGGCGCAAGGCTCTCCCTTAGATATGGCCTTAGTCCCTATTGAAATCTTTGTGCCTTGTTTTCTGGTACGTTAGCAATCCAAGGCACATACCTTACCAAGGAATTGAACATGGTAGTGTATTCAATGATAGACGTCCTTCCTTGGTATGGCCTCTCAAATTCAACCACCTTTTGGCTCTGCAATCCCACTGAAAGGTATTCTTTGTTAAATTCCTCAACAAATGTCTGCCACGACACCCCCTCCGAGTGCGGCATGGTGATCAGCATTGTCTCCCACCACTCACGGGCATCCTTAACCAGTAAATGAGTGGCACACAACACTTTTTGTCAATTGTTGCACGGAGATATCCTAAATAATTTTTTAATCTCCGTCATCCACTGTTCTACTTGTACGGGGTCAGGTTCTCCTAAAAATTTGGGAGGTCGTTGAGCTAGGACTGCATTAATAACCCTTATGTCTGCCTCCATCAACTGATTCTCATCTCTTGTAGGTGCCATTTGTGGGGGTCAGGCCGTCAGAGCGGGTCCTTCTCTTTTGACATTTCCCAATTGTGCTTGCTGGGTCCTTTCCCACAAGCCTTGAATAATGTCTGCAGCTTGGGCTGCCCAATCTCGAGTAGCTTGCTGCATAGCTTCTTTAACAGTCATAGCTACCCTTTCCTCTATTATTCTGGCCTACCTTGAATCCTGTTCTTCTTCCACAGTTCATTTTGGGCTTAAATCTTTTCGTCTTTGACGAGTCCTTCGATTTTTCCCTCTGGGTTCCAGTCTAGGCCTTTTAGATATGCCACTAGCCTCTCCAACCTCATGTTGGCTGGGGACTTCCTCAGTAGCAATCCCTTTTCCTTTGTTCTGTCTCACCCTTGACCTTATGTCCACCATGGTGCTTTTTTTAATATTGTAAAAGCACATAACTTTCATTCATGGTCAGGGTTAGATCATATCATATGCATATCATAATCATATGGTAATTTTAACATAACCATGTCATTTCATGAGACACAATTACAAACAGGTCACATTCCATTGTAAACATCCATGATCATTCATATTTATAATGATTCTTATTTATTTATGATTACTTATCATATTCATACTTATTCATAGCCATTCGTTTCATGTGTTTAACATAGTTATGTCATCATAACCATTCACATAATGAAACATTCCATCATTAAACCAAAGTTTCCACATATCATGACATAGCACACTTATATACATATCATACTTATGTACATGTCATATCATCATAGCAAACCAAAGTACCACTAACCGTAGTTATACATATACATTCATGAAATAGAAAAGCCTCATCATTTATCGAGACCCCTTATTATACAATGCCTATGACTAGGCAGGACCTGCGTGGGTTCCTCGATAATGGTACTAGTATCGGACCATGCAGGGGGGTTTTCTTCCCCACCACCACCACATCATCATCATCGTCGTCATCACTTTCATCTTCCTTGTCGAGTTCGAGAAACTCCTCTATGGGATCCTCATTATGATTATCTCTATCAAAGTGCATAAGTTCACCGTCACTTTCCTCTATTCTTGTAGCACCCCCAACCCAAGCGTCACATCCTGAGCCTTACTTCGGGATCGTTATTGACTGATTAACATGATCAAGATTGTTGCCCTGTCACACGGCGGGATTTAATGGATATTTATCCATTTAACCATTATTCCTTAAGCATTAATTTTTATGCTATTTTCCATCAAGTGTTCATTTAAGCCATCTTTGCCCTGATATACACATTTTATATCATATAAAATCATAAAAATTCATAACATGCTCAACATCCATTGATACTTGTTCCTAAAACACAAGTCATATCCTAATTCATATATGATCATCAAGATAATAAATACGAAGTCATTTTACAATCGTTCGCTATAAGCGGCACATATTAAAATTCATCAAGTTTTTTTTTTCATTCTTCCATGCCCAAATTTTTCTCCTTTGTCCTCTTCCTTCTTTCACCTGTCTATGAGTTTGGAAAACAAAATGTGAGTTGTAAACTGAATACGCAAGCCGTATATTTTTCAGGCAATTCATTTTGAAGGCATATTGTTTAAAAGCATTTCTCTCCATTTGTTAGGAGACACTTAACAAGTGATCAACTACTTATGGAGCAGAAACCTTTTCATTTAAAACATCTTGGAAAGAAATATTATACCCTCTCGAGGGTATATCATGAAAACGTGATCCTTATACCCGTCATGGGTATATCATGACAATGCAATGCAATGCATCATGACATCATAGGATGGAAGCTAGCTAGGCAACCATCCGTCTCCATCTTCCCCCATCTCAAGGAGGCGCCGCTGGCCCTTAGCTTATCTTAGCAAATTGGCCACACCAAAGGGGGACAATCGGTCCGCTTACACCTTTCAGGTGGACCTCATGCTTTGTGCACATGAACCATTCTTGACATGCTAGCATGATTTTTCTTGCATGAATTCATAGGATAGTATTTTTCATAATCATTTAACAAAGCAGTTATGTAACTTAGTTAGCAAACACGTATTGAACTAAGGAATGACCATCCTTGAATACCTTAGAAATAATTCAAATATCATTTTCTAAACAAATCAAAGCAGTTAAAACATCATTTTCAATTATTTTAGAATAATTTTAAGAAACAAAAATCATTTAAAAAATTACTTGCTTACCTTGGTCACGTGAGCTTTTCGGGTCAACCTTTTCTTTGCCTTTGCCTATACAGTAAGAATGACATAACATTCATAAATTTTCCATTTGATTGCATTCAACTTAGTTTTCCAACCCATTTTCATTAACATTCGTAACCTACATGAATTCCTAGTCGGGTGTACATGCACAACATAACTTATGCATCAAACCATTCATTACACCACATGTTCAATTCCCATATTTAGGGTAACATTCATATTTATCATAACACATTCATTAGTCATTCATTAGACACCATATGGAGGTTTATTACTCCCACTTATCAATTTTCACATATTTTTCATAATTCACACATTGTGCTCATTCTTAAGCACTTTGTTGATGTCCTAAACATCATATATTAATCTCAAAATTTGATATTGTCATTATTTACCAAATCAGCAACATTATTTACACATTTCATCATATTTTCATGCATTTTTTCATTTTAACAACTTACATAAACCATTTGTCATTTACTCATGCCTAACTTTTCATGCGTGTTCATTTCACAACATAGATCATGTGTTTCTTAAATTTTTTTCAAATCAGAAAATTGTTTTCTAATTTAACATGATTAAACTCCTTAATTAACACTTCACTTATTGCATTTTTAGGGAATTTTAATCCACTAATCATAGGGTTCCAAAACAGCAAGTTTGGGACCCGTTCTATACACTTTCAATGTCCCTTTTGATACTTATATCAAAACAGATTTTTAATCTCTAAATTCCAGAAAATAATCATACTTTTCTTAACCCAAATTTAGGATATTATCACATGTTTAAAGTCCACATATTAGTTGCTTCCAAAACAGCATCTTCTCATGCATTTAGGGTACCCTTCTTGCTCCACTATGGACGTCCACATGTATGCCCCTAAAAATCAGATTTAGGGAAATCTTTCATACACCATTTTGAACTTCCAAAGTACCCTAGGTTTAGAGTATTTCACTCTCTAAATTATCCATAATTCATTTAAGCTAATTCATGTATCATATTTTACTTAGAAACATGAAAATCAGGTCATATATGTAACCCTAATTCACATTCTTTCTTAAATTCATAACTTATGCTTAAACCAACATATATAATTCTTATAATCATGAATCATCATATAATCATAATAGAAATTCAAAACAGCAACATCACATGTGAGTTTAAGGGAATTTCAGCTAGATTTAACACTCATATTCAACCCTAATCTTCATTTCCTTCCTCTTGAACCCTTAATTTTATTCTTATCATTAAATCCTTATTCAATACCCTAATCAAGGGCATCATTAATCATCCTTTAAGGGTTCATTATGAATCATATTCATGACTCATAAATTGAGGTAGAAAAACTAAGTTTAAATGATTCAAACTCAAGAGAAACTTACTTGTATTGAATCACACTTGAACTCAATTTCTCTAGCTTGTTTCCCTTGATTTCTTTCCCTTTTTCTTTCTCTTTTTTTTCTCCTTTTTCTCACCCTTTTCTTGCTGGAAAATGGACGTGTACAGATACTGGAGTTAGGTGGCTTTGCTCCTCAAAATTTTTTTCTCAAACACCTTATACACATGTGGACGTCCGCCCTTATGTAGGGCTAGATTTTCCAGCTTTGTGGGCCCCACTTGCCATATCAATTAGAGGTAATTAAATACATGTTTATCCCCTTTGATAACAAGGCATAATATTCTCCAAGTGAATTTTATAATTATCCATGTAAAATCCATAAAATATCCATAGCATCGATGATCACAAATCTGTCCACACATTAACGTCCACTTTCAGTAGCCTTTTGCATTTTTTCCACAAAATACAGCTTTAATTAATGGACATTTAATTACCCTAGATAATAACTTACTTATGGGTCCATTTAGAAATATTAAAAAAAACAGAAAAATCCAAAATATAAACCTTGGACGTCCACCTCTCTTCCTTCCTCAATTGCTGTCCACTTGATGACCACGTCCATATGGCCTTGATCTGACATCTTTGGCCACAATTTTCTACTCCATTTAATTACTCATTTATTAACCTCAATTCCCTATCTATCTTAGGTGTGGATTTTATAAATAAAAAATAAAAAAATTCACTTTTTGGAGCTCATGATCGTTCATTCTATGCCACATCCCTTAAGCTAGCCATTAGCTCCTTAATTCCAACATTAATGCAGGGGGTTTTTCATGGATTTTATCATTTTAAAAAATTCATAAAATACCCTAAAATTTACCTCCTTTCGACACCTCATTTTTGCATTTAATTATATAACTAATTACTTTAACTTTAACATTAATGTTAGCTACTTTAAGGTGAAAAAAGTCAAAGGTGCTTCACCTTTTTCATGCAAGCACAATTCCAGAATAATTAGCTTGATTAAATCCTTTCATAGCATTAATATCATAATTTTAACCGTCCATTTCAAATTTCGTCTCAATCCGACTTTTCTAGCTGAAGTTATAATCATTTGAAGTCATCTTTGGATTTGGATGGAAATGATCAATTATCATCCTAATTCCATCACAATTTTCATAATTTAACCTTTACATAAGGTGAAGCACAAAATTATGTGTTTTTCTTTCAATTTTCATCTTAATCCGCCTTACAGGCGTCAAGTTGTGACTTTTCTAACATTTTCCAACTTAATTCTATAATTAGCCTCTTAATTTTCATTAATCACATCATGGAAATTAAGTTAATTTTTCATGGCACACTAATACTTTTCAATCCTCATTAAGCTACTTTATTCGTATTGACCCATATCGATTTATAATGATCGATTTAATCATCATTCATAACCATTGACCTAATTGCAACAAATAATTAAAATTGTAAATAAATCATTCATAATTCAATCAAATCATACATAAATCATTCAAATGCATATACATGAATCCTATGTGGGTCAGGGTTTCACTATTCTCCCCCCTTATAACATGTTTCGTCCCGAAACCGTCTATCCTTTAAATAGTTGGGGGTATTTCCTTTCTACTTCTTCCTTTAGCTCCCATGTAGCTTTGTTTTCGAAATACTAGTTCCATTGAACCTTTACATATTCAATTTCTCAATTCCGAAGCTTTTGTACCTTATGATCCAAGATTCTAATTGGTCTTTCCTCATTGTTCAAGTGATCCTGAATCGGTAGGTTTTCTGCTAGAGTACATGGGTTGGATTCGAAATATATTTTCTAAGCATAGAAATATGGAAAACATTGTTTACTAAGGCTAGTGCTAGAGGTAAGGCTATTCTATAAGCCAATTTTCTAATCTTCTCCAATACTTCAAATGGTCCAATGTACCTGGGATTCAGCTTACCCATTTTCCCAAATCTTGTAACTCCTTTCGATGGCATGACCTTTATGAACACATGTTCGCCAACTTGGATATTCAAATCCTTTCTTTTGCAATCTGTGTAACTCTTTTGCCAACTTTGGGCTGTGAGTATACACTGGTGAATGACTTGCACTTTGTCTGCCATTCGTTGAGACAAATCTGAGGCTAGCTTTTTCTCTCCAACTTTATCCCAATTTAACGGCGTTCAACACCGCTGCCCATACAATGCTTCAAATGTAGCCATTTGAATACTAGTTTCATAACTGTTATTGTATGCAAACTCAGCTATACGTACATATTCATCCCACGAACCTCCAAATTCCAATGTACACATATAGAGCATGTCCTCGATGATTTGATTTACTTGCTCCGTCTGTCTATCTATTTGGGGATGAAAAGTTGTACTGAACTTAAGTTGGGTGCCTAGGGTTTCATGCTAACTTTTCCAAAATCGAGATGTGAATGTCGTGTCTCGATCGAAAACTATTGACTTAGGCACTCCATGGAGTCGTACTATTTCTTTATAGTACACCTTGGCTAACCTTTCTGCAGTGTAAGTCCTCTTTATGGGTATAAAGTGAGCAACCTTAGATAACCGATCTACTATCACCCATATAGAGTCATTTCCAGCCTGTGTCTTGGGTAATCCTTCAATAAAATCCATCGTAATATAGCCCTACTTCCATTCAGGAACTTCCAACGATTGTAACTTTCCGGGTATCTGCTTGTGATCAGCTTTCACCTTTTGACAAGTTAAGCACTTAGCTACGTATTTAGCGATCTCTCTTTTCATGTTATTCCACTAATATGATTTCTTGAGATCCTAATACATCTTAGTGCTTCCCAAATGAATGGAAAATGGTAAAAAAATGCGCCTATTTAAGTATCTGTTCCTTCAACTCTGTTGTATTAGGTATGCAAAGGCGGCCTTTATACCGATACATACCTTGTTCATCGGCAGTAAATTCAGTCAACCCCTTTTTCTTCATCTTTTCCACATGTGCATGTAGGCCTGTATCCTTTTGCTGCGCAGTCTTGATCTATTCAAATAGTGAATATTGTATGTACATTTGTGATAATCTTGCTTGAACTCTAGGTGGATATATAATCAATTCTAATTGCCTTATTTCTTGAAGCAATCCTTTCTCTTTTGTGATAAGGTGCGCTATGCTGGCATTTCTGCTCAATGCATTAGCTACCACATTTGCCTTACCTGGATGGTATAATATCTCCAAATCATAATCATTTAACAACTCGAGCCATCTTATTTGCCTCATGTTCAGCTCCTTTTGAGTGAAAATATATTTAAGGATCTTGTGATTTGTATAGATTTTGCATCTAGCACCATACAGGTAATGCTCCATATTGTTAAGATAAACACCACTGCTGCTAATTCTAAATCATGAATGGGGTAGCTTACCTCATTGGGCTTCAACTGTCGTGATTCATAAGCTATCACCTTTCCTCTCTACATCAACACACATCCCAAACCTCTTCTTGAAGCGTCGCTGTAAACTACAAATCCCTCATCTCCTTCGGGTAGAGTTAGGATGGGCGCTTCCACCAACCGTTGCTTCAACTCTTGAAAACTGCGCTCGCATTCTTCAGACCATACATATTTAACTTCTTTACGAGTCAATCTCGTTAACGAGGCTAATAACTGTGAAAACCCTTCAACAAACCTCCTGTAATATCCTGCCAATCCTAGAAAACTTCAGATTTCTGTGACGATCATCGGCCTTTGCCATTTCAAAATTGCCTCAATCTTCTGAGGATCAACCTGAATACCTTTTTCTGATATTATGTGTCCCAAAAATCCTACTTGTTTCAACCAAAATTCACATTTCTTTAACTTGGCATATAATTTTTCTTTTCTCAACCTTTCCAATACTTTTCACAAATGAATTTCATGTTCTTTCTCCGTTTTTGAGTAAATCAGGACATCGTCAATAAATACCACCACAAATTGATCGACATAGTCCCAAAATTCTCTATTCATCATATCCATGAATACATCATGTGAAACCCTGACCTACATAGGATTCATGTATGAGTTGATTTAATTATGAATGATTTATTTACAATATTGATGATTTATGGAAATTAGGTCAGAGGTTCTGAATGATGATTAAATCAATCATTATAAGTCGATATGGGTCAATATGATTAAAGTGACCTAATGAGGATTGAAAGGTGTTAGTGTTCCATGAATATTAATTTAATTTCCATGATGTGATTAATGGAAATTAAGAGGCTAATTATGGATCTAAGTTGGAAAATATTAGAAAATTCACAACTTGACGCCTATAAGGCGGATTAAGATGAAAATTGAAAGGGAAGCACATAATTTCGTGCTTAATCTTATGGAAATGATGGATTATGAAAATTTTTATGGGATTAGTGTGAAAATGATCATTACCATCCAAAATCCAAAGATGACTTCAAATGATTATAACTTGAGCTAGAAAAGTCGAATCGAGATGAAATTTGAAATTAATAGTTAAAATTATGAGATCTATGCAAGGAAAGGCTTGGATTAAGCTAATGATGATGGGATCATGGTTACACTAAAAAAGGTGGAGCACCTTTGACTTTTGTGCACCATAAAGTGGCTCTCATTTATGTTAAAGTTAAAGTGATTAATTAAATAATTAATGGCACAAATGAGGTGTCAAAAGGAGGTAATTACACATGAATTTTATGCATTTCCTAAAATGAAAAAATCCATGAAAATATGCTGCATTAATATGGGAATTAAGGAGCTAATGGCTAAGCTTAAGGGAGGCATATAGACATAGCATAGAGTGGACGGTTATGAGCTCCAAAAAATGGATTTTTGATTTTTTTTTTTAATTATAAAATCCACACCTAAGTTGACTAGGAAATCAAGGTTAATAAATGAGTAATTAAATGGGGTTGAAAATCGTGGCCAAAGGTGACAAATCAAGGCCATATGCATGTGATCATCAAGTGTACAGATTTGGAGCAAGGGAGAGAAGTGGACGGTCAAGGCATCCTTTGGATTTTTTTGTGACTTTTTTTAAATGCCAAATGGACAGCTAAGGAAGATAATTACTATGGTAATTAAATACCCATAAATTAAAGTTGAAATTAGGTGTGAAAAAATTGCAAAAGCTGCTGCAAAGTGGACGTTGAAATGGTGGACAACAACATGATCATCAATGCATGGATTTTTAATGGATTTTATTTGGATAATTATCAAATTTATTTGGATGATATTTTTCCATGTCATCAAAGAGGATAAACATGATTTAATTAGGACTTAATTGATGTGGAAAATGGGGCCCACAAGGCTAGAAAAATCCAGCCATATATGAGGGGTGGACGTCCATGTGTGTGAGGCTTTTGAGAAACAAATATTCTGAGCAAAGCTCCTAACTCCAGCAGTGCACTACCCCATATTCCAGCAGCATGAGGGGGAGAAAAAGAGGAGAAAAAGAGAAGGAAAAAGGGGAAGAAAGAAGAGGATTCAAGTTAGGGAAGTTGAGTTCAAGTTTGAACCAATTCATGTAAGTATACCCTATGATTTGAGTTCATTAATTTTAAGTTTTTCATCTCAAATTATGAGTCAAGAATTTGATTCATAATGAACCCTTAAAGTATGATTCATGATTCCCTTGATTATGGTATTGATTAAGGTTTAACTGAAAAGAATGAAAACAACGGTTCAAGAGGATGAAAATGGAGATTAGGGTGGAAAACGGGTTGATAATCATGGCTCAAATTTTCTTAAACCCCCATATGATATTTCTGTTTTGATGTGTGATTATTATTACATCATGATTCATGATAATATGAATTATATATGTTGATTTGGGCTTAAGTTATGAAGTTTAGAAAGGAGGTGAATTAGGGTTACACATATGACCTGATTTCCATGATTTTATATTAAAAATGATACATGAATTAGCCTAAACGATTTATGGATGTTATAGAAGGTAAAATACCCCATGTTTAAGTTACTTTGAGTGTCCAAAAGGATTTGAAAATATTAGCCCTAAAGCTGATTTTATGGGCATATGTTTGGACATGTCAAAACGGGTCAAATGGATACCCAAAACGTGTATGGAAGTTGCTGTTATGGAAGCAAACTAATTTTGGAATTTAAATATGTGTTAATACCCTAAATTTTAGTTAAGAAAAACATGATTAATTTTTGAAATTTATGGATTAGAAATCTATTTTGATTTAAGTATCAAAAGAGGCGTTGAAATGATGAAAAACAGGTCCCAAAGTTGTTGTTTTGGAACCCTATGATGAATGGATTAAAATTAAAAAATTAAACCCTAAATTATATGTTAATTAAGGGGTTTAATCATGCTAATTAAGGATACAAGTTTCCGTGTTGAAAATTTTTAAGAAACACATAATTTATGTATTGTGAAATGGACATGTATGGAGAGATAGACATGAGAAAATGATGAATAGTTCATGTGAGATATTAAATTGCAAAAATGAATGAAAATATGAGGAAAAATATGGATTATGTTACTGTTTTGATTAATAATGATAATATCAAATTTCGCGATTAATATTTGAGGTTTACGGTATTAACTAAGTGCTTAAGAAGGAGCACAATGTGTAAATTGTGAAAAATATGTGAAAAATGATAAGTGGGAGTAAGAAACTTTCATATGGTGTCTAATGAATGATTAATGAATGTGTTATGGTATATGGGAATGATACCCTAAATATGGGTATTAAACATATTGTGAAATGAATGGTATGATACATAAGTGATGATGTGCATGTACACCCGACTTGGAATTGAAGTGGGTTGTAAATGTTAATGGAAATGGGTTGGAAAACTAAGTTGAATGCAAGCAAATGGAAAGTATATGAATGTTATGTCATTCTTACATGTATAGGCAAAGGCAAAGAGATAAGCGAGACGAAAAGCTAAGCAAGCAAGGTAAGCAAGCAAATTTTCTAAATGATTTTGGTTTTCATTACAAAGTATTTAAGGATGGTCATTCCTTGTCTAAATGTGTATTGAAATATTATTTCTATTGAAATAAGTGATTTTCTTACCGTTTCACAAATGTTTATGAAAGATGATGAAGTATGGATTTATACAATGTTTCTTCGAAACAATATTTAAAAGGGATGGTGCAAAGAATTTTCTACATGAGAATGACAAGATATCATGTGTAAGAGGTATATAATGCCGGGGTGACTAAAGGTCATGCATGGAATGGAAGTAAAGTAGGGTAATCGAGGTAGTAAGTGGACAAGGAGTCCCCCTTGACGTTTCCAAGTTGGAAGGTCCATCGCCAAGGATATAAAGGATCATGTCATGAAAGAGGGTTCCCCGTGCTAGCGTACCGTCACATGAAGGATAAGTTCATGAATGGAAATGATGCATTTGCACATCCAATATTTATGAAATATTTATGGAAGTTTTATGAAAAGTTTTTGCTCCGTAGGTAGTTTATCACTTGCTAAGTGTCTCTACTGAATACAGAGAAATGCTTTTAAAGAATTTTGCCTTCAAAATGAATTGCCTGCAAAATATACAGCTTGCTTATTGAGTTGAATTTCAACTCACGTTTTGTTTTCCAAGCCCATAGACAGGTGAAAGGAGGAAGGAGGCAAGGAGCATAGGTGGAGATTCAAGGATGAATGAATTTCTATAAGTTACCTGTGTATGAACCTAAGGGTTGAATGGTTATATGAATGATCACAATTAAATTATTATTCAATGATGTAGAAGGATTATGTTATGTTTTATGCCTACGGTTTGGCAAAAATTTTTTATGGGTAAACGCTAAGGCATGAAATATCATGATATGATTAAGTATGAAGATTATGAGATGACATGTGTAATTCTCAAATGATATAATCGCCTAAAATGACATTTGATGGAAATTGAATGTATAAATTGTTGGTCCCGAGTTAATGGCAATTACCCAAGAGGGGAAGAGTGAATTGGGTATTTAAAATTTTTCAACTTAAACAGAAACTTTACCCTGGATTAATCTAGTCCCCTTTTATGAAGAAACAAATGTAAAGCAATATAGTGCAGAGAGCAGAAATAGATATCAATAAATAAGATTTTATAGTGGTTTAGGTAACCTTCCCTACTCCACTCTTCCAAGCTCACACCTCTTTGTGACTTGGGTTCCACTATGTATTTCACAAATACAACTAGAGCCACTGCTCTCTTCTAGATTTCAGTTCTAGGGGGCATCAACAATTCACAACACAAGTAGGTGACGAGTTCCACTCCAATCACACACTACTTTGCTTACACTTGATCTTGGTTATCCAAACTAAATCAAGTTCAATACAACAAGAAATAACAAAAGAAAGTTTCTACATGTTACTGGTGTGTAGAGGAAGATTTGGCATAGAGAAGAACTTGTACAACAATGTTAATGATCCAGTAAACAGCTCTTTGGCAGTTTGAAAGCAGAGTTCTTCTTCTATATGATGGCTTGATCACTTAATGCTCTTGAAGATGGGAGTTATGCACACTTAATGAATTCTCAGCTACCCTCCTCGTTCATGTTGAATGCCTTATATAATTTACAAGGGAATCCGAACGTTTGGAAGTAGGTGGCGCGCATTTAATGCGCCAACGTTCGAAAAATTTCCGACCGTTGCGACCCAAGTCGCAGGTAGAGTCGACTTCGGGTGCGACTTCGCCCAAGTCGTAGATGGAGTCGACTTCAGGTGCGACTTCGCCTGTTCGAAACTTCTTCAAGTTCCAGTCTGGGTCGACTTGGTCCTCGACTTGACCCAAGTCGCAGGTGAAGTCGACTTCGGGTGCGACTTCACTTCTTCAGCTTGCTAGCTGAACTTGAAATCCTTGGAATGCCTTGCTTGCTTGAATTTCTTCATGTTTGGTTGTTCTTTCTTTGATTATATCTTTTGCAACTCAGTATAATATTCCTAGCTTGATGTCCTTTTAGCTTCGTGACTTGCAAACTTTGAATCCTTGAAATCTTGAATATATGCATGAATCTTAGAGTGCCTAATGATGTCCAAATATATGTTCATAATCCAACATGATGGATTCATGCAACCCTTCTTGCTTGGATCTTCATTTGAGTGTTCGAGTCGTCTTGGCCTTCATCTTCACTTGAATATATCATTGAGTCGTCTTGATTTGCAAGTTCCGCACTGGAGTCGAAGCTGGAGTCGACTTGGTCTGCGACTTCACCCAAGTCGCATGCAGAGTCGACTTGGGATGCGACTTCGGCAGCTCTAGTTCTCGATTTCAACTCTGGAAGGAAATGACGTTTCGAAGTCGCTGCTGGAGTCGACTTGGTCTGCGACTTCACCCAAGTCGCATGCGGAGTCGACTTGGGATGCGACTTCGGTAGTTTTGCTCCTCGACTTCAACTTTGGACGAAAACGACGCCTTGAAGTTGCTTCTTGAGTCGACTTGGAGATCGACTTGGCCTAAGTCGAAGCCTGAGTCGACTTGGAAATCGACTTAACTTGTCATGCTTCATTTTCTTCATTTCTATATCCTTTAATCATTTTCACAAATATGTTAGTAACAAAAACTTACTCAAATTGATTTGTTAATCATCAAAACATAGACTTGGCTTATTTTCCACATGTTTCCAACAATCTCTTTTTGATGATTGACAAAATCAATTTGAGTGTATACCTTTCAATGTCTTTAAAGCATAGTATTTGTGCATTTTGAAATTTAACATTTTGATCACAAGTTAAAAATATGAGTTTAAAATACATATTTTACTTCCAATACATCACAAGTGAAAATCATTCATACAAACATTTAAGATCGAGACTCAAATCCCGATCTCTTCTCCCCATTTTTGTGAATTGATCAAAAATAGAGACGGAGCGGGTTAATCCTTTGAGAATGGCAGGGCTGCTCCCCCGAACCTGTGCTCCCCCTCAGCTTGTGCTTTTTCTAAGTTAATTCAAGCATTCCCATATCATTTCTAATTTTATAAAATGATTCTTTTGCTAGAGGTTTGGTAAAAATATCTGCCATTTGATCTTCTGTTCTCACATATTCCAAACATATATCGTGATTTTCTACATGTTCTCTGATAAAATGATGTCTAAGGTCTATGTGTTTGGTCCTAGAATGCAATACTGGATTTTTAGTTAAACATATTGCACTAGTATTATCACATCTAATAGGTATATCTTTAAAGTCCATGTCATAGTCCCTAAGTTGTTGTTTCATCTAAAGCAATTGGGCACAACAGTTCCCGGCGGCAATATACTCGGCTTCCGCCGTAGATAGAGCAACACTAGTTTGTTTTCTTAAGAACCATGAAATCAACATGTTCCCAAGAAACTGATATGTTCCACTAGTGCTTTTTCTATCTACTTTGTAACCGGTAAAATCCGCGTCCGAGTAGCCGATTAGATCAAAGTTAGAACCCTTTGGATACCAAAGTCCTATGTTGGTAGTATCTACTAAATATCTGAAAATTCTTTTTACAACTACCAAGTGTGATTCTTTTGGACATGATTGAAATCTAGAGCACATGCAAATACTAAACAGTATATCGTGTCTAGAAACAGTTAAATATAATAAAGAACCTATCATGCTTCTATATAACTTTAAATCAACTGGTTTGTTTTTCTCGTCTTTGTCAATTTTAATGGTTGAGCTCATAGGCGTGTTTGCCCCTTTGCTATTTTCCATGCCAAACTTCTTTAACATTTCTTTGATATACTTGGACTGGTTTATGAAGATCCCTTCACTTAGTTGCTTGATTTGTAGTCCAAGGAAGAAGTTTAGCTCCCCCATCATACTCATCTCAAATTCTTTCTGCATAAGCTCAGAAATTCTTGACAAAGAATCTCGTTAGTAGCACCAAAAATAATATCATCAACATAAATTTGAATAATCAAAATGTCTCTTTCTTTATACTTGATAAACAAAGTGGTGTCTACCTTTCCCTTTTCAAACTCATGATCAATTAAAAATTTGGTTAATCTTTTATACCAAGCCCTTGGAGCTTGTTTTAATCCATATAATGCCTTGGTTAATTTGTATACAAATTTAGATTGATCTTTCTCCTCAAATCCAGGTGGTTGTTCAACATACACCTCTTCATTTATATAACCATTCAAAAATGCACTTTTAACATCCATTTGAAACAACTTAAAGTTCATGTGAGATGCAAAAGCTAGTAAAATCCGAATGGCCTCTAATCTAGCAACCGGGGCATAAGATTCCTCAAAGTCTATTCCTTCTTCTTGTGAGTATCCTTTTGCCACAAGTCTAGCTTTGTTTCTCACCACAAGTCCACTTTCATCTAACTTGTTCCTAAAGACCCATTTTGTGCCGATGACAGTGCAGTCCTTTGGTCTTGGAACAAGATGCCAAACTTGGTTTTTTTCAAATTGATTTAGCTCTTCTTGCATTGCTATGATCCAGTTTTCATCATCAAGAGCTTGATCAATAGTGGATGGTTCAATTTTGGATACAAAGGCGTATTGTCCACAAACATTTTGTTTTGACCTTCTAGTCTTTACACCTTCATAGACGTTCCCTATAACTTGCTCAATTGGATGATCATTTTTTAACTTTAAATCAGTTGGAGGTTTATAAGAATTATTACCTTCACTTACCCTTTCCTCCATAGATTTTTCTTGCTTCTCCACATGCAATTTTTCAAGGTTACTTGTGATATCATCTTCATCACTTAAATCATCTTTTCTTTTGGAGCATGGGTTAAATTCATCAAAAACAACATGTATTGACTCTTCTACAATCTGATTCCTTTTATTAAAAACTATA
Source organism: Annona cherimola (assembly GCA_030490835.1). Classification (NCBI taxonomy): domain Eukaryota; kingdom Viridiplantae; phylum Streptophyta; class Magnoliopsida; order Magnoliales; family Annonaceae; genus Annona; species Annona cherimola. The sequence continues at coordinate 77,606,149 of CM059974.1, read as the reverse complement.
TATGTTTTGTTATTTGATGAGTAACCAAGGAATATTGCCTCATCACTTTTAGCATCCAGTTTTCCCAAGTTGGTTTTTCCATTTTTAAAGACATAACATGTGCAACCAAAGGCATGAAAATATGAGATATTTGGTTTTCTACCTTTCCATAGCTCATATGGGGTCTTTTTCAAGATTGCTCTAATGGTGACTCGGTTCAACACATGACAAGCTGTACTTACAGCTTCACCCCAAAATTTCTTGGATAATTTACTCTCATTTAGCATTGTTCTAGCCATCTCTTGTATAGTTCTATTTTTCCTTTCAACCACTCCATTTTGTTGTGGAGTTCTTGGTGCATAAAATGTGTGGTGAATTCCTTTTTCCTTACATAATTCTATGAATCGTTTATTTTTAAACTCATCACCATGATCACTTCTAATAGCCATAATAGTACTTTATTTTTCATTTTGCACCAAGTTTACAAAAGTTGCAAACATAGAGAAGGCTTCATCTTTGCTAGCTAAGAGAATTACCCATGTGAATCTTAAAAAATCATAAACTATTACAAACACATACTTCTTTCCACCAATGGTTAAAATATCGGATGGCCCATATAGATCCATGTGTAGCAATTCAAGTGGCCTAGTGGTGGAAATCTCATTTTTGGTAGAGATGGAAATTTTATGTTGTTTTGACAATTGGCATGCCTTGCAAATTTTGGCAATCCTTCTACCAAACTTTTCTTCCATAGGGTCTTTATATTTGTCATGTTTATGTCCCCAAGCGTCTTATGCCAAACCCATGGATCATTGTCAATGACCATTAGACATTGACCATCTAGTTCATCAAGTGAAACCAAATATACATTTCCATGTCTTTTTCCACTAAACATGATATGTTCTCCATCAAATACATTGCATATAGATGATTCAAACACAACCTTGTATCCTTTGTCACATAATTGACTAATACTCATTAAATTGTGCTTGAGTCCTTCAACAAATAAAACATCCTCCATACATGCATTTGAAATACTATAAATATTTCCTTTACCTTTAATTTTACCTTTCTCGTTGTTTCCAAAGGCAACAGTTCCATCGTTGCAAGACTTGAGTTTATGAAATAAACTTTTTTCACCGGTCTAATGCCTTGAGCAACCACTATCCATGAACCAAACGTTGCTTGCCTTTGCCTTGAAACATATCTGAAAAATTAACAAATAAATCTTATCTCTTTGGTACCCATTTTATGGGTCCATTTGGGTTAGTAAACTGATTTAATCTTTGTTGTTCTATCTTTGAAAGCCCAAATCTTGTGTTTCTTGGAACCCAAACTAATTTTGCACCATGGTCATACAATTTTTTAAAGTTGCATCTATAAATTTTGTGACCCATCTTGTTGCAAAAATTGCAAGTCATTGGTAATCTAGGGGTAGGCCTCCAAATGTGTAATGATTCAAGAGTTGGCCTTTTGGTCCAAGCAACTTGTTTCCCTTTTGGTTTGTAAATGGGTGCAGTTTTGGTTTGATTTTTCCCAAGTTTGGCACATTCGATTTGCCGTTTTCTCTTTACTCAAATTGGGAGTATCCAAGACCTCTTCTATTGGTTTGAGAGGTCATGTTCAGAAACATTTTCACACTTTCTCCTGGATTAGAGAACTTAGCTATGATTCATTTAAGGATTCATTTTCCTTTTTCAATTTTTCCATTTCTTTCAATAGTAGTTCATTTTCTTCTTTCAGTTTTGTTGTACTTTCATCTAGTTTTCCATTTACAATAATAATGGAATTGCATTGTTGTCTCTTTAATGATAACTTGTTTCCTAGTTTTATGATTTCCTCATAGAATGAATCATATGCATGTTGTAATTCCTCTAATTCAGCACATTTGAGACATTCTTGAAAAGAAGAATAAGTAGATTGAGAATGAAAAAAAATTGGAAGTTACCTCTTCATTACTTATGCATTTTGTTAAGGTGGTTTGCTCTTCCAAAACTTCTGTTGAGTTCAAGTTTTCTTCTTGCTCAATCCGAGCCATGCAGTAAATTCTTACAAATTTGCTGCTTCAAAATCATTGGTTGAGGAGCTACTTGTTGATGACGTTTCTTCATTCACGTACATTCCTCTTCCCTTAGGCTTTTGGAATCTCCGGCTTTCATATCTTTCCTTCCTTTCTTGATGATCCTTTGATCTTTCTTCCGGTGTAGGACATTGAGCTTGCATATGTCCCATACTGCTGCATCTATAGCACTTTGTAGCCTCCTTCTTCTTCTCTTTTCGTGGTCTCTCCTTGAAATCTTTGAAGTTCTTTTCTTTTCTCACAAACTTACGAAATTTGCGTGTAAGTAGTGCAATGTCTTCATCATCGTTGTGAGATGAGGAGGTGGACTCATCTGAGTTATGTCCCGCTTTCAATGCAATGACTCTTTTGCCTTTGTGGTGATCTTCATTTCTTTTCTTGATTAGATCATGTGACGTCAACGAGTTAATAAGATCTTCTAGCTTCAATGTGTTTAGGTCCTTGGCTTCTTCTATTGCAGTAATTTTTGGAGTCCATGATTCGGGTAGCGCACTTAGAATCTTCATGACCTGCTCCGATTCAAAAATTGCTTTTCCAAGACCTTTCAAAGCATTAGTAATTTTAGAGAATCTAGCAAATATTTCAGAAAATATTTTCTGTTTCTAACATTCTAAAGCTTTCCAATTCTCCAATCAAAATATTTCTCCTTGTCCCTTGGACTTGAGAAGTTCCTTCATAAATAGATGTTAATGTATCTCATATCTCTTTTGCAGTTAAACAAGAGGATATTCTATCATATTCAAAAGCGGTAAGAGCACAAAACAGTGAGTTCATAGCTTTAGCATTGCTCTTAACAGTTCTTACTTTCTCATTGGTCCATTTGGAAGCTCTTTCATCAATAGGCAAGGTTACACCATCTTGGATTGCAATTCAAAAGTCCATATCTGTAGCCATGATGAGTTGTTTTATACGTAGCTTCCAATAGCCGAAATTGTTCCCATCAAACAATGGTGGCCTAGTAAAGGATTGGCCTTCGGCAAATGCGGGAACGAAAGTCGATTGGGATGCCATATCAAACGATCTCTTTGGTAAAACTCAAAGACCTGCTCTGATACCACTTGTTGGTCCCGAGTTATTGGCAATTACACAAGAGGGGAGGGGTGAATTGGGTATTTAAAATTTTTCAACTTAAACAGAAACTTTACCCCGGATTAATCTAGTCCCCTTTTATAAAAAAACAAATGGAAAGCAATATAGTGCAGAGAGCAGAAATAGATATCAACAAACAAGATTTTATAGTGGTTCGGGCAACCTTCCCTACTCCACTCTTCCAAGCTCACACCTCTTGGTGACTTGGGTTCCACTATGTATTTCACAAATACAACTAGAGCCACTGCTCTCTTCTAGATTCCAGCCCTAGGGGGCATCAACAATTCACAGTACAAGTAGGTGACGAGTTCCACTCCAATCACACACTACTTTGCTTACACTTGATCTTAGTTACCCAAACTAAATCAAGTTCAATACAACAAGAAATAACAAAAGAAAGTTTCTACACGTTACTAGTGTGTAGAGGCAGATTTGGCGCAGAGAAGAACTTGTACAACAATATTAATGATCCAGCAAACAACTCTTTGGCAGTTTGAAAGCGGAGTTCTTCTTCTATATGATGGCTTGATCACTTAATGCTCTTAAAGATGGGAGTTATGCACACTTAATGAATTCTCAGCTACCCTCCTCGTTCATGTTGAATGCCTTATATAATTTGCAAGGGAATCCGAACGTTTGGAAGTAGGTGGCGCGCATTTAATGCGCCAACGTTCGAAAAATTTCCGACCGTTGCGACCCAAGTCGCAGGTAGAGTCGACTTCGGGTGCGACTTCGCCCAAGTAGTAGATGGAGTCGACTTCAGGTGCGACTTCGCCTGTTCGAAACTTCTTCAAGTTCCAGTCTGGGTCGACTTGGTCCTCGACTTGACCCAAGTCGCAGGTGAAGTCGACTTCGGGTGCGACTTCACTTCTTCAGCTTGCTAGTTGAACTTGAAATCCTTGGAATGCCTTGCTTGCTTGAATTTCTTCATGTTTGGTTGTTCTTTCTTTGATTATATCTTTTGCAACTCAGTATAATCATCCTAGCTTGATGTCCTTTTAGCTTCGTGACTTGCAAACTTTGAATCCTTGAAATCTTGAATATATGCATGAATCTTAGAGTGCCTAATGATGTCTAAATATATGTTCATAATCCAACATGATGGATTCATGCAACCCTTTTTGCTTTGATCTTCATTTGAGTGTTTGAGTCGTCTTGGCCTTCATCTTCACTTGAATCTATCATTGAGTCATCTTGATCTGCAAGTTCCGCACTGGAGTCGACTTGGTCTGCGACTTCACCCAAGTCGCATGCAGAGTTGACTTGGGATACGACTTCGGCAGCTCTCGTTCTCGATTTCAACTCTAGAAGGAAATGTCGTTTCGAAGTCTCTGCTGGAGTCGACTTGGTCTGCGACTTCACCCAAGTCGCATGCGGAGTCGACTTGGGATGCGACTTCGGCAGCTTTGCTCGTCAATTTCAACTCTGGATGAAAACGACACCTTGAAGTTGCTTCTTGAGTCGACTTGGGAATCGACTTAGCCTAAGTCGAAGCCTGAGTCGACTTGGAAATCGACTTGACTTGTCATGCTTCATTTTCTTCATTTCTATATCCTTTAATCATTTTCACAAACATGTTAGTAACCAAAACTTACTCAAATTGATTTGTTAATCATCAAAACATAGACTTGGCTTATTTTCCACATGTTTCCAACATAAATGATATAAAATCCTAAGGAGTTAGGATTAAGTGGATAAATATCCAATAAGCCCACCGTGTGATAGGGCAACAATCCTGATCATGTTTACCAATCGATAGATCCCGAGGTAAGGAAGTGACGCTCGAGCTACGGCGCCACACAACAGGGGCATTAGTGAGCCCGAAAGGCATCACTAAAAACTCATAATGTCCACACCTAGTTCGAAAAGCTGTCTTATGAACATCAGTAGGACTTATTCTCAACTGATGATACCTTGACTGTAAATCAATCTTAGAGAAAGTTGTAGCTCCTTGCAATTGATCGAATAAATCGTCGATCCTGGGCAAAGGATACTTATTCTTCACTATGACTTTATTTAATTCTCTGTAGTCAATACAAAGTCTCGAACTTGCATCTTTTTTCCTTACAAACAATACTAGAGCTCCCCAAGGCGATACATTGGGTCTGATAAAACCTTTGTCTAGTAGCTCCTGTATTTGAGTTCTCAACTTATTCATTTCAGCCGGTGCCATTCTGTATGGAGTATTAGATATCGGAGCTGTACCTGGTATGATATCTATGTTCCTATCCATCTCTCTTTGTTGAGATAATGTAGTTAGTTCCTTTGGAAATACATCAGGAAATTTCCTAACCACCGGAATTTGGCTTATTTCTACCTCTATGCCTTTCTCCACATTGACTGATACCAGATAAGCTTGGCACTTTTGACAGATCATCTTGACCGCTTTCATGGACGATATCAGTATAGTCGAACTTTCAGGTTGTCTTTACTTTCCAATGACTATCTCTTTTTCTGGAGCCGCTTCAGATTGTACCTTCTTATTTTTGCAATCAATAGTAGCTCCTCATTGACTCAACCAATCCATACCCAATATCACATCGAATTCGGTCATAGGCAATAGGATCAGGTCAGCTTCTAAAATCAATAATCCTATCTTAATTGGGTATGCTTTGCATACTTGGCTAGAGCTAGCAAACCTATAGACAGGGGATGCTACTAAATTATCTTATTGATCTCTTCTACCGGTAGTGCATGGGTCGCCATATATTGGCATACTATGAATGAGTGACTAGCACCTAAATCAAACAAAGCCATTATCAAATTTCCTAAAATGTAAACCATACCTATGACCACCTTTTCTTCTTATTCTTATGACTCCGTCCAAGTAAAGACATATACTTGTACCGGATTTGTAGAGGTTCCTTATTTATTTGCTGCTCCAAGTATCCTGAGTTGTGCAGGTCTTCCACGTCCTTGTGACGTTTGTGCCTTATTTGGGCAGTTCGGAGCAATGTGTCCTACTTGATCACAAATATACACTTGATGATCTTTGCTTCACCCGCTCTGCATCCCTTGGCTATATGGCTTGTTTGCCCACATTTATAGCACTGATTTGAGCCTTTCAAGCATTCGCCTGTATGACGCTTTTGACATTTTCTGCATAGAGACGAGCTTTTCTTCTTTGGGGCTCCTTTTTCTCTTTTCATACTTCCTTTCCTAGCCTTTTCCTTCCCCGTTTCAGCTTCTTTTGGACCTGGGTTGAACATCCTTGACCCTAGTCTCAATTCTTGAGCTCTTAATGCCTCATTCTTTAATGTTTTCGCCCTTTCGAGACTTGAAGCATAATCCTTGATTAGCAGAGGGGCAAGGCTTTCCCTGAGGTATGGCCTCAGTCCTTGTTGGAATCTTTGTGCCTTATTTTCTGGCACATTGGCGATCCAAGGCACAAATCTAACTAAGGCATTAAACTTCATGGTGTACTCTGTGACAGACATGCTCCTTGATAAAGTCTTTCAAATTCTATCACCTTTTGACTTTGTAATCCAACGGGGAGGTATTCCTTATTGAACTCCTCAACAAATGTCTGCCAAGACACCTCTTCTGGTTGTGGCATAATGACCAACATTGTTTCCCACCATTCATGTGCATCTTTAGTCAGCAAATGTGTGACACACAACACTTTCTATCGATCATTACACGGAGATATTCTAAATAAATTTTTGATCTCTGTTATCCACTATTCAGCCTGTACCGAGTCAGGTTCTCCTAAAAACTTTGGGGGTCGCTAGGCTAGGAATGCATTAATTGCCCTTTTATCAGCTTCCATTAATTGATTTTTATCTCTCATTGGTGCTGGTGTGGGAGTCGGGGCCAGCCGCCGGAATGGGTTCTTCTCTTTCAGTACTACCCAACTAGGCCCGCTGGGTCCTTTCCCATAATCCTTGGATAATATCTACCGTTTGTTCTGCCCAATCACGAGTAGCTTGCTGCATTGCTTCTTTTACTGTTGTACCCACTCTCTCTTCTATGAGTCGAGCTTGTCTTGACTCACATTCTTCTTCCACATCCCTTTATGGGCATATATTTTCTAGTCTTTGACGGGTTCTTGGATTTTCTCTATTTAATTCTGGTCCAGGTCTCTTAATGTGAAACCCCAACCTATGTAGGACTCAATGGTATGCATGGAACATATATACATGATTTATATGTGATGAAAATGAATTTTGAATGGTTTATGGATGATTTAATGATATTTTGCAATTAGGGTTTAATTAAGAATGGTGATTAAAAATTTAATCGCCGGAGCCCAAAGTGAGTCGGTATGACCCGAGGGGCCTAATGAGGATTTAAAGGTGACAAGGTGTCATAAATAATCATGTTAATTACCATGATTTAATTTATGGAGATTAAAGTGTAATTTTGGAATTAATGTGAAAAATGATAGAAAATTCATAACTTGACGCCTACAAGGCGGATTTCGATGAAATTTGAAAGGTAAGCTCACAAAGGTGGGCCCAATTTTATGAATGAATTGGATTAAGGGAATCATGATGGGATTAAGATGATAATTAATTATTTTTATCCCAAATCCAAAAGATAAATTCAAGTGGTCATAACTTGACGTAGAAACGTCGGATTGAGATGAAATTTGAAACGATGGAATAAAATTATAAAATCTATGAGATGAATGGAATGGATTAAGCTAATTATCATGGAAATTTGGTTTCTTGGAGAGCAAGTAACAAGTTTCTTAAGAGCTAAGTAAAGAAGGGCAATTGTGGAAAGTGAAAATAGAATTTACTAAAATGCTTATGAGGTTACTTGGGCACCAAGAAAAGTGGTTTAAAAAAAAAAAAAAAAAGGAGGAGCAAGGGCTGCTGCACATTCCAGCAAGGAGGGAGAAAGAGAGAGAAGAAGAGAGGAGAGGAGAGAAAGAGAGAGAAGAGAGGAAAAATAGAGAAAAGTGGAGATTTCCTCCAAGGGCAGCAGCTAGGGCACGTCAAACCCAGCAAGGAGGAGAGGAAAAGAAGATAATTTCAAGTGCTCAATGGAGGGATTATCACTTAATCAAGTAAGTATATGTTAATCTTGATTTTATGCCTCAAATCTGGAAGTTATATGATGTTGTAAACTAAATTATGAACGAAATAGTAAATGGATGAATTTTAGCATGACAATTTTTGGAAAGAGTCATCATGGGGTTATTAAGGAACAACCCAAGTTTTAGCTTAAAAGGATAATCCATTTGAAAATTAAAAATCTGAGAAGATCAACCTAAAAAGGGTTGTACTGGTGGCAGGATCAGCTGCACCAAAGGATTTTTGATAATTTTTATATAAGGAATTTTACCTAAAAATTTGAAAAAATATATAAGAAATATTTAGGATCACATTAATAAAATAAAAATTAGGTTTTGATAAGTATAAATATACCTCATAATTAACGTGATTCAGGCTGTCTGAAAATGGATTCTGCTGTCTAGCAAGGTAAAAATACCAAAAGAAATATAAATGCTTAATTTTTTGTGCTGAAAATATTTATTTTGGTTAATTAATGTAGTTATTAAGGTATTGTAGATATTTCAGATCAAAACTTCTTTATTTGATATTAATTCAATATTTTGAGATTTCAGTACGCCTGATTTCAGCATATATGAATAGTTGGAGAAAAAATCAAAAAGAAATATGAAACCTATTTATAAATGATCCAAATTGATATATATGTTAATAACATAAATTTAGATTAATAAAAGTGGGATTATTTGCGGAAAATTCGGATTTATAAATCTGTTTAGGGTTATGTGTCAAAAGACACGTTAAACGGGTGAAAAATGGGTTCCAAAGTTGCTGTTTTTGGAAACCTATGATTAGTGGATTTAAATTGCATAAAAATACCCTAAGTACAGTGGTAATTAAGGGGTTTAATCATGCTGGAATTAGAGAGAAGTTGATATTTTGAAAAATTTTAAGAAACACATAAGTATGTGTTGAAAAATGGACATATATGAAGAGATAAGTATGAATACCCGACTTGAAAGACAAGTGGGTCAAGTTAGATGAACTTATGTAGGTTGTAAAACCTAAGGAATATAAGTATTTGAAGATGATGCAAATAAATGAAATGTTATTTTTATTTATCTAGGCAAAGGCAAGGAAAAGAATGGAAGGAAAGGGATTATAGCGATCTCAGGTAAGCAAGCGAACTTTCTAAAATGATGTTTTCTTTCTATGTGATGATATGTGATTGAAATTGTTTATGATTATATTTAAATGAATGGGAAAGCACAAGTTTTGAAAATAATGGCTTTAATGAATAGTCACAAGTTTTGTAAATGACAGCTTTAATGAAAAGCCACAAGTTTTGGAAAATGATGGCTTTAATGAAAAGTCGTAAGTTTTGGAAAAGAATGACAGTAAGAAAAAGCCTCAGGGTTTGCTTCATGGGAAGCAAGCAACATTTTTAAGATAAATAATTTATCACAAGTATTGCCATGGATTGGCAATGCTTTATGTTAATAGAATTCGAGAAATTTGCTTATGAGTAAGCAAGTTCTCCACGATAATGTTTTCAAAGGATTTTATGTTTGATGCCGATGGTTTTAAGAATTTGCCTTTAAGCAATCAAGTTCTTTATGATGTTGTTTCAAAAGTATTTTATAAGAAAAAGGAAATTTTTCCCTTTTTCACAAAGACACAAACGTAAATAAGTTTTGAATTTCTTTTATGATGTTTAATGATAAATAATCATCACTTTTTTTACATAGCTTCTTTTAGCGATGGGTATCCATATGTCCTAAAACACTTTTCATTTAAATACTTTAACATTGGACATTCTCATTTCCATAAACACTTTACATTGAGGCTCTTTAGAAATGGACATTCCTATGTCCAAACCAAGTTTCACATAAATTTATTTCATAATCTCCGTCTCGGGGCTTGTTTATAGCAAACAAGGAAAATAAAATACATAAACTATTTCCATAAATGCATTTGCATAAAAATATTTCCTTTTATTCTTGTTATTTACACTTTTGTGTAAAACACCCTTTCTTTTAGGGTAACCATTTCATAAAAATTCCTTTAGGATAGCTTTCATAAAACATACATTTATATCTCAATCTTTGGGCTTTTCGAAAACAAAATATAAACAAATGCATTTCTCTCCATCCAGTAGTAACACTTAGCAAGTGATCATGCTACCTTTTGGAAGAGAATCCTTAACAGCACGCTAGCCAGGCGATTGTTCTGTTATCCTGCTCCCATCTCAGGGAGGACGCCGCTGGCACTCCTGTCATCCCTTAGCGACTTGCCTTATGTAGAGTGGGCCCCGGTCATCCCAACCGTGCTCTACACCCGGCCTATTCCTTGTACTAGTGCACCATACATTATTATGATGGACCGCAGTTGGTTTAAAGTATTACAGACCGCAGCCCATATCCTTTAAAATCGGGATCACAGACCTCAATCTGCATCCATAACTTAAAAATATCACAGACCGAAGTGTGTGTCTTTTTAAAAACAAATCATTTTGAAAAAAAAACATAACAGACCGCAGTCCGTGTCGACTTGTAAGGTGAGCGCACCCACTTTAACAAGTTGTCATTTGAAATCTAGTTTTAGGATGACCTTCCTTAAATTCTTTTTAGAAGAATTTTGAGTATAATATTTTGATAAACATTTGAAATGTTTGAGAAACAATACATCTTAAAAACCCTTATAATAAAAGAATTTTAAAACTTTTGGATTTCCAAAAGTAAACTATATATTTCTCTAATATTTTCTTGGTTTCCATTTCAGGTCCTTTTGCTTACAAAAGTTATGCAATTATACCACCCCCTTCTCAACACCCGACTTGAAGGACAAGTGGGTTAAATTAGATGAATTTATGTAGGTTGGAAAACCTAAGGAATATAAGTATTTGAAGATGATGCAAATAAATGAAATGTTATTTTTATTTATCTAGGCAAAGGCAAAGACAAAGACGAGTATAGAAGAAAAGGATTATAGCGATCTCAGGTAAGCAACCAAACTTTCTAAAATGATGTTTTCTTTCTATGTGATGATGTGTGATTAAAATTGTTTATGATTATGTTTAAATGAATGGGCAAGCACAAATTTTTAAAATGATGGCTTTAATGAAAAGCCACAAATTTTGAACATAACGGCTTTAATGAAAAGCCATAAGTTTTGAAAATGACGGCTTTAAGGAAAAGCCACAAGTTTTGAAAATGATGGCTTTAATGAAAAGTCGTAAGTTTTGAAAAAGAATGACTTTAAGGAAAAGCCTCAAGGTTTGCTTCATGGGCAGCAAGCAACATTTTTAAGATAAAAAATTTATCACAAGTATTGCCACGGATTGGCAATGCTTTATGTTAATGGATTGAGAAATTTGCTTATGAGTAAGCAAGTTCTCCACGACAATGTTTTCAAAGGATTTCATGTTTGATGCCGATGGTTTTAAGAATTTGCATTTAAGCAAGCAAGTTCTTTATGATGTCGTTTCAAAAGTATTTTATAAGAAAAAGGGAATGTTGCCCTTTTTCACAAAGCAACAAATGTAAATAAGTTTTGAATTTTTCTTATAATGTTTAATGATAAATAATCGTGTTATAAAGGAAAAAAGGGGATTTGATTTATGAAAAAGATTTATTTTGCTAGGTCATAATAATTAAATAATAAATGATGATTTGCACATAGTTCATATGTTTTGAAATGATATTCGAAAAGTTTTGATTTCCTTTAGATAAGGAAATCTATGTTGAAAATATTTCGAAAAATGTTTATACGGATGTGTTGAAAAGGATTTAAGGAAATGTAGATGAATTGCTATGTTTCATTATGTATATGGTATGTGAAGGAAGAAAATATAAATAGATGATGGGTAGCTTAGGTCTTACCCTATGATAAGATGAGAAATTCTATAATTTCTCTATGTATAAGGAAAATAGTATGCCTGCCATAAGGGTAAAAGATGTATGACATACAGAAAAGGACAATTATAAAGAGAAACCCATAAGGGAATAGGAAACAGGAGACAATAGAGACAAATGATAAGTCTCTTGGACGAAGGCTAAAAATGCCACTAAGATAGAGTAGCGCAATGGAAGCGTAGTGAGTCATTGAAGTAATGGAGAAAGATGATAAGATTAGCCATTTTATATGAGCTATATCCCGATATTTGAAAGGTAAGCTCACAAAGGTGGGCCCAATTTTATGAATGGATTGGATTAAGGAAATCATGATGGGATTAGGGTGATAATTAATTATTTTTATCCCAAATCCAAAAGATAAATTCAAGTGGTCATAACTTGACGTAGAAACGTCGGATTGAGATGAAATTTGAAACGATAGAATAAAATTATGAAATCTATGAGATGAATGGAATACATTAACCTAATTATCATGGGAAGTTGGTTTCTTGGAGAGAAAGTAATAAGTTTCTTAAGAGCTAAGTAAAAAAGGGCAATTCTGGAAAGTGAAAATGGAATTTACTAAAATGACTATGAGATTACTTGGGCACCAAGAAAAATGGTTTATAAAAAAAAAAAAAAAAGGAGGAGCAAGGGCTGCTGCACGTTGCAGCAAGGGGGGAGAAAGAGAGAGAAGAAGAGAGGAGGAGGAGGAGGAGGAGGAGGAGGAGAGAGAGAGAGAGAGAGAGGAAAATGGAGAAAAATGGAGATTTTCTCCAAGGGAAGCAGCTAGGGCACGTCAAACTCAGAAAGGAGGAGAGGAAAAGAAGGGAATTCAAGTGCTCAATGGAGGGATTATCACTTAATCAAGTAAGTATATGTTAATCTTGATTTCATGCCTCAAATCTGGAAGTTCTATGATGTTGTAAACTAAAATATGAACGAAATAGTAAATGGATGAATTTTAGTATGAAAATTTTTGGGAAGAATAATTATGGAGTTTTTAAGGAACGACCCAAGTTTTTAAAAGGATCAGCCAGTTGAAAATTAAAAATTTGAGAAAACCAACCTGAACAGGGTTGTACGAGTGGCAGGATCAGCTGCACCAAAAGATTTTTAATAATTTTTATAAAAGGAATTTTGAGATAAAACTTTTACAGAATGTATAAGAAATATTTTATATCACATTAATAAAATAAAAATTAGGTTTTGATGGGTATAAATATACCCCATAATTGACGTGATTCATGTTGTCTGAAAATGGATTCTGCTGTCCAGCAAGGAAAAAATACCAAAATAAATATAAATGCTTAATTTTTTGTGCTGAAAATATTTATTTTGGTTAATTAATGTAGTTATTAAGGTATTGTATAAATTTAAGATCAAAACTTCTTGATTTGATATTAATTCAATATTTTGAGATTTCAGTACTCTTGATTTCAGAATATGTGGATAGTTGGAGAAAAAAATCAAAAAGAAATATGAGACCTATGTAGAAATGATCCAAATTGATATATATGTTAATAAAATAAATTTATATTAATAAAAATGGGATTATTTTCTGAAAATTCGAATTTATAAGTCTGTTTAGGGTTATGTGTCAAAAGACACGTTAAACGGGTGAAAAATGGGTTCCAAAGTTGCTGTTTTGGAAACCTATGATTAGTGGATTTAAATTTCATAAAAATACATTAAGTACAGTAGTAATTAAGGGGTTTAATCATGCTAGAATTATAGACAAGTTTCTGTTTTGAAAAAGTTTAAGAAACACGTAAGTATGTGTTGAAAAATGGACGTATATGAAGAGATAAGTATGAATACCCGACTTGAAATACAAATGGGTTAAGTTAGATGAACTTATGTAGGTTGGAAAACCTAAGGAATATAAGTATTTGAAGAGGATGTAAATAAATGAAATATTATTTTCATTTATCTAGGCAAAGGCAAGGAAAAGAATGGAAGGAAAGAGATTATAGAGATCTTAGGTAAGTAAGCGAACTTTCTAAAATGATGTTTTCTTTCTATATGATGATATGTGATTGAAATTATTTATGATTATGTTTAAATGAATGAGCAAGCACAAGTTTTGTTAATGACAGCTTTAATGAAAAGACACAAGTTTTGGAAAATGACGGCTTTAATGAAAAGTTGTAAGTTTTGGAAAAGAATGGCTTTAAGAAAAAGCGTCAGGGTTTGCTTCATGGGAAGCAAGCAAAATTTTTAGGATAAAGAATTTATCACAAGTATTGCCATGGATTGACAATGCTTTATGTTAATAGATTGAGACATTTTCTTATAAGTAATCAAGTAGCTTTCTAAATGATTTTGGTTTTCATTACAAGGTATTTAAGGATGGTCATTCCTTGTTTATATGTGTATTGAAATGTTTATTTCTATTGAAATAAATGATTGCTTATGGTTTCGCAATTATGCTTGAAATGTGATGAAACATGAATTAATACGATGTTTCATTGCAACGGTGTTTAAAGAGGGATGGTGCAAATAATTCTCTACATGAGAATGACAAGTTCCATGTGTAAGGGGGTATATAATGCCGGGGTGACTAAAAGTAATGCATGGAATGGAAATCAAGTAGGCTAGTCGAGGTAGTAAGTGGACAAGGAGTCCCCCTTGACGTCACCAAGTCGGAAAGGACCGGCGAGGTAGGCTTGTCGAGGTAGTACGTGGACAAAGAGTCCTCCTTGACGTTGCCAAGTCGGAAGGTCTGGCGCCAAGGATGGAAAGGATCATGTCATGAAAGAGGGTTACCCGTGCTAGCGTACCGTCACATGAAGGATAACGTCATCAACGGAAATGATGAATTTGCACATCCAATGTTTATCAAAGTGTTTATGTGAAAAATGTTTTAGGACGTATAAACGTCCGTTTCCAACAAGGTTTAAGTGGAAAAATATTTTAGGACGTATAAACGTTCAGTGTCAAAATGATTTGTATGGAAAAACGTCTTTTCGTGGACATGAGAATGTCCATCGTCAAATATGGTTTATGTTAAGATGTTTTGGGACATAAAAGTTCCCCTGGCCAAAATGATTTATGAGAAAAATGTTTTAGGAAAAGATTTTCAAGGAAAGTCTAGCCCCAAAATGCTTGCTTACTAACTTATCACTCACATTTTATTTTCCAAACCTCAGACAGGTACTGGGAGACTCAAGTAGTCGAGGATCTAAGAAATGGAGAAAAGGTACGAGATAGTACCCAAGTGGGCTAAAAGGATTAGCCAGGGTGAGTGGAATGATATGAATAGAAGTATTTAGGTATGTTGATGTATACGTGACTTCTTTAAAGTTCTGAGTTCTAGGTGAACTAATGATTGAACATATGTATGTAGGCATTGGAAATGGCATGATTAGGTCAAGAGGGCCTTTAATGTATAAGTGCATGATGAGAAGTTATAAAGGATATGTACAAGTGTACCATCGCTTATGTTATAAATGAAATTATGATGAATGAAGAAACGAAAAAAAAAATTTGGACGAGTTCCAATTAAAATCTCGCCGCGTGATCATGGCAACAATCTTGATTCACATTTACCAATCGATAGATTCATGAAGTAAGGATGTGACGCTCGGGATGGGGCGTTACACTTAAGTCTGCCACTAGTCTCACCAACCTCATGTTCGCTGGGGACTTCTGTAGCAATTTCTTTTCCTTTGTTTGTTCTCACTCCTGACCTTGTTTCCACCATGATGTTTTTCTGAATACATTAAAGCACATAACTTTCATTCATAGTTAATGTTAGATTATCATATACGCATTTCATCATCATATGATTAATAGGCAATTCACACGATCGCAATCATGTCATATTATTCATCATCATAACATCTATAATCATTCATTCTTTTCATATATTTAAATCATTAATTATAATTATATCAACAAAACTATTCACATCATTCATATTTAACAAACGTTTCATCCATAAACCATAGTTTCAACATAGTGTAGCAAATCGCACATACATACACATCTTCCTATCATAACATAATGTCATTATCCCATAATTATACATATACATGCTTGTAAAAACTAGAAAAATTTATCGTCTACCAAGACCTCTTCTTAGATAATGATAACGCTTATGCCTAGGCGAGATCCGTATGGGTTCCTCTGTGATTGTACTAGTATCAGACTAGGAAGGAATATCTTCTTCTCCACTATCATCATCATCATCACTACTATCATCGTCACTTTCATCTTCTTCTTCCTTGACAGGTTCGAGGTATTCTATAGGATCATCATCATCATCACTTTCACCACCGAGTACAACAAGGTCAGCTGTACTCTCAGCTACATGTATAATAACCTCATCGGGGTGAGGAGGGGCAGGTGATTCTATGATCCCCTGAGCACGATACTACTCTATAAAGGGAGCCATCTCTTTTTCTCTTTGACGTATCAGTTCCCAGCTCATTCCATGTCGGAATTGGATACTTCCATGCTCAAACCTATACCATGGTCCTAGATTGGGAGGTGTAGGTGCTGGAATCTTATCCAAAAAATGTTGATGGTCCAGTGGATGTATATCATCAGTGGGAACCCGTAGGGCTCTTTGACGGCCAAAATAGGATACTATGGGAACTTCAGATCTAGGAGCCCGACTGCTAGACTCCTCTACATTCTGTCTCTACTAAATGGGACTGACATAATAGTCTCTTGTGATTGTGATGGGGGTGCCTAGGTGGAAATGATAACTCGCAAAAGTGCGAGTTATCATGACCCATTTCAGACTATTTTTGCGTCTTAGTCCAAGAGATTAGGTTTATTTTGCATCCATTTAGCTAAATTTTCACTCGCTTTGCATTTTAAGAGCATTATGTAGTTCTTATCCAATTTTAGTATAAATTAGCCATTTTCAGTTCATTTATTTAGTTCATTCATTTTTTGTAGGAAGGACGGTCAATTATCGGCATGCGAGCGAGCCGAATGCAGAACGGAGCCAAGTGAAGAAGCAAGTAGGCTGGTGCCCAGGTGCCACCCTACATGCCTCCGCCAGAATCTCCAACACCTCACACGGCAGAGTTGCTTCCAGTAAGTTGGCTCCCGGGTGCCGGCTTGGGGCGCCTAGTGTGGTGCCCCGAACCGAGGCATCACATTTCACCTTACTCCGGGATCTTGTCGATTGGTAAGTGTGAATCAGGATTGTTGCCCTGATCACGCGGCGGGTACTTAATTGGATCTCGTCCAATTTTTTTTTCTTTTCTTTCATCACATAAACATATACTCATCATCATAAATCATCAACTTCTCATATTATTCATAACTTCACAATTTCATACAACCTATGTCCTTTTTCATCATATCCCATTAGGGAATCTATTCATACAAAAATCTACTAACCTTTGTAGATTCCTCTTTTCCTTTAGCAACACATGCCCTTCACTTCTTAGCTTTCCCTACACCTGTCTGAGGTCGGGAAAACAAAACATGAGTCGAAACTCAATAAGCAAGAATTTTTCATTTTAAATGCATTCCTCTCCATTCGGTAGAAGACACTTACCAAGTGATCAACTACCAACGGAATAGAAACCTTTTCGTAAACCATTTTTGGAAACCTTTCATAAACCATTCATGTAAATCATTTGTAAATGCATTTCTCTCCATTCAATAGGAGACACTTAGCAAGTGATCGACTATCAATGGAATAGAAACCTTTTCATAAACATTAGATGTGCAAATGCTTCTTGTCCACTTCTGACATAAACCTTCGTGTGCGGGTACGCTAGCCCAAGGAACATCTCACATAGCATGGTCTAATACGCCGGCTGTCTCCGACTTGGCCTCATCAAGGGGAACCTCTTTTCCTCTTGACGCCTACATGGTTCCTACATGCATGACTTTTGATTTTCCCGGCATTATATACCTCTTACACTAGGTGACTTGTCATTCTCATGTAAAGAATTATTTGCATCATCTCTTAAAAATATCTTTTCAAATCCATGTGTGCAAATACTTTCTTTCCATTCCTGACATAAACCTTCGTGTGTGGGTATGCTAGCCCAGGGAACATCTCACATAGCATGGTCCAATACGCCGGCTGTCTCCGACTTGGCCTCATCAAGGGGAACCTCTCTTCCTCTTGACGCCTACATAGTTCCTACATGCATCACTTTTGATTTTTCCGGCATTATATACCTCTTACACCAGGTATCTTGTCATTCTCATGTAGAGAATTATTTGCACCATTCCTTTAAAAATATCATTTCAAATCCATGCATTTCTTTTCAATCCATGTATGAAAATGCAATGCATCCATTCACATATAACATTCCTTTGCCTCCACCTCTGGGGAGGACGCCGTCGGCACACAGCCCATACGACTCGGCAATAGTGATGGGGGACCCTCTGATCCGCTTTCTACCTCCACCAAAACCTCTTCATCATACATCATACATGTGCACATGTCCATGAATATCACATGATATCAATATGCCGGCATGACTTTTCATAAAAACTCATAAGTATTCATCATTTCAAAACATTATAGGAATGGCCACCCTTAAACACATTTCATAAATACTTGGGAATAAAATCATATTTTCAAAAGGGTTTGCTTGCTTACAATGAAATAATAAAATCACATTTTAAAATGCTTGCTTGCTTACAAATCATCATTTTCAAAAGGATTGCTTGCTTACAATGAAACGATAAAATCACATTTTAAAATGCTTGCTTGCTTACAAATCATCATTTTCAAAAGGATTGCTTGGTTACCTCCTCAGTCTGTGTCCTCCACCTTTTCCTTTCCTTTTCCTATACAAGGAAAAATGATATTTTTTCTATATCATATCATATCTTAGTGTACTTCCCATGCATGCTTTATAATCATCCATTACCTCATTTCCATAGAGGTTAATCGTATAAAGATACTTAGTCATTACTCATTTATATGGATTTTTATCCATAAATCCTTTAAAAATTTCATCCATATATCCTCATAAAATATAAAAATAAATCTCAATTTTTTCCCAAAATACGCTGTTCACTGTTCATAATTACTGTTCATGGCACCGTAGCAATTATTGTTTACGTTTACTGTTCACCCGAGATTACTGTTCACAGCAACGAGGGTTACTGTTCATGGGTTCCAAAAATTGATATTTTTTTCAAAAATAAAAAATACCATGACATAGCTTATGCTTAGTATATCATGGGATATTCATGAATTATGAATTTATCATTACTAACTTGGCTAAATAAATCATTTTCTCCATATACTAAAAATCAACATAAATTCACTTAAGCATAATCTTTAATTCCAAAAATCATGAAATTAATATATCATCATTCCAACATCATATTTATCATAATCATACATCCCAAATCATCATTTATCAAATTTGGAGCATTATTTTCACATATCATACATGATTTCCCCGAATGCTCTATCTTTGCTCCAAATTTTCGATGTTTCGGTATGATTCCAATTAAGCGTTATAACTTTACTTATTTCCTCATGCTTAGGAATTATCTAAGCATGGTTTTACCCTACTTATCATCCAAAAGAAATTTGGGAAGAATTCCCTTACCTGAAGTAGAAAATCTCTCCTCCAACTTGCCCTTTCTCTCTCTAACTCTCTCCTTCTCTCTCTAAGGCCAAAAACGAATTTTGGGGGGTGTAAATGCTCAATGGAGCTGGAATGGGTGTGCCTTGGTCGTTCACCATGCTCCCCTATTTATAGTGTTTCATTTTTCACATATTTGCAATTTACCCCCTTGCTCAAGGTATTTAATTCTAAATATTTTTTCCCAAATCCCATGCAATATTTTGAGCCTTGTGCAGCCACCCTAATCAGAATCTCCTGCCCCCTAGCTAGCCCCTATTTAATTATGATTTTTTATTTATTAAAATTAATTATTTTAAAGCTAATTCGTCTCAACCGTTGATTTTTTATAAGATTGATTTTGGCCCATTGGATTTGGTCCCAAAAGTCAAAGCTCCAGAAGCCATAGCAGCTTTTCATTAATTATTTATCCATTTAATTAATTAAAATTATTCCAAAGTCAAATGCTAATTAATGAAGAAGTAAAGCTACTTTTTTTCTTCAAATGACGTTTAATCTTGACCCTTAATTCATGATTTTTGATCAATCTTGGACCACTCATCATGTTCATCATCATATTTTGGCCATCCATAAAAAATTTCATCTCAATCTGATGTCCGGATTGCAAGATATGAATTTTTCTTCATTTTCTTCACAAAAATCCATAAAAATCCGAAAATACTAAATAAATCAAAAAGATGCTATTTTGTCCTTTTGTGGGAAGTTTCCTTTTTTGTCTTTTATGAATAAGTTAATCCAAAGTGATTAACTTAACATATTCCTTAATCCCACGTTTACTATTCACATTTCACTATTCACATGCACTATTCATCTGAATTCCATAAATAATTATTTTAACATTTATTCTCACATATTTTCCATACTCATGAATATGTATTTTATTAATATATTACCTAGGGTTTCATACATGTGTCTAAGATCGGGGTTTCACAATCCTTGCCCCTTACAATAGGTTTCGTCCCGAAACCTGTCTTACTTGAAATAATCCATCACACTTCTGCTGTACAACTTTGATATTTCCCATCTTATCATATCATCAATCATTAATCATTAATCATCAAATAGTCATAGCATCATATCTCATAAAGAGGTTAGTATTAACAACTTTTCATTTCATATACACATGACATGCATGTGTAAATAAATTTGATTTTATAGCAAAGAATCATCTCTCCATCAAAATATCCTCTATTCATTAATCTTTCAAAAGTCAAAAGAGACTTTTGCTAAACTTCCTTAATACATACATATTGCCTAGTGAAAACACTAACGTTGGACCAATTTGGTCAGCTTTACTTTCATCTTACTTTCTTCCTCATATTCACTTTCAATGGACCAATAAAGGGTCCTTATTACCATTTTAACTCCATTATTTATGGGTTCATCATTTTCACTATTTTCATCCTTATTTACTCATCATAGAGGAAACTCCTCTCTTGTCTATCTTCCAAAATGCATTGGGATTGGAAAGAATCCCAAACAATTTCATTCTTTCCTTCATCCATGACATTCCAAATCATAGGAGACAATTCATGATATACAAATATCATGATTTTCATTTATTTTCTTCATTCATTCTTTCTATTCTTATCTATCATTTCTTTCTATGATACCATTATTGTCTCTTCATATAGATCTAGATATTATGTTTGCTCATCTATAAATTCATATTCCAATACCAACTTTTGTGGTATTACACCTTTCCTATCATCCATAACTTTTCTCTTTCTACGCCTATTTACAAATCCTTGCTCTGATACCATCGTCTGTGGTATCAGATCTATCCTATCATTATCCTTTATTTTCTCCTTCTGCCGCCTATTTACCAATCCGTGCTCTGATACCAATTTCTGTGGTGCCCCGAACCAAGGCATCACATTTGACCTTACTCCGGGATCTTGTCGATTGGTAAGTGTGAATCAGGATTGTTGCCCTGATCACGCGGCGGGTACTTAATTGGATCTCGTCCAATTTTTTTTTTTTTTTCTTTCATCACATAAACATATACTCATCATCATTCATAATGGACTTATCCATAACATCATAAATCATCAACTTCTCATATTATTCATAACTTCACAATTTCATACAACCTATGTCCTTTTTCATCATATCCCATTAGAGAATCTATTCATACAAAAATCTACTAACCTTTGTAGATTCCTCTTTTCCTTTAGCAACACATGCCCTTCACTTCTTAGCTTTCCCTACACTTGTCTGAGGTTGGGAAAACAAAACATGAGTCGAAACTCAATAAGCAAGCATTTTTCATTTTAAATGCATTCCTCTCCATTCGGTAGAAGACACTTACCAAGTGATCAACTACCAACGGAATAGAAACCTTTTCGTAAACTATTTTTGGAAACCTTTCATAAACCATTCATGTAAATCATTTGTAAATGCATTTCTCTCCATTCAATAGGAGACACTTAGCAAGTGATCAACTATCAATGGAATAGAAACCTTTTCATAAACATTAGATGTGCAAATGCTTCTTTTCCACTTCTGACATAAACCTTCGTGTGCGGGTGTAACACCCCATTCCAAGAATTACTCAAGAACTAGTCAATGGGTACTACACAATCTAAGAAAAATTCGGCAGCATCTCCCCATAACATACAAGGGGTAATATGGAATACATGACCTGATATTCATAACATTTCCATCTGTAACATTCAATCCTATTTATATACTTGCATCTTCATATAATAAGAACATTCATATAGAAGGAAATCATTAAATATTTTCCTTACACATCAAACAGATATAATAGTCATGCATATGTGCATCAACAAGGATTATAATCCAATCTGAAATACCAAATACATTATAGTTGTCAAAGCGAATCCGCCTAAATAATTGTCTACATATATGATTATCAAAAAGAGCACAAATCTAAAAGAACTGAAATCAACATATTGTGCTAGGGTCTCTCATGTTTGATCTTCAACTTGTCCCATCCTTAAGTTCCCCTTCTGACCTGCGATCTAAAAGCACAATAACAAATGATATGAGTCTAAATAGACCCAGTAAGTAGATAGTGGTTAGCACAAAGTGGAAATAAGCATAATGATGGATACTCATATAGTGATGAAGCTAATACACATGGGTCCAATACCCACTCCCAAGATCGTATGCATATAACCATACACACAAATTGAACAACACAACCAATCATCTACTCATGTCCATCAAGGGCCATGAACAACCCTCTCCTCATGTCAATCAGGGGCCATGAACAACCCTTACAACCAACTATTTGAGATAACACATCATACATAACAGATAATGAAACACGTCGCAAACCACACATACAACATCAACACAATTCAGATTCAACACATAGATCTGTCACACAAGCATTTTATCCAACACATGATAGGTGCGAAATGAAAGAACCTTCAATTCATACTCTCGATTGGGGCAAATCAATTCTCGTCACATTCTAACAATATAAAAAAACTATTAAGAAGTCTTTTACATCATAGAAATCGTGCATTCAAAGTAAATTCCCCATGAACCCTAACTGTTACGAACTCTACGCCTAATACCATGGAGTCGTTAGAAGCTATACATTCCCTCTAGCCTCACATCGCGTTTAACATAAAATTTCATCACTAAATTGAGAAGGGGCGACATCTACTTACCTTGACCGTGATCCCTCCCAAGACAGCGACCCTAGATGTGGACTGCAGAAATTCGGAGCCTTGGAGCTTCCTAGACTCGGATCTATGACCTTCAAGGTAGTTGGTATAGTTTCCCTCAAGAGATCACGGGTGGTTCGAACTGAGTGGAAGAGAAAGTAGAAGAGGAGCGAAGAACCAGAAGAGGAGGAGGAGAAAACGCAGTCGGGCGCGAAATGGGAATGAAGCCCTAGAGCGCGGGCCGCTTATGTTAATAGAATCCAATGAGTCTGGTCGGGGCATGGGTCGGGTCCAGTAGCAATTAGTAATTTAATCCCCCGCGACCTGACCGGTCAAGTCGAACCCCGTACCTACTCTGCGAAGGGGAAAAAAATAGTTATAGTGCTTAACAATGACACACTAATCATACACATTTAAATTTATACTCAGTGTGCTCAGATCATAATACATGCATATATGCACTATATGTTTCCTAGATACTATATTCATATATGTTATGCATCCATTAACATTATAAACTCCTAGTGGCATGTACATAAGTTATCTCCTAAATAGAGAAGGGTTATAATGAACATAAAATCAAATAAAATACCTGGTCCTTACAGCGGGTACACTAGCCCAAGGAACATCTCACATAGCATGGTCTAATACGCCGGCTGTCTCCGACTTGGCCTCATCAAGGGGAACCTCTTTTCCTCTTGACGCCTACATGGTTCCTACATGCATGACTTTTGATTTTCCCGGCATTATATACCTCTTACACTAGGTGACTTGTCATTCTCATGTAGAGAATTATTTGCATCATCTCTTAAAAATATCTTTTCAAATCCATGTGTGCAAATACTTTCTTTCCATTCCTGACATAAACCTTCGTGTGTGGGTACGCTAGCCCAGGGAACATCTCACATAGCATGGTCCAATACGCCGGCTGTCTCCGACTTGGCCTCATCAAGGGGAACCTCTCTTCCTCTTGACGCCTACATAGTTCCTACATGCATCACTTTTGATTTTTCCGGCATTATATACCTCTTACACCAGGTATCTTGTCATTCTCATGTAGAGAATTATTTGCACCATTCCTTTAAAAATATCATTTCAAATCCATGCATTTCTTTTCAATCCATGTATGAAAATGCAATGCATCCATTCACATATAACATTCCTTTGCCTCCACCTCTGGGGAAGACGCCGTCGGCACACAGCCCATACGACTCGGCAATAGTGAAGGGGGACCCTCTGATCCGCTTTCTACCTCCACCAAAACCTCTTCATCATACATCATACATGTGCACATGTCCATGAACATCACATGATATCAATATGCCGGCATGACTTTTCATAAAAACTCATAAATATTCATCATTTCAAAACATTATAGGAATGACCACCCTTAAACACATTTCATAAATACTTGGGAATAAAATCATATTTTCAAAAGGGTTTGCTTGCTTACAATGAAACAATAAAATCACATTTTAAAATGCTTGTTTGCTTACAAATCATCATTTTCAAAAGGATTGCTTGCTTACAATGAAACGATAAAATCACATTTTAAAATGCTTGCTTGCTTACAAATCATCATTTTCAAAAGGATTGCTTGCTTACCTCCTCAGTCTGTGTCCTCCACCTTTTCCTTTTTGTTTCCTATACAAGGAAAAATGATATTTTTTCTATATCATATCATATCTTAGTGTACTTCCCATGCATGCTTTATAATCATCCATTACCTCATTTCCATAGAGGTTAATCGTATAAAGATACTTAGTCATTACTCATTTATATGAATTTTTATCCATAAATCCTTTAATAATTTCATCCATATATCCTCATAAAATATAAAAATAAATCTCAATTTTTTCCCAAAATACGCTGTTCACTGTTCATAATTACTGTTCATGGCCCGTAGCAATTACTGTTTACGTTTACTGTTCACCCGAGATTACTGTTCACAGCAACGAGGGTTACTGTTCATGGGTTCCAAAAATTGATATTTTTTTCAAAAATAAAAAATACCATGACATAGCTTATGCTTAGTATATCATGGGATATTCATGAATTATGAATTTATCATTACTAACTTGGCTAAATAAATCATTTTCTCCATATACTAAAAATCAACATAAATTCACTTAAGCATAATCTTTAATTCCAAAAATCATGAAATTAATATATCATCATTCCAACATCATATTTATCATAATCATACATCCCAAATCATCATTTATCAAATTTGGAGCATTATTTTCACATATCATACATGATTTCCCCGAATGCTCTATTTTTGCTCCAAATTTTCGATGTTTCGGTATGATTCCAATTAAGCATTATAAATTTACTTATTTTCTCATGCTTAGGCATTATATAAGCATGGTTTTACCCTAATTATGATCCAAAAGAAATTTGTGAAGAATCCCCTTACCTGAAGTAGAAAACTTCTCCTCCAACTTGCCCTTTCTCTCTCTAACTTTCTCTCCTTCTCTCACTAAGGCCAGAAACGAATTTTGGGGGTTGGAAATGCTCAATGGAGCTGGAATGGGTGTGCCTTGGTCGTTCACCATGCTCCCCTATTTATAGTGTTGCATTTTTCACATATTTTCAATTTACCCCCTTGCTCAAGGTATTTAATTCTAAATATTTTTTTCCCAAATCCCATGCAATATTTTGAGCCTTGTGCAGCCACACTAATCAGAAGCTCCTGCCCCCTAGCTAGCCCCTATTTAATTATGATTTTTTATTTATTAAAATTAATTATTTTAAAGCTAATTCATCTCAACCATTGATTTTTGATAAGATTGATTTTGGGCCATTGGATTTGGTCCCAAAAGTCAAAGCTCCAGCAGCCATAGCAGCTTTTCATTAATTATTTATCCATTTAATTAATTAAAATTATTCCAAAGTCAAATGCTAATTAATGAAAAAGTAAAGCTACTTTTTTTCTTCAAATGACGTTTAATCTTGACCCTTAATTCATGATTTTTGATCAATCTTGGACCACTCATCATGTTCATCATCATATTTTGCCCATCCATAAAAAATTTCATCTCAATCTGATGTCCGGATTGCAAGATATGAATTTTTCTTCATTTTCTTCACAAAAATCCATAAAAATCCGAAAATACTAAATAAATCAAAAAGATGCTATTTTGTCCTTTTGTGGGAAGTTTCCTTTTTTGTCTTTTATGATTAAGTTAATCCAAAGTGATTAACTTAACATATTCCTTAATCCCACGTTTACTATTCACATTTCACTATTCACATGCACTATTCATCTGAATTCCATAAATAATTATTTTAACCTTTATTCCCACATATTTTCCACACTCATGAATATGTATTTTATTAATATATTACCTAGGGTTTACAACCCTAGGGTTTTATACATGTGTCTAAGATCGGGGTTTCACACCTAGGCACCATGTCATGAGCATATAGGTATTTCGAGGAGTTCTAAGTCACAAAACCTCCAGGGAGTTGGAGCCCAGGCGTTACGGCACAAGTAAGCAGGGCATCTCGATGAAGTTTCTAAGTTACACAGCACACAAGGAGTTGGTGCCACTATGCATCCATACGCGCAGGTTTTTGCACGTGTGCTGCGCCAGCTAACCAGTTTAAATAGAAACCTAGGGAGTCATGCAAGACAGAGAGATGGAGAGAGTGGTGGTGGCTGCTGTGGAGAAAAGGGATAAACACGAAAGCTTCAAGGAAGGAGAGAAGAGCAAGTGGAGATCCAATCTATCATTGCAAATCCATTGAGTTTCATCTCCTCTTCTCATCTATCTCTTCCTATTTGTTATTCTCCTTGCTTGGGATGATTGTAACTTGATTTTAATGGGAATTGAATTCATGTTTATGGGCTGAACCTTCCTATGGTGGGAGATATGTAGGATTTGAACTCATAGATTATGATATTTAGTTTTCTTATGCTTGAATTGATAATACAATTGTGTTGTGACATATGTTGCTTGAGATTACCCTTATATATCATGATTAATGTGTTTACAAGCTTTGCAACCTTGTGGATTGATTAAATATTTAGATTCATGCTTGGAAAAGTGGGATTTGAATAAGATCTATGTATGAGGCATAGGTTTTCCAGCTCTTGTTTATGTTGGATGTTAATATGGATAGGAATATACCTATTAGCCCTGTGTAATCTTGATTAGGTTATGTGGTTATGAATCTTGTTTTACTTGTGTGCATGGGAACATAGCACATAGCTAAAACTTGGTTAGGTTTATATGTGTTGGAAGACATATATGAATATGAATGAACCTAAATTAGTAATCTCTGTACAACTAACTTAAATGAGACCAAATGACATAGCTATGATTTAATGAATTCATATTCCCACCTATCTTAATCATCTCAAGGAAATCTCAGCTCTGTCCACTCCACTTTTGTCATTTACTGCTTTCTTAGTTTAGTTTAATGCAGTTCTTTAAAAATAAACTCTCATTACTTTACCAATTCACTTAGACAATTGAGATTTAAGGTGTTAAACCGTTTAACACAATCCTTGTGGGAACGATACTCTACTCACTCTTTATTACTTGATCGGCACGTATACTTGCGTTAAAATGAGCATTTTAATTAGACATATATGTAGCTCGTCAAGTTTTTGGCGCCGTTGCCGGGGATTGGTGCTTTGAACTTAGTACCTGACAATTTCAGTTGTCTTCTGTGAATGTGTATATATTATACACAGTATTTTCTTTTCTTTCTTTGCTTTTGATAAAAGTTTATTTCAGGGATCTTTTTATTGCAATTTTCAATGGCTTCAAATGCTTACCATTGGCCAAAATGCAGAATTTTCAACACCAAGCACAATGGGTTTCCATTAGTATGACAATACATGGGCACCTCCAGTTCAATTTGCAGGTTTTGACAATCAAATGCAGGATATAAACAATTTTTATTCAACTTACTGCGATTTGTGTGGAGGCGAGGGACATTTATCAAATCAATGCGTGTATTACTCAACATCCATGGGTCATCTTGATCATTCAAATAATGCACAGGATAACTATGGGGACCCTCCATCAGAAAATATGATACCAATAGGATTTCAAGCATATCAAGCAGGGGAGCCATCACCACCTGAAAACAAGTCAGCTTTGGAGGACATGTTCATGCAATTCATGAAGAGCCAAATGCAATTTAATGAGAACATGCAGAAATAGGTGGAGCAATTAGCTACCATAATCCAATGTCGGCATCAAGAAGCGTCTTTCGGTCATATAGAAGAAATTTTGGAAGAAGATGAGTTGGAACAGGGCTGTGAAGTCACTCTGAGCATTAATGAAGATATATTAATCAATGTGATAGAGCAACCTGTACCTCAACATGTGCTTGAACAATTGGCCGAGCCAATGGAAAGCCAGGAAGTAGAAGAAAAAATCGATGAAGAAATAGAGGTTGATATAGTAGAGAAAGTTGAAAATTATCATATCAACATGCCTTTAATTTATCTTCCTCAAATTCAGATACAACATGAGTTAATTGGTCAATGCATAGCCTTAGAAAGCAACATCTTGAAGCCATCATTAATTCAAGACCCCGAAAAACTCTTCTATTGCCTCTATGAAATTCAAAAAAAGAGGTTAACTGATCCATTTGAAAAGGTTAAGAGGAGATCTAAACTTCCAGTGCACAATCCGCATGGAAGGAAGTTCGATAAAGCGGGAATTGGCTAATCATAAACGAGACGTCGGGCTGAAGACGATAAATTTAGCACTGAATTGGATGCAACCCATTATACTTTTATTTTTATTTTTTTTTAGGATGGAGCTCAAAGTCATCATCTCTCAAGGCAAAGAAGGACAGGATTATCATGCTCAATTCTCGACTTTCAATCCACTTTCAAGTTGATAAATGATGGAATCAAGGAGTTTCAAGTTTATATTCATCATTCAAGACAAAACAATGCAGTTGGAGTGAAGCCTCACCTCAATTTTTGGCGCCCCGGCGCTAATTTTTGCAAAAGAACATGTTACAACAAATTGGGATCAGAATAGTGGTGCTCCAAAGCCATCATCCGGCGCCATAATTTTTCCAGGAAACAACATGTTGCAACTTTTGAATCAGCAGTTGGTGCCCCGACCTCAATTTTTGGCGCCCCAGCGCCATCCACCCTGCCAGCATAAAAAAACATCAAACACAAGTTTTCAGCATGCCAACTTCAAATGACTATAACTTTTGATCCCGGAGGAGTTACGGGAGCTACCACATATCAATGAAAAGCATTTTTTGAGCCCGCCGACAAGAAAATCATAGTTTTCTTAGTTGATATCATTTTCAATATCAAAATCCTCCATCTTAACATATTTTGGGTCGTTAAAGTTCTACGCAATTTGTTTTACTGCTTTTAGTGAATCACCTATTTTATTATTTTAAATAAAAGGTGTGCAAGTGGGTGGTTTGCATTTTTCATATATTTGAGAGCATATGGATGTGTTACTTGTGAGTAACTTTTTGGTTCAAGTTGTTCCATTATTTTGTTGTGGCTAAGAGTTTAAAGTAGTGGGGGAGGAGTTTATGGACTACACTTGTGGTATTAATAATATGGCTTGAAACTTGAGTTGGATTGCCTAAGAAGAGTGTGAAACCCCGATCTTAGACACGTGTATAAAATTCTAGGGTTGTAAACCCTATGTAATATATTTGAAAAATATACATTCATGAATATGAAATATGTTGGAATAGAGGTTAAAATAATTATTTATGAAATTCGGATGAATAGTGCATGTGAATAGTAACTCGGGATTAAGACATGTGATTAAGAGTTAATTACTTGAATTAACTTAATCACAAGAAGACAAAAAAGGAGATTTAATCACTACAGGACGAAATAGCAATACTTTTTGAAATGTTAATGGGATTTTGGATTTTAGTGAAAAATTGAAGACAAATTCATAACTTGCAATCCGGATATCGGATTGAGATGAATTTTTTTATGGACGGCCAAAATATTATGATGATCATGATGAATAGGTTAAGATGTGATGAAAATCACAAATCAAGGGTCAAGATGAAACGTCAAAAGGAGATCAAAAAAAGCTTAATTTTCCATTAATGCTACTTTTGACTTTTTATTAAATTAAATAATTAAAAAAATAAAAAGTAATAAATGAAAAGCAGAAATTGCAGGGGGAGTGGTTGGATTTTTGACCAAAATCAATGGTCCACATTCATCATCATCAAAGATCAACGGCTAGGATTGAATTAGCTTAAAATAAATAATTTTAATAAATACAAAATCATGAAAAATAGGGCTGCCAAAGGGGGGCTGGAGCTGCTGTAGGGTGGCTGCACATGGCTCCATGCACCTTTTGAAAATTAGAAACAAATACATTTATAATTTAACACCTTGAGCAAGAGGGGGTAAATTCCAAAATTCATGAAAAATCAAGCCCTATAAATAGGGGCCAAGGGGTGAACGTCCAAGGCACTTCATCCCAGATCCATTTGAGCCTTTTTCACCCCCACCACATTTTAGCCTTGAGGAGAAAGAAGAGGAGGAAGTTAGAGAGAGAAAGTGTTAGAAAAAGAGGGATATCTCCACGTCGGGTAAGTGATTTCTTCCCAAATTTCTTTTGGATGTTATATAGGGTAAAACCATGATTAGATAATTTCTAAGCATGAGAATAAGTAAAGTTATAATTCTTAATTGGAATTATGCCGAAACATCGAAAATTTGGAGCAAAGATGGAGCATTCGGGAAGATAGCATATGATATGTGAAAATAATGCTCCAAAAATGATAAATGATGATTTGGGATGTATGAATATGATAAATATGATGTTGGAATGATGATATATTAATTTCATGATTTTTGGAATTAAGGATTATGCTTAAGTGAATTTATGATGATTTTTAGTATATGGAGAAAATGATTTATTTAGCCAAGTAAATGATGATAAATTTGGAATGTATGTAAGTTCCCATGATATACTAATCATAAGCTATGTCATGGTATTTTTTATTTTTGGAAAACATATCAATTTTTGGAACCCATGAACAGTAACCCACGTCGCTGTGAACAATAACCTCGGCGAACAGTAAACGTGAATAGTGATTTGACACAGTAATATGCTTCATGACATGAACAGTAATTATGAACAGTAAACAGCGTGATTTTGGGAAAAATTGAAATTTATTTTTATATTTTATGAGGATATATGGATGGAATTTTTAAAGGATTTATGGATAAAAATCCATATAGGGAGGTAATGACCAAGTGTATTTATATGATTAACCTCTATAGAAATGAGGTAATGGATGATTATAAAGCATGCATGGGAAGTAAACTAAGACATGAAATGATATAGATAAAATATCATTTTTCCTTGTATAGGAAAAGGAAAGGAAAAGGTGGAGGACACAGACTGAGGAGGTAAGCAAGCAATCCTTTTGAAAATGATGATTTGTAAGCAAGTTATATGCTTTCTAAAATATTTTTAAATGATTGCAAATTGTTTGCTCACATATTTTATGAATTATATTTAAGGGTGGTCATTCCTATAATGTTTTGAAATGATGAATGTTTATGAGTTTTTATGAAAAGTCATGCCAACATATTGATATCATGTGATGTTCATGGACATGTGCACATGTATGATGCACAATGAAGAGGCTTTGGTGGAGGAAGTAGGATCAGGGATCCCTCTTCACCATTGCCAA
This sequence comes from Annona cherimola, assembly GCA_030490835.1. NCBI lineage: Eukaryota > Viridiplantae > Streptophyta > Magnoliopsida > Magnoliales > Annonaceae > Annona > Annona cherimola. The sequence continues at coordinate 77,574,241 of CM059974.1, read as the reverse complement.
GTCGCAAGGGCTGTGTGCCAACGGCATCCTACCAAGAAGTGGGGGCACAGGGAAGAGGCTTTAGTGGAGGTAGAAAGCGGATCAGAGGGTCCCCCTTCACTATTGCCGAGTCGTATGAGCTGTGTGCCGATGGCGTCCTCCCCAGAGGTGGAGGAAAAAGAATGTTATGTGTGAATGAATACATTGTATTTTCATACATTGATTGAAAAGGAAAGCATGGATTTGAAATGATGTTTTTAAAGGGATAGTGCAAATAATTCTCTACATGAGAATGACAAGTCACTTGGTTAAGAGGTATATAATGCCGAGGAAATGAAAAGTCATGCATTTAGGAACCATGTTGGCATCAAGAGGAAGAGAGGTTCCCCTTGATGAGGCCAAGTCAGAGACAGTCGCCGTATTGGACCATGCTTTGTGAGATGTTCTCTGGGCTAGCGTACCCGCACACGAAGATTTATGTCAGGAGTGGAAAGGAAGCATTTGCACATCCAGTGTTTATGAAATGATTTTTATGAAAAGGTGTCTATTCCATTGATAGTTGATCACTTGCTAAGTGTCTCCTTTCGAATGGAGAGAAATGCATTTACGAATGGTTTACATGAATCGTTTATGAAAGGTTTCCAAAAATAGTTTACGAAAAAGTTTCTATTCCGTTGGTAGTTGATCACTTGGTAAGTGTCTTCTACCGAATGGAGAGGAATGCATTTAAAATGAAAAATGCTTGCTTATTGAGTTTCAACTCATGTTTTGTTTTTCCAACCTCAGACAGGTGTAAGGAAAGCCAAGAGATGAAGGGCATGAGTTGCTAAAGGAAAAGTGGAATCTACAAAGGTTAGTAGATTTTTGTATGAATAGATGCCCTAATGGGATATGGTGAAAAAGACATAAGTTGTATGAAATTATGAAGTGATAAATAATATGAGAAGTTGATGTTTTATGATTATATGGATAAGTGCATTATGTTTGATGATGAGTATATGTTTATGTGATGAAAGAAAAGAAAAAGAAAAAGAAAAAGAAATTGGATGAGATCCAATTAAGAACCCGTCGCGTGTTCAAGGCTACAATCCTGAGTCACGTTTACCAATCGACGAGATCTTGGAGTAAGGATTATGTGGACGCCTCGGTTCGAGGCGCCACAAAGAGCTTGTATGAATTAAATTTGGCGTGTAAAGACATGGACAGTTGAGCTTGCAGTGCACTTTTCAATATTGTGCTATTCGTTCTTCCTTCTTTCTATTTGTGATGTCGCTCTCAACCGCTCCCAACCAATGTGAGGCTGACCAACTTGGAGAATCTAATGGCAACCCAAGCCTGGTTTCTACAGTTGTCCAATCGGGCTATGGAGGCACACTTTCGAAGACTCATAGAGGACCGACAGATTGATATGAAGGTTTTACCAGCATTCCCATCGACACCTCCCGAGTTCCGAGCCTGTTTTGGTCGATCTTCACATCAGCCTGGTGAAGAAAGTGAGCGCGACGACGACGACGACGACTCCTCTGCATCAGACACCTAGGGGAGTACCTGTTCTTTCCATTTTATATTCCTTTTGTATTTATTTCTCAGTCTATGATCATGTAGATTTTATATAGTTGCATGCATTGAGGACAATGCATCCCTCAAGTTTGGGGGGGTGTATAATTCCTTTTAGTGTGTTTTGATTGATATCTCGTATACATGTGTTAGATTGCATATCATGTCAAATTTTTCCTGTGAACATTATCTTGTTTCAATCCATTTTGATGAAATATGTGCAAGGTTGAAAAAAACTTTAACTTGAAATCGATTTCATGATAAATCGGAAATTCAGTCTAAGGATTATGTGTTAAGGAAATTTGCAAGTAACATGTGAATGAATTGGACTAAATCTCATAATACATTGTTATAATTCAATTCCATGCTAATCTTTTCAACTGAAATGATAAGAATTGAGTTAAACAAATGTTAACCACGTGCTTTAAGGGAATTAATGGTCTTAGAAATGGTAATACTTCATAAATTTTTTTTTGCATGTTCAGTATCCCTACCAAGTTATCAGAACAATAAAAGGGGGTGATTGACCTAAGCTGAGTAACCAGGACTTGGCGTCAACAAATGTCAAGGTTCATGTAAAAAAGCAAGGGAAAATCACAGTAATAATGCTTTAAAAATCAAAACTCTCCCCAGATATCCTGAAATATGGTGAGGGGAGCCAAAAAAAATTAAAATAAAATAAATCTCCGGATACCCTGAAATATGGTGAGGAGAGTTTTATAATAAGTTTGGGGGGGAAAGAATGTGCAGTTGGGAAAATTTGAATCCAGTGAATGATTACCATGTTCTTTGACTAGTTAGTTTAGCTTAAACCTTGGTTCACCTGTTTGGATTGATTTTATAACTAATTTCTTTTGATCAAGAGGAATATTAACATGTTTGAATTACTACTTTGTACTAGAAATACGATCATCTACATGTAACTTGGTTTGCGAATGGTAAATGAAAATGCATGTCCTATTTTGAGAAATGGATGATTTTTCAAGTCTAGATTATTCTTGATCTTGTTGAATAGAAAGATGGATTGTTGGAAGTATAAGGGAATCAGGTTGAGTTGACAGAGTCCAATTTCATTCGTTCATTCATTCATTCATTCATTATGTTTGCATGTGTTGCTCGAGGACTAGCAATATTTAAGTTTGGGGGTGTGATAACTCGCAAAAATGTGAGTTATCACGGCCCATTTCAGACTATTTTTACATGTTAGTCCAAGAGATTAGGTTTAGTTTGCATCTATTTACCTAAATTTTCACTCGCTTTTCATTTTAAGAGTATTATGTAGTTTTTATCCAATTTTAATATAAATTAGGCCTTTTTAGTTCATTTATTTAGTTCATTCATTTTTTGTAGGAAGGATGGTCAATTACGGGCATCCGAGCGAGCCGAATGCAGAACAAAGACAAGTGAAGAAGCAAGTAGGTTGGCGCCCAGGCGGCACCCTACATGCCTTAGCCAGAATCTCCAACACCTCACACGGCAAAGTTGCTTCCAATAAGTTGGCGCCCAGGCGCCATGGCATGAGCATATAGGTATTTCGAGGAGTTCTAAGTCAAAAAACCTCTAGGGAGTTGGCGCCCAGGTGCCACGACACAAGTAAGCAGGGCATCTCGATGAAGCTTCTAAGTTACACAGCACATAAGGAGTTGGCGCTTAGGCGCCACTACACATCCGTACGCATGGGTTTTTGCACATGTGCTGCGCAAGCTAACTAATTTAAATAGAAACCTAAGGAGTCGTGCAAGACAGGGAGACAGAGAGAGTGGTGGTGGCTGCTGTGGAGAAAAGGGAGAAACACGAAAGCTTTAAAGAAGGAGAGAAGAGTAAGTGGAGATCCAATCTATCATTGCAAATTCATTGAGTTTCATCTCCTCTTCTCATCTATCTCTTCCTATTTGTTATTTTCCTTGCCTGGGATGATTGTAACTTGATTTTAGCGGGAATTGAAGTCATGTTTATGGGTTGAACCTTCCTATGGTGGGAGATATGTAGGATTTGAACTCATAGCTTATGATATTTAGTTTTCTTTTTATTGAATTGATAATACAGTTGTGTTGTGAAATATGTTGCTTGAGATTACCCTTATATATCATTCTTAATGCGTTTATAAGCTTTGCAACCTTGTGGATTGATTGAATATTCAGATTCATGCTTGGAAAAGTGGGATTTGAATAAGATCCATATATGAGGCACAAGTTTTCTAGCTCTTGTTTGTGGTGGATGTTAATATGGATAGGAATATACCTGTTGACCTTGTATAATCTTGATTAGGTTATGTGGTTATCAATCTTATTTCACTTGTGTGCATGGGAACATAGTGCATAGCTAAAACTTGGTTAGGTTTGTATATGTTGGAAGACGTATATGAATATGAATGAACCTAGATTAGTAATCTCTGCACAACTAACTTAAATGAGACAAACGACATAGTTATGATTCAATGAATTCATATTCCCACCTATCTTAATCATCTTAAAGGCAATCTGAGTGCTATCCACCCCACTTTGCCCATTTACTGCTTTCTTAGTTTAGTTTAATGCAATTCCTTAAAAACAAACTCTCATTACTTTACCAATTCACTTAGATAATTGAGATTTAAGGTGTTAAACCGTTTAACACAATCCTCGTGGGAACAATACTCTACTCACTCTTTATTACTTGATCGGCACATATACTTGCGTTAAAACGAGCATTTTAAGTAGACATATACGCAGCTCGTCAGGAAACCCTAAAGGGCCGATGGAACGTGATCTGTGTTCTGCTGAGATGTCCACCACCTATTCACATTTTCTTCTATCCTTCGTCTCTTTTCCTCTTCCTCCATCTCTTTCCTCAATTCCTCAACACTCATAACTCTCTTTCCTTTATCCGTCATCTGTTCAAACATAACAAATTAGCTATCTAATAAAAATAGCACGTTACAAACTATTTTACAATACATCATCATATATCATGTATCTTATCATGATAATCACATATCAAACATCATAAAATCATGTATATCTCATTATATTATTTCAATTATCATACTTAGACTTTTCCATGCTAATTTACCAGCCCATGCTCTGATACCAAACTCTGTGGTGCTCCCAACCCGAGCGTCACATCCTCAGCCTTACTCCAGGATTGTTATTGACTGGTAAACGTGATCAGGATTGTTTCCCTGTAACACGGTGGGATTTAATGGATATTTATCCATTTAACCATTATTCCTTAAGCATTAATTTTTATGTTATTTGTCATCAAGTGTTCATTTAAGCCATCTTTGCCCTGATATACATGTTTTATATCATATAAAATCATAAAAATTCATAACATATTCAACATCCATTGATACTTGTTCCTAAAACACAAGTCATATCATAATTCATATATGATCATCAAGATAATAAATACGAAGTCATTTTACAATCGTTCGCCATAAGCGGCACATATTAAAATTCATCAAGTTTATTTTTCATTCTTCCATGCCCAAATTTTGCTCCTTTGTCCTCTTCCTTCTTTCACCTGTCTATGGGTTTCAAAAATAACATGTGAGTTGTAAACTCAATAAGCAAGCCATATATTTTTCAGGTAATTCATTTCGAAGGCATATTGTTTAAAAGCATTTCTCTCCATTTGGTAGGAGACACTTAACAAGGGATCAACTACCTGCGGAGAAGAAACATTTTCATTTAAAAGATCTTGGAAAGCAACATTATATCCTCTCCAGGGTATATCATGAAACTATGATCCTTATACCCGTCATGGGTATATCATGACAATGCAATGCAATGCGTCATGACATCATAGGATGGAAGCTAGCTAAGTAACCATCAGTCTCCATCTTCTCTCATCTCAGGGAGGCGCCGCCGGCCCTTGGCCTATCTTAGTACTTGGCCACACCAAAGGGGGACAATCGATCCGCTTACACCTTTCAGGTGGACCTCATGCTTTGTGCACATGAATCATTCTTGACATGCTAGCATGATTTTTCTTGCATGAATTCATAGGACAGTATTTCTCATTATCATTTAACAAAGTAGTTATGTAACTCAGTTAGCAAACACGTATTGAACTAAGGAATGACTATCCTAAAATACCTTAGAAATAATTCAAATATCATTTGCTAAACAAATCAAAGCAGTTAAAACATCATTTGCAATTATTTTAAAATAATTTTAAGAAACAAAAATCATTTAAAAATTTGCTTGTTTACCTTGGTCACGTGAGTTTTTCAGGTGAACCTTTTCTTTGTCTTTGCCTATACATGTAAGAATGACATAACATTTATATATTTTCCATTTGCTTGCATTCAACTTAGTTTTCCTACTCATTTTCATTAACATTTTCAACCTACTTGAATTCCAAGTCGGGTGTTGTGAAACCCCGATCTTAGACACGTGTATAAAACCTATAGTTGTAAACCCTAGGTAATATATTTGGAAAATATACATTCATATGAAATATGTGGGAATAGAGGTTAAAATAATTATTTATGAAATTCAGATGAATAGTGAACGTGAATAGTAATGAGAATAGTAATCGAGGTGATTAAGAGTTAATCACTTGGATTAACTTAATCACAAAAAGACAAAAAGGGAGATTTAATCACTACAGGATGAAATAGCAATTCTTTTTGATATTTTAATCCAATTTTGGATTTTAGTGGAAAATTAAAAAAATTCATAATTTGCAATCCGGGCATCAGATTTCGATGAATTTTTTTTATGGATGGTTAAAAATTAATGATGAACATGATGAATAGGTTAAGATGTGATGAAAATCACAAATCAAGGGTCAAGATTAAACGTCAAATGGAGATAAAAAAACAACTTATCTTTTTCATTAAATTCTATTTGACTTTTTATTAAATTAAATAATTAAAAAAAAAATGAATAGCAGCAATTGCAGGGGGGTGGTTGGATAATTGACCAAAATCAACGGTCCAAATTCATCATGATCATAAATCAAGGGCTAGGATTTAATTAGCTTAAATTAATTAATTTTAAAAATAATAAATAATAAATAAAATAGGGCTGCCATAGGGGGATGGAGCAGCAGTAGGGTGGGCTGCACAAGGCTCCATGCACTTTTTGAAATTATAAAAAAACACATTTGCAAATTAACACCTTTAGCAAGGGGAGGTATAATCCAATTTGATGAAAAATCAAACCCTATAAATAGGGGTCAGGGGTGGACATCGAAGAGAACATTCACCTAGCTCCAACTTGAGCAAATCCTAGCTCCCAAACCCTCCCACACATCCAAGGAGAGAAAAGAGAAAGTGTGAGAAAAAGAGGGATATTTCCACTAAGGGTAAGTAATTTTTATCCAAATTTCTTTTGGATGTTAAGTAGGGTAAAACCATACGTAGATAATGTCAAAGCATGAGAAAATAAGTATAGTTATAATGCTTAATCGGAATTATGCCAAAACATCAAAAATTTGAAGCAAAGATGGAGCATTCGGGAAGATAGCATATGATATGTGTAAATAATGCCCCAAAAATGATAAATGATGATTTGGGATATATGAATATGATAAATATGATGTTGGAATGATGATATATTAATTTCATCATTTTTGGAATTAAGGATTATGCTTAAGTGAATTTATGTTGATTTTTAGTACATGGAAAAAATGATTTATTTAGCCAAGTTAATGATGATAAATTCAAAATTTATGAATTTTCCCTTGATATACTAGGCATAAGCTATGTCATAGTATTTTTTATTTTTGGAAAAAATGTCAATTTTTGGAACCCATGAATAGTAACCCACGTGGCTGTGAACAATAAGCTCGGGCGAACAGTAAATGTGAACAGTAAATGTGAACAGTGAACAGCGTGATTTTGGAAAAAATTGAGATTTATTTTTATATATTATTAGGATATATAGATAGAATTTTTAAAGGATTTATTGATAAAAAAATCCATATAAGGAGGTAATGACCAAGTATCTTTATAAAATTAATCTCTATAGAAATGAAGTAATGAATGATTATAAAGCACTCATGGGAAGCAATCTAAGACATGGAATGATATAGATAAAATATCATTTTTCCTTGTATAGGAAAAGGTAGAGGACACAGACTGAGGAGGTAAGCAAGCACAACTTTGAAAATGTGATTTTATTGCTTCATTGTAAGCAAACCCTTTTGAAAATATGTTTTATTCTCAAGTATTTATGAAATATGTTTAAGGGTGGTCATTCCTATAATGTTTTGAAATGATGAATGTTTATGAGTTTTTATGAAAAGTCATGCCGGCGTATTGATATTATGTGATGTTCATGGACATGTGCACATGTATGATGTATAATGAAGAGGCTTTGGTGGAGGTAGAAAGCGGATCAGAGGGTCCCCCTTCACTATTACAGAGTCGTATGGGCTATGTGCTGACGGCGTCCTCCCCAGAGGTGGAGGCAAAGGAATGTTATATGTGAATGAATGCATTGCATTTTCATACGTTGATTGAAAAGGAAAGCGTGGATTTGAAATGATATTTTTAAGGGATGATGCAAATAATTCTCTACATGAGAATGATAAGTCACCTGGTGTAAGAGGTATATAATGCTGGGGAAATCAAAAGGTATGCATGTGGGAGACCATGTAGGTGTCAAGAGGAAGAGAGGTTCCCCTTGATGAGGCCAAGTTGGAGACAACCGGCGTATTGGACCATGCTATGTGAGATGTTCCCTGGGCTAGCATACCCACACACGAAAGTTTATGTCAGGAATGGAAAGGAAGCATTTGCACATCCAATGTTTATGAAATGATTTTTATGAAAAGGTTTCTATTCCATTGGTAGTTGATCACTTATTAAGTGTCTCCTATCGAATGGAGAGAAATGCATTTGCGAATGGTTTATGAAAACTTTTCTAAGAATGGTTTACGAAAAGATTTTTATTCCATTGGTAGTTGATCACTTGGTAAGCGTCTTCTATCAAATGGAGAGAAATGCATTTAAACGAAAGAAAAATGCTTGCTTATTGAGTTTCAACTCATGTTTTGTTTTCCCAACCTCAGACAGGTGCAAGGAAAGCCAAGTGATGAAAAAGATCAGGTTGATTTGCCTGTTAGTGATATGATGAATGAATGAAAGAAGCATAGTTACAAAGGTATGTAATACTTTGTATATTGAAATATGAATGTATGCCCTAATGGGATATAATGAAAAAGGACATAGATTGTATGAAATTATGAATAATATGAGAAGTTGATGATTTATGATGATATAGATGAGTCCATTATGAATGATGATGAGTATATGATTATAAGATGAAAGAAAAAAAAAGAAAAAAAAAATGGACGAGATCCAATTAAGAACCCGTCGCGTGATCAGGGCAACAATCCTGAGTGACGTTTACCAATCGACAAGATCTTGCAGTAAGGACTATATGGACGCCGCGGTTCGGGGAACCACAGGTGTACATGTATAATATAACTTATGCATTATACCATTCATTACACCACATAACTTATGCATTAACTTATGCATTTGTAGCATCTGTTTGATCCTTTCAAACATTCACCTAGGTGATGCTTTTGGCACTTTTTACATAGTGGAGAACTTTTCTTTTTAGAGGTACCTTTACCCTTTTCCATTCCTCCTTTCTTACTCTTTTCCATCCCCGTTTTCTCTTCCTTGACACCTGGTCTAAACAACTCCTGTTTGCTTTGCAATCCCACTGGAAGGTACTCCTTGTTAAACTCCTTAACAAATGTTTGCTATGACACCTCCTCTGGGTGCGACATGGTGATCAACATCATCTCCCACCACTCATGGGCATTCTTAGCCAATAAATGTGTTACACACAATACTTTTTGTCGATCATTGCATGGAGAGATCCTAAACAACTTCTTAATCTCTGTCATCCACTGTTCTTGTGATACCCAGACCCAAGTAGGGCTCATATATATGCATTTGACATGTAAACATGAATTATGTATGATTTGGATGATTTTTATGATTTAATGATATTTTGCAATTAGGGTTGTGATTAAGAATGGTAGTTAAGATTAATCGCCATAGCCCAACGTGAGTCAATATGACTAAAAGGGCTTAATGAGGATTTGAAAATGCTAATGTGGCATGAATAATTATTTTAATTTTCATGATTTGATTTATGGAAATTAAAATGATAATTATGGAATTATGTTGGAAAATGTAGAAAATTCATAACTTGATGCCTATAAGGCGGATTGAGATGAAAATTGAAAGATGAGCTCATCAATTTGGGCTCAAATTTATGGGTGGATCGGATTAAGAAAAATTTGATGAGATTAAGATGATAATTTATTTTCATCTTACACCCGAAGGATAACTTCAAAGGATCATAACTTAACGTAGAAAACTCAGTTTGAGACGAAACTTGAAACGATTAAATAAAATTATGAAATCTATGTTATGGAAGGATTGGATTAAGCTAATTATCATAGAAATTTCTTAATCACAAAAAGACGAAAGAGGTTTCTTGGGCAGCAAGTAAAGGAGGAAACTTCATGAGAAAGCAAGGTACGTTTTTTAAGGAGCAAGTAAAGGAACTTCTTAGGGAGCAAGCATACACCCTTATAAAAGGGGCAAGAAAGCCTTGGGACGTTCTTGGGCATGGAAAGAGGAAGAGAGAGAGAAAATGCCATCGACGTACTTCCCTAAGTGCACATTTTGGAGAGAGACTTCTCTCCCAAGCAAGGCAGCCCTTGCACTGCCCAAAACAGCAAGGAAAAGAGGAGAAAAAGAGAAGGAAAAAGGGGAAGAAAGAAAGGGATTCAAGCTAGGAAAGTTTGGATTCAAGTTTGATTCGATTCAAGTAAGTATACTTCATGATTTAGGTTCTTTAATGCTAAGTTTTTCACCTCAAATTTTGGGTCATGAATTTGATTCATAATGAACCCTTAAAGGATGATTCATGATGCCCTTGATTTGTGTATTGAATGAGGATTGAATGGTATGAATGGATTTAAGGGTTTAAAGAGGTTAAGATGGATGTTAGAGATGAATATGGGTTGATAACCTAGCTGGAATTTTCTTAAACCTATATCATATGTTGCTGTTTTGAAGTAATATCATGATTAGATTATGAATCATGATTTTATGAGTTATATATGTTGACTTGGGCATATGCTAAAGATTTTGAAAAGTATGGAACTTAGGGTTACGTATATGACCTGATTTTTATGTTTTTATGATATGTATAAAACATGAATTATGCTAATGAGTTTATGGATGCTTTAGAGGATAAAATACCCTAAGTTAATGATGCATGGGATGTTCAACATAGGGTGGAAAGGATTAGCACAAATCTGATTTTTGTGGACCCATGATGTGAATGTCTAAAGGGGGACCAAGATATGCACGAAAAGTTTCTGTTTTGTGTAACTTGAATTATGAACTTTAAATCCATGAAAATATCCTAAATTTGGGTTAAGAAAAGCATGATTATTTGCTGAAATTTATGGATTAAAAATCTGTTAAGATTTAAGTATTGAAAGAGGCGTTAAAAGGATGGAAAATGAGTCATAATGTTGCTGTTTTGGAACTAAATAATGAATGGATTAAAATTCCAAAATTAAACCCTAAATTATATGTTAATTTAGGGGTTTAATCATGCTGAATAAGGACATAAGTTGCTGATTTGAAAGATTTTAAGAAACACCTAAGTTACGTGTTGTAAGATGGGTGTATATGGATATGTGATGAAATGCATGTTCATGTTGTTGTATTGATGATTAGTGATTATCTCAAATTTTGAGATTTAGTAATGAAGTCTAAGACGATAACTATGTGCTTAAAATGAGCACCGACGTAGGAAATATGAAAGATAGATGAAAAATGACAAATGGGGGGTATGAACCCCCACATGATGATTAATGAATGGTTATTATGTGTATGAATGCATACCCTACATATGGGTTTAGAACATGATATGGAATGGATGGTATGATGCACAAGTGTGTGGCGAATGTATACCTAACTTCAAATACAAGTGGGTTATGTAAGCTAATAGAAATCATATGGAATATACATATGACTTAGGAAATATGAAGTTGAGAAACCTTGTTTGAACTTGATTGTTAAAGTCTCAAGTAAGTGTTACCCAAGTGTTTTGAATGATTAAAAGGAGATTAAATGCAAGTTGAAAACCCTATGAAATATGTACGTCTATGTTATTGAGATATATGAATGGAATGAAGAAATGATGAATGATGAACCACTAACTAAGATTACATAGTTATGTGGTTATCAAAAGACTTATGAGTAAGTCAATATATATATATATATGTGACCATTGACAAGGGTGAAGATGGATATGCATTCCAAAGAAAGAATGATTTCAAGTTAATGTGTTATGGACCATATGGGATGTGGCGCCCCAAACCTGAGCCTTATCTCGGGATCGTTATTGATTGGTAAATGTGATCAGGATTGTTGCCCTGTCAAACGAAAGATTTTAATGGATACTTATCCAATTAAATATGTTTCCTTAGGTATTTATTTCCTTTTATTTTTCATCTCATGCATATATAGGTTATTTCCACCTAATAATTTCATAACTAAATATGATATTCAAGATATATTTCAAACTTTCACATGTCAACACAGAAACATCAATTTAATTTACAACTATCCAACATAAATTTTTCACAATCATTAACTTATAATGTTTTCCGTTTCTTCAATGGTCAGCTCGTGCTCCTTTGCCAGGTCTTTTCTTTCACCTGTCTATGGGTTTGGAAAACAAAAACGTCAGTCGAAACTCAATAAGCAAGCTGTATATTTTATAGGCAATTCATTTTGCAAGCAATATTTTTCATTCAAAATATCTTGGACAGTAATTTATACCTTTTGAAAAGGTATATCTTGAAAACATAGTCCTCGTACCTATCACAGGTGCGACATACATAATGTAATGTAAAAATTGTGAAACATGTCCTTCACAGGATGGAAGCTAGCTAGGCGACCATCCGTCCTTGTCTTCTCCCATCTCAGGGAGGGCGCCACCGGCCTTTGACCTATCTTAGCGACTTGGCCACACCAAAGGGGGACATTCGGTCCGCTTATGTGAAACCCCAATCTTAGACATGTATATAAAATCTTAGGGTTGTAAACCCTAGGTAATGTATTAATAAAATATATATTCATAAGTATGAAAACATGTGTATTAGAGGTTAAAATGCAATTGTGGGATTAAACCACGTGAATAGTAACATGAATAGTAACCGAGGTGATTAAGAGTTAATCACGTAGATTAACCTAATCACAAAATGACAAAAAAGAGAGATTTAATCACTACAAGACGAAATAGCAATATTTTTTTAAAATATTAATGGAAATTCGGATTTTAGTGGAAATTTTGGAGAAAATAGAGAAAAATTCATAACTTGCAATCTGGACGTCGGATTGGAGTGAAATTTTTTATGGATGCCAAAATATTATGATGAACATGATGAGTGGTCCAAGATTCATAAAAAATTATGAATCAAAGGTCAAGATCAAATGTCATTTGGAGATCAAAAACCACTTTTTACTTTATCATTAATCAAGGTTTGACTTTTGATTAAATTAATTAATTAAAAATCATTTTCATTAAATGGAAAATCTTCTCAAATTCCAAGGCAGATTGGGCGTGAGCTATGGTTTGGATTTTGTGCCCAAATCAATGGCTTGGATGAATTTTAGATTAAAGTATAGATTTTCATAAAAAACAAAACAATTAAATGGGGAATTGCTACAGTGACGTGAATGGGCAGCAAGGTGGCTGCACATTGCTCAAAAAAATTTTCCTTAATTTTGATGAAAAATCAAGGGCTTAAATTGATTCAATTATGAAAAATCAAAGGTGTGGATTTAACACATCTTTTTATGAAAAATTTGCCATAAATGGCATGGATTAGTTCAAGCTTGTGTGGACCACAAAAATCCACATAAGAAACTAAGAAAAATCAAGAAAACGACATGGCAAAAATAATTAGAATTGAATACATTAATTTGAGGGGGTAAAATGCAAATACTTGAAAAATGCATGCCCATAAAAGGGGCCAAGGGTTGAACGTCCAAGGCACTCCAAATCCCAGCTCCAAGTGAGCAAAAATAAAGCCAAAACCCTGCCCCACACGTTCTAGCCAAGAGAGAAGGGAGGAGAAAAGGAAAGAGAGAGAAAGAGAGAAATAGGAGGAGAGTTCTCCACTTAAGGTAAGGGAATTCTTCCCAAAAATTTTTTGGGTATTAAGTAGGGTAAAACCATGCTTAGATAATGTCTAATCATGAGAAAATAAGTAAAGTTATAATGCTTAATTGGAATTATGCCAAAACATCAAAAATTTGGAGCGAAGATAGAGCATTCGGAATAATCATGTATGAAATGTGAAAATAATGCTCTAATATTGCTAAATAATGATATGAGATGAATTTTTATGATAGTTATGATGTTGGAATGATGATATATTAATTTCATGATTTTTGGATTTAAGGATTATGCTTAAGAGAAATTATGTTGATTTTCAGTATATGGAGAAAATGATTTAATTAACCAAGTTAATGATGATAAATTCAAAATTTATGAATTTTCCCATGATATACTAATTGAGTGCTACATCATGGTAATTTTTATTTTTGAAACCCATGAACAGTAACCCACGTTGCTGTGAACAGTAACCTCGGGTAAACAGTAAACGTGAATAGTAATCCGTGAACAGTGATGATGAACAGTATCATGAACAGTAAAAAGTGTAAATTGGATGGAGAAAATGAGATTAGTATTTATATCTTAAAGAATATATAGATGGAATTTTTAAAGGGATTTATGGATAAAAAATCCATATAAGGAGGTAATGAACAAGTATCTTTATAAGATTAACCTCTACAGGAATGACGTAATGAATGATTATAAAGCATGCATGGGAAGCAATCTAAGACTTGAAATGATATAAATAAAATATCATTTTTTCTTGTATAGGAAAAGGAAAGGAAAAGGTGGAGGACACAGACTGAGGAGGTAAACAAGCAACCCTTTTGAAAATGATGATTTGTAAGCAAGTTATATGCTTTGCAAAATAATTTCTAAATGTTTGGAAATGTTTACTGTTTTATGAAATATATTTAAGGATGGCCATTCCTATACTGCTTTACATGAAATGATTGCCAACTTGCTTATTAAATGCCTTTTATCAAAATTTTATGGACATGTCATGCCGGCATATGTGTATGTTCATGGTGCACAATGAAGAGGCTTTGGTGGAAGGAGAAAGCAGATCGAGGATCCCCCTTCACTATTGCCAAGTCGCAAGGGTTGTGTGCCGGCGGCGTCCTCCCAAGAGGTGGGGGCACAAGGGAAGTCATGAATGAATGAATGCATTGCATTCTCAAGAAATGCATGAAAAGATTTCTGTCCCATTGGTAATTGATCACTTGGTAAGTGTTTCCTACCAAATAGGGACAAATGCATTTGAATGAAAGAAAAATGTTTACTTGCCAAAGAAAAAGGCTTGCTTACTGATTATTATTACTCATATCTATTTTCAAAATGACAAACAGGCTATGGTGCTGACTCATAAACGATGCCAGGTAGAAATGACCTGCAAATCTATTTGCGGTTCTATGTATGCGTCCAAAGGGACAAATGTATGATGATCATATTTGGATCATGTTTTATGAATATTACAAATATGATTGTATTGATATGATTATTCAATGAAAGGTGATATGATTAATTGATGATAAGTATGCTTATGTGATGAAAGAAAAAGAAACAAAATTTTTTTTTGGACAAGATCCAATTAAGTACCCGCTGCGTGATCAGGGCAACATCCTGACTCACATTTACCAATCAAAATCGGTCTTGGAGTAAGGCTTCTAGGCACCCCGGTTTGGGGTGCCACAACTTATACCTTTTAGGTGGACCTAGTACTTTGTGCACATGAAACTTTCATAAAAATCATCTTTAACATGCTAGCATGATTTTTCATTCAGAAACTTAGAATCACATTATTTCTCTTAACATTTATCAAAGAAATTTCACAATATCATATTCTAAACAAAAGAATCATTTCAACACATATTTAACTAAGGAATGACCATCCTTAAATACATTAAAAATAATTTCAATAATCACATCAAAACAGTTAGAGCAAAAGTTACATTTATTTAAAATAATTTAAAAACAAAATCATTTAAAAATTTGCTTGCTTACTTGTCTCACGTTAGCTTTCCGAGTCTGCCTTTTCTTTGCCCTTCCCTCATGAGAATGATATAACATTCATTTATTTCTTTTGTTTGCATCCAACTTAGTTTTCCAACCCATTTTCATTAACATACATAATCCATTTGACTTCTCAAGTTGTTATGCATATATAGCACATACTTGTGCATTACATCAGCTAGTACACATCATATTTAATCCCATAAGTAGGGTAATCATTCAATCACTTAATAATCATTCAATAATCATCATTTAAAGGTTCATTATCATCCATACATCGTTTTTCACTTATTTTCCAAAATTTTACACATTAGTGCTCATTTTAAGCACACGTTGTTGCCTTAAGCCTCATTAATTAATCCCAAAATTTGAAATTAACATCATGCATCTAAACAGCTGTATATTCACAAAATTTACCATATTTTCATGCATTTTTGCAGTTAATTAATTTACATAAGTCATTTATCACTTATTCATGTCCATCCTTCCATATATACCCATTTCACAACACATATATGATGCATTTCATAAAATTTTCCAAATCAGCAACTTAGTCCATAATTCAGTATGATTAACATCCTTAATTAACACTTTATTTAGGGTATTTTTATGGAATTTTAATTCACTAATCATAGGTTTCCAAAACAGCAACTTTGGAACCCGTTTTTCACACTTTCAACGTATCTTTCGATACTTAACCCAAAAAAGTTTTATAATTCCGAATTTTCAGCAATTAATCCAACTTTTCCTAACCCAAATATAGGGTATTAACACATATTTAACATCCATAATTTAACTCCTTCCAAAACAGCAACTTTCATGTACATATTGGGTACCCGTTTCAACCCATTTTGAATGTTCCTACACATGCCAAAATTTCAGATTTAACGCAAGGTTAATTCATTCATTTTTGACATTAAAAGTACCCTCAATTTAGAGTAATTTACCCTCTAAATCATCCATAATTATCTTAAGCATACTTATACAACATACATGTCACAACAACATGGAAATCGGGTCATATACGTAACCTTGAAATCCATTCTTTCTAAAATTCATATCTTAGGCTTAAATCAACATATATATTTCACTAAAGCATGATTCATAGCCTAAACATGATACTAATCCAAAACAGCAATTTAATATATGCATTTAGGATTTTTCAAGTTAGGTTTTCAACCCATATTTCATCCTAATCTCCATTTCAACTTCATAAATCATTGAAATTCATATGTAACCCCTAATACTCATTCAATATTCAATCAAATGGCATTATAAATCACCATTTAAGGATTCTTTATGTATCAAATTCATATCCAAAAGCTTGAGGTAGAAAATTTAGAATGAAAGGGTTTAACACATTACATATACTTACTTGATTGTTGCAACTTTAACCTTAATCAACTCAAGCTTAATTTTCCCTTCTTTCTCCCTTTCTTCTTCCTTATTTTTTCATTCCTTTTTCTTCCTCCTTTCTGGGGTTCCCTTGGGCATGCAAGGCTGTGAGTTGTGGGGGTGTTTTCTACTTAGAATTTTTTTTTTCTAACACTCTCTTCACATGGCCTTCCACCCCTATATGTAAGGGCTGGATTTTCCAACTTGTGGACCCCAACTTGAGCATGATTTGAGATCATTTAAATGCTCATTTATCCCACTTATGTGTTTTCCAAATGGTGGCTAAGTATTAATATTTTTAACCATATTTTCAATAAGTAAAAATCTGCTCAAGATCAACTTCACCTAGCTATTCATTGTGAAATGTCCCTTGCTGCCACCTTTTTCATTTTTTCCACACTTTGGCAGCTTTAATTTAAGGGTGATTTATGTACCTAATTAGTAGCTAGCTCAGCTATTGATTTGGCATAAAAAAAAATTCAAAAAAATCCAGCAACAGGTCACTTGGACGTCCATGTGTATGACACCCTTGCTATCCACTATTTGATCCATTAATATGCTGCTGTTATCAAAGATTTTCCATGGATTTTTCCACATGAATTAATGCTCATTTATGCACCCTTTCATGCTAGCTACTTAGTTTCATATATTAGATAAATAAAAAAAATGCAAAAATCCAAATGGAAGTTGGTTTGGACGTTGTATGCATGCCACACTTGCTACGCTAGGTTGAGCTCTTTCCTTAGCTCATTAATTCCAGCAAAATATCCGACGAATTTCCACACATATTAATGTATAAAATACCTTGCATTTCACCCACATTTGACACATATTTGGGGCCATTAAAAATGCATTTAATCCAGACACTATTTGCCCTAAATGCATGATGCTTCTGTGGTGTAAAAGTCAAATGTGTGTACCTTTTTCTATTCAAGAATTTTCTGAAATTAATTTTCTTAATCTAATCCTCTCAAAATTTTAATCTTATGATTTTATTCAACCGTTTCAAATTTCATCTCAATCCAATTTTTCTAGCTCAAGTTATAGTCGTTTGAAGTCAACGGTTGAATTTTGAGTATAAACAATCAATTATCACACTAATTTCATCAGAGATTTTCATAATCCAATATTCCCGTAAGATTAAGTCCATCATTATCTACTTGCCTTTCAAATTTCACTTGAATCCGCCTTACAGGCGTTAAGTTATGAATTTTCTAGTATTTTTCCACTTAACTTGATAATTATCATTAAAACTCTCATAAATAAAACCATATACTTTAAGATAATTATTCATGATATATTGATAACTTTCAATTACCATCAAACTACTTTAATCTCATTGACCCAATCGGCTTATGATGATTACTTGAATCACTATTTCTAATCCTTAGCCCTAATTGCAATAATTCACAAAATCACAAAAACATCCAAAAATTCAATTGAATCATATATAAATCACATTTATATGTCTAATGCATACAATTGAGTCCTACATAGGTTGGAGTTTTATATGGGACTAAAACCATATGACACGTATATGTGAATTGAAAAAGAAACAAGGCATACAAGCACAACACATGATGAGAATGTATAAGGTAATTATGTTTACTTGTCTATGAAAAGGTAAGGAAAGAATGGAAGGCACAAAAGGATCGCCACAGGTAAGCAAGCCGGACTTTTGAAAATGAGATTTTATTCTCAAATGCAAAAATGCTTTCAAGTTATTTACTTGAATGTTTCTAAAGCTATTTAAGGGTGGCCATCCCTCTGTCTCTTTATGATGATTTGATTTCTGCTTTTATTGAAATGATTGTGTCAATTCTTCTCTATTTGGAAATGGCATGTCAGCATGGATTTAAACGATGTTTTATTGAACTGATGTTCAAATGGATGGTGCAAAGAATTCTCTACATGAAAATGACAAGTTACCATGTGTAAGAGGTATATAATGTCGGGGTGACAAAAAGTCATGCATAGAATAGAAATCAAGTAGGCTAATCAAGGCAGGAAGAAGGACAAGGAGTCTGCCCTTAACATTGCCAAGTCGGAAGGTCCGGCGCCAAGGATGGAAAGGATCATGTTAAAAAAAGGATGTTCTCCGAGCTAGTGTACCCTCACATGAAGGATTATGTCATGAATGGAAATGATGCATTTGCACATCCAATGTTTATGAAATACCCAAAAAAGTGGGTTTACATGAATAATTTTCATGAATGGTTTATGAAAGGTTTCCATGAATGGTTTACGAAAAGGTTTCTATTCCATTGGTAGTTGATCACTTGCTAAGTGTCTCCTATCGAATGGAGAGAAATGCATTTAAATGAGAATGAAAGATGCTTGCTTATTGAGTTTTGACTCATGTTTTGTTTTCCCCCCTTATACAGGTGCAGGAAAAATTGAAGTGATGAAAGGCATGTTCTCGCTAAGAAAGGAAAAAGGAATTTCCAAAGGTTTGTAATCCTTTGTATGTAGAAGCATGAACGAATGCCCTAAGGGATATGGTACTGTTAGTACATATGTTCAGGATACCTTGCATAGGTATTATATGATTGAAAAGGTAAAAGATTTAAAATGCCTTGTATAGATATGATATGACTGAGATAAGGAATGCCTTAAATGATAAGTGCTTGTATGCTAAGAACTGATGGATGTATGTATGTATGAAATGATAAGGACATGATTAGGTCAAGAGGACCTTTAACGTAGAAGACCAAGTTGAGATGTTATGGATGAAACGCGCACTTGCTATGTGCAATTGATTACAAGCGTATTGTTGCTTGTTAGATGAATAAAGTGAAATGCAAAGAAATGAAATGATGATGGATAAAAGAAATGAATTTTTTTTGGATGAGATCCAATTAAGAACCCGCTGCGTGATCAGGGCAACAATCCTGATTCACATTTACCAATCGATAAGATCTTGGAGTAAGGTTGTGACGCTCGGGCTAGGGCACCACAGATTTTGGTATTAGAGCACGGATTGGTAAACAGGCGTGGAAATAAAAAAAATGACAGGAAAATGAAGGAGGATGAAAGGAAAGTTATAATATCACAGAGTGTGATATCTTAGCAAGGATTGACGAATGGATGTAGAATTAGAATGTTATGGATTAAGAAAAAGGGAATTTGTTTGGAATTCATTCCAATCCTGAAGCATTGAAAGATAGATATGGGAGAAGTCCCCTCCATATCGATTAAATGAATAGGAGTTAAAAATTATGGATAGTAATGATAAGATCATGAAAAAAAATGGGGATAGAAATGATAATAAGGACCATGCATTAGTCCAGAGAATGAAAATGCATTAGAATGATTTAGCACCAGTACACTCACTAAGGAGTTACACTAGTACAGCCTAGAGGAAGGCACTATCTAGAAAGAAAAGGATGGATGAAATTAGCAAAAGTCTCTTTTGACTTTTGAATGAAAAGAGACTAATATGCTTTTGAATGATAAGTGGATGTATAACATTTTGATGCAAAGATGTTCTTTGCTATAGAATTAAATTTATTTACATATGTATGCCATGTGTATATGGAAAGAAAGTGGTTGATACTAACCTTTTTATTAGATATGGTTAATGATGTATGCTATGGCTTATTTTATGATAAGATGAGAAATGTTATCAGAATTACGCAGCGGAAGCGTGATAAGCCATTGAAAGTATTAGAAGAAAAATGATAAGTTGACTATTTATATGGGCCTTAACCTAATATTTGAAATATAATAAGTTTCGGATGAAACCTGTTATAAGGGGGGAGAACTGTGATACCAAGACCTAAGTAGGGCTCATATATATGCATTTGACATGTAAATATGAATTATGTATAATTTGGATGATTTTTATGATTTAATGATATTTTGCAATTAGGGTTGTGATTAAGAATGATGGTTAAGATTAATCGCCATAGCCCAATGTGAGTTAATATGACTGAAGGGACTTAATGAGGATTTGAAAATGCTAATGTGGCATGAATAATTATTTTAATTTTCATGATTTTATTTATGGAAATTAAAATGATAATTATGGAATTATGTTGGAAAATGTAGAAAATTCATAACTTGACGCCTATAAGGCGGATTGAGATGAAAATTGAAAGATAATCTTATGACTTTGGGCTCAACCTTATGGGTGGATTGGATTAAGAAAAATATAATGGGATTAAGATGATAATTTATTTTCATCTTACACCCAAAGGATAACTTCAAAGGATTATAACTTAACGTAGAAAGTCGGTTTGAGATGAAACTTAAAATGATTGAATAAAATTATGAAATCTATGTTATGGAAGGATTGGATTAAGCTAATTATCATAAAAAAATTTAATCACAAAAGCAAGAAAGAGGTTTCTTGGGCAGCAAGTAAAGGAGGAAACTTCATGAGAAAGCAAGGTACGTTTCTTAAGCAGCAATTAAAGGAACTTCTTAAGGAGCAAGAAAGGTAGAAGACTTAAGGAGCAAGCAAACACCCTTATAAAAGGGGCAAGAAGGGCAGCTTGGGGACGTTCTTGGGCATGGAGAGAGGAAGAGAGAGAGAGAGAGAGAGAGAGATGATGAGGTGCATTTTGAACCACAGGTCCACTATAATTTATAATTAATTTTAGTCCATGAAATTATATCATTTTTCATGTGTCAAAAAAAAGGGTTAGAGAGAAGAAGAAGTTCCCGAGCAAGAAGATAAATTGCGGCCAAAGATAGATAAATTCAACACGTCTGGGTCATCCAGATGAGTACAAAAATTAAAATATATATGTATATATTATATATATAAAGGAAGTTTTCTTGCTACAATTCAAAAAGCCATTGTGCCAACTTGTCGCTCCGCCAGAACGGAATCGTCAAACCCACTTGGTTTTCATTATTTGAGCAATCAAATCGTGATGGATCTATCTAGGTCCTATTTTTGCTATAGCAAGAGAATTTTTGAAATAGATTTACTGCTGGTACTTTACCCTCACTTGAGGAATATGTATGATCGCTGGGCTAGCTAGATGATAGTAACCTATGGACATACAAATGCAAAAGAGGGAGAAGTTGTTTTGCAAATCATAATGTAAATTTTACACAGCTCATATCCAAAAACCAAGGTAGGTAATTTTTACCCGCATCTCTCTAGGAGGCCCACCTAGGCCCGAAACACTTCAACAGAACCACTTGGGCCCAAAACTCTCCAATAAGCCCATTTGAGCCCAGAACACTCCAACAGGCCCATTTGAGCCCAAAATTCTCCAGAAAGCCTACTTGGGCCAAATACTTTCCAACAATCCCGCTTGGGCCCAAAACTCCTCAACAAGCCCATTTGGGCCCAAAATCCTTCAACAGGCCCAGCAAGGCCCAAAAACCTCTCGATCAACCCATTTAGGTCCAAAACCCTCCAAAAAGACAGTTAGGCCCAAACCCTTCTCAACAAGCCGAGTTGGGCCCAAACTCCTTTACATGGTTCAGGTTAACCCAAACATATTTTTAAAATCCGATTAAGTCAAATTTTTGGTAAGAACACCAAATCCAGAGACTGAATGCGGGAGACACTGGTTTCTTGTACAAGTACAGAAGTTGAAAGCGGGACACGCTGGTCTGCTATGTAAATTCAGGAGCTAAGAGCACACTTAGTTTGCCGTGTAGGGTCACTAGTGTAGTCGACGGGCCCCTCACTAGTCCCAAACCGAGTAATCGCTGGTCGACGGGCTAAGCGTAAACTCATATTTGAGTCATAGCGCGCGACGTCATGTACTACACACATTTGAGACATGACACGTGGCGTCATGTACTACACATATTTGAGTCGTGGCGCGTGGAGTCATGTACTACACACATTTGAGTCATGGCGTGTGGCGTCATGTACTACCAACATTTGAGTCATGGCACGTGGCGTCATGCATTACCCACATTTGAGTCATGGTGTGTGGCGTCATGTACTACTCACTTTTGAGTCATGACGCGGGGCAAAGTGTATGTTGGTCCCGAGTTTATGGCTTAACCCAAGAGGGGTGGGGCGAATTGGGTTTTTAAAATTCTTATAGATAATCTTGGATACCGCCCCTGTTATGATCTAGCCCCTTGAAGCAAATAAAATAGAAATTTAAGAGCAGCAAACAGAACACACAAGTTATAGTGGTTCGGGACAACCTTCCCTACTTCACTCCTCCAAGATCACACCGCTGTTACTTGGGTTCCACTATGTATTTCACCAAATACAATAGAGCCTCTGCTCTCTTCTAGATTCACAGCTCTAGGGGGCTTAAAACAGACTTAGCACAAGTAGGTGATGAGTATCACACCAATCACACACTACTTTGCTTTCACTTGACCTTAGTCACCAATATCAAATCAAGTTCAATATAATAAGGAAAGTAATAAAGAAAGTTTCTACACATTACTGTTGTATAGAGGCAGATTTAGCCCAGAGAAGAACTTGTGAAGAAGACTAAACGATTCAGCAAGCAGTTCTTAACGATTTGAGTGCAGAGTTCTTCTTTTGGATGTTGGCTTGATCACTTAATGCACTTAGGAATGGGAGTTGTGCTCAATCAATGAAGTTTCAGCTACACACAACGTCTGTCTTGAATGACTTATATAAATGACAAGGGTATTTGAACGTTTGGAAGTAGGTGGCACGCATTAAATGCGCCAACGTTCGAATATTTCTGACCGTTACGAACCAAGTCGCAGGTGGAGTCGACTTCGAGTGCGACTTCACCCAAGTCACATACTGAAGTCAACTTGGTGTGCGACTTCGGTCTTCAGCAAACGCCTTAAGTTCCTTCTCAGGTCGACTTGGGTTCCAACTTCACTCAAGTCGTATGCGAAGTCGACTTGGGTATGCGACTTCACTTTTTGAATTCCCAAATTCAGTGTTGGAAGTTCTGGGTTCTTCGAAGTCGATACTGGAGTCGACTTGGGTCCGCGACTTCACCCAAGTTGCAGATGGATTCGACTTGGAGTGCGACTTCAGCAATTCTTGTTCTTCAGTTTCAGCACTGGCCATAAAATTGCATTTGAAGTCGATGCTAGAGTCAACTTGGGTCCGCGACTTCACCCAAGTCGCAGATGAAGTCGACTTAGCTATGCGACTTCGCCTGCCGTGGATAAAATTTCAGCACTGGCCATAAAATCCCATTTGAAGTCGCATCCGGAGTCGACTTGGGGGTCGACTTGACCTAAGTCGATGCCTGAGTCGACTTGGGAATCGACTTGACCTATCAGACTTCATATTTTTCATTTTTATATCCTTAAACATTTCACAAAACATGTTAGTAACCAAAACTTACTCAAATTGAATTGTTAATCATCAAAACATAAATTTTGCATATTTTTCCATTGATTCCAACAATCTCCCCCTTTTTGATGATTGACAAAACTAATTTGAGTTTATACCTTTCAATGTCTTTAAAACATACCATTTTGTCTTGTTTTGGTATTTAGGATAATCATAGATCTTTTACATTGCATTTTAAACTTAATAAAATTAACATACATATTTAATTTTCACATTTGCATATATCGTATAGATCATCATTTCAATTCATACAAAAATAGAACATAAACAAACCTTTTTCATATATAATCAAAACATTTCATGCAAAATGCAAAGAAAAATGCAAACCTATATACAAACTACCCAACCCATGACTCGACTCCTAAAAACTAGAAACTCAACTATTCTTCCCCTTTTTGTCAATAGATAAAAAATAAGGATCTAGAATTTGAGATTTGGCGAACAAAAAGGCCGATATGGGGTAAGGAGCCTGACGGATGAGTGGAGTGGGTTGGATGTGAGCGGATGAGTAGAATGATCAGACAGGTTGAGGTGTAGGCGCTCATCTCACTGACTCACTCACAAGTGGATCCAGATCAGGTATCGGTCGAACCCTGCCGCTCCCTGATGCAAGGCTGTACTTGATCGTACGGAGCTTTTTATCCATGCGATCTTGCCTTGTATGCATGTCCATGACCGCGTTAAGAACCCCAGCGATCTCTGAAGTCAACCTATCCTCTAGCTGCTCCAAATGCTCCTTTATTGCATTCACCGAGTTGTCCCATGAAGGTGAACATGGAGCCAAATCTGGGATCTCCGAGCCTCGTGGCGAACATGACCCGTGGGAATGAGGCAATGCAGGCTCATCGGGGGCATCATGTGGAGGAGAAGGAGCTGCCTGTGGCTGCGGTGATGGCGGGGGCTGCTCCCCATCTGCATGTGCTCCTCCGACTTCTTCTTGAGCCGGTTGTCCCATCTTTCTCTGATCCTTTCATCTTCAAGAAAAAGTCTGGGAAGGCTAACCTTGACCCTGTTTTCCACTTTCCATAGGATTTCGGCCTTTTGTGGATTTACTTAATTTCTACATCCTCCCTTAGGTTAATACAGTGGGCAATTAGCAGTCTAAGTACTCGCAACCTCGGAGATAAATCCATATAATGAAGGAACTTGATCCCTGGGTGGTACTTATTGCTCCTTGTGAGCTGATTATATATCTGGGTCAATGATAGGTTGTCGAGTAGTTGGTCATCCTTAAATGGAACCTCTAAGATTCTGCCGATTTGTTTAAGGGCATGATCTTGGCTTGGGACCCCCACTGTACCCAAATAAATCTTGACACCTTTTACAAATGTACTAAAATATTGTTGATCCCAGAGATAGGAAAAAATAAGTGTCAAGTCTGGGTACACCCTATCATCAGCTTTTAACAACCTTGTCCATCCTTGAAAATCCAGTAATTCTTCTATCCCAAATTCATAATCATGAAAGAATTTGAAATCAATAATCTTTGGGACAAAGATCTTACGCTCATAAAAATATTTATAGAATCTGCTGTGCTGTTGTTCTGTCCTGAAGTAGGTTGCTGGCATTTTTAGAACTTGGCCCTTTGGAGTTAGGGTACCCTTTCTTCTAGCCCCTGTTTCGGAACTATCAGAGGTCTGCAATTCCTCCTCTCTTGGAGCTGAAGTGGTTGGAGTTCCAACTTGGAATCAGACTCGACGGCCGGTAGATGTGGACGGTTCTTCCCGGGCTCGCTTGGATGGAGTCCTTTATCTCCTAGGGATCTCCTCCTTAGTTTGGGATTCGGATTGTCTAGGTACCGGTCTTAGAGATGGCTTAGAAATGGCCAATTTGGGTATTCTGGTAGCCAATTTGGGTGCCATTGGGATGTTTGAGATGGGTTTTTCAAATGGGATTTTAGAAGGAAGGCTGTGAGGGAGAGAGAGAGAGAATTAGGAGAGCTGAGAGAGTTGAGAGACAGAAGAGAGAGATCTGAGAGAGAGAGAGAGAGATGAGAGAGAGACTGAGAGAGGGCACAAGAGTGAGAGAGAGCAGACGAGAGAGAGACGGTGATAGAAACTGAGAGAGAGAGAGAGATGGAGAGAGCTCTGAGAGGGAGAGCTGGAGAGAGAGGGATGAGAGACAGGGAGAGAGAGAAAGAGAGATAGAATGAGAGAGAGAGTGAGCTGAGATAAGAGAAAGGAGAGAGCACGAGAGTTGAGAGAGATGAAGGAGAGAGCTCGAAAGGGAGACGACGCGGGAGAGAAATGGGGAAGAAAGAAAGAGAAAAGGAAGAAGAAAGAATGCGCGGGAAGATGGACCGTCGCGCGTTGAAGTCGACTTGCCCTAACCGAAGTCGACTTTGCCTCTGCGGAGTCGACTTCACCCCGATCCGAAGTCGACTTCGACTTCGTAGAGTCGACTTCACCGAAGTCGACTTGGGACGACCGGAGTCGACTTGGCCTTTCGACTTGGATTTTTTAAGATTACTCCCCCTATCTTATTGTTTTTCTAATCAAACTCAATCATACACATATTATTTCTAATTTTATAAAATGATTCTTTTGCTAAAAGTTTGGTAAAAATATCTGCAATTTGATCTTCAGTTTTCACATATTCCAAACAAATATCATGATTTTCAACATGTTCACAAATAAAATGGTGTCTTAAGTCTATATGCTTAGTCCTAGAATGCAGTACCGGATTTTTGGTCAAACACATTGCACTTGTATTATCACATCTAATAGGTATATCTTTGAATTTCATGTCATAATCCCTAATTTGTTGTTTCATCCAAAGCAATTGGGCACAACAGCTCCCGGCGACAATGTATTCGACTTCCGCGGTGGATAGAGCAACACTAGTTTATTTTCTTAAAAATCATGAAACCAGCATATTCCCAAGAAACTGACATGTTCCACTAGTGCTTTTTTTTATCTACCTTGTAACCGGTAAAATCCGCATCCGAGTAGCCGATTAGATCAAAATTAGAACCCTTTGGATACCAAAGTCCTATGTTGGTAGTGTCTACTAAATATCTGAAAATTCTTTTTACAGCTACCAAATGTGATTCTTTTGGACATGATTGAAATTTAGAACACATACAAACACTGAATAATATATCGGGTCTAGAGGCAGTTAAATATAACAAAGAACCTATCATGCTCCTATATAACTTTAAATCAATAGATTTACCTTTCTCATCTTTGTCAATTTTAATGGTTGAGCTCATAGGCGTGTTTGCCCCTTTGCTATTCTGCATACCGAACTTCTTTAACACTTCTTTGACGTATTTATACTGGTTTATGAAGATCCCTTCACTTAGTTTCTTAATTTGTATTCCAAGAAAGAAATTTAGCTCCTCATCATACTCATCTCAAATTTCTTCTGTATAAGCTCAGAAAATTCTTGACAAAAGATCTCATCAGTGGCACCAAAAATAATATCATCTACATAAATTTGAATAATCAAAATATTTTTTCTGTATACTTGATAAAAAGAGTGGTGTCTACCTTTCCCTTTTGGAAGTCATGATGAATTAGAAATTTGCTTAATCTTTCATACCAAGCTCTTGGAGCTTGTTTTAATCCATATAGTGCTTTGGTTAATTTGTATACAAATTTAGATTGATCTTTCTCCTCAAATCCAAGTGGTTGTTCAACATACACCTCTTCATTTATATATCTATTCAAAAATATACTTTTTATATCCATTTGAAACAATTTAAAATTCATGTGAGATGCAAAGGCTAGCAAAATGCGAATAACCTCTAATCTAGCAACTGGAGCATAGGATTCCTCAAAATCTATTCCTTCTTCTTGTGAGTATCCTTTTGCCACAAGCCTAGCTTTGTTACTCACCACAAGTCCACTTTCATCTAATTTGTTCCTAAAGACCCATTTCGTGCCAATGACAGTACAGTATTTTGGTCTTGGAACAAGATGCCAAACTTGGTTTCTTTCGAATTGATTTAGCTCCTCTTACATTGCCATTATCTAGTTTTCATCATCTAGTTTTCATCATCAAGAGCTTGGTCAATGGAGTTTGGTTCAATTTTAAACACAAAGGCAAATAAGCCACATACGTTGTGTCTTGAGGCTCTTGTCTTTACTCCTTCATATATGTTTTCAATAACTTGCTCAATTGGATGATCATTTTTGAATTTCAAGTCAGTTGGTTGTTTGTAGAAAACATTACCTTCACTTACCTTTTTATCCATGGATTCTTCTTGCTTTTCCACATGCAGTTTTTCAAGATTACTTGTGACATAATCTGCAACACTTAAATCATCTTCTCTTTTGGAGCATGGATTAAATTCATCAAAAACAACATGTATTGACTCCTCAACAACTTGGTTCTTTTTATTGAAGACTCTATATATTTTGCTGTTTGATGAGTAACCAAGGAATATTGCCTCATCACTATTAGCATCCAGTTTTCCCAAGTTGGTTTTACCATTGTTCAAAACATAACATGTGCAACCAAAAGCATGAAAATATAAAATATTTGGTTTTCTACATTTCCATAGCTCATATGGCATCTTTTACAAGATAACTCTAATGTTTACATGATTCAGGACATGGCATGCTGTACTTACAGCTTCGCCCCAAAATTTTTTGGACAATTTACTCTTATTTAGCATAGTTCTAGCCATCTCTTGTATGGTCCTATTTTTTCTTTCAACTACTCCATTTTGTTGTGGAGTTCTTGGTGCAGAAAATGTGTGGTGAATTCCTTTTTCATTACATAATTCTATGAATCGTTTATTTTCAAATTCACCACCATGATAACTTCTAATGGTCATAATAGTACTTTATTTTTCATTTTGCACCAAGTTTACAAAAGTTGCAAACATAGAGAAAGTTTCATCTTTACTAGCTAAGAGAATTACCCATGTGAATCTTGAAAAATCATCAACTATTACAAATATATACTTCTTTCCACTAATGGTTAAAATATCGAATGGCCCATATAGATCTATGTGGAGTAATTCAAGTGGCCTAGTGGTGGAAATCTCCTTTTTGGAAGAAAAAGACATTTTAGGTTGTTTTCACAGTTGGCATGCCTTACAAATTTTATCTTTGTCATATTTCAATTTTGACAATCCTTCTACTAAACTCTTTTTCCATATGGTCTTAATGTTTGACATGTTTATATGCCCAAGCCTCTTATGCCAAACCCATGGATCATTGTCAATGACCATTAGATATTGACCATCTAGCTCGTCAAGTGAAACCAAATATATATTTCCATATCTTTTTTCACTAAACATGATATGTTCTCCATCAAATACATTGCATATAGATGATTCAAACACAACCTTGTACCCTTTGTCACGTAATTGGCTAATACTCATCAGATTGTGCTTGAGTCCTTCAACAAATAATACATTCTCCATACATGCATTTGAAATACTATAAACGTTTCCTTTGCCTTTGATTTTACCTTTCTCGTTATTTCTAAAAGCAACAGTTCCATCGTTACAAGGCTTGAGTTTATGAAACAAACTTCTTTCTCCAGTCATATGCCTTGAGCAACCACTATTCATGAACCAAACGTTGTTTTCCTTTGCCTTGAAACATACCTGAAAAATGAGCAAATAGAGCTTATCTCTTTGGTACCCATTTTATGGGTCCATTTGGGTTAGTAAACTACTTTAATCTTTGTTGTTCTATTCTTGAAAGCTCAAATCTGGTGTTTCTTGGAACCCAAACTAGTTTTGTACCATGGTCATATAGTTTCTTAAAGTTGCATTGATAAATTTTGTGACCTATCTTGTTGCAAAAGTTACAGGTCATTGGTAATCTAGGAGTAGATCTCCAAGTATGTTGTAGTTCAAAGGTTGACATTCTAGTCCAAACAACTTGTTTCCCTTTTGGTTTGTAAATAGGTGCAGCTTTAGCTTGATTTTTCCCAAGTTTTGGCACATTTGATTTGCTGCTTTCTCCTTGCTCAAATGTGGAGTATCCAAGACCTCTTCTATTGTTTTGAGAGGTCATGTTCAGAAATATTTTCACAATATCTCCTGGATTAGAGAACTTAGTTAATGATTCATTTAATGATTCATTCTCCTTTTTCAATTTCTCCACTTCTTTCAATAACAATTTATTTTATTCTTTCAGTTTTGTTGTTCTTTCTGCTAGTTTTTCATTTACAATATTGTTGTTTCTTCAATGATAATTTGTTTCCTAGTTTTTTAATTTTCTCATATAATGAATCATACGCTTGTTGTAATTCTTCTAATTCAGCACATCTGAGACACTCTTGTATAGAAGAATGAGTAGATTGAGAATAACCAAGTTTGGAAGTTACCTCTTCATTACTTGTACATTTTGTTGAGGTGGTTTGCTCTTCCAAAACTTCTGTTGTGTTTAAACACAACAAGTTTCTCCTTGCTCAATCCGCGCCATGCAGCATATTCTTGTGCAATTTGCTGCTTCAAGATCATCATTTGGGGAGCTACTTATTGATGACGTTTCTTCATTCACGTACATTCCTCTTCCCTTAGACTTTTGGAATTTTCGACTTTTATATTTTTCCTTCTTTTCTAGATGATCCTTCGATTTTTCTTCCATTGTAGGACATTGAGCTTGCATATGTCCCATACCGCCACATCTATAGCATCTTGTGACCTCTTTCTTTTTCTCTTTTCGAGGTCTTTCTTTGAAACCTTTGAAGTTCTTTTCTTTCCTTACAAACTTTCAAAATCTACGAGTTAGCAGAGCAATGTCTTCATCATCGTTATGAGATGAGGAGGTAGACTCATCCAAGTTTTGAGTGACTTTTAATGCAATTGCTCTTTCCTTTGTGGCGATCTTCATTTCTTTTCTTAATTAGCTCATGTGACATTAATGAGCTAATGAGGTCTTCTAGCTTCAATGTGTTTAGGTCCTTGGCTTCTTCTGTTGTAGTGATCTTCGGAGTCCACGATTCCGGTAGGGCTCTTAGAATCTTCATAACCTGTTCAGACTCTGAGATAGCTTTTCCAAGACCTTTCAAAGCATTAGTAATTTTTAAAAATCTAGCAAACATTTCAGAAATGTTCTTAGTATCCAATATTTTAAAACTTTTCAATTCTCCAATCAAAATGTTTCTTCTTATCCCTTGGACTTGAGAGGTTCCTTTATAGATAGATGTTAATGTATCCCATTTTTCTTTGGCGGTCAAACACGAGGATACTCTATCATATTCAGAGGCAATAAGAGAACAAAATAATGAATTCATGGCCTTAGCATTGCTCTTTATAATTTTTACTTCCTCATCGGTTCATTTGGAAGCTCTTTGATCAATTGGCAAAGTTACACCGTCTTGGATCGCAATCCAAGAATCCATATTTGTGGCCAAGATGAGTTGTTTCATACGTAGCTTCCTCTTCCTATAGCTAAAATTATTTCCATCAAATAATGTTAGCCTAGTAAAAGATTGGCCTTCGGCAAATGCGGGAACAGAAGTAGATTGATTTGCCATTATATAAAAGATCTCTTTGATAAAGCTCAATGACCTGCTCTGATACGACTTGTTGGTCCCGAGTTTATGGCTTAACCCAAGAGGGGAGGGGTGAATTGGACTTTCAAAATTCCTTTAGATAATCTTGGATACAGCCCCTGTTATGATCTAGCCCATTGAAGCAAATAAAATAGAAATTTAAGAGCAGCAAACAGAACACATAAGTTATAGTGGTTCGGGACAACCTTCCCTACTCCACTCCTCCAAGATCACACCATTGTGACTTGGGTTCCACTATGTATTTCACCAAATATAATAGAGCCTCTACTCTCTTCTAGATTCACAGCTCTAGGGGGCTTAAAACAGACTTAGCACAAGTAGGTGATGAGTATCACTCCAATCACACACTACTTTGCTTTCACTTGACCTTAGTCACCAATACCAAATCAAGTTCAATACAATAAGGAAAGTAATAAAGAAAGTTTCTACATGTTACTATTGTGTAGAGGCAGATTTAGCATGGAGAAGAACTTGTGAAGAAGACTAAACGATTCAACAAGTAGTTCTTGACGGTTTGAGTGCAGAGTTCTTCTTCTGGATGTTGGCTTGAGCACTTAATGCACTTAGGAATGGGAGTTGTGCTCAATCAATGAGTTTCAGCTACACACAACGTCTGTCTTGAATGCCTTATATAAATGACGAGGGTATTCAAATGTTTGGAAGTAGGTGGCACACATTAAATGCGCCAACGTTCAAATATTTTTGACCGTTACGAACCAAGTCGCAGGTGGAGTCAACTTCGGGTGCGACTTCACCCAAGTCACATACTGAAGTCGACTTGGAGTACGACTTCGGTCTTCAGCAAATGCCTTAAGTTCCTCCTTAGGTCGACTTGGGTTCCAACTTCACTCAAGTCGTACGTGAAGTCGACTTGGGTATGCGACTTCACTTTTTGAATTCCAAATTCAGTACTGGAAGTTCTGGGTTCTTCGAAGTCGATACTGGAGTCGACTTGCATCCGCGACTTCACCCAAGTCGCAGATGGAGTCGACTTGGAATGCGACTTTAGCAATTCTTGTTCTTCAGTTTCAGCATTGGCCATAAAATTGCATTTGAAGTTGATGCTGGAGTCGACTTGGGTCCGCGACTTCACCCAAGTCGCAGATGAAGTCGACTTGGCTCTGCGACTTCTCCTATCTTGGATCAAATTTCAGCGCTGGCCATAAAATCTCATTTGAAGTCGCATCCGGAGTCGACTTGGGAATCGACTTGACCTAAGTCGATGCCTGAGTCGACTTTGGAATCGACTTGACCTATCAGACTTCATATTTTTCATTTTAATATCCTTAAACATTTCACAAAACATGTTAGTAACCAAAACTTACTCAAATTGAATTGTTAATCATCAAAACATAAACCTTGCTTATTTTGCCATTGATTCCAACAGCGTACTCACTTATCTTTATATTTTTGTTAGACACGATTTTTCGTGCATTTGTAAAGTCATAGAAAGATCTTCTACGCATTTCATCATTATTTCAATAAAATAAGCAATTTTTTATGGACTATTGTATTCAGCTCTTTTACTTAAGGATTTTCTTGTAGAGATGTAAAATAAGAGCGTGGAACACAATGCAAAATATTTCTGTTATATATTTTTCGGACTCAGTTAAAGGATTAAATGCTTTAAAATTTTGTTGGGGAATTAATTAAGCATTTATTTTCCAAAACTTAACAAACGACGAGAGGGGAATCTTCCTTTTCCCCTTTTCCCAGGGAGGCCGAAACAAATGGTGAACCCGACGTGAAACATTCTCCCTTCATCTTTAAGAGCTGAAAACCATAGTCTTTGTATATTTACTTAATCTTTTACTATTGACACTCTTGAGTGCTCTTTTGCAGATCTCATGACGCGATCAACGACTTTCGGATTCTTACCCAATGGTGGCTTTGCTATTACCGAAGCAGGGGATATGGATATGGCTATCCCTCATCATTTCATTTGCGTACTAGAAAAATCAGAGCATCGACACGATTGATTACTCTCCAACGGCAATTAAGCAAAGGAGAGATCGATCTGCACCACTCAAGAAGCCTCTTATTGTCCAGGGCCCTCATGCTGCTGCCACTTCTAGGTCCACTTCTATCTAGCCAACAAAGTCTTCACAGGCACCAACCCGAATGGGCCCACCTGCTCTGCAGTTGGATTATGCTAAGAAGCCCGCCCATTAGTTCGTCGTGTCGGCCCGACCAGCAGCATAACAACCTGTAGGACTGTTCATCTTGCAGCCCAACTTCACAGGAAGGTCTACAAGACGATCTGCTGCAACTCGGCTTGCACCAACATGTCAACAAAAGGGTGCCTTACCAGCCAATGCTTCCCAGGACGGGAACAAAGCTACATCAAATCCTGTCCGCTGTACTATTACCGGCAGTTCGGTCGATCTGCCTCAAGGGTTGTCAACCTAGCTTCTCGACCTGACAAGGATGACACCCAGGGGTGGGAAAAGTCAAGGAAACTAGCAAAGGTTTCTCGGCCTGATGCTCCGCTAGCTGATGGAAGGGATGACCGACTCAAGCCGCAAGGACCTATTATTGTCTGATCCAATTTGGGCACCTTACGATTTGTCATTCTTGATCCAACATACCCGCCTCATCAGCCAACTGCTACTCTGTCCAGCTTACAAGCTAGAGCTAAGTCTCTAGGTCACCTTGATGCTACCAACATAGTGAGAGTTTGTGAGGACCAGGTATTTTTATTATAACTTTTCTCTATTTA
Organism: Annona cherimola; assembly: GCA_030490835.1. Taxonomy (NCBI): domain Eukaryota; kingdom Viridiplantae; phylum Streptophyta; class Magnoliopsida; order Magnoliales; family Annonaceae; genus Annona; species Annona cherimola. The sequence continues at coordinate 77,539,653 of CM059974.1, read as the reverse complement.
TGAGGTAACTTATGAACATGCTAGTAAGAATTTTACGATATTAATGGATACATAACATACATGGACACGACATTTAGGAGATGTATAGTGCATATGTGCATGTATGATTAGCGTTCCATTGATGGGCTCTATGACTATTGTTTCCCTCGCAGAGTAGGTACGGGGTTCGACCTGACCGGTCAGGTCGCGGGGGTGAAGGGGGCAGCGCCCCCGGAGAAAATTTAAATTATTAAGTTGTAGGAGAGCCCCGACCCGACTAATTGCGACTGGACCCGACCCGAGCCCCGACCCGACTCAATGGATTCTATTAACATAAGCGGCCCGCGCTCTAGGGTTTGCGGCCCGCGCTCTAGGGTTTCATTCCCATTTCGCGCCCGACCGCGTTCTCTTCTCCTTCTCTTCTGGTTCTTCGTTCCTCTTCTACTTTCTCTTCCACTCAGTTCGAACCACCCGTGATCGCTTGAGGGGAACTATACCAACTACCTTGAAGGTCATAGATCCGAGTTCAGGAAGCTCCAAGGCTCCGAATTTCTGCAGTCCACATCTAGGGTCGCTGTCTTGGGAGGGATCACGGTCAAGGTAAGTAGATGTCGCCCCTTCTCGATTTAGTGATGAAATTTTACGTTAAACGCGATACGAGGCTAGAGGGAATGTATAGCTTCTAACGACTCCATGATATTAGGCGTAGAGTTCGTAACAGTTAGGGTTCATGGTGAATTTACTTTGAATGCGTGATTTCTATGATGTAAAAGACTTCTCAGCAGTTGTTATATTGTTGAAATATGACGTGAATTGATTTGCCCCAATCGAGAGTATGAATTGAAGGTTCTTTCATTTCGCACCTATCATGTGTTTGATAAAATGCTTGTGTGACAGATCTACGTGTTGTATCTGAATTGTGTTGATGTTGTATGCGTGGTTTGCGATGTGTTTCATTGTCTGTTATGTATGATGCGTTATCTCAAATAGTTGGTTGTAAGGGTTGTTCATGGCCCCTGATTGACATGAGGAGAGGGTTGTTCATGGCCCTTGATGGACATGAGTAGATGATTGGTTGTGTTGGTCAATTTGTGTGTATGGTTATATGTATACGATCTTGGGAGTGGGTATTGGACCCATGTGTATTAGCTTCATCACTGTATGAGTATCCATCATTATGCTTATTTGCACTTTGTGCTAACCACTATCTACTTACTGGGTCTATTTAGACTCATATCATTGTTATTGTGGTTTTAGATCGCAGGTCAGAAGGAGAACTTAAGGATGGGACAAGTTGAAGATCAAACATGAGAGACCCTAGCACAATATGTTGATTCCAGTTCTTTTAGACTTGTGCTCTTTTGATAATCATATATGTAGACAATTACTTAGGCGGATCCGTTTTGACAACTATAATGTATTTGGTATTTCAAATTGGATTATAATCCTTGTTGATGCACATATGCATGACTATTATATCTGTTTGTTGTGTAAGGAAAATATGTAATGATTTCCTTCTATATGAATGTTCTTATTATATGAAGATGCAAGTATATAAATAGGATTGAATGTTACAGATGGAAATGTAATGAATATCAGGTCATGTATTCCATATTACCCCTTGTATGTTATGGGGAGATGCTGCCGAATTTTTCTATGATTGTGTAGCGCCGTTGATTAGTTATTGAGTATTTTTATGAATGGGGCGTTACAGAGTTCCTCATCACGCATCAAGGAAACAGAGGAAGAAAATGCAGCAAAAAAAGCAGTTCGGGAAAATAGCTTCCCGTTTAAACTTGAAAGCTTCACCACCACTGCCACTAGGGCCAAGGAACAGGCTGTTCTCACACCCCCGACAAAGGGGTGGCTACAAAAGAAGCCACTGCAGAGCGCTCACAAATTAAGAGCGTCTCAAAAGCCAAAGCTCTCTAATGGGTGGCGGTACCCTCAAAAGCGCCATGCAACGTACCCACGTTCGGTGCGTAGCTTGATTCCAAACTTTATACACAGAAATCAATTTGCCTCATTGATCAGACTTAGGGAGGATTTGACATATGCGCCTATCGTAGTCCTGACATGGGGAAAACACCGAATGCCACATCCCAAGAGAGAAGCTAAAAGGAGGAGGCGCCTCCTCCAAATGGCAATTCTGCCAACATGGTGAACCTCACCTAGCCAAGTACTTCAAAAGTATATGAAATGTTGACTTTGTCAAGGGCAGCCGCAATGCCCATCACGCCCCTGTTCTGCAGCCAATCTCATCCTGAAGGTATCAGGGCTTCTCTCCCGATAGGCCAGTTTGAAGCCTCTTACATGGTGGGCGAAGAAGAAGAGGTTCTTACACCCAAATCCCAGCTCATTCATGATCTCCAAGAGGAAATTAAGCATATGAAACAGGCTATGGAAACTCCAGGCGACAAGACAACAAGTTCCCATCAGCCGCCATTGTGAAACCCTGATCTTAAACACGTGTATGAAACCTTAGGGTTGTAAACCCTATGTAATATATTAATAAAATATATATTCATGAGTATGGAAATATGTGAAATTAGATGTTCAAAGAATTATTTATGAAATGAAATTCGGATGAATAGCGAACGTGAATAGCAAAACGTGAATAGTGATCATGTGATTAAAGGGAAGTGTAAGTTAATCACTTTGGATTAACTTAATCATAAAAGATAAAAAAGGAAGCTTCCCACTAAAAGACAAAAGAGAAATAGTGATGCTTTTTGAATTTTTTAATAATTTTCGGATTTAAGGGTGATTTTGAAGAAAAATTCATAATTTGCAATTCGGACATTGGATTGAGGTGAAATTTTTTATGGATGGCCAAACTCTTATGATGAACATGATGAGTGATCCAAGATCTATCAAAAATCATGGATTAAGGGTCAAGATTTAACGTCATTTGAGGATCAAAAAGCAAATTTACTTTTTCATTAAATTAGGTTTGACTTTTAGTTAAATTTAATTAATTAAATAATAAAAAATTAAATGAAAAAATGCCAAGGACGGAAGGGGCGTGCAAGGGGTGAAAATGGAGCCAAAATTCAATGACTCATATTTAATCTCATCAAGAATCAACGATTGAGATTTAATTAGCTTAAAAATATGATTTTTAATAAATTATAAAATTATTAATTAAATAGGCTAGCTAGGGTGGCATGAACAGTAGCTAGGGTGGCTGCACATTGCTCAAGAAAAATCATGAAAATTGGAAAAAATATTTAGATTCAAGTATCTCAAGCAAGGGGGTAAATTATAGTTTTATGAAAAATGAAAAACTATAAATAGGGGATGCTATGAACGAGAAAAGGCACTCCAAGCTTGAAAAATTCAAGCCTTCCCACCCCAAATTCGTTCCAAGCCTTGAGAGAGAGAAGGAGAGAAGGAAAGAGAGAGAAAGAGCCAAGTAGGAAGAGAATTCTCCACTTGAGGTAAGGGGATTCTACCCAAATTTATTTTGAGTGTTAAGAGGGGTAAAACCATGCTTATATAATTCTTAAGCATGAGAAAATAAGTATAGTTATAATTCCCAAATGGAATTATTCCTAAGCATCAAAAATTTGGAGCGAAGATAGAGCATTCGGGAAAATCACGTATAAAATGTGCAAATAATGCTCCAATATTGCTAAATGATGATTTGGGATGAATTTTTATGATAATTATGATGTTGAAATGATGATATATTGATCTCATGATTTTTGGATTTAAGGATTATGCTTAAGTGAAATTATGATGAATTTTAGTATATGGGGAAAATGATTTATTTAGCCAAGTTAATGATGATGAATTCGAAATTCATGAATTTTCCCATGATATACTAAACATAATCTATGTCATGGTATTTTTTATCTTTGAAGAAAATGTCAATTTTTGGAACTCATGAACAGTAACTTCCAACGCCATGAATAGTAAGAAAATTTGAGATTAATATTTATGTTATAAATATAAGGATACGTATGGACAAGGGCGAAGATGGATATGCATTCCAAAGAAAGAATGATTTAAAGTTAATATGTTATGGACCATATGTGATTAAACCCATATGACACGTATATGTGAATTGAAGAAAAAGACAAGGCATACAAACACAACATGTGATGAAAATATATAAGGTAGTCATGTTTACTTGTCTAGGAAAAGGCAAGGAAAGGATGGAAGGGCAAAAGGATCGCCACAGGTAAGCAATCGAACTTTTTGAAAATGATTTTATATGTTTTTATATTGCAACCATGAAAAATATCGGAATTGCTTTATCATAAGAAAATCCTTATGAAAATGAGGAGAAATGTAGAAATGGTTGCATTATGAAGGAGAAAGGAAAATTTTGATTTTCAAAATAATATTTGGTTTGATCCAATGAATTTGAAATGATTTATTAAAATGTTTTGAAAGGGATTTAAGGAAGGTCAACTGATAATTGATTTGAATGACGACTTTTTTAAAAAGTAATGACCAAAGGATCATACAAGCTTACCTTCATATAGAAGTAACCCATGTGGCATGTGGACAAAGAATATGTTATCGTACGAAAAATGAATTATGTGTTTGTATATCCTTTGTTCATGGAAAACCCATAAATGGGAAGAAAAATGTTTACGAAGTCTTTTGTTTTCAAATATTAAAATATTTTTCAAAATTGTTTTAAGGATCAAAATTTATTTATAAACATTTTAGCAATGTTTCGAATTTACTATTTCCCAAACGTTTCCTTCAAATATTTCAAATGATTCAGAAATGTGTTATTTAAATGTTTATAAAATTATTTAAGGTCAATCATCCTTACAAAATATTTTTATTAACTTGTTAACTTGGGCTGTGCCAAGTTTTCAAGTTATAAAAGAGAATACAGGCTAAGGTCTGTACAATTTTGGAATGACATGCTAGCATTAAGTTTTGAAAAGAAAAAGTCACAGACTAGAGTCTGTAGAGTTTTGTAAAATCATGCTAGCATATGAATGTAGATGAGAAGTGTGCACATGAATTATGTACTAGGTCTACTGTAGAGGATATGCAGACCGGACGCGGGTGCAAAGTGGGCCTCCTCTACATAGGCCAAGTCGCTTGAAAAGGCGAAATGCCGGCGGCACCCTCCCTGAAATGGGAGAAGGAACGGATAGCCGCCCAACTAGCGGGCTATCTAATGAAAGGATTTCTCTCCTAAGGAGGAAAGGGTGATCACTTGGTACCAGACGGACAAAAACGTAATGCATGATGCATATGCTTGTTCTGAAAAGGTTTTATGGAAAATGTTTTAAGGACATGAGAATGTCTTTGGAGAAAGGAAGTTTTATGAAAAATATTTTTATGTCCATGAAAAAGAGGTTTACATGTTAAGTTTGCAAGCATATGTTTTTTGAAAGATTTTATGAAAAGATTTCTATTCCATTGGTAGTTGATCACTTGCTAAGTGTCTCCTATCGAATGGAGAGAAATGCGTTTACGAATGGTTTACATGAATGGTAGGTGACACTTACCAAGTGATCACCTTTTCCTCCTTAGGAGAGAAACCCTTTCATTAGATAGCCCGCTAGCTGGGCGGCTATCCGTTCCTTCTCCCATTTCAGGGAGGGCACCTTCCGCATTTCGTCTTTTCAAGCGACTTGGCCTATGTAGAGGGGGCCCACCTTGCAACCGCGTCCGGTCTGCATATCCTCTACAGTAGACCTAGTACATAATTCATGTGCACATTCCTTTCTTCACATTCTTATGCCAGCATGCTTTTATAAAATTCCACAGACCCTAGTCTGTGACTTTTCCTTTTCAAAACTTAATACTAGCATGTCATTTCAAAATAGTATAGACTTTAGCCTGTATTCCCTTTTATAACTTAAAAACTTGGCACATCCCAAGTTAACAAGTTAATAAAAATATTTTGTAAGGATGACTAACCTTAAATAATTTTATAAACATTTGAATAACACATTTCTAAATCATTTGAAATATTTGAAGGAAACGTTTGGGAAATAGTAAATTTGAAACATGGCTAAAATGCTTATAAATAATTTTTGATCGGTAAAATAATTTTGAAAAACATTTTAATATTTGAAAACAAAAGACTTTGTAAATATTTTTCTTCCCATTTCTGGGTTTTCCATGAACAAAGGATATACAAACACATAATTCATTTTTCATACGATATCATATTCTTTGTCCACATGCCACATGGGTTACTTCTATATGAAGGTAAGCTTGTATGATCCTTTGGTTATTCCTTTTTTTTAAAAAGTCGTCATTCAAGTCGATTATCGGTTGGCCTTCCTTAAATCCCTTTCAGAACATTTTAATAAATCATTTCAAATTCGTTTGATCAAACCAAATATTATTTTGAAAATCAAAATTTTCCTTTCTCCTTCATAATGCAACCATTTCTACATTTCTCCTTATTTTCATAAGGATTTGCTTATGATAAAGAAATTTTGACATTTTTCATGGTTGCAATATAAAAATATATAAAATTATTTTCAAATAGTTTGCTTGCTTACCTTGCTTGCTTAGATTTCTGTCTCGCTTATCTCTTTGCCTTTGCCTATACATATAAGAATGACATAAAATTCATATACTTTCTTTTGCTTGCATTCAACTCAGATTTCCAACCCATTCCCATTATCATTTACAACCCACTTGAATTTCAAGTCGGGTGTACATGCACATCATAACTTATGCATTATACCATTCATTCCACCATATTTTCCACATTTCCCACAATGTGCTCATTCTTAAGTACTTAGTTGATGTCTTAATCCTCAAATATTAATCTCAAATTTTCTTCAAAATTCTACTATTCACTATTCATAGTTACCGTTCAAAATCACTGTTCATGATTATTGTAGCAAATTACTGTTCATAGCGTTGAAAGTTATTGTTTATTGGTTCCAAAAAATTGACATTTTTTCCAAAAATAAAACATAGCTCATAGTTAGTATATCGTAGAAAAATTCATGAATTTTGAATTTATCATCATTAACTTTGCCAATTAAATCTTTTTCTCCATATACTAAAATTCATCATAATTTTACTTAAGCATAATCCTTAAATCCAAAAATTACGAGATTAATATATCATCATTCCAACATCATAACTATCATAAAAATTCATCTCAAATCATCATTTAGCAATATTGGAGCATTATTTGCACATTTTATACATGATTTTTCCGAATGCTCTATCTTCACTCCAAATTTTCGATGTTTAGGCACAATTCCATTTGGGCATTATAACTATACTTATTTTCTCATGCTTAGGCATTATCTAAGCATGGTTTTTTCCTACTTAACATCCAAAAGAAATTTGGGAAGAGTTCACTTACCTCAAGTGAAGAAGTCTTCATCTCCTTCTCACTTTCTCTCTCTTTCCTTCTCTCCTCCTTCTCTCTCAAGGCTTGGAACGAATTTGGGGTGGAAAGGCTTGAATTTTTCAAGCTTGGAGCTGGTTTGGAATGCCTTTGGTCATTCATAGTACCCCCTATTTATATTTTTTCATTTTTCATTAAATTATAATTTACCCCCTTGCTCAAGGTATTTAATTCTAAATATTTTTTTTCCAATTTCCATGACTTGTCTTGAGCAATGTGCAGCCACCCTAGCTACTGTTCACGCCACCCTAGCTAGCCTATTTAATTAATAATTTTTGATTTATTAAAATTAGTTATTTTAAGCTAATTAAATCTCAACCGTTGATCACTTGATAAGGATGATTTTGGGCCATTGATTTTGGCTCCAAATCCCATGCCCCTGCACTCCATGAGCCTTGTGCTGATTTTAATTAATTAAAATTAATCAAAAGTCAATCCTAATTTAATGATAAAGTAAAGCTACTTTTTTATCTTCAAATGACGTTCAATCTTGAACATTGATTTATGATTTTTGATCAATATTGGACCACTCATCATGTTCATCATAATACTTTGGCCATCTATCAAAAAATTCACCTTGATCCGATGTCCGGATTGCAAAATATGAATTTTTCTATGTTTTTTATACAAAAATCCATAAAAATCTGAAAATTAATATTTTAATCCAAAAAGCACTTTTGTCCTTTAGTGGGAAGCTTCCTTTTTTTGTCTTTTATGATTAAGTTAATCCAAAGTGATTAACTTAACATATTCCTTAATCCCGTGTTTACTATTCATGTTTACTATTCATCCGAATTAACATTCCATAATTAGTTATTTAATCCTCCAATGCCATATATTGCAAAATATCATTAATATATATTTCATATAAATATGATTACATTACCTAGGGCTTATAACTCTAGGGTTTCATACACGTTCTTAAAATCGAGATTTCACAATCCTCCCCCCCTTATAATAGGTTTCGTCCCGAAACCTATTACATTTCAATTATCGGGGGTATAGCTTATATAAAATAGCTAATCTTATCATCTTTCTCCAATACTTCAATGACGCACTACGCTTCCACTGCGCTACTCTGTCTTAGTGGGGAATTTTTAGCCTTGGTCCAATAGACCTATCACTTGTCTTTATTGTCTCCAATACCAATTTCTGTGGCGCCCCGAACCAGGGTGCCTAGAAGCCTTACTCCGAGATCTTATGGATTGGTAAACGTGACTCAGGATTGTTGCCCTGATCACGCGGCGGGTTCTTAATTGGATTTCGTCCAAAAAAAATTTCATTTCTTTTTCTTTTCTTTCATCACATAAACATAGACTCATCATCATTCATAATGGACTTATCCATATCATCATAAATCATCAACTTCTCATATTATTCATAACTTCATAATTTCATACAACCTATGTCTTTTTCGCCATATACCATTAGGGCATTTATTCATACATAAATCTACTAACATTTATAAATTCCTCTTTTCCTTTAGCAATACATGCCTTTTATCTCTTGGCTTTTCCCTGCACCTGTCTAAGAGGGGAAAACAAAACATGAGTCGAAACTCAATAAACAAGCATTTTTCTTTCATTTAAATGCATTCCTTTCCAGTCGATAGAAGACACTTACCAAGTGATCAACTATCAAATGCACAGAAACCTTTTCGTAAAAATTGTTTCACAAACATTGGATGTGCAAATGCTTCATTTCCATTCCTGACATAAACCTTCGTGTGTGGGTACACTAGCCTGGGAAACATCTCACACAGCATGGTCCATTACGCCTGCTTCTCTGACTTGTCCTCGTTAAGGGGACCTCGCGTCCTTTACCCTGATTAGCCTACCTGGTCTCCTACATGCATGACTTTTGATTCTCCCGGCATGATATACCTCTTACACCAGGTGGCTTGTCATTCTCATGTAGAGAATTATTTGCACAATCCGTTTAAAACATCATTTCAAATCGATACTTTCCTTTTCAATCCATGTATGAAAATTGCAACGCATTCATTCACACATAACATTCCTTTGCTTCCACCTCTTGGAGGACACTGCTGGCACACAGCCCATACGACTCGGCAATAGTGAAGGGGAATCTTCTGATCCGCTTTCTACCTCCACTAAAGCCTCTTCATTATGCATCATACATGTGCGCATGTCTATGAGCATCACATGATATCAATATGCCGGCATGACTTTTGACAAAAACTCATAAACATTCATCATTTCAAAACATTATAGGAATGACCACCCTTAAACATATTTTATAAATACTTGAGAATAAAACATATTTTCAAAAAGGTTTGCTTGCTTACATTTTCAGTCTGTGTCCTCAACCTTCTCCTTTCCTCTTCCTATACAAGAAAATTGGATATTTTATCCATCTATTCCATGTCTTTGATTGCTTTCCATGCATGCCTTATGATCACATATTACCTCATTTTTATAGAGGTTATCCCTTTATAATTACTTGGTCATTACCTCCTTATATGAATTTTTATCCATAAATCCTTAAAAATTAAATCCATACATCCTTATAAAATAAATCTTAATTTTTCCCAAAATCACGCTGTTCACTATTCATAGTTACTGTTCATGATTATTGTTCACGTTACTGTAGCAGGTTACTGTTCATTCGAGGTTACTGTTCATAGCGTGTTGGTTACTGTTCATGGGTTTCAAAAAATGACATTTTTTCTAAAAAAAATACCATGATATTGCTCTCAGTTAGAATATCATGGAAAATTCATGAATTTTGAATTTATCATCATTAACTTGGCTAATTAAATCATTTTCTCCATATACTAAAATTCAACATAATTTCACTTAAGCATAATCCTTAAATCCAAAAATCATGAAATTAATATATCATTATTTCAACATCATAATTATCATAAACATTCATCCCAAATCATCATTTAGCAATATTGGAGCATTATTTGCACATTTAATACATATTTCTCCAAATATTCTATCTTCGCTCCAAATTTTTTATGTTTTGGCATAATTCCATTTGGGCATTATAACTATACTTATTTTCTCATGCTTAGGCATTATCTAAGCATGGTTTTACCCCACTTAACAATCCAAAAAAATTTGAGTAGAATCCCCTTACCTCAAGTGGAGAATTCTCTTCCTACTTGGCTCTTTCTCTCTCTTTCCTTCTCTCCTTCTTTCTCTAAAGGCCAAAAACGTGTTTGGGAGTGGGAATGCGGAATTTCTCAAGCTTGGAGCTGGGAATGGTGTGCCTTGGTCGTTCACCCCATTGCCCTATTTATAGTATTGTATTTTTTTACGTATTTGCAATTTTCCCCCCATAGCTCCATGGGTTAAATTCTAAATATTTTTCTTCAAAATCCATGAAATTTCTTGAACCATGTGCAACCTCCCCTACTACTGTTCACGCCCCCCCAGCTGCCTATTTTAATTATTTTTATTTCATTAAAAAATGTATATTTTAAGCTTAATTCATCCAAACCGTTGATCTTAAGATAAGATTGATTTTGGGCCGTTGATTTTAGCTCCAAAATACATACATGTCAACATCCCAGCTGCAGATTTTCTTTAATTAATTTGATTTTTAATTAATTAAAAATAACCCAAAAGTCGAATTATAATTAATGAAAAGTGGGCTACCTTTGTTATCTTCAAATGACGTTTAATCTTGACCCTTGATTCATAATTTTTGATAGATCTTGGACCACTCATCATGTTCATCATAAGATTTTGGCCATCTATAAAAAATTTCACCTCAATCCGATGTCCGGATTGCAAATTATGAATTTTTTTCATTTTTTCTTCAAAATCACCCTTAAATCTGAAAATTAATATTTTAATCCAAAAGCACTTTTGTCCTTTAGTGGGAAGCTCCCTTTTTTTTCTTTACTTAACATATTTCTTAATCCCACGTTTACTATTCATGTTTACTATTCATCTGAATTAACATTCCATAATTAGCTATTTAATCCTCCAATGTCATATATTGCAAAATATCATTAATATATATTTCATATAAATATCATTACATTACCTAGGGTTTATAACTCTAGGGTTTCATACACGTTCCTAAATCAGTGTTTCACAATCCTCCTCCCCTTACAATAGGTTTCGTCCCAAAACCTGTCATTTTCCATCACGCTTCTGCTGCGCAATTTTCATCTTATCATATTATCAATCATCAATCATCTCTAATAAAGAGGTCAGTATCCACTGCTCTCACATGACATATATGTGTAAATTTAATTTTATAGCAAAGATTATCAAAATATCAGTCTTTTTTCAAAAGTCAGAAGAGACTTTTGCTTACTTCGTCTATAGTGTCTATAACTAGGTTATATTAGTGTAGACTACTGACTAAGTCAGTATAAAATATTTCTTTCCTTATCCTCCTTTTCAATTTTCGTAAACCAGAAAGGGCCTTTATCATCCTTTTCATCATTATTGTGGAGAGATAATCCTCTCACACCTATCTTCAAATGCATCGAGATTAGAAATTAATCCCAAACAATTTCCTTTCTTCATTGATCAATGTCATTCAAATTCTATATCATGATTTCTATTTCTTTCATTCCTTTATTCTTTCTACATCTATCTCCCAATCATTGCTATGATATAACTTCCTGTGGTATCATACCTTTTCTTTCTTTTCATTTACTCTTTCTATACTCATCTACCATTCCTTGATATGATACCATTCTTGTCTCATTATAAAAAGCATCATAGGTTCATAAACATATAGATCTAGAGTTATCAGAGCAAGGATTGGTAAATAGGCAGGAGAAGGAGAAAATAAAGGATGATGAAAGGATAGGTCTGATGCCACAGAAATTGGTATTAGAACAAGGATGGTAAATAGGCTTGGAAAGAGAAAAATTATGGATGATAGGAAAGGTGTGATACCACAGAAGTTGGTATTATAACATGAATTGATAGATAGGCAAAGATAATATCTAGATCTATATGTTTATGAAGCTATGATGCTTTTTATGATGAGACAAGAATGGTATCATATCAAGGAATGGTAAATGAGTATAGAAAGAGTAAATGAAAAGAAAGAAAAGGTATGATAACACAGGAAGTTAAATCATAGCAATGATTGGGAGATTGATGTAGAAAGAATAAAGGAATGGAAGAAATAGAAATCATGATATTTATATATCATGATATAGAATTTGAATGACATGGATTAAGGAAGAAAGGAAATTATTTGGGATTAATTTCTAATCTTGATGCATTTGAAGATAGGTGCGAGAGGATTATCTCTCCACGATAATGATGAAAGGGATGATAAAGCCCCTTTCTGGTTTACAGAAACTGGAAAGGAGGATAAGGAATGAAATATTTTATACTGACTTAGTCAGTAGTCTACACTAGTATAACCTAGTTGTAGACACTATAGACGAAGTTAGCAAAAGTCTCTTCTGACTTTTGAAAAAAAATCAATGATGTTTTGATAATCTTTGCTATAAAATTAAATTTACACATATATGTCATGTGTATATGAAAAGAGAGCAGTGGATACTGACATCTTTATTAGAAATGATTGATGATTGATAATATGATAAGATGAAAATTACACAGCAGAAGCGTGATGGATTATTTCAAGTAAGACAGGTTTCGAGACGAAACCTATTGTAAGGGGGGGAGGATTGTGAAACCCCGATCTTAGAAACGTGTATGAAACCCTAGGGTTGTAAACCCTAAGTAATTATTAATAAAAAATATATTCATTGTTGGTCCCGAGTTAATGGCAATTACCCAAGAGGGGAGGGGTGAATTGGGTACTTAAAATTTATCAACTTAACTAGAAACTTTACCCCGGATTAATCTAGTCCCCTTTTATGAAGAAACAAATGGAAAGCAATATAGTGCAGAGAGCAGAAATAAATATCAACAAAATAAGATTTTATAGTGGTTCGGACAACCTTCCCTACTCCATTCTTCCAAGCTCACACCTCTTGTGACTTAGGTTCCACTATATATTTCACAAATACAACTAGAGCCACTGCTCTCTTCTAGATTCCAGCTCTAGGGGGCATCAACAATTCACAGCACAAGTAGGTGACGAGTTCCACTCCAATCACACACTACTTTGCTTACACTTGATCTTAGTTACCCAAACTAAATCAAGTTCAATACAACAAGAAATAACAAAAGAAAGTTTCTACATGTTACTGGTGTGTAGAGGCAGATTTGGCACAGAGAAGAACTTGTACAGCAATGTTAATGATCCAGCAAGCAGCTCTTTGGCAGTTTGAAAGCTGAGTTCTTCTTCTAGATGTTGGCTTGATCACTTAATGCTCTTAGAGATGGGAATTATGCTCATTCAATGAATTCTAAGCTACCCTCCACTTTCATATTGAATGCCTTATATAATTGTTGAGGGAATCCGAACATTTGGAAGTAGGTGGCGCGCATCTAATGCGCCGACGTTGGAAAAAATTTCGACCGTTGCGACCCAAGTCGCAGGTGGAGTCGACTTCGGGTGCGACTTTGCCCAAGTTGCAAATGGAGTCGACTTCGGGTGCGACTTCGGCTCTCCGCAACTTCTTCAAGTTCCAGTCTGGGTCGACTTGGTCCTTGACTTGACCCAAGTCACAGGTGAAGTCGACTTCGGGTGCGACTTCACTTCCTCAGCTTGCCTAGTTGGACTTGAAATTCTTTGAAATGCCTTGCTTGCTTGAATTTCTTCATGTTTGATTGTTCTTCCACCATTTTATGTAACTTAAGATTCTTTATGTTTCTTCTATATTAAAAACATTTGATTCCATGTCTTGAGTCTTAAATCCTTGAGTATTGGAGTGCATAAGAGAGGTCTAAGTGTATGATCTCGATTCTCCATGAAAATATGCAACTTTGCTTGCTCTGGACTTCATTTGATTTTCATTTGAGTGTTTGAGTTGTCTTGGCCTTCATCTTCACTTGAATCTAGCATTGAGTCGTCTTGATCTGCAACTTCCGCACTGAAGTCGAAGCTGGAGTCGACTTGGTCTGCGACTTCACCCAAGTTGCATGCGGAGTCGACTTGGTATGCGACTTCGGCAGCTCTCTTCCCCCGATTTCAACTCTGGACAAAATTGACGCCTCGAAGTCAAAGATGGAGTCGACTTGGTTTGCGACTTCACCCAAGTCGCATGCGGAGTCGACTTGGGATGCGACTTCGGCAGCTTTGCTCCTTGATTTCAACTCTGGATAGAAATGACGAGTCGAAGTCGATGTTAGAGTCGACTTAACCTGTCATGCTTCATTTTCTTCATTTGTATAACCTGTAATCATTTTCATAAACATGTTAGTAACCAAAACTTACTTAAATTGATTTGTTAATCATCAAAACATAGACTTGGCTTATTTTCCACATGTTTCCAACAATCTCTCCCTTTTTGATGATTGACAAAACCGGTTTGAGTGAATACCTTTCAATGTCTTTAAAGCATACTATTTGTGCATTTTGAAATTTAACATTTTCATCACAAGTTAAAAATATGAGTTTAATATACATATTTCACTTCCAATACATCACAAGTTAAATTCAAATTCATACAAACATTTAAGACCAAGACTCAAATCCCAATCTCTTCTCCCCCTTTTTGTCAATTGATCAAAAAAATAGAGATGGAGCGGGTTAATCCCTTGAGAATGGCGGGGTTGCTCCCCCTGAACCTGTGCTCCCCCTCAGCTTGTGCTTTTCTAAGTTAATTCAAGCATTCCCATATCATTTCTAATTTTATAAAATGGTGCTTTTGCTAGAGGTTTGGTAAAAATATCTGCAATTTGATCTTCTGTTTTTATATATACCAAACATATATCATGATTTTCTACATGTTCTCTGATAAAATGATGTCTAAGGTCTATGTCCTTGTTCCTAGAATGCAATATTGGATTTTTAGTTAAACATATTGCACTAGTATTATCACGTCTAATAGGTATATCTTTAAAATCCATACCATAATCCCTAAGTTGTTTTTTCATCTAAAGCAATTGGGCACAACAGCTCCAAGCGGCAATATATTCGGCTTCCGCCGTAGATAAAGCAACACTAGTTTGTTTTCTTGAAAACCATGAAACCAACATGTTCCCAAAAAACTGACATGTTCCACTAGTACTTTTTCTATCTACTTTGTAACCGGCAAAATCCTCATCCGAGTAGCCGATTAGATCAAAGTTAGAACCCTTTGGATACCAAATTCCTATGTTGGTAGTATCTACTAAATATCTGAAAATTCTTTTTACAGCTACCAAGTGTGATTCTTTTGGACATAATTGAAATCTAGAGCACATACAAACACTAAACAGTATATCGGGTCTAGAAGCAGTTAAATATAATAAAGAGCCTATCATGCTTCTATATAATTTTAAATCAACTGGTTTGCCTTTCTCGTTTTTGTCAAACTTAATGGTTGAGATTATAGGTGTGTTTTCCCCTTTGCTATTTTCCATGCCAAACTTCTTTAATATTTTTTTGATATACTTAGACTGGTTTATGAAGATCCCTTCACTTAGTTGCTTGATTTGTAGTCCAAGAAAGAAGTTTAGCTCTCCTATCATACTCATCTCAAATTCTTTCTGCATAAGCTCAGAAATTCTTGACAAAGAATCTCGTTAGTAGCACCAAAAATAATATCATCAACATAAATTTGAATAATCAAAATGTCTCTTTCTTTATACTTGATAAACAAAGTGGTGTCTACCTTTCCCTTTTGAAACTCATGATCAATCAAAAATTTGCTTAATCTTTCATACCAAGCCCTTGGAGCTTGTTTTAATCCATATAATGCCTTGGTTAATTTGTGTACAAATTTAGATTGATCTTTCTCCTCAAATCCAGGTGGTTGTTCAACATACACCTCTTCATTTATATACCCATTCAAAAATGCACTTTTAACATCCATTTGAAACAACTTAAAGTTCATGTGAGATGCAAAAGCTAGTAAAATCCGAATGGCCTCTAATCTAGCAACCGGGGCATAGGATTCCTCAAAGTCTATTCCTTCTTCTTGTGAGTATCCTTTTGCCACAAGTCTAGCTTTGTTTCTCACCACAAGTCCACTTTCATCTAACTTGTTCCTAAAGACCCATTTTGTGCCGATGACAGTGTAGTCCTTTGGCCTTGGAACAAGATGCCAAAATTAGTTTCTTTCAAATTGGTTTAACTCTTCTTGCATTGCTATGATCCAGTTTTCATCATCAAGAGCTTGATCAATACTTGTTTGTTCAATTTTTGATACAAAGGTGTATTGTCCACAAACATTTTATTTTGACCTTCTAGTCTTTACACCTTCATAAATATTCCCTATAACTTGCTCAATTGGATGGTCATTTTTGAACTTTAAATTAGTTGGAGGTTTATAGGAATTATTACCTTCACTTACCCTTTCCTCTATAGATTCTTCTTGCTTCTCCGCATGTAATTTTTTAAGGTTACTTATGATATCATCTGCATCACTTAAATCATCTTTTCTTTTGGAGCATGGATTAAATTCATCAAAAACAACATGTATTGACTCTTCTACAACTTGGTTCCTTTTATTGAAGACTCTATATGATTTGCTATTTGATGAGTAATCAAGGAATATTGCCTCATCACTCTTAGCATCCAGTTTTTCCAAATTGGTTTTTCCATTGTTCAAAACATAACATGTGCAACCAAAAGCATGAAAATATGAAATATTTGATTTTTTACCTTTCCATAGCTCATATGGGGTCTTTTTCAAGATTGCTCTAATGGTAACTCGGTTCAACACATGACAAGCTGTACTTACAGCTTCACCCCAAAATTTCTTGGATAATTTACTCTCATTTAGCATTGCTCTAATCATCTCTTGTATGGTTTTTTTCCTTTCAACCACTCCATTTTGTTGTGGAGTTCTTGGTGCAGAAAATGTGTGGTGAATTCCTTTTTCATTACGTAATTCTATGAATCGTTTATTTTCAAACTCACCACCATGATCACTTCTAATGGTCATGATAGTACTTTGTTTTTTATTTTGCACCAAGTTTACAAAAGTTGCAAACATAAAGAAGGCTTCATCTTTGTTAGCTAAAAGAATTACCCATGTGAATCTTGAAAAATCATCAACTATTACAAACACATACTTCTTTCCATCAATGGTTAAAATATCGGATGACCCATATTGATCCATATGTAGCAATTCAAGTGGCCTAGTGGTGGAAATCTCCTTTTTGGTAGAGAAAGGCATTTTAGGTTGTTTTGACAATTGACATGCCTTGCAAATTTTATCTTTGTCATATTTCAATTTTGGCAATCCTTCTACCAAACTCTTCTTCCTTAGGGTCTTTATATTTGACATGTTTATATGCCCAAGCCTCTTATGCCAAACCCATGGATCATTGTCAATGATCATTAGACATTGACCATCTAGTTCATCTAGTGAAACCAAATATACATTTTCATGTCTTTTTCCACTAAACATGATATGTTCTCCATCAAATACATTGCATATAGATGATTCAAACACAACCTTGTATCCTTTGTCACATAATTGACTAATACTCATTAAATTGTGCTTGAGTCCTTCAACAAATAAAGCATCATCCATACATGCATTTGAAATACTATAAATATTTCCTTTACCTTTAATTTTACCTTTCTCGTTGTTTCCAAAAGTAACAGTTCCATCGTTGCAAGGCTTGAGTTTATGAAATAAACTTCTTTCATCGGTCATATGCCTTGAGCAACCACTATCCATGAACCAAACGTTGCTTGCCTTTGCCTTGAAACATATCTGAAAAATGAGCAAATAAATCTTATCTCTTTGGTACCCATTTTATGGGTCCATTTGGGTTAGTAAACTGATTTAATCTTTGTTGTTCTATCTTTGAAAGCCCAAATCTTGTGTTTCTTGGAACCCAAACTAATTTTGCACCATGGTCATATAATTTCTTAAAGTTGCGTCTATGAATTTTGTGACCCATCTTGTTGCAAAAGTTACAGGCCATTGGTAGTCTAGGAGTAGGCCTCCAAGTATGTTGTGGTTCAAAAATTGTCCTTTTGGTCCAAATAACTCTTTTCCCTTTAGGTATGTAAATAGGTGCAGTTTTGGTTTGATTTTTCACAAGTATTGGCACATTTGATTTGCCGATTTCTCTTTGCTCAAATGTGGAGTATCCAAGACCTCTTTTATTGTTTTGAGAGGTCATATTCAGAAACATTTTCACACTTTCTCCTAGATTAGAGAACTTAGTTAATGATTCATTTAAGGATTCATTCTCCTTCTTCAATTTTTCCACTTCTTTCAATAATAGTTCATTTTCTTCTTTCAGTTTTGTTGTACTTTCAGCTAGTTTTCCTTTTACAATAATAATGGAATTGCATTGTTGTCTCTTTAGTGATAATTTGTTTTCTAGTTTTTTGATTTCCTCATATGATGAATCATATGCATGTTGTAATTCCTCTAATTCAGCACATTTGAGATATCCTTGAATAGAAGAGTAAGTAGATTGAGAATGGTAAAATTTGAAAGTTACCTCTTCATTACTTGTGCATTTTGTTGAGGTGGTTTGATCTTCCAAAATTTCCGTTGAGTTCAAATTTTCTTCTTGCTCAATCCGAGCCATGCAGCAAATTCTTGCACAATTTGCTGCTTCAAAATCATTGGTTGAGGAGCTACTTGTTGATGACGTTTCTTCATTCACGTACATTCCTCTTCCCTTAGGCTTTTGGAATCTCCGGCTTTCATATCTTTCCTTCCTTTCTTGATGATCCTTTGATCTTTCTTCCGATGTAGAACATTGAGCTTGCATATGTCTCATACCGCCGCATCTATAGCACTTTGTAATCTCCTTATTCTTTCCTTTTCGTGGTCTTTCTTTGAAATCTTTGAAGTTCTTTTCTTTTCTCATAAACTTTTGAAATTTGCGTGTAAGTAGTGCAATGTCTTCATCATCGTTGTGAGATGAGGAGGTGGACTCATCCGAGTTATGTGCCGCTTTCAATGCAATGGCTCTTTTGCCTTTGTGGTGATCTTCATTTCTTTTCTTGATTGGCTCATGTGACATCAACGAGCTAATAAGATCTTCCAACTTCAATGTATTTAGATCCTTGGTTTCTTCTATTGCCATGATTTTTGGAGTCCATGATTCGGGTAGCGCCCTTAGAATCTTCATGACCTGCTCCGATTTAGAAATTTCTTTTCCAAGACCTTTCAAAGCATTAGTAATTTTAGAGAATCTAGCAAACATTTCAGAAATATTTTCTGTTTCTAACATTCTAAAGCTTTCCAATTCTCCAATCAAAATATTTCTCCTTGTCCCTTGGACTAGAGAAGTTCTTTCATAGATAGATGTTAATGTATCCCATATTTCTTTTGCAGTTAGAAAAAAGGATACTCTATCATATTCGGAAGCGGTAAGAGCACAAAACAGTGAGTTCATAGCTTTAACGTTGCTCTTAACAGTTCTTACTTCCTCATCTGTCCATTTGGAAGCTCTTTCATCAATAGGCAAGGTTACACCATCTTGGATTGCAATCCAAGAGTCCATATCTGTAGCCATGATGAGTTGTTTCATATGTAGTTTCCAATAGCCGACATTGTTCCCATCAAACAATTGTGGCCTAGTAAAGGATTGGCCTTCGAAAAATGCGGGAACGGAAGTCGATTGGGATGCCATATCAAAAGATCTCTTTGGTAAAACTCAAAGACCTGCTTTGATACCACTTGTTGGTCCCGAGTTAATGAAAATTACCCAAGAGGGGATGGGTGAATTGGGTATTTAAAATTTTTCAACTTAACCAGAAACTTTACCCCGGATTAATCTAGTCCCCTTTTATGAAGAAACAAATGGAAAGCAATATAGTGGAGAGAGAAGAAATAAATATCAACAAAACAAGATTTTATAGTGGTTCGGGCAACCTTCCCTACTCCATTCTTCCAAGCTCACACCTCTTGTAACTTGGGTTCCACTATATATTTCACAAATACAACTAGAGCCACTGCTCTCTTCTAGATTCCAGCTCTAGGGGGCATCAACAATTCACAGCACAAGTAGGTGACGAGTTCCACTCCAATCACACACTACTTTGCTTACACTTGATCTTAGTTACCCAAACTAAATCAAGTTCAATACAACAAGAAATAACAAAAGAAAGTTTCTACATGTTACTGGTGTGTAGAGGCAGATTTGGCACAGAGAAGAACTTGTACAGCAATGTTAATGATCCAGCAAGCAGCTCTTTGGCAGTTTGAAAGCTGAGTTCTTCTTCTAGATGTTGGCTTGATCACTTAATGCTCTTAGAGATGGGAATTATGCTCATTCAATGAATTCTAAGCTACCCTCCACTTTCATATTGAATGCCTTATATAATTGTTGAGGGAATCCGAACATTTGGAAGTAGGTGGCGCGCATCTAATGCGTCAACGTTGGAAAAATTTTCGACCGTTGCGACCCAAGTCGCAAGTGGAGTCGACTTCGGGTGCGACTTTGCCCAAGTTGCAGATGGAGTCGACTTCGGGTGCGACTTCGGCTCTCCACAACTTCTTCAAGTTCCAGTCTGGGTCGACTTGGTCCTCGACTTGACCCAAGTCGAGGTGAAGTCGACTTCGGGTGCGATTTCACTTCCTCAACTTGCTTAGTTGGACTTGAAATTCTTTGGAATGCCTTGCTTGCTTGAATTTATTCATGTTTGATTGTTCTTCCACCATTTTATGTAACTTAAAACTCTTTACGTTTCTTCTATATTAAAAACATTTGATTCCATGTCTTGAGTCTTGAATCCTTGAGTATTGGAGTGCATAAGAGAGGTCCAATTGTATGATCTCGATTCTCCATGAAAATATGCAACTTTGCTTGCTCTAGACTTCATTTGATTTTCATTTGAGTGTTTGAGTTGTCTTGGCCTTCATCTTCACTTGAATCTGGCATTGAGCCGTCTTGATCTGCAAGTTTCGCACTGAAGTCGAAGCTGGAGTCGACTTGGTCTGCGACTTCACCCAAGTCGCATGCGGAGTTGACTTGGGATGCGACTTCGGCAGCTCTCTTCCCCCGATTTCAACTCTGGACAAAATTGACGCCTCGAAGTCAAAGATGGAGTCGACTTGGTTTGCGACTTCACCCAAGTCGCATGCGGAGTCGACTTGGGATGCGACTTCGGCAGCTTTGCTCCTTGATTTCAACTCTGGAAAAAAATGACAAGTCGAAGTCGATGCTAGAGTCGAGTTGGGGATCGACTTGGCCTAAGTCGATGCCTGAGTTGACTTGGAAATCGACTTAGCCTGTCATGCTTCATTTTCTTCATTTGTATAACCTTTAATCATTTCCACAAACATGTTAGTAACCAAAACTTACTCAAATTGATTTGTTAATCATCAAAACATAGACTTAGCTTATTTTTCACATGTTTCCAATAATGTGTATATGGAAAGAGAGCAGTGGATACTGACCTCTTTATTAGAAATGATTGATGATTAATAATATGATAAGATGAAAATTGCACAGCAGAAGCGTGCTGGATTATTTCAAGTAAGACAGGTTTCGAGACGAAACCTATTCTAAGGGGGGGAGGATTGTGAAACCCCGATCTTAGACACGTGTATGAAACCCTAGGGTTGTAAACCCTAGGTAATATATTAATAAAATATATATTCATGAGTATGGAAATATATGAAATTAGAGGTTCAAAAAATTATTTATGAAATGAAATTCGGATGAATAGTGAATGTGAATAGTGATCATGTGATTAAAGGGAAGTGTAAGTTAATCACTTTGGATTAACTTAATCATAAAAGACGAAAAAGGAAGCTTCCCACTAAAAGACAAAAGAGGAATAGTGATGCTTTTTAAATTTTTAATGATTTTCG
The DNA here is from genome assembly GCA_030490835.1 of Annona cherimola. Taxonomy (NCBI): domain Eukaryota; kingdom Viridiplantae; phylum Streptophyta; class Magnoliopsida; order Magnoliales; family Annonaceae; genus Annona; species Annona cherimola. Next base: position 77,517,508 of record CM059974.1, on the reverse strand, counting down.
GATTTAAGGGTGATTTTGATGAAAAAATGAAGAAAAATTCATAATTTGCAATCCAGACATCGGATTGAGGTGAAATTTTTTATGGATGGCCAAAATCTTATGATGAACATGATGAGTGATCCAATATCTATCAAAAATCATGGATTAAGGGTCAAGATTTAACGTCATTTGAGGATCAAAAAGCAAATTTACTTTTTCATTAAATTAGGTTTGACTTTTAGTTAAATTTAATTAATTAAATAATAAAAATTTAAATGATAAAATGCCAAGGAGGGAATGGGCGTGCAAGGGGGTGGAAAATGGAGCCAAAAATCAATGGCTCATATTTAATCTCATCAAGAATCAACGGTTGAGATTTAATTAGCTTAAAAATATGATTTTTAATTAATCAAAATTTTTTAATTAAATAGGCTAGCTAGGGTGGCATGAACAGTAGCTAGTGGGCTGCACATTTCTCAAGAAAAATCATGGAAATTGAAAAAAAAATTAGAATTAAGTACCTCAAGCAAGGGGGTAAATTATAATTTTATGAAAAATGCAAAACTATAAATAGGGGATGATATGAACGACCAAAGGCACTCCAAGCTTGAAAAAGTCAATCCTTCCCACCCCAAATTCGTTCCAAGCCTTGAGAGAGAGAAGGAGAGAAGGAAAGAGAGAGAAAGAGCCAAGTAGGAAGAGAATTCTCCACTGGAGGTAAGGGGATTCTACCCAAATTTCTTTTGAGTGTTAAGTGGGGTAAAACCATGCTTAGATAATGTTTAAGCATGAGAAAATAAGTATAGTTATAATGCCCAAATGGAATTATGCCTAAACATCAAAAATTTGGAGCCAAGATAGAGCATTCAAGAAAATCATGTATAAAATGTGCAAATAATGTTCCAATATTGCTAAATGATGATTTGGGATGAATATTTATGATAATTACAATGTCGAAATGATGATATATTGATCTCATGATTTTTGGATTTAAGGATTATACTTAAGTGAAATTATGATGAATTTTAGTATATGGGGAAAATGATTTATTTAGCGAAGTTAATGATGATGAATTCGAAATTCATGAATTTTTCCATGATATACTAAACATAAGCTATGTCATGGTATTTTTTATCTTTGAAGAAAATGTCAATTTTTGGAACCCATGAACAATAACTATGAACAGTGAACAACGTGATTTTGAAGAAAATTTGAGATTAATATTTATGTTATAAATATAAGGATATGTATGGACAAGGGTGAAGATGGATATACAATCCAAAGAAAGAATGATTTAAAGTTAATATGTTATAGACCATATGGGATTAAACCCATATGACACGTATATGTGAATTGAAGAAAAAGACAAGGAATACAAGTACAACATATGATGAAAATATATAAGGTAGTCATGTTTACTTATCTAGGAAAAGGCAAGGAAAGGATGGAAGGGCAAAAGGATCGCCACAGGTAAGCAAGCAAACTTTTTGAAAATGATTTTATATGTTTTTATATTGCAACCATGAAAAATGTCAGAATTGCTTTACCATAAGCAAATCCTTATGAAAATGAGGAGAAATGTAGAAATAGTTGCATTATGAAGGAGAAAGGAAAATTTTGATTTTCAAAATAATATTTGGTTTGATCGAACGAATTTGAAATGATTTATTAAAATGTTTTGAAAGGGATTTAAGGAAGGCCAACCGATAATCGATTTGAATGACGACTTTTTTAAAAAGTAATGACCAAAGGATCATATAAGCTTACCTTCATATAAAATTAACCCATGTGGCTTGTGGACAAAGAATATGATATCGTATGAAAAATGAATTATGTGTTTGTATATCCTTTGTTCATGGAAAACCCAGAAATGGGAAGAAAAATATTTACAAAGTCTTTTATTTTCAAATATTAAAATATTTTTCAAAATTGTTTTCCCGATAAAAAATTATTTATAAACATTTTAGCAATGTTTCGAATTTACTATTTCCCAAACGTTTCCTTCAAATATTTCAAATGATTTATAAATGTGTTATTTAAATATTTATAAAATTATTTAAGGTTGGTCATCCTTACAAAATATTTTTATTAACTTGTTAACGTGGGTTGTGCCAAGTTTTATTGTTATAAAAGGGAATACAGGCCAAGGTTTGTACTATTTTGGAATGACATGCTAGCATTAAGTTTTGAAAAGGAAAAGTCACAGACTAGGGTCTGTGGAGTTTTATAAAATCATGCTAGCATATGAATGTAGATGAGAAGTGTGCACATGGATTATGTACTAGGTCTATTGTAGAGGATATGCAGACCGGATGCCCTCTTTACATATGCCAAGTCGCTTCAAAAGGCGAAATCCCGGCGTGCCCTCCCTAAAATGGGAGAAGGAACGGATAGCCGCCCAGCTAGCGGGCTATCTAATGAAAGGATCTCTCCTAAGGAGGAAAGGGTGATCACTTGGTAAGTGTCACCTACCAGATTGACAAAAATATTTCTCTCCTAAGGAGGAAAGGGTGATCACTAGGTAAGCGTCACCTACCAGACGGACAGAAACGTAATGCATGATGCATATGCTTGTTTTGAAAAGGTTTTATGGAAAATGTTTTAAGGACATGAGAATGTCCTTAAAGAATGGAAGTTTTATGAAAAATATTTTTATGTCCATGAAAAAGAGGTTTACATGTTATGTTGCAAGCATATGTTTTATGAAAGGTTTTATAAAAAGGTTTTCATAAATGGTTTACGAAAAGGTTTCTATTCCATTGGTAGTTGATCACTTGGTAAGTGTCTTCTATTGAATGGAGAGAAATGCATTTAAACGAGAATGAAAAATGCTTGCTTATTGAGTTTCGACTCATGTTTTGTTTTTCCCCCTTAGACAGGTGCAGGGAAAATTCAAGTGAGGAAAAGCATGTATTGCTAAAGGAAAAGAGGAATTTACAAAGGTTAGTAGATTTTTGTATGAATAAATGCCCTAATGGGATATGGCAAAAAAGACATAGGTTGTATGAAAATTATAAAGTTATGAATAATATGAGAAGTTGATGATTTATGATGATGTAGATAAGTCCATTATGAATGATGATGAGTATATGTTTATGTGATGAAAGAAAGAAAAAGAAAGAAAAGAAATTTTTTTTGAACAAGATCAAATTAAGTACCTGCCGTGTGATCAGGGCAACAATCCTGAGTCACGTTTACCAATCGATAAGATCCCGGAGTAAGGCTTCAAGGCACCCCGGTTCGGGGGCGCCACAGCCATCACCAAGGAACCGTCAATCAGTCCATTAGCTCGAGAAACCAATCTGGCAGCGGACCGAGGAAGATGAAAATGCAGAATTGGATCAAGGCTTTCCATAATTCTTTAATCTGCGTATCAATACCCCTCGAACTCAAGACACACGGGTAAACACACCCATGGGGTCTCCACCCGGGTTTGTCGCGCAGAAGGAGATGGTGCATCAGCTTGTGATTGAGTGCCTTCGTCGCCAGGCACCTCAACTTACTGGGGTCCCTACAACGACAATCAACAGGCCTTATCCCCTAGAGGTTGAAGCAAAGTTGCTACCTAGGGATTTGAAGCCACCGAAGATCTAATTCGATGGGACCAGGAGTGCGTTAAAGCACCTGGCATCATTCCACTATGCCATGGGCAACTAGGTGCACCATTCAAAATTTTGTCTTCGAATGTTCCCGAATACCCTTTCTGGTGATGCTTTCTAGTGCTACATATCTCTCCCGACCAGCTCGGTGCGAACATGGGAAGAGATGAAGGAAATATTCACCTCCCGATTCGTTGATACTACACAAGAAGTACAACTATCAGAATTATCAACCTTGTCCCAAAAGAAGGATGAGCCGGTTGAAGACTACATCACGAGATGGCAGAGGGCCGCTAACCGGTGTCAAGCACCCCTCTCTCAGGCAATGAAGGTCAATCTTTGTCGAAATGGCATCAAGACAGAAATTTCCTTGCTAATGAATGAACAACTAAGTACATTTCAGGCCCTATCCACAGAAGCTTGTCGAAAAGAGTATTTGTTGTCTCAGCAAAAAGCCTGGAAGAAGGAGTCATCCACAACCACTATATTTAAGAAGAAGAAAATTAGAGAGACCTCTGCGAACACCACGGAGGTTAAGAAGCAGCCAGAGAAAGTAAAGCCGCCCGCAAAAGAGCAGCCTGCAAAGCCTTTCCGAAGAGAGGAAATCCAATATGCCTTCGGGGAGGATGACGTGGAGACATTATTTCAACATCTCATGTCAACCGGGCTGTTCGAGCTGCCCACCCCAAAAAGGCCGAAAGAAGTTGGACGTACTTCTCATCAGCGATATTGCAATTATCACGATATGTCGGTCAACCCACCAAGAAGTGCTAGGATCTTCAAGTAATATTGCAAGACTATATTGAAAAGGGGATTATAAAACTCAGTCCTCCAGCGCAGGCTTCATGGAATGTTGTGACAATTGAGAGGGCAGAAAGAGGTGACTAGGAAGCGGTTCGAAAACCACCAAGCCTAAGACGGACGAAAATATGTCTCAAAAATCTATACAGAGAAGACAAAAGAATCAGGGATAAGGCCATTCTCCCTTTCTTCTCAAGGCATTTGAGGCAATCCTCACGGGTGCAACCATTCTTGATCATGGACTTTCTTCAGCTCGAGTTGCTACTCCCATTCTATTAACGGCTTGATGGTAGATCACCTCGACCAGCACAAGAAAGATACATTCTCGAGGAATTGCAGAACATTACTCCAAGTAAGTTCCTTGAGGATGGTTTGTTTTGGGACCTAGATAACAACAAAGGAGAGACTGAAACTTGCTATCATATAAATGTGTCCGCGTCCAAACCTTCAAAGCGGCGAAGAACACCTCAGTGCTCATCCCTAACTATACCAAGTTCGAAGTTGGGATGTCACTAGTAAACCACATCATCACATATTTACGAGAATCTCGACTGCTGCCAGCATCCTTGGAAACCAGTGTGGAATACTTTCGGTACTCACTGGGGGAATCAGTGATGTCTTGGTACTGAGATAATCATATCGAAGAAATTACCGAGTGGGTCATCTTGGTAGACGCGTTCTTGGTCCGCTTCCTATCAAGGCAAAGAGAGCAGTTCCCTAGTAATTACTTGAGGAAAATACAATACAGTTAGGAATCCACTACTCATTACGTAAATTATCTCAGAGACAATACATGGAGCGATCGCTTTGTTGGTCCCGAGTTAATGGCAATTACCCAAGAGGGGAGGGGTGAATTGGGTATTTAAAAATTTACAACTTAAACAGAAACTTTACACCGGATTAATCTAGTCCCCTTTATGAAGAAACAAAATGAGAGCAATAATGTAAAGAGCAGAAACAGAAATGAACACACAGGATTTTATAGTGGTTCGGGTAACCTCCCTACTCCACTCTTCCAAGCTCACACCCCTTGTGACTTGGGTTCCACTATGTATTCCGCGAATACAACTAGAGTCTCCACTCTCTTCTAGATTCTAGCTCTAGAGAGCATATACAACCAGAGCCTCCGCTCTCTTTTAGATTCTAGCTCTAGGGGGCATATATAACCACAGCACAAGTAGGTGACGAGTTCCACTTCAATCATACACTACTTTGCTTACACTTGATCTTAGTTACCCAAACTAAATCAAGTTCAATACAACAAGAAATAACAAAAGAAAGTTTCTACACATTACTGTTGTGTAGACGCAGATTTGGCGCAGAGAAGAACTTGTAGTGTAGGCTTAGAGATTCAGCAAGCAGCTCTTGGCAGTTTGAAGCAAGGTTCTTCTACTAAATGTTAGCTTGATCACTTAATGCTCTTTAAGATAAGAGTTATGCACACTTAATGAATTCTCAGCTACCCTCCTCGTTCATATTGATTGCCTTTTATAATTGTGGAGGGAATCCGAACGTTTGGAAGTAGGTGGCGCGCATTTAATGCGCCAACGTTCAAAAATTTTCCGACCGTTGCGACCCAAGTCGCAGGTGGAGTCGACTTCGGGTGCGACTTCACCTCGACAGCTTGCTTGATGAACTTGAAATCCTTGGAATGCTTTGCTTGCTTGAGTTTCTTCATGTTTGGTTGTTCTTCCTTTAAGACTCTTTATGATTCTTTTATCTTAAACACATTTGACTCCATGTCTTGAGTCTTGAGTCTTTGAGTATTGGAGTGCATAAGAGAAATCCAAATGCATGATCTCGATTCTCCATGAGAAATATGCATCTTTGCTTTGGTCTTCACTTGGTCCTCATTTGATCTTCATTTTCTTTTGAATCTCTTGAATCTATCATTGAGTTATCTTGATCTGCATGTTTTCGTATTGAAATCGAAGTCGTAGTCGACTTAATTTGCGACTTCATCCAAGTCACATTCAGAGTCGACTTGGGATGCGACTTCGGCAGCCCTTGTTCTCGGTTTCAACTCTGGACAGAAATGACGCCTCCAAGTCGCTATTGGAGTCGACTTATTCTGCGACTTCACCTCAAGTCGCAAGCGGAGTCGACTTGGGATGCGACTTCGGCACCTCTCATTCTTGATTTCAACTCTGGAAGAAAATGGCGTCTTGAAGTCGCTGCTGGAGTCGACTTGGCCTAAGTCGATGCCTGAGTCGACTTGGAAATCGACTTGACATGCCATGCTTTATATTCTTCAAATTTATAACCTTAAATCATTTCCACAAAACATATTAGTAACCAAAACTTACTCAAATTGATTTGTTAATCATCAAAACATAGACTTGGCTTATTTTCCACATATTTCCAACACGCTTAGCCATATGGTTACCTGAACCTGAAGTGGTCATGAAGTACCTTTCAGATGCAGTATGCCCTCCGACTAACAATGGGTACAAGACCTTTGGAGCCAAAACTTTCATAAAGGCAATCCTGTGGGTCGGCAGCGAAGGCTTCAAACAAGAGGCAATTTTTAGCGATGCCGAAGGTTTTGGGAGGACAAATCAACTCCAAGTCTTGCACGTACTACAATTAAACGAAGCGCCCATCCTTTGAGTGTTCCCTTTCTTAACTAGGGAGTTAAGCTATGATTGGCCACATATTCAGTTATTCCATGAGAATCATACGTATGCATTGCTTCACCTGTATGATTATTCACTAGCAGTCTGTCAAATGGGGCAGACAGAAGAGTTCGCACTCGGACACTTTGTCTTGAGCTTGGCCCATGACAGTTGTGCTCTTCTCTGGATCTCCTCTCTCCCTGAAGAAACATTTGGTTCATGGGAAGAGTTCGTTGATATGTTTATCCTAAGATTCCATGAATATGACACAGAGTTCCTTCCAGAGATGATAGAAGTCATGCACCCCCTATCAGGAGAATCTCAGTATGACTACATCTTAAGATGGATAAACTGCAGAATAATTAACCAACAATTCGATAAAGAAGAAATCATGGTTCACCAGTGCATCAAGTCAATGAGTGGGTATTTCCCTGAAATCCCAAAAGTGCAGCCATTCTTCTCAAACGTACTATGAACATTGGCTACGAACATTCAGGACTCTGCCTCTTGCAACATGGTGCAAGTTGAATAGGACGTTCTTGCAATCCTTTTGTGAAACCCAACCCATGTAGGACCCAAATGTATGCATTGATCATGTATATGACATTTATATGTGTAATTATTGAATTTTGAATGATTTTGTGATATTGCTAATTATTGCAATTAGGATTAAGGATTAGTAATGATAACTTGATTAATCATTTTCAGTTGATTATGAGACCAAGGGATTAAAGTAAATTTTTGGTGATTAAAATACACCAATATATCATGGATAATCATTTTCCATTATTTAATATGAGTTATGAGAATTTAATTGATAATTGTCAAGTTAAGTGGAAAAACACTAGAAAATTCATAACTCGACGCCTGTAAGGCGGATTCAAGTGAAATTTGAGATGGAAGTTGATAATTTTATTGGGTTATGAAAATTCTTGATGAAACTAATGTAATGATTTATTGAGCATATCACAAATCCAACCGTTAACTTTAAACTACTATAACTTGAGCTAGGAAAATCGGATTGAGATGAAATTTGAAACGGTGCTATGAAATTATGAGATGTATATTTTGGAAGATTTAGATTAAGCATAACATGTTGGGAAAATACCTGCATTGAAAAATTTATGCATAGTTGACTTTTGCACCTCAAGAGTACCATGTATTAAATGCTAGAGTACATGGAATAAATGCATGATTTTAATGGAAAATTAGGTGTCAAATGCAGCTCAATTTTAGGGTATTTTATGCAATATTATAAAACATAAAAATTCAAGCATTATCCAGCAATGAATGTCCACCATGATGAAGCTAGAAGTGCTCAAAATGAGCATAGGGTATGTGGCATTATGGGGACGTCCAAGGGGCTGTTATTGCTGTTTATTTTTAATTTTTTTATTTTATAAAATATGCACACATGTAGCTGAAATGTAGGGACACAAGAATTTTCATTGAATGATGCAAAATTCCCTGCAAAAGAATTATGAAATGTAGCTGCCATGAGGGGTGAAAACGTGGACAACATGATGGGGTAAATAACGTGCAATGGTATGTGCTGATTGCTTCCATTTTTGCTAAATTTTTTCGTACCAAATTAATGGATCAATTAAATGATAATTAGGTGTATGATTTACCCTTAAAATGAGATTATTAAAAAAATAAAAAAATCTGAAAATGGGCAGCAACTATGGAAGTGTTCTGTTGGGCAGGTGGACGGTCATGATATAAGCAGATTTTTTATTTTTAAAAAAATGGTAAAAAGTAATTTACTAGGCTGTAAATTGTCCAGCACATTAGGGGGATAATCTCTTATTTATGGATATGGAAAATTATCCCAAGTGGGGCCCAAAGCTGGGTAAACTCAGCCCCTATAAAAGGATTGCACGTCCACATGAGTTGCGCTTTGAAAATTTTTTCTAAGTGCTGAAATCTTTCCCCCAAGAACGGCAACTCACGTCCCCATCTTGGCCAGAAAGGAGGAAGGAAAATAGAAGAAAAAGAAGGGAAAAAGAAAGGGAAATTGGAGAAGAAAGATTAGCTCAAGTCATTAGGGTTTGGAGCGCATCAACCAAGTAAGTTGATTGTGTTAAGTTGAGCTTCTCATGTTGAGTTTTAAACTCCAAAATTTTGATATGAAATTGATGCTTAAAGACTCCTTAAATAATGATTCAACATGCCCTTTGATCATATATGGAATGGGTATTAAGCTAAATGAATGAATTTTAATGTTTTAGATGATGGAAATGAAGTTTAGGGTGGGAATTGAGTTGAAAACTCAACTTGACAAACCTCAAATTTAAATGACAAGTTGCTGTTTTGGATAAACGATATGTTTAGGTTATGAATCATGTATTAATGAAAAAAATATGTTGATTTAAGCTTAAGTGATGAATTTTAGAAACTATGGAATGCAAAGAGACGTATATGACCCGATTTCTTCATTTTGATGCTAAAAATGGTATGAAAATGGGATAGCATGATTTATGGAAGCTATGTAGGGTAAAATAACCTAGGTCTAGGGTATTATTGATTCCCAAATGGTTTTGGGAAGATACGCCCCAAATCTGATTTTTATGGATTTTATGAAACGATGTCTAAATGGAGTGGAAACGGGACCCGAAACGGGTAAACAAGTTGCTGTTTTGAGAAATGTTTATTTATGAATGTTAAATATATGTTAATACCCTACATTTGGATTAAGAAAAGTGGGTTTAATTGCTGAAAATTCGAATTTATAAAACTTCTTAGGGTTATGTGTTAAAAGACACGTTAAACGTGTGAAAAATAGGTTCCAAAGTTGCTATTTTAGGAACCTATGATTTGTGGATTTAAATTCCATAATAATATCCTAAAACAGTGATAATTAAGGATAATTATCATGCTGAAATATAAATTAAACTACTGACTTGAAAATTTTTATGAAATGCATTATGTATGTGTTGCCAAATGGGCATATGTTAAGGGATAGATATGCAAGGATGATAAATGACTTATGAAATTTAATTTTGTACAAAAATGCATGAATATATGGTGAATTTCATGATTATATATCTGTTTAGATTGTATGATGTTAATTTCAAATTTTGGAATTAATTAATGAGGTCTGTGGTGCCCCAAACTGAGACGTTACTTCCTTACCTCAAGATCTTATCGATTGGTAAATGTGAATCAGGATTGTTGATCTGATCACGCGCGGTTTCTTAATCGGAACTTGTCCAAATTTTTTTTTTCATTCACTATCGTTCATATCTTTACATTTCATATCATTCATCAAACAAGTGGTGATACACTAGTAATAAAATTTCAAATTCTATCTCATAGCATCTCATCATGCTTTTCTATAACGACATTTACATTTCATACACACATCTATACAAGCATTGGTTCACATAGAACTTATAATTCTACATAAGTTCACATTCACATCAACATACCTTAGCATTTTAATTCATGCTATCCCATTTCTTATAGCCTTTATGGCTATCATCACGTACCTTTCTTCTTTGCTTAGATTTGCATCCTCTTGAGTTTCCCAGTACCTGTCTAAGGTTTGGAAAAACAAACGTGAGTAACAACTCAGTAAGCAAGCATTTTATGTTTTAAGGGCAAGACTTCCTTTAAAACCTTTTTCTTAAACATCTTGAACATTTTTTTTTACTTGAGGACATTTATATGTCCTAAAACATTATCATGTAATCCTTTGTTCATGAGGACAATTCTATATCCTTGAACATTATCATAAAATATTTATTCTTAAAATCATTTACAAGCCACGTCTGGGCTTGTTAAGGCAAAACATATACGTTTTACCCTCCTTAATTAATTTCCTTTGATCTTAGATGAACATTTCTGATGTTCAAAGACCTTTACATAAAACCATCTTTTGCCAGTGAACGTTTTACGTCCAAAACATTTTTCTCATAAATCCTTTGGCAAAGAAGGACATTCTCATGTCCTAAAACATCATTTACATAAGCCTTTCTTGGCAAAGGACATTTTTACGTCCAAAAATATTTTTCATCATAAAATCCTTTAGTCAAAAGACATTTAATGTCTCAAAACATTTTTCACATAGCTTCCTTTGGCAATGGACATTCATATGTCCTAAACCACCTTTAATTAAAACACTATGGCATTGGACAATCTCATGTCTATAAACACTTTTCATTTAGGCTCTTTAATAATGGACATTTTTATGTCTGAAAACAAGTTTGACATAAATCCTTTTCATAGTCCCCGTCTTGGGGCTTGTTTATAACAAACAAGGAATATAAAATACATTAACCATTTTCATAAATGCATTTGCATACAAACATTTTCTTTTATTACTGTTATTTACACTTTTGTGTAAAATACCCTTTCTTTTAGGGTAACTTATACATAATAGCTCATAAAAATCCAATTTATGATAACTTTTTCATATAAATGCTTTTATATCCCAATCTTTGGCTTTTGAAAAGCAAAACGTATGCAAACACATTTCTCCCCATCCAGTAGTGACACTTAGCAAGTGATCATGCTACCTTTTGGAAAAGAATCCTTAACAGCACGCTAGCCAGGCAGATGTTCCTTTATCCTGCTCCAATCTCAGGGAGGGCGCCGCTGGCACTCTTGCCATCCCTTAGTGACTTGGACTTATGTAGAGTGGGCTCCGGTCATCCCAACCGTGATCTACAACCGGCCTATTTCTTGTATTGGTGCACCATACATTATCCTAACGGACCGCAGTCCGTTTGGTTTAAAGAACCACAGACCGTAGCCCATGTCCTTTTAAACCGGAATCACAGACCTCAGTCTGCATCCATAACCGAAAAACATTACAGACCGAAGTCTATATTTTTAAAAATCATTTTTGAAAACACATCACAGACCGCAGTCCGTGTCAACTTGTAAAGGGAGCGCAACCACTTTAAACAAGTTGTCATTTGAAATTTAATTTTAGGATGACCTTCCTTAAATTCTTTTAGAAATATTTTGAGTAAAACATTTTGATAAACATTTGAAATGTTTGAAAAATAATACATCTTAAAATCCTTATAAAGAATTTCAAACTCTTTGAATTTTCAACATTAAACCATTTTATGAAATCAACATAGGAGGTTGGTCATCCTTAAATCCCCTTCAACACATTTGTATAAACATTTTTCAAAACATTTTCAACATAGATTTCTTTATCTAAAGGAAATCAAAACTTTTCAAATATCATTTCAAAACATATATATTATGTTCAAATTATTATTTATATTTAATTATCTTGACATAACAAAACCAATCTTTTTCTTTTATAAGCTTAACCATTTAAGAGAACTCAAAACTTATTTGATAAAATTTTTTTTATGAAAAAGGGAAAAATTCCCTTTTTCTTATAAAATCTTTTTAAAAAAAACATTATAAAGAATTTTCTTATTTGAAAGCAAATCCTTAAAATCATCGGCATAAAATATAAAATCTGTTAAAATTAATATCATGGGGAACTTGCTTACTCATAAGCAAATTCCTTAATTCCATTGACATAAAGCATTGCCAATCCATGGCAACACTTTTGATAAACATTTATCTTAAAAAAATGTTGCTTGCTTCGCATGAAGCAAACGTTGAGGCTTTTCCTTAAGCCATCCTTTTTCAAAACTAATGACTTTTCATTAAAGCCGTCATTGTCAAAACATGTGGCTTTTCATTAAAGCCATCAATTTCTAAAATTTGTGCTTGCCCGTTCGTTTAAAACATAATCATAAAAATATCAACATAACGTCATAAATCATTTCAGCACATAAGGAGAAATAAGTGATTTGAAAAGTTCGCTTGCTTACCTGAGATCGTCATAATCCCTTTCCTCCATTCTTTTCCTTTATCTTTGCCTAAATAAATGAAAATAACATTTCATTTATTTGCATCATCTTCAAATACTTATTTTCCTTAGATTTTCTAACCTACATAAATCCATTTGGACTAGCTTAACCCACTTGTCTTTCAAGTCGGGTATTCATGCTTAACAACATAGCCTATACATATCAATCATCCATTCATTCATTTTAATGCCCTTATATAGGGTAAACTTATATACATATAATAATTCTTCATTAAATAATTATTTGGAGGTTCATTACCTCCATTTACCATTTTTAAAATAATTTTCATTTTTCACAAATCGGTACTCATTTTAAGCACTTAGTTGCTAACTTAGGTATCATATAATAATCACGAAATTTGAGACTATCACTATTTACTAAAATAGAAACCTAATCCACGTGTTCCAATAATATTTTTATGCATTTTTTCATTTTAACACTTCACAATATCCATTTATCATTTTCAACATCAAAACATGGAAATCGGGTCTTATACGTAACCCTAAGTTCCATCCTTTCTAAAACCCATCTATAATATGTTAAATACTTATAATCACTTATGATACTTGTTTATATCCCATTTTAATTTAAATTCCATCCCAAAAATCTGGAATTTAACATTTATCTTGATTTATTCCTTAAGCTGTCCATAATGCTGAATTCAGGCACACTGAATTCTCAAAATCTGGAATTAATATCAAATACAGTATTTTTGATCTGAAATTTATATAATATCTTAATATATTCATTAATTAACAAAAATAAATATTTTCAGCACAAAAAATCAAGAATTTATATTTATTTTCGTATTTTTACCCTGCTGGACAGCAGCATCCATTTTCAAACAGACCAAATCACGTTAATTATTAGGTATATTTATACAATTCAAAAATCAATTTTTATTTTTTATCTGTGATAATAAATATTTATTGTATATCCTTTAAAATTTTAAACCCAAAATTCCTTTTATAAAAATTATTAAAAATCATTTGGTGCCACTGATCCTGACACCTGTTCAACCCTGTTCAGGTTGATTGTCCCGAATTTTTAGTTTGAAACGTGCTTATCATTTTGAGCTAAAAATTGGTTAGTTCCTTAATAATCCTATAATGAGTCGTCTCAAAAAGTTTCATGATACAATTCATTCATTAACTATTTCTTCCCTATTTTCCTTTTCAGGTCCAGATTTACTACACATAAGTGTAGATTTGATGATATGGGTTGATTAATCCCCAAATTAAATTTTATAAATCAACTTATATAGTTCATATAATCATGAATAATCATATAATCATGATTAAACATCAAAACAGAAACATCACATAGGATTTAAGAAAATTTCAGTTATAATTTTCAACCCATAATCAAAGGGTATATTTACTTGGAATTGAATCAACTTGGACTCCATTTTTCCTAGCTTGATTTCCCTTCTTTCTCCCCATTTTTCCTTCTCTTTTCCTCCTTTTTTTCTCCTCCTCAAGCTGCTGGAAAATGGAGATGTGAAGGGCTGCTGGAAAATGGGTTTGCTCCTTAGCATTTTCTCTCTCCTCACCCTAAATCAATATGGACGTGCACTTGGAGCAAAGGCTGGATTTTCCAGCTTGTGGGCCCCACTTTCCACTTTATTTAAAGAATGATTAAGACATGCTTATCCCCTATTGCTGACATGGAAAAATATGGTCCAAGTTAATTATGTAATTATCTTAAAAAAATTCATCAAAATCCATATATTAATGGACACAATCTGCCCCCTTGGTTGGACGTCCGTTTCAGCAGCTGGTTTGCCATTTTCCACACCTAATTTCTACTTTAATTAATGGATAATTAACTACCCTAGCTAATAGCCTACTTAGGGGTCAATTTAGCTTATTAAAAAAATCATAAAAAATCAAATAATGCAGCATGATTGTCCACATCTCCTGCTGCCCCTTTTTGCAATTTTTCCACAAAATTACAGCTTTAATTTAATGTATAATTTATCACCCTACCTAGGAGCTAATTTAGGGGTTGAATTAGCTATTAAAAAATTAATAAAAATCCAAAAACAGCTTGAACGAACACATTGTCAACCTTCCATGTTGCTGTCCATTTTATTAAACGTCACTTGTGCATTAGATTTTTGGCATTTTGTGCCACAAAATCCGACCCAAATAAATATCATTAACCACTTTTGTCATGTAGCTCACTTAATTACATATTTTGTAATTTTTAAAAATAAAAAATTCCATGTAAACAACCCATTTTGACGTCCATTTCATGCCACCTATTTCATGCTCCTTTGAGCTAATCCATTAGCCACTGAATCATGTCATTAATCACTTGATTTTATCATGGATTTTGTCAATTAAAGTAATTCATAAAACCAATGTGTAATTACCTCCTTTTGACACCTCATTTATGCCATTAATCATATAGTTAATCACCTTACTTTAACATAAACACAAGTTTACATTTTTGGTGCACAAAAATCAATAATTATATACCCATTTTCGTGCAACCTATATCCCATCATCGTTTGCTTAATCGAAGCCTCTTATTGAAGCCCCTACCTAAATAAGATTCAATGTGTGCATTGAACAGGTACATGTGACTTATATATGATTAAATAGAATTTTTGGATGATTTTAGGATTTTATGATATTTTGCAATTAGGGTTCCACTAAGAATGGAGATTAATTTTGATAAAAAAAAGAATGGTAATTAAAAATTTAATCGCCGGAGCCCATTATGAGTCAAGGTGACTAAAGGAGCATAATTAGGATTAAAACATGCTAATGTGGCATGAATGTTTAGTTAATTTTCATGATTTAATTAATGGAGATTAAAATGGAAATTGTGGAATTATGTTGGAAAACACTAGAAAAATCATAACTCAACACCTGTAAGGCGGATTCAAGTGAAATTTGAAATGGTAGTTGATGATGTTGGGCTTGTTTCCATGAAATTATTGGGTTATGAAAATCCTTTATGGAATTAGTGTTATGTTTTATTGATGACATCTCAATTCCAACTGTTAACTTCAAACGGCTATAACTTGAGCTAGGAAGATCGGATTAAGATGAAATTCGAAACGGTTGAATGAAATCATGAGATTAATATTTTGGAAGGTTTAGATTAAGCTTAAAATTTTGAGAAAATACCTGAATTGGAAAAGGTGTATATGGTTGACTATTGCACCTCAAAAGTACTCTTCATTTAATGCTAGAGTACAATGCATAATTGCATGGTTTTAATGGGAGTTGAGGTGTCAAATGCAGCACATTTCTAAGGTATTTTATGCATTAATATAAAATGAAAATATCCAAATAAAATCCCAGCAATGAATGTCCACAATTGATGAAGCTATGAGTACTCAAGTGAGCATAGGTGAGGTGTCCAAGGCAAGCACGTCCATGGGCTGCATTACTATTTATTTTTTATTTTTTGTATTTTATAAATAATGCACATATATAGCTGAAATGTTGGGAAACATAAATGAGAATTTATTCATGTGGAAAAATCCCTGAAAATTCATGATTATCAGCTGCCCATTAAATGATGCAAAAATGGACAGCTTGGTCTTATGCAAATGACGTGCAATGATATGCTAAGTTGCTGCAGTTTCTGTTAAAATTATTTACACCAAATTAATACATGAATTAAGGGGTAATTAGGTGTATAATTTACCCTTAAAATTGGGTTATTAAAAATGGGGGAAAATCAGAAAATGGGCAGCAGCAAGTGACGTGTAATGGAGGCAACTGGACGGTCAAGATGTAAACAGATTTTTGGAATTTTCAAAAATAGTAAAATGCCAATTTACATGGCTGTAATTCAACCAGAATGTGTAGGGGATAATCAAGCATTGAATGGCTGTCGAAATTTGCCACGAAGTGGGGCCCACAGCTGGAAAATCCAGCTGCACAAAGCATTGCACGTTCACATGGTGTGGGGCATTTGACTAAGTGCAGAAATTCCATCTTCCCCAAGGCAGCCTCACGTCCAGCCATGCCCAGCCAAGAAGAAGAGAAAAACCAAGGGAAAACCAAGGGAAAAGAAGGGGAATTTGAGGAGGAAAATCATCTCCAAGTGATGAGGGTTTGATCTCCATTAACCAAGTAAGTATACGGGTTGATTGAGCTTTTAATTTTGGGTTTTAAACCCTAAAATTTTGAATATCGAATGGATTCATAAATAATCTTTAAAGTGATGATTCAACATGCTTTTGAATGATTATGGAATGGGTATTAGCTTGCATGTATGAAATCCATGATTTAGATGATGAAAAGTGAAGTTTTGAATGATATATGGTGTTATAAATTAAATTATGGAAGAAATAGTAAATGAATGAATTTTAGCATGACATTTTTTGGGAAGAATAATTATGGAGTAATTAAGGAAATAACCAAATTTAAGCTTAAAAGGATAAGTAGGTTTCAAATTAAATATCTAAAAATATTAACCCAAACAAGGTAAAACGGGTGACAGGATCAGCTGTAGAAAAAAAAATTTATACAATTAATTTTGGGCTGATAATTTTAAAGATATATAAGAAATATTTTTATCACAAGAAAAAATAAAAAATTAGGTTTTTATTGGTATAATTATACCCAATAATTTATGTGATTAAGGCTGACTGAAAATGGATGCTGCTATCCAGAAAGGTAAAAATGACAAAATAAATATAAATACTTAATTTTTTATGCTGGAAATATTTATTTTGGTTAATTCATGTAGTTTTTAAGTTATGGAAGAAATTTCAGATCAAAAATATTTGATTTGATATTAATTCAAGATTTTGAGATTTCAGTACGCCTGATTTCAGCATATGTGGATAGTTTGAGAAAAATATCAAAAAGAAATATGAAACCTATGTAGAAATAATCCAAATTGATATATGTATTGAATCCTTAAATATGGATTAACAAAAGTGGGATTATATGCTGAAATTTCGGAATAATATAACTTCTTAAGGTTTTGTGTCAAAAGACACGTTAAACGGGTAAAAATGGGTTCCAAACTTGCTGTTTTGAAAACCTATGGCAAGTGGATTTAAACCTCATAAAATCCCCTAAATGCAGTGGTAATTAAGGGTAATTAACCCACTAAAATATGGATTAGAACTCTTCCTTAGAAAATTTTATGAAACATCTTATGTATATGTTGCTAAATGGGCATACGTGAAGCAATAGACTTGCATAAGTGATGAATGACATATAGAATATGGTTTTGTGCAAATATGCATTAAAATATGATATATTTTGTGAATATATTGCTGTTTAGGAAAAATTTCCATAACACAGATTATATGCGTCTTCAAGAGAGTTTAAGTGCAGGATATGAATGATGGAAAGGGGTAATGAGTTAATGTGATTTGCTAAAATGAAAAATGGATGGATTTTGTATGGTTGAATAGATACCCTAATTAAGGGGTTATATATGTTATGTGATTAGCCGATGGAATGTGTAAAAATTTGCACGTATATGCTAAATGTATGCATAGTGACTTGAGAAGTCAAATAAATGATATACGTGAATAAAATGGGTTGAAAAACTAAATGGAATGCAAGGAAAAGAAATATATGAAAAATCATATTATTTTCATGTAGGCAAAGAAAAGAATGGAAGGAAAAAGGGATTATAGCGATCTCAGGTAAGAGAGCGAACTTTCTAAAATGCCATTTTCTTTCTATGGGATTGATATGATTGAAATGTTTATGTTTGTGTTTGAAATGTTTATGTTTATGTTTTATTGAATGGGCAAGCACAAGTTTTGAATATGACGGCTTTAATGCAAAGTCATAAGTTTTGAAAAAATGATGACTTTAATGAAAAGTCTTAAGGTTTGCTTCATGGGAAGCAAACGACACTTCTTAAGATAAATAATTTATCCTAAGTGTTGCCAAGGATGGGAATGCTTCAAGTTAATAGAATTGAGAATTTTGCTTATGAGTAAGCAAGTTCTCCATGCTAATGTTTTCTAAGGATTTCATGTTTGATACCGATGGTTCTAAGAATTTACTTTTAAGCAAACAAGTTCTATATGATATTGTTCAACAACATTTTATAGGAAAAAGGGAATTTTACCCTTTTTCACAAAATATTGTTTGTAAATGAGTTTTGAGTTATTTCTACGATAACTCGTGATAAACAATGATGAAAAAGATTTATTTTGTTAGGTCAAGATAATTAAATAATAAATGATATTTTGGACGTAGTCCATATGTATTGAAATGATGTTCGAAAAGTTTTGATCTCCTTTAGACAAGGAAATGTATGTTTAAAATGTTTATACGGATGTGTTAAAAAGGGATTTATGGATGACCAACCTCCTATGATTGATTTCATAAAATGGTTTGATTTCAGGTTGCTTAATGACATGCAAAAGACTGTGCAATTTTCCTTTATGAAAAAATGATTGATATGTGGACAATTATTAAATTTTTAGGTTATGGACAAGGGGATAGCATAATTGCATAACTTTTGTAAACAAAAGGTCCTGAAATGGAAACCAAGCAAATATTAGAGAAAAATATGATTTATTTTTGGAAATCAACAAGTTTTGAAATTCTTTTATTAAAAGAGTTTTAAGATGTATCGTTTCTCAAACATTTCAAATGTTTATCAAAATATTTTACTCAAAACATTTCTAAAGGAACTTAAGGAAGGTCATCCTAAAACTAAATTTCAAATAACAACTTGTTAAAGTGGGTGCGCTCGCTTACAAGTTGACACAGACAGTGGTCTGTGATGTGTTTTTGAAAATTATTCTTAAATATAGACTTCGGTCTAAAGTTTTTGTGCATATGGATGCAGGTTGCGGTCTGCGATCCCGGTTTAAAAGGACGGTTTGTGGTTCTTTAAACCAAACGGACTGTGGTCCGTCATAATAACGTACGGTGCACCAGTACAAGCAATAGACAGGTTGTAGAGCATGGTTGGGATGACCCGGGCCCACTCTACATAAGGCCAAGTCACTAAGGGATGGCAGGAGTGCCAACGGCGCCCTCCCTGAGATGGGAGTAGAATATATAAATAGACGCTGGGCTAACGTGTTATTAAGGATTCTCTTCCAAAAGGTAGCATGATCACTTGCTGAGTGTCACTACTGGATGGGGAGAAATGAATTTGCATACGTTTGGCTTTTCAAAAGTCCAAAAATTGGGTTATAAAAGCATTTATACAACAAGTTATCCTAAATTAGATTCTTATGAGCTAATATGCATAGGTTGCTCTAAAAGAAAGGGTGTTTTACACAAAAGTGTAAATAACAGGAATTAAAGGAAATGTGATTTTGCAAATGCATTTATGAAAATGGTTTTCGTATTTTGTTTGCCTTGTTTGCTATAAACAAGCCCCAGGACGGGGATTATGAAAAAGATTTATGTGAAACTTGGATTGGACATAAGAATGTCTTTTTCTAAAGATCCTAAATGATGAGGGTTTATGGACATGAGAATGTCCAATGTTAATGTGTTGAAATAAAAAGTGTTTTAGAACATATGAATGTCCATTGCCAAAGGAAGCTATATGAAAAATGTTTTGAAACATAAAGTGTCTCTTGGCTAAAGGCTTTTATGATGGCTTATGTTAATGATGTTTTGAGACATAAAATGTCTCTTGGCTAAAGGATTTTATGATGGTTTATGTTAATGATGTTTTAAGACATGAGATGTCTCCTTTGCCTAAGGATTTATAAGAAAAAGGTTTTGGACGTAAAACGTCCACTGACAAACGATGATTTCATGTAATGTCTATGAACATTGAAAGTGTTCTTATAAGAATTAAAGGGATTCCATCAGAGAAGGTAAAACGTGTATGTTTTGCCTTAACAGGCCTACACGTGGCTTGTAACTGGTTTTATGAATGAATGCTTAATGAAAACGATTTCATGATGATATTTCAGGACATATACATGTCCTCAGGAAAAAAGGTATTCCTGATGTTTATGAAAAAGGTTTTCAAGGAAGCCTTGCCCTAAAGATAAAATGCTTGCTTACTGAGTTGTTACTCATGTTTTGTTTTCCCAACCCTTAGACAGGCACCGAGGAAAATCAGAAGGTTGTGAACCTAAGACGTGAAGGAAGGTACGTGATGATAGCCTTGAAGGCTATGAGGAATGGAAAAACATGAATATGCTAAGGTAAGCTAATTGCGTATATGAACTTAGTTAGAATTCTAAGTTCCATGTTTATGTGTATATGAACTTAGTTAAAATTCTAAGTTTCATGTGAGTCAATGACTAAATGTATGCAAGGATGATGTGTACAATGATTAAGTGAATAATGACAGGCATGAAAGGATGCTATGAATGAAATGATGAATTCTATTATGAGTGAAGTGTCACAATGTGTGATGATTGTCATGTCAAGTTATGAATGATGACAGATGAATAAACGAAAAAAAATTTGGACGTATTCCAATTAAGAACCCGCCGTGTGATCAGGGCAACAATCCTGATTCATATTTACCAATCGATAGGATTTTGAGGTAAGGAAGTGACGTCTCGGTTTGGGGGCGTTACAGTGGTTGGTATCAGAGAAAGGATTGGTAAATAGGCGGAAGAAAGATAAAATAAAGGATGATGAAAGGTTAGGTCTGATGCCACAGAAGTTGGTATCAGAATATGGATTGATAAATAGGCATGGAAAGCAAAGACTTGATATCACAAAGATGATATCTTAGCAAAGATAGATGATAATTATAAGTAAAATGATGCAAGAGATAGATCGAGGTTATAAGGCATATACTATATGTAATGTCTTATATTGTGCGTCATTGTGACATAAGAATATGGTTATTTAAGGAAAGAAAAAGGATAAAAAGGGGAATCAGAACAGCTAAGGAGTTATGGAACTCTACATAGAGAGCCCCCATACTTAAGGTTGACCACACCTTACCTAAGATAGCAAATGATTGTGCTATATGATACATATGTTTAAGGTATAGAGCCATGGTGACATATGGAAGGCACCAAGGTGTCAACTTTCTAAGTGATTTTTAGTCAAGAATTATGTTCATGATAAAATGACAGATTATGCAAATATAATTTGTATGTGTAGGGAAAAGCAACCTTACACCATGAATGTGCAGGTAGAAATGAGAAAGGTAGGAAAAAAGGAGTTTCTTTTGACTCCTAATGTAGGATGTTTAATGTTATGAAAATACAGATGCATATGATTTCATTTAAGTGCTAAGTTATATAAAGAAGGAAAGATCATTGACCTTTCTAGATTATGTTATTGACTATGTGTGATGATTTTATGATCAGAAATGATCATGTTGACTATGTGTGATATGAATGAATATTATAATGAGAAATGCTATTGACATAATGTTATATGATGCATTCTACAACATGCTTATTACCTTAGTTTTGAACAAGGGAAAGGCAGTATATGATATGAGTCAACAAGGAAGAAGAGAAGCTAGTAGCAAATCTAAATGATCAGGACAAGTGAGTCCATAAGCTCATTAACGATGGGTAGCTATAAACCCTAAGTCAAAGGATTTGAGGTGTTACTGCTAAGAGTAATATCTCATAGGTAGAAAGAGTAAAGGATAACTACAACTTTAGAAAGAGCTATGCAGTAAGCCGCCCAAGATTGTGTGGCTTAGACAGAAAGAAGAATACAGGACCTTTGGGAAAATACCCAATAGGACCATAGGACCAATTAGAAGCAGGTAGAAAAGATGAATCGGTATAGGTAATAAATTTTTACCTAGTACCCAAACTTTTAAAGGTTAATAATGGTAAGATAGAAGTAAATGGAAAGGTTATTGATGCCTTTCTAGCTCAATATCCACCTAAGTTCTCAGGTGAATCAGATTTTATTCAGACTGAGCAATGGAAGACTGAACCTAAGAACATGTTCAAGGTTTGAACATGTAGTCAAATGTAATATCCAAGCATTGATTGGCAATGCTTATAAGTGATAGGAAACTCTAAATGAATGTTATGTCATAACCAAAGAAGGTAATCTGGAAGAATTTGTTAAGAAATATCTTCCAATAGAACGTCAAGATGTAATACATGTTGGTAATGAACATGTACAGTCAGGGCAAGGATAACTTGCCACTGAAAATTAAGGAACTTGGTGTAAGGAAAAGAAATGAATAAGAAAGGTTAACCAATAGCTATAACTGATAGGAAATCTCTACAAATTAATGCAGAAAAATGTAGCAAAACATGTCTAGTTAGCATGTATAGAAGGAAAAGAAGATCACACATATGATACCACAAAAGTTGGTATATCATAGCAAGAGATGGTAGAAAAATGAAGAACAATGAAGGCAAGAATGATTTCCAGAATTCTCTCCAATTCCAATGTGATTGAAAGATAGGAACGAGATAAATGATTTCTCTATGATATTCATAAGAAATGAGGTTAGGAAAATTTGAAAATGATAAGGACCCTTACTAGTTTATGGAAACTGGAAAGGAAAATGAGGAAGAAAATATTTTAGACTGGTTTAGTACCGGTATTCCTAATAGATAGTCTATCATGGTAAAATCTAGCGGTAGACATTATGGGAGGAGAAGGAATGGATAGCTTAGCAAAAGTGTCTTTTGTTAAGACATGTATTAAATTTCATATATGAAACTCTGTACGAGAGCAATTTTTGCTCTATATTATAAAATGAATGTATTATGTTAATTTGATAATATGTGAAAATGATGGCTATAGATTTTTATGAATGAATGAGTAACTTAAAACATACCCTATGATAAGACGGGAAATGATGCAATTTCTCCATGTATAAGGAAAAATAGTGTGAAATGACACAAATTAAGGGCAAATGCCAATGAGAAACCCATATGTGAACAAGGAATAGTAGAGATAAGTGATAGGTCTAATGGACTAAGGCTAAAAATGTCACTAAGATAGAGTAGCGCAGTGGAAGCGTAGTGAGCCATTGGAATGGTAGAAATAATGGTAAGTTAGTAAATTATGTGAGCTTTACCCCGATATATGAAATGTAATAGGTTTCGGGACGAAACCTGTTTTAAGGGGGGGGAGGATTGTGAAACCCCAACCTAAATAAGATTCAATGTGTGCATTGAACAGGTACATGTGACTTATATATGATTAAATAGAATTTTTGGATGATTTTAGAATTTTATTATATTTTGCAATTAGGGTTCCACTAAGAATGGTGATTAAAAATTTAATCGCCGGAGCCCATTATGAGTCAAGGTGACTAAAGGAGCATAATGAGGATTAAAACATGATAATGTGGCATGAATGTTTAGTTAATTTTCATGATTTAATTAATGGAGATTAAAATTGAAATTGTGGAATTATGTTGGAAAACACTAGAAAATTCATAACTCAACGCCTGTAAGGCGGATTCAAGTGAAATTTGAAATGGTAGTTGATGATGTTGGGATTGATGCCATGAAATTATTGAGTTATGAAAATCCTTGATTGAATTAGTGTCATGATTTATTGATCACATCTTAATTTCAACCGTTAACTTCAAACGGCTATAACTTGAGCTAGGAAGATCGGATTGAGATGAAATTTAAAATGGTTGAATGAAATCATGAGATTAATATTTTAGAAGGTTTATATTAAGTGTAAAATTTTGGGAAAATACCTGAATTGGAAAAGGTGTATATGGTTGACTATTACACCTCAAAAGTACTCTTCATTTAATGCTAGAGTACAATGCATAATTGCATGTTTTAATGGGAGTTGAGGTGTCAAATGAAGCACATTTCTAAGGTATTTTATGCATTAATATAAAATGAAAATATCCAAATAAAATCCCAGCAATGAATGTCCACAATTGATGAAGCTATGAGTACTCAAGTGAGCATAGGTGAGGTGTCCAAGGCAAGCACGTCCATGGGCTGCATTGCTATTTATTTTTTATTTTTTCTATTAATTAAATAATGAAAAAATATAGCTGACATGTTGGTACACATAAATGAGCATTTATTCATGTGGAAAAATCCCTGAAAATTCGTGATTATCAGCTGCCCATTAAAGGATGCAAAAATGGACAGCTTGGTCTTATGCAAATGACATGCAATGATATGCTAAGTTGCTATAGTTTTTGTTAATATTATTTACACAAAATTAATACATGAATTAAGAGGTAATTAGGTGTATAATTTACCCTTAAAATTGGGTTATTAAAAATGGGGAAAAAATCGGAAAATGGGCAGCAGCAAGTGACGTGTAATGGAGGCAACTGGACGGTCAAGATGTAAACAGATTTTTGGAATTTTCAAAAATAGTAAAATGCCAATTTACATGGCTGTAATTCAACCAGAATGTGTAGGGGATAATCAAGCATTGAATGGCTGTCGAAATTTGCCACGAAGTGGGGCCCACAGCTGGAAAATCCAGCTCCACAAAGCATTGCACGTTCACATGGTGTGGGGCATTTGACTAAGTGCAGAAATTCCATCTTCCCCAAGGCAGCCTCACGTCCAGCCATGCCCAGCCAAGAAGAAGAGAAAAACCAAGGGAAAATCAAGGGAAAAGAAGGGGAATTTGAGGAGGAAAATCATCTCCAAGTGATGAGGGTTTGATCTCCATTAACCAAGTAAGTATACGGGTTGATTGAGCTTTTCATTTTGGGTTTTAAACCCTAAAATTTTGAATATGGAATGGAGAATCTTTAAAGTGATGATTCAATATACTTTTGAATGAATATGGAATGGTTATTAGCTTGCATGTATGAAATTCCATGATTTAGATGATGAAAAGTGAAGTTTTGAATGATATATGATGTTATAAATTAAATTATGGAAGGAATAGTAAATGAATGAATTTTATTATGAAAAGTTTGGGGAAGACTAATTATTGATTTATTAAAAAATAAAAAAATTTCAGCTTAAAAGGATAAGTAGGTTTCAAATTAAATATCCGAGAAGATTAACCCAAACAGGGTAAAACGGGTGACAGGATCATCTGTAGAAAATGATTTTTAATAATTTTTATAAAATCAATTGTCAGCTGAACATTTTACAGGATATATAAGATATATTTAAGATCGCAATAACCAATTAAAAATTAGGTTTTTATGGGTATAAATATACACAATAATTTACGTGATTAAGGCTGACTGAAAATGGATGCTGCTGTCCAGCAAGGTAAAAATGACAAAATAAATATAAATTCTTAATTTTTTATTCTGTAAATATTTATTTTGGTTAATTCATGTAGTTTTTAATTTATGGAAGAAATTTAAGATCAAAAATATTTGATTTGATATTAATTCAAGATTTTGAGATTTCAGTACGCCTGATTTCAGCATATGTGGATAGTTTGAGAAAAAAATCAAAACGAAATATGAAACCTATGTAGAAATAATCCAAATTGATATATGTGTTAAATCCTTAAATATTTATTGAGAAAATTGTGATTATATGCTGAAATTTCTGGAATAATATAACTGCTTAAGGTTATATGTCAAAAGACACGTTAAACGGGCAAAAACGGGTTCCAAACTTGCTGTTGTGGAAACCTATGGCAAGTGAATTTAAACTCCATAAAAATACCCTAAATGCAGTGGTTATTAAGGGTAATTAACCCACTGAAATATGAATTAAACCTCTGCCTTAGAAAATTTTATGAAACATCTTATGTATATGTTGCTAAATGGGCATACGTGAAGCAATAGACTTGCTTAAGTGATGAATGACATATAGAATATGGTTTTGTGAAAAAAATGTATGAAAATATGATATATTTTGTGAATATAATGCTGTTTAGGAAAATTTTCCATAACACATATTATATGTGTCTTCAAGAGAGTTTAAGTGCAGGATATGAATGATGGAAAGGGGTAATGAGTTAATGTGATTTGCTAAAATGCAAAATGGATGGATTTTGTATGGTTGAATGGATACCCTAATTAAGGGGTTATATATGTTACGTGATTAGCCGATGGAATGTGTAAAAATATGCACGTATATGCTAAATGTATGCATAGTGACTTGAGAAGTCGAATAAATGATATATGTGAATAAAATGTGTTGGAAAACTAAATGGAATACAAGGAAAAGAAATATCTGAAAATTCATATTATTTTCATGTAGGCAAGGAAAAGATTGGAAGGAAAAGGGGATTATAGCGATCTCAGGTAAGCAAGCAAACTTTCTAAAATGCCATTTTCTTTCTATGGGATTGATATGATTGAAATGTTTATGTTTGTATTTGAAATGTTTATGTTTATGTTTTATTGAGTGGGCAAGCACAAGTTTTGAATATGACAGCTTTAATGCAAAGCCATAAGTTTTGAAAAAATGATGACTTTAATGAAAAGTCTTAAGGTTTGCTTCATGGGAAGCAAGCAACACTTCTTAAGATAAATAATTTATCCTAAGTGTTGCCAAGGATGAGAATGCTTCAAGTTAATGGAATTGAGAATTTTGCTTATGAGTAAGCAAGTTCTCCATGCTAATGTTTTCTAAGGATTTCATGTTTGATACCGATGGTTTTAAGAATTTGCTTTTAAGCAAGCAAGTTCTATATGATATTGTTCAACAACATTTTATAAGAAAAAGGGAATTTTACCCTTTTTCACAAAATATTGTTTGTAAATGAGATTTGAGTTATTTCTACAATAACTCATGATAAACAATTATGAAAAAGATTTGTTTTGTTAGGTCAAGATAATTAAATAATAAATGATATTTTGGACGTAGTCCATATGTATTGAAATGATGTTCGAAAAGTTTTAATTTCCTTTAGACAAGGAAATCTATGTTAAAAATGTTTATACGGATGTGTTAAAAAGGGATTTATGGATGACCAACCTCCTATGATTGATTCCATAAAATGGTTTGATTTCAGGTTGCTTAATGGCATGCAAAAGATTGTGCAATTTCCCTTTATGTAAAAATGATTGATATGTGGACAATTATTAAATTTTTAGGTTATGGACAAGGGGATAGCATAATTGCATAACTTTTGTAAACAAAAGGTCCTGAAATGGAAACCAAGTAAATATTAGAGAAAAATATGATTTATTTATGGAAATCCACAAGTTTTGAAATTATTTTATTAAAAGAGTTTTAAGATGTATCGTTTCTCAAACATTTCAAATGTTTATCAAAATATTTTACTCAAAACGTTTCTAAAGGAACTTAAGGAAGGTCATCCTAAAACTAGATTTCAAATAACAACTTGTTAAAGTGGGTGTGCTCGCTTACAAGTTGACACGGACTGTGGTCTGTGATGTGTTTTTGAAAATTATTCTTAAATATAGACTTCGGTCTAAGATTTTTGTGCATATGGATGCAGGCTGCGGTCTGTGATCCCGGTTTAAAAGGACATGGACTACGGTCTGTGGTTCTTTAAACCAAATGGACTGTGGTCCGTCATAATAACGTACGGTGCACTAGTACAAGCAATAGGCAGGTTGTAGAGCACGGTTGGGATGATTGGGGCCCACTCTACATAAGGCCAAGTCGCTAAGGGATGACAGGAGTGCCAGCGGCGCCCTTCCTGAGATGGGAATAGAATATATAAACAGCCGCTGGGCTAGCGTGTTGTTAAGGATTCTCTTCCAACAGGTGGCATGATCACTTGCTAAGTGTCACAACTGGATGGGGAGAAACGCATTTGCATACGTTTGGCTTTTCAAAAGCCCAAAGATTGGGTAATAAAAGCATTTATACAACAAGTTATCCTAAATTAGATTCTTATGAGCTAATATGCATAAGTTACTCTAAAAGAAAGGGTGTTTTACACAAAAGTGTAAATAACAGGAATTAAAGGAAATGTGTTTTTGCAAATGCATTTATGAAAATGGTTTCCGTATTTTGTTTGCCTTGTTTGCTATAAACAAGCCCCAAGACGAGGATTATTAAAAAGATTTATGTGAAACTTGGATTGGACATAAGAATGTCTTTTTCTAAAGAGCCTAAATGATGAGGGTTTATGGACATGAGAATGTCCAATGTTAATGTGTTGAAATAAAAAGTGTTTTAGAACATATGAATGTCCATTGCCAAAGGAAGCTATATAAAAAATATTTTGAGACATAAAGTGTCTCTTGGCTAAAGGATTTTATGATGGCTTATGTTAATGATGTTTTGAGACATAAAATGTCTCTTGGCTAAAGGATTTTATGATGGTTTATGTTAATGATGTTTTGAGACATGAGATGTCTCCTTTGCCTAAGGATTTATAAGAAAAAGATTTTGGACGTAAAACGTCCACTGACAAACGATGATTTCATGTAATGTCTATGAACATTGAAAGTGTTCATATAAGAATTAAAGGGATTCCATCAAAGAAGGTAAAACGTGTATGTTTTTCCTTAACAGGCCTACACGTGGCTTGTAACTGGTTTTATGAATGAATGCTTAATGAAAAAGATTTCATGATGATATTTCAGGACATATACATGTCCTCAGGAAAAAAGGTATTCCTGATGTTTATGAAAAAAGTTTTCAATGAAGCTTTACCCTAAAGATAAAATGCTTGCTTACTGAGTTGTTACTCACGTTTTATTTTCTCAACCCTTAGACAGGCACCGAGGAAACTCAGAAGGTTGTGAACCTAAGACGTGAAGAAAGGTACGTGATGATAGCCTTGAAGGCTATGAGGAATGAAAAAGCATGAATATGCTAAGGTAAGCTAATTGCGTATATGAACTTACTTAGAATTCTAAGTTCCATGTTTATGTGTATATGAACTTAGTTAGAATTCTAAGTTTCATGTGATTCAATGACTAAACGTATGCAAGTATGATGTGTACAATGATTGAGTGAATAATGAGGCATGAAAGGATGCTATGAATGAAATGATGAATTCTATTACGAGTGAAGTGTCACAATGTGTGATGATTGTCATGTCAAGTTATGAATGATGACAGATGAATAAACGAAAAAAAAATTTGGACGTATTCCAATTAAGAACCCGCCGCGTGATCAGGGCAACAATCCTGATTCACATTTACCAATCGATAGGATCTTGAGGTAAGGAAGTGACGTCTTGGTTTGGGGGCGTTACATAACCGTTCATTTCAAATTTCGTCTCAATCTGACTTTTCTAGCTCAAGTTATGACCATTTCAATTTTTGAACGGTGATGATCAATTTTCACCCTAATTTCATCCTTATTTTCATAATCTATCATTACGATAAGATTAAGCACAAAATTATATGCTTACCTTTCAATTTTCATCTTAATCCGCCTTCCCGGCGTCGAGTTATGCATTTTCTAGCATTTGCCACCTTAAGTCCATAATTAAGATCATAATCTCTATTAGTTAACCCATAATATATGAGGTAATTATCCTCAATATAATCACATTTCCTAATCCTCATTAGTCCTCTTTAATCACATTGACCCATATCGGCTTATATTCATCATTCATAACCATTTGCCCTAATTGCAATAAATCATCAATATTGCAAAGAAAATCATTCATAATTCATCTAAATCATACATGGTCCATTTATATATGCCAAATGCATATATGTAAGCCTTACTTGGGTCCGAGTATCACAATCCTCCCCCCTTATAACAGGTTTCGTTCCGAAACCTATTATATTTCAAATATCGGGGGTATAGCTCATATGAATTAGCTAATCTTATCATCTTTCTCCAATACTTCAATGACTCACTACGCTTCCACTGCGCTACTCTATCTTAGTGGCACTTTTAGCCTTGGTTCAATAGACCTATCATTTATCTCTATTGTCTCATGTTTCCTGTTCCCTGTTCCCAATATGGGTATCTCATTATAATTGTCCTTTTCTTTATGTCATCCATCTTTTACCCTTATGGTAGGCATACTATTATTCTTATATATATAGAAAAATTATAGAATTTCTCATCTTGTCAGAGGGTATGATCTAAGCTACCCATTCATTCATAAAAATCTATAGCAATCATTTTCATATATCATCCATATAACATAATACATTCATTTTATAATATAGAGCAAAAGTTGCTCTCATATAGAGTTTCATACATGTAATTTCATACATGTCTTAGTAAAAAAACACTTTTGCTAACCTATCTTTCCTTCCCATCTCATAATGTCTACAACTAGATTATACTAGTGTAGACTACCAAATAGGAGTACCGGTTATTAAACCAGACTAAAATATTTTCTTCCTTATCTCCCTTTCCAATTTCCTTAAACTAGTAAGGGTCCTTATTATCATTTTTTTAAATCTCATTTCCTATAAACATCATAGAGAAATTATCTCTCTCGTACCTATCTTTCAATCACATCGGAATTGAGAAGAATTCCTGCAATCATTCTTGCCTTTGTTTTTCTTCATTTATCTATCATTCCTTGCTATGATATACCAACTTTTGTGGTGTCATATATGTAATTTCCTTTTCCTTCCATACATGCTAACTAGACATGTTTTACTACCTTCTTCTGCATTAAGTTGCAGAGACTTCCTATCAACTACAGCTATCAATTTAGTTGATTTTTCGTACTCTTTTCTTTCCCTACACCAGGTTCCTTGGTCCTTAGGGTCAAGTTACCCTTGCCCTAATTCTACATGTTTATTACCAACATGTGTTATATCCCGGTGTCCTATTGGAAGATATTTCTTATCAATTCTTCCAGATTACCTTATTTGATTATGACATAATAGCCATTTAGGGTTTCCTATTACTTATAAGCATTGCTAATCAATGCTTGGTTATTACATAGAACCACATGTTCAAACCTTGAACATGTTCTTGGGTTCAGTCATCCATTGCTTAGCTTGAATAAGATCTGATCCACCTAAGAACTTAGGTGGATACTGAGCTAAAAAGGCATTAATAACCTTTTTATTTGTTTCTATATTATTATAATCAACCCTTAAAAGTTTGGGTACTAAGTTAAAAATTATTACCTGTACCAGTCCGTCATCTCTACCTTCTTCTAATTGGCCATGTTGGGCTTTTTTCCCAAAGACCTTGTATTATTCTTCTGTTTGGGCCGCACAATCTCGAGTGGCCTACTGTACAGCTTCCTCTACAGCTGCAGTTGTCTTTTCCTCTACTCTTTCTACCTGTGTGGTATTCTTATAGTGGTAACACCTCCAATCCTTTGTCTCAGGATTTATATTTGCCCATTGTTAACGATCCCTTCGACTCACTTATCCTCACTGCCCCTTTGTCATTTAGACTTGCTACTGCCTTCTCTTCTTTACTGTTGACTCATATATGCAACTGCCTTTCCCTTATTCAAAACTAAGGTGATAGGCATGTTGTAGAATGCAAGATATAAAATTATGGTAAAATTATAAAATTGTTCGCATCATACATAGTCGATATGATCATCTCTGATCATAGAATCATCATACATAATCAATTATATAATCTAGAAAGATCAATGATCTTTCCTTTTTCATATATACTTAGCATTTGAATGAAATCAAATGCACTTATATTTTCATATCATCAAACATAATACATTAGGAGTTAAAAGAAAACTCCCTTTTTCCTACCTTTCTAATTTCTATCTTTGCCTTTCATAGTATAAGGTTTTTTTTCTTTACACATACAGATTATACCTACATAATCTGTCATTTTATTATAACCATAAATTCTAAACCAACAATCCCTTAGAAAGTTGGCGCCTTGGTGCCTATCATACGACCACCAGATACCTTCCATATGACCGCCGTGGTGTCACTCCTTAAACATATATATCATATAGCATAGTCTTGTACTATCTTAAGTGAGGTATAGTTTACCTTAGATAAGGGGGGTTTCTATGTAGGGTTCCATAACCTGTCAGCTATTCTTATTCCCTTCTATCCTTTGTCTTTCTTAAATTCTCCTACCTCCTTTTCATTTCATTGTCCTTATATTATTTTTCCTTCATATATCATCTACTCCATGAAACATAGCAACCAGCTACATTTCCTTAAGTAACCATATTCTTGTGTCATAATGACGCACAATATAAGACAATACATATCGTATATGTCTTAGAATCTCAATCTATCTCTTTCATCATTTTCCATTTTTCTTCTATATCTTTCTATTAATCCTTGCTGAAATATCATCTTTGTGATGTCAAGTCTTTTCTTTCCACATCTATTTACCAACCCATATTTTGATACCAACTTCTGTGGCATCAGACCTATCCTTTTATCATCCTTTAGTTTCTCCTTCTTATACCTGTTTACCAATCCTTGCTCTGATACCAAGCTCTGTGGCGCCCCAAACCGATACGTCACTTCCTTACCTCAAGACCTTATCGATTGGTAAATGTGAATCAGGATTGTTGCCCTGATCACGCGGCGGTTTATTAATTGGAACTCGCCCAAATTTTTTATTTCATTCACCATCGTTCATATCTTTACATTTCATATCATTCATCAAATAAGTGGTGATACACTAGTAATAAAATTTCAAATTCTATCTCGTAGCATCTCATCATGCTTTTCTATAATGACATTTACATTTCATACACACATCTATACAAGCATTGGTTCACATAGAACTTATAATTCTACATAAGTTCACATTCACATCAACATACCTTAGTATTTTAATTCATGCTATCCCATTTCTTATAGCCTTCATGGCTATCATCACGTACCTTTCTTCTTTGCTTAGATTTGCATCCTCTTGAGTTTCCCAGTACCTGTCTAAGGTTTGGAAAAACAAAACGTGAGTGACAACTCAGTAAGCAAGCATTTTATATTTTAAGAGCAAGACTTCCTTTAAAACCTTTTTCTTAAACATCTTGAACATTTTTTTTACTTGAGGACATTTATATGTCCTAAAACATTATCATGAAATCCTTTGTTCATGAGGACAATTCTATGTCCTTGAACATTATCATAAAATATTTCTTCTTAAAATCATTTACAAGCCACATCTGGGCTTGTTAAGGCAAAACATATACATTTTACCCTCCTTAATTAATTTCTTTTGATCTTAGATGAACATTTCTGATGTTCAAAGACCTTTACATAAAACCATCTTTTGCCAGTGAACGTTTTACGTCCAAAACATTTTTCTCATAAATCCTTTGGCAAAGAAGGACATTCTCATGTCCTAAAACATCATTTACATAAGCCTTTCTCGGCAAAGGACATTTTTATGTCCAAAAATATTTTTCATCATAAAATCCTTTAGTTAAAAGACATTTAATGTCTCAAAATATTTTTCACATAGCTTCCCTTGGCAATGGACATTCATATGTCTTAAAACACCTTTTATTAAAACACTATGGCATTAGACATTCTCATGTCCATAAACACGTTTCATTTAGGCTCTTTAAGAATGGACATTTTTATGTCTAAAAATAAGTTTGACATAAATCCTTTTCATAGTCCCCGTCTTAAGACTTGTTTATAACAAACAAGGCATATAAAATAAATAAACCATTTTCATAAATGCATTTGCATAAAAACATTTTCTTTTATTACTGTTATTTACACTTTTGTGTAAAACACCCTTTCTTTTAGGGTAACTTATACATAATAGCTCATAAAAATCCAATTTAGGATAACTTTTTCATATAAATGTTTTTATATCCAAATCTTTGGGCTTTTGAAAAGCAAAACATATGCAAACACATTTCTCCCCATCCAGTAGTGACACTTAGCAAGTGATCATGCTACCTTTTGGAAGAGAATCCTTAACAGCACGCTAGCCAGGCGGCTGTTCCTTTATCCTGCTCCCATCTCAGGGAGGGCGTCGCTGGCACTCCTGCCATCTCTTAGGAACTTGGCCTTATGTAGAGTGGGCCTCGGTCATCCCAACCGTGCTCTACAACTAGCCTATTCCTTGTATTGGTGCACCATACATTATCCTGACGGACCGCAGTCCGTTTGGTTTAAAGAACCACAGACCGCAGCCTATGTCCTTTTAAACCGGAATCACAGATCTCAGTTTGCATCCATAATCGAAAAACATTATAGACCGAAGTCTATATTTTTAAAAATTATTTTTGAAAACACATCACAAACCGTAGTCCGTGTCAACTTGTAAAGCGAGCGCACCTACTTTAAACAAGTTGTCATTTGAAATTTAATTTTAGGATGACCTTCCTTAAATTCTTTTAGAAATATTTTGAGTAAAATATTTTGATAAACATTTGAAATGTTTGAAAAATAATACATCTTAAAATTCTTATAAAAGAATTTCAAACTCTTTGAATTTTCAACATTAAACCATTTTATGAAATTCACATAGGAGGTTGGTCATCCTTAAATCCCCTTCAACACATCCGTATAAACATTTTTCAAAATATTTTCATCATAGATTTCCTTATCTAAAGGAAATCAAAGATTTTCAAATATCATTTCAAAACATATATACTATGTTCAAATTATTATTTATATTTAATTATCTTGACATAGCAAAACCAATCTTTTTCTTTTATAAGCTTAATCATTTAAGAGAACTCAAAACTTATCTGATAATATTTTTTTTATGAAAAAGGGAAAAATTCCATTTTTCTTATAAAATCCTTTTAAAAACAACATCATAAGGAATTTTCTTACTTGAAAGCAAATCCTTAAAATCATTGGCATAAAATATAAAATCTGTTAAAATTAATATCATGGGGAACTTGCTTACTCATAAGCAAATTCCTTAATTCCATTAACATAAAGCATTGTCAATCCATGGCAACACTTGTGATAAACATTTATCTTAAAAAAACGTTTCTTGCTTCCCATGAAGCAAACGTTGAGGCTTTTTCTTAAGCCATCCTTTTTCAAAACTTACGACTTTTCATTAAAGTCGTCATTGTCAAAACATGTGGCTTTTCATTAAAGCCATCAATTTCTAAAATTTGTGCTTGCTCGTGCGTTTAAAACATAATCATAAAAATATCAACATAACGTCATAAATCATTTCAGTACATAAGGAGAAATAAGTGATTTGAAAAGTTCGCTTACTTACCTGAGATTGCCATAATCCCTTTCCTCCATTCTTTTCCTTTGTCTTTGCCTAAATAAATGAAAATAACATTTCATTTATTTGCATCATCTTCAAATACTTATTTTCCTTAAATTTTCTAACCTACATAAATCCATTTGGATTAGCTTAACCCACTTATCTTTCAAGTCGGGTATTCATGCTTAACAACATAGCCTATACATATCAATCATCCATTCATTCATTTTAATGCCCTTATGTAGGGTAAACTAACATACATATAATAATTCTTCATTAAATCATTATTTGGAGGTTCATTACCTCCATTTACCATTTTTAACATAATTTTCATTTTTCACACATCGGTGCTCATTTTAAGCACTTAGTTGCTAACTTAGGTATCATATAATAATCTCAAAATTTGAGATTATCAATATTTACTAAAATAGAAACCTAATACACGTGTTCCAATTATATGTTTATGTATTTTTGCATTTTAACACTTCACAATATCCATTTATCATTTTCAACATCAAAACATGGAAATTGGGTCTTATACGTAATCCTAAGTTTCATCCTTTCTAAAACCTATCTCTAATATGTTAAATCCTCATAATCACTTATGATACTTGTTTATATCCCATTGTAATTTAAATTCCATCCCAAAAATCTAAAATTTAATATTTATCTTGATTTATTCCTTAAGTTGTCCATAATGTTGAATTCAGGCACACTAAATTCTCAAAATATTGAATTAATATCAAATCAAGTACTTTTTATCTGAAATTTATATAATACCTTAATAGCTTCATGAATTAACCAAAATAAATATTTTCAGCACAAAAAATCAAGAATTTATATTTATTTTTGTATTTTTACCCTGATGGACAGCATCATCCATTTTCAAACAGACCAAATCACGTTAATTATTAGGTATATTTATACCCTTCCGAAATAATTTTTTTTTTCTGTGACCCTAAATATGTCTTATATATCCTGTAAATTTTACAACCCAAAATACCTTGTATAAAAATTATTAAAAATCATTTGGTGCCGCTGATCCTGACACCTGTTCAACCCTGTTCAGGTTGATTTTCCTGGATTTTTAATTTGAAACGTGCTTATCCTTTTGAGATGAAAATTGGGTCGTTACTTAATAATATTATCATGAGTCTTTTCAAAAATGTTTATAATAAAATTCTTTCATGAACTATTTCTTCCCTATTTTCCTTTCCAGGTCCAGATTTACTACACATAAGTATAAATTAGATTATATGGGTTGATTAATCCCCCAATTAAATTTTATAAATCAACTTATATAGTTCATCTAATCATAAATCATCATATAATCATGATTAAACATCAAAACAGAAACATCACATAGGATTTAAGAAAAATTCAGTTATGATTTTCAACCCATAATCAAAGGGTATACTTACTTGGAATTGAATCAACTTGGACTCCATTTTTCCTAGCTTGATTCCCCTTCTTTCTCCCCATTTTTCCTTCTCTTTTCCTCCTTTTTTCTCCTCCTCAAGCTGCTGGAAAATGGAGACGTGAAGGGCTGCTGGAAAATGGGTTTGCTCCTTAGCATTTTCTCTCTCCTCACCCTAAGGGTGTGTTTGTTAACAACAAAAAGTTGTCAAGTTAAAACTTTTCAATCTAAAACTTTTCACTCTCCACAACTACCCTATTTTTTAATCATTTCTTCACATTTTTCTATACAACTACCCTATTTTTCAATCATTTCTACACAACTACCAATACAACAAACCTATCTATTTCAACTTTATTCTATTTATTCCTCATCATTACCCCTATCATATCACATCATTTGACAAATTTTCATCTCTATAACTTTTCATCAAAAGTTTTATCCATTCCCAAACACACCCTAAATCAATATGGACGTGCACATGGAGCAAAGGCTGGATTTTCCAGCTTGTAGGCCCCACTTTCCACTTTATTTAAAGCATGATTAAGACATGCTTATCCCCTATTACTGACATGGCAAAATATGGTCCAAGTTAATTATGTAATTATCTTAAAAAAATTCATCAAAATCCACACAATCTGCCCCCTTGGTTGGACGTCCATTTCAGCAGTTGGTTTGCCATTTTCCACACCTAATTTCTACTTTAATTAATGGCTAATTAACTACCCTAGCTAATAGCCTACTTAGGGGTCAATTTAGCTTATTAAAAGAAATCATAAAAAATCAAATAATGCAGCATGATCGTCCACATCTCCTGCTACCCCTTTTTGCAATTTTCCACAAAATTGCTGCTTTAATTTAATGTAAATTAATCACCCTACCTAGGAGCTAATTTAGGGGTCAAATTAGCTTTTAAAAAAATTAATAAAAAATCCAAAAACAGCTTGAACGAACACATTGTCAACCTTCCATGATGCTGTCCATTTTTTTAAATGTCACTTGTGCATTGGATTTTTGGTACTTTGTGCCAAAAAATCCGTCCCAAATAAATATCATTAACCACTTTTGTCATGTAGCTCACTTAATTACATATTTTGTAATTTTTAAAAATAAAAAATTTCATGTAAACAACCCATTTGGACATCCATTTCATGCCACCTATTTCATGCTCCTTCGAGCTAATCCATTAGCCACTAAATCATGTCATTAATCACTTGATTTTATCATGGATTTTATCAATTAAAGTAATTCATAAAATCTATGTGTAATTACCTCCTTTCGACACCTCATTTATGCCATTAATCATATAGTTAATCACCTTACTTTAACATAAACACAAGTTTACATTTCTGGTGCACAAAAATCAATAATTATATATCCATTTTCGTGCCACCTATATCCAATCATCATTTTCTTAATCCAATCCTCTCATTGCATGGATCTCATAATTTTAACCGTTCATTTCAAATTTCGTCTCAATCCGACTTTTCTAGCTCAAGTTATGACCATTTTAATTTTTGAACGGTGATGATCAATTTTCATCCTAATGTCATCCTTATTTTCATAATCCATCATTACCATAAGATTAAGTACAAAATTATGTGCTTACCTTTCAATTTTGATCTTAATCCGCCTTCCCGACGTCGAGTTATGCATTTTCTAGCATTTGCCACCTTAAGTCCATAATTAACATAATAATCTCTATTAGTTAACCCATAATATATGAGGTAATTATCCTCAATATAATCACATTTCCTAATCCTCATTAAGCCTCTTTAATCACATTGACCCATATCGGCTTATATTCAACATTCATAACCATTTGCCCTAATTGCAATAAATCATCAATATTGCAAAGAAAATCATTCATAATTCATCTAAATCATACATGATCCATTTATATATGCCAAATGCATATATGTAAGCCTTACTTGGGTCCGGGTATCACAAGGTCTAAGGCAACGATGTGTGCTAGAAAAGAACACCGATGTATGAATTTTGGAAAATGAGTGAAAAATGGTAAATGGAGGTTAAAGAACCTATAAATAATAATTATTGGATGATTATTTTATGGTTGAATGGTTACCCAACTTATGGGATTGAATATGTTATGTGTTAGCCAATGAAAGGTGCAAATATATGCTATATATGTGTCTAACGACTTGAGAAGTCAAATGAATGATGTATGTTAATGAAAACGGGTTGGAAAACTAAGAGGAATGCAAGCAAAAGAAATATATGAAATATTAAATTATTCTTATGTAGGCAAAGGCAAAGAAAAAGCAGACCCGGAAAGCTAAAGAGACGCAGGTAAGCAAGCAAATTTTCTAAATGATTTTTTCTTTTCTAAATTATTTTAAATAAATGTGAGTTTTGTACTAACCGTTTGATGTAAATATTGAAAATGTTTTAGAAGTATTTAAGGACGACCATTCCTTAGTTAAATTGTGTCGAAATGATGTTTTTATCTCAATGTATTGTTATGAAATTTTCTTTGTTAAAAGTTATGAAAAATGATGTGATTCCAAGTTTATGAATGAAAAATCATGCTAGCATGTCAAAGATGATTTTATGAAAGTTCATGTGCGCAAAGTACTAGGTCCACCTCAAAAGTATAAGCGGACTGATTGTCCCCCTTTGGTGTGGCTAAGTAGCTAAAATAGGCCCAAGGCCGGCGGCGCCCTCTCTGAAATGGGAGATGACAAGGACGGATGATCGCCTGGCTAACTTCCATCCTAAGAGGAATATGTTCATGGTTTTACAATGCATTATGCACGTCGTACTCATGATGGGTACAGGATTCATGTTTTTCAAGATATACCTTTTGAAAAGGTATAAGTTGCTTTCCAAGATGATTTTAAAGGAAAAATGTTGCCTGAAATGATTTTCCTGTGAAATATAAATAGCTTGCTTCTTGAGTTTCGAGTCACGATTTCATTTTCCAAACCCAAAGACAGGTGAAGGAAAGAGCATGGCAAAGGAGCAAGTGCAAGATCATTAAAGCAAATGGAAAAACATAGAACTTTTATGTTATAGAAAAACTCATGTTGAATGGATGTAATTATTTTGATGTTTATGTGATGACTATGATTAATACATGCAGTGACATCTGATTTAGGTGAATGTTGAAATGTCTCTTGAACATCATGCTTTGTTATGTAATGAATGGTTGGAAATGACATAGTTATGCTTGAGATGAAAATAAGAGGAATTAAACTCTTATGAAAATATTTTTAATTGGATAAATATCCATTAAAACCCGCCGTGTGATAGGGCAACAATCCTAATCACGTTTACCAATCAATAACGATCCCAAGGTAAGGCTCAGGATGTGACGCTCAGTTTTGGGGTGCCACACCTTCGATTTGGTCGAATCACACCAGAAAACAAGGGTAAAGCCCCAGTTTCGTACTCAGCCAGAACAGCACATACCAGCCAATCATGGGAAGTCCTCAGTAAGCTATGATGTGCTTGAACATTTGAAGCGACTACCTGCTCGAGTCAATATTTACGATGCCTTGCAGTTGTCGCAAGAAGCCAGGGGTGCACTAGTTAGTGGTCTGACAGACGAGAATGTTCGTCTTGCTTACCTGGTCGACGCCACTGAATGTGATGAGATCATCTCATTCACTGATGAGGATATGTTGTTTGGAGACATTAATCACAACTGACCTTTATATGTCATGGGAAACTTAGACGGTGAACTGGTTATTAGAATCACGATTGATGCCGGGTCCGCGATTAATATCCTGCCCCTTCGAACACTCAGGAGGCTCGAGATTTCTCCATCAGCATTAAAAGACACTAGTGTGGTGATTCACGGGTTTAATCAAGGGACTCAAAAGGCCATGGGCCTAATTGAGTTGAAACTAAGTGTAGAAGACTTCTGCAACGAAATCCCATGCTTTGTGATTAATGCTCTGACCTCATATAACTTGCTACTAGGGAGGCCTTGGCTCCATGGCAATAAGATCATCGCATCAACGGTGCATCAATGCTTCAAATACTGCAAGGATGGAGTCGAAAAAAGGATCTTTGCTAACCATAAGCCATTCACGACAGTAGAAGCATTTTACTCAGATGCTAAGTATTATGACTTAGCATCCGTTGTCAATACTCCTATGAAAGTAGTAGAAGCAACAATATTGGAAAGTCAACAGGAGGTTTCTCAGACTCTCCCCACCCTAGTAAGCACAAACATCTTCTCAAGGGGCGAAAAGATGGAAGGTCAAGGTCTTGGTCGAGGACGCGGTCATGGATGAGGAACGACAGAACCAAGGGCTCAGTTTCAAACCAAATTTGAAAATATGAGCCTCGATCTAGTACAGCCACTACCGCGACAACGACAGGGGGCAGCCATACCACCTCCTACCATCTATATCAACACTGCTGCAGGCTCACGGTTCTACTTGGACCTAGAAGTCCTAAAAGATGTTGCTAAACCGCCTCGCGCCAATTCCCCTGATTTGAGGTGGATCTGGAAGCTCTTCGGAGATTTCAGAACCAGGCTAGTGAGGAAGCCAAGTCGCTTTGCTGTGACAGTGATGGAATGGTCACTGAGGCTGCTCACCAAAACCAAAAATCTAGGGAAGCGCTCGACGAGGTTTTAGCAATGCTCGTGGGGTTTAATATATCTACTCCAAGTGTGCGGGGACCTCAAGATAAAAAATTTGCCAAAAAACATTTTATAAAGCAATATGGTAAAGTTTACGGTAACCCTAACAAATCCTCCTGCTTGCCCACTGCTAAGCTCAAGAAATGAGATTTCCATCGCTATAGCAAAGAAAGCAAGAAAATCATGGATTTGATGGGATTCTACCCCGACAAACCACATCTATCAGGCCTTAGAAGTGACATCCCTATCTTGTTACCTGAAAGACCTCCTGGTTATCAAAAGGGTAACAAAAGACTCGGCCTCGGGTACAAAGAAAAAGAAGACTTCGACTTTGCTACCACCTACTGCATCTCTGCAAGCGAGGACTCCAACAATGATGAACAGGAATTAATGGAACCAGAGGACGCCCCACCTGCGATCGAGGATGGAGGGCAACCCACTATTGATGTACTTGAGGAATTCAATCTCGGGACTGAGGAGAATCCGAGACCCATTTTTATTGCCAAAAACCTAGCCGAAAAAGAAAAGGCGGCGTTGAGGCAGAATTCAAAGATGTTTTTGCTTGGGGGTATTCCGAGATGCCAGGGCTCAACCCCGCGGTTTCAATGCACCATCTGCAAATTACGCGGGATAAAAAACCAGTCAACCAAGCTCCGAGAAGGTTTCGACCGGAGCTCGAAGAACAAATCATCAATGAAGTTGAAAAACTCATTGATGCTGAATTCATTCGGGAAATCAAATTTTCGAGATGGATTTCTAGCGTTGTTCCTGTCAAAAAGAAAAATTGGTAGATCCGCATTTGCATAGATTTTCGAGATCTAAACGAAGCATGCCCTAAGGATGAATTTCCTCTTTCTTTCAATGATTTACTAATCGACAGCACGGCCCTGTACGACACATTCTCCTTTATGGATGGATATTCAGGATACAATCAAATCAAGATGGCTCTAGCAGATGAAGACGCAACAACAATTCGAACACCGATGGGTGTCTTTTATTACAAAGTCATGTCTTTTGGTCTTAAGAAGGCTGGCGCAACTTATCAAAGGGCTATGCAAAAAATATTCCATGATATGTTACACAAACATGTTGAGCGTTATGTCGATGACCTGGTTGTAAGATCTGAAGGTCACAATAGGCATAAATAAGATTTGAGGTCGGTGTTTCTGCGTCTAAGAAAGTATGATCTCAAGATGAATCCTCTCAAATGTGCATTCAGAGTATCATCCGGGAAATTCCTCGGGTTCATAATCCGCCAAAGGGGAATCCAGGTTGATCCACTCAAGACGGAAGCAATTCAAAATATGCCACCTCCACGAAACCTTAGAGAACTTAGGAGCCTGCAAGGCCAATTGTCTTATATCCGGTGTTTCATCTCCAACTTGTCCGGCCAATGCCAGCCCTTTCACATGTTGATGAAAAAAGATACGACTTTCCAGTAGGACGCAGAATGCCAACGGGCTTTTGAAGCCATTAAAGAATTGCTGCGAAATCCTCCTATTTTGACGACCCCAGTGAAAGGAAAGCCGTTGATTCTCTATATTACTACCAGTTCACAATCACTGGGGTGCATTACTCGCATAAGAAAATGCCCAAGGCAAAGAACAAGCTACCTATTATCTCAGCCGCCAATTATTGCAAGCCGAATGCAATTACTCCTCAATCAAGAAAATTTGTCTAGCATTGGTCTTTGTGGCGCAAAAGCTAAGGCACTACTTCCTCACACATCGGATCCTACTCATATCAAAGGTTGATCCTCTCAAATTTTTGATCACTAGACCCATGCTTTTAGGATGCTTGGCAAAATGGTCATTACTGTTAGCCGAGTTTGACATACAATACGTACCCCGGAAAGCAATGAAAAGGCAAGTGTTAGCGGAATTCCTAGCAGCCCATCCACTGGAAGAAGAATTTCCTATATTGGAAAATCTACCTGATGAGGAAGCTTTCTATGCAAATGACAATCTAATGTGGCAAATGTAATTTGATGCTGCTTTAAAGCTATCCGAAGCTAGCGTAGGAATTGTTATAATCTCTCCTCATAAAGACTTGTTCCTGTTGGAAATATGTGGAAAATAAGCCAAGTTCATGTTTTGATGATTAACAAATCAATTTGAGTAAATCTTGGTTACTAACATGTTTGTGAAAGTGATTAAAGGTTAAAAATTGGAAGAATATGAAGCATGGAAAGTCAAGTCGATTTCCAAGTCGACTTAGGCATCGACTTAGGCCAAGTCGATCCCCAAGTCGACTCCAGCATCGACTTCGAAACAACATTTCCTTCCAGAGTTGAAGTCAAGACTGAACGGAACCGAAGTCGCATCCCAAGTCGACTCCACTTGCGACTTGAGGTGAAGTCGCAGACCAAGTCGACTCCGGTAGCGACTTGGAGGCGTCGTTTTCTATCCAGAGTTGAAACCAAGAACAGGGGTTGCCAAAGTCGCATCCCAAGTCGACTCAGCATGCGACTTGGGCGAAGTCGCAGACCAAGTCGACTCCGTCATCAACTTCGATAGGACAGAGGAGAAATTTCAGAAGACAAATTGGGATTAGATCGACTTCAAGGAAGACTCAAGAGTTTCTTCATAGGAAGATGAAGGAATAACACAACTCGAGACTCAAGACATGAAGATAAAAATAAGAACTATAAAGTCTCAAAGGAAGAACAACCAAACAATGAAGGAATTCAAGAAAGCAATGCATTCCAAGATTCAAGACTCAAGGACTCAAGGTTTGCAAATCATGAAGCTAAAGGAAAACAAGCTAGAATGATAACACTGTGGTCCAAAGAAGATATAAGGGAAAATAATCAAAGAAAATCAGATTATCAAAGTCATCTCTGAAGGATTTCAAGTTCGTCAAGCAACCTGCCGAGGTGAAGTGGCACCCGAAGTCGACTTCACCCGCGACTTGGGTC
Organism: Annona cherimola; assembly: GCA_030490835.1. Taxonomy (NCBI): domain Eukaryota; kingdom Viridiplantae; phylum Streptophyta; class Magnoliopsida; order Magnoliales; family Annonaceae; genus Annona; species Annona cherimola. The sequence continues at coordinate 77,472,894 of CM059974.1, read as the reverse complement.
AAGTCGAGGACCAAGTCGACCCAGTTTGGAACTTGAAGATGCTGTGAGCAGGCGAAGTTGCACCCAAAGTCGACTCCATCTGCGACTTGGGTGAAGTCGCACCCGAAGTCGACTCCACCTGCGACTTGGGTCGCAACGGTCGAAAAATATTCGAACGTTGGCGCATTAAATGCGCGTCACCTACCTTCAAACGTTCGGATTCCCTCCACAATTATAAAAGGCATTCAATATGAACGAGGAGGGTAGCTGAAAATCATTAAGTGTGCATAACTCCCATCTTCAAGAGCATTAAGTGATCAAGCCAACATCTAAAAGAAGAACTTTGCTTCCAAACTGCTAGAGCTGCTTGTTGAATCTCAAAGGCTACACAACAAGTTCCTCTCTGCGCCAAAACTGCATCTACACAACGGTAACGTGTAGATTCTTTCTGTTTTTCTTATTGTTGTATTGAACTTGATTTAGTTTGAGTAACTAAGTTCAAGTGTAAGCAAAGTAGTGTGTGATTGGAGTGGAACTCGTCACCTACTTGTGCTGTGGGTTGTTGCTGCCCCCTAGAGCTAGAATCTAGAAGAGAGCAGTGGCTCTAGTTGTATTTGCAAAATACATAGTGGAACCCAAGTCAGAAGGGGTGTGAGCTTGGAAGAGTGGAGTAGGGAGGTTGCCCGAACCACTATAAAATCTTGTGTGTTGATTTATATTTCTGCTCTCTACACTATTTTGCTTTCCATCTGTTTCTTCATTAAGGGGATTAGATTAATCCGGGGTAAAGTTTCTGTTTAAGTTGAAAAATTTTAAATACCCAATTCACCCCTCCCCTCTTGGGTAATTGCCATTAACTCGGGACCAACAAGTGGTATTAGAGAAGGTCTTTGAGTTAAACCAAAGAGATCTATTGATATGGCATCCCAATCGACTTCCGTTCCCGCATTTGCCGAAGGCCAATAATTTACTAGGCCACCATTGTTTGATGGGAACAATTTCGGCTATTGGAAGCTTCGTATGAAGCAACTCATCATGGTTACAAATATGGATTCTTGGATTGCAATCCAAGACGGTGTAACCTTGCCTATAGATGAAAGAGCTTCCAAATGGACCGAAGAGGAAGTAAGAACTGTTAAGAGCAATGCTAAAGCTATGAACTCACTGTTTTGTGCTCTTACGGCTTCTGAATATGATAGAGTATCCTCATGTCTAACCGCAAAAGAAATATGGGATACTTTAACATCTATTTATGAAGGAACTTCTCAAGTCCAAGGGACAAGGAGAAACATTTTGATAGGAGAATTGAAAAGCTTTAGAATGCTAGAAACAGAAAATATTTTTGAAATGTTTGCTAGATTCTCAAAAATTACTAATGCTTTGAAAGGTCTTGGAAAGGCCATATCTGAATTTGAACAGGTTATGAAGATTCTAAGGGCGCTACCCAATTCATTGACTCCAAAAATTACTGCAATAGAAGAAGCCAAAGACCTAAACACATTAAAGCTAGAAGATCTTATTAGCTCATTAATGTCACATGAGCTAATCAAGAAAAGAAATGAAGATCACCACAAAGGGAAGAAAGCAATTGCACTAAAAGCGGCACATAACACGGATGAGTCAACCTCCTCATCTCATAACGACGATGAAGACATTGCTTTGTTGACCTGAAAATTTCGAAAGTTCGTAAGGAGAGAGGAACTTCAAGGATCTCCAAGAAAGACCACGAAAGGAGAAGAAGAAAGAGGCTACAAAATGTTATAGATGTGGCGGTATGGGACATATGCAAGCTCAATGTCCCACACCGGAAGAGAAATCAAAAGATCAACAAGAAAGGAGAGAAAGACATGAAAACAGAAAATTCCAAAGACCAAAAGGAAGAGGAATGTACGTGAATGAAGAAACTTCATCAACAAGTAGCTCCTCAACCGACGATTTTGAAGCAGCAAACTGTGCTAGAATATGCTGTATGGCGCGGATTGAGCAAGAAGAAGATCTGTTGTGTTTGAACACAACGGAAGTTTTGGAAGAACAAACCATCTCAACAAAGTGTACAAGTAATGAAGAGGTAACTTCTAAACTTTTCCATTCTCAATCTACTTATTCTTCTTTTCAAGAATGCCTCAAATGTGCTGAATTAGAAGAATTACAACATGCATATGATTCATTATTTGAGGAAATCAAAAAGCTAGGAAACAAGTTGTCATTAAAGAGACAACAATGTAACTCCATCATCATTATAAATGGAAGACTAGCTGAAAAACATCACAACTGAAAGATGAGAATGAATTGCTTTTGAAAGAAGTAGAGAAATTGAAAAAGGAGAATGAATCCTTAAATGAATCATGTGGCGCCCCGAACCGAGGTGCCTAGAAGCCTTACTCCGGGATCGTTTTGATTGGTAAACGTGACTCAGGATTGTTGCCCTGATCACACGGCAGGATTCTTTTTTTTTTTTCTTTCATCAATACATGGAAAATTTCCATCATTCATCCAATTTGAAATATATTTCACATAACACAGTTATGATAAAAAACTATTCCATAAACATTTTCATTGGAATAAAAATATTCCCTTTTCATCTCAAAATTATCATCGTTGTCTTTACATAAAGTTTACATAAACAACATAACACTTGGCATGCTGCCTTCATCATCATTTCCTGTCTGTTGTTGAAAAATCATGGGTGAGTAATAATACTCAGTAAGCAAGCTATACATAATTTTTCAATCATTTTCATGCATTTCATAAATGCAAATGCAATGCATTCATAGCATTCATGACATTCCTTTGGATGCAACGCTAGCTAGGCGCTCATCCCATACATGCTCCCATTTCAGGGAGGTCGCCGCCGGCCTGGGCCTATTAAGCGACTTGGCAATAGCGAGGGGGACATCCGGTCCGCTTACTACCTCGACTAAGGCCTATTCCTCGTGCACATGCTCATTCTCATACACATGCCGGCATGATATTTGCAAATCATAAACAATTTCATAAAAAGCATTTAATAAACAATTTCACAAACTTCAGTTCATGTAAAGCAGTTATAGGTATGGCCAACCTTAAATAAATTTCATAAAGCAACTTGCAAACAATTTCAAGCATTTTAGAAATAATTTGCAAAACATATAACTTGCTTACCTTTTTAGGAGGTGTCTTCGACCTTCTCTTTTCCTTTTCCTATTCAAGGACAAAGGATATTTCATTTCCTCTATTTAAGCTGCTTCCCATGTATGCTTTATAATATTTGGGTATTATTTCTTTACATAAATATTTTTGTCCATAAATTCTTCAAAAATTCCATACTTATATTCAAATATTAATTTCCAATTTTTCTCCAAAATCACGCTGTTCACTGTAGCAGTGTAGCGGATCACTGTAGCAATCACTGTTCATCCGTGGTTACTGTTCACAGCGACGTGGTTACTGTTCATGGGTTTTAAAAATTGATATTTTTTTCAAAAATAAAAAATACCATGACATACCTTATGCCTAGTATATCATTGGAAATTTCTTATATTTTGAATTTATCATCATTTACTTGGCCAAAAAAATCATTTTCTCCATATACTAAAAATCATCATAAATTCACTTAAGCATAATCCTTAATTCCAAAAATCATGAAATTAATATATCATTATTCCAACATCATATTCATCATAATCATACATCCCAAATCATCACTTATCAATTTTGGAGTATTATTTTCACATATCATATGCTATCTTCCCGATTGCTCCATCTTCGCTCCAAATTTTTGATGTTTCGGCATAATTCCAATTAAGCATTATAACTTTACTTATTTTCTCATGATTAGGCATTATCTAATCATGATTTTACCCTATTTAACATCCAAAAGAAATTTGGAAAGAATTCACTTACCCGAAGTGGAAAATCTCTCCTCCAACTCGCCCTTTCTCTCTCTAACTTCCTCTTTCTCTCTTAAAACGAAATTGGGGGTGGAAAATGAGCTCTTGCTCAAGCTTGGGACTGCCTTGGTCGTTCACCCCTTGGCCCCTATTTATAGTTTTTGATTTTTCACAAAATTAGATTTTACCCCCTTAGCTTTGAGGTATTTAATTATAAATTGGTATTTCTTTTTAATTTTAAAAATTGCATTGAGCCAAGAGCTGCCCACCCTATTCCTGCTCCAGCAGCCCTATGCAGCCCTATTTTTACCTATTTTTATTATTTTTTATTTAATTAATTTTTAAGCAAATTAAATCTAAACCCTTGATTTGTGATTTGGATGAATTTAATCCATTGATTAAAGTCAAGTGGCCATTTAATGCCCCTGCTCACGCCCCTGCCCTTGCTGCTTTGCATTTAATTTTTTATTTTTTTATTTTTTACTTTTTGTAAAAAGTCAAAAGTAGTATTTAATTAAAGTAATGCTACTTTTTGATTTTTCATTTGACGTTTCATCTTGACCTTTGATTTGTGATTTTCATCACATCTTGATCCATTCATCATGTCCATCATGAATTTTTAACCATCCATAAAAAATTTCATCGAATTCCGACGCCCGGATTGCAATTTATGAATTTTTTTCTATTTTTCCACAAAAATCCAAACTTGGATTAAAATATCCAAAAGAATTGCTATTTTGTCTTGTAGTGATTAAATCTCTATTTTGTCTTTTTGTGATTAAGTTAATCCAAGTGATTAACTCTTAATCACGGGTCTTAGTCCTTGGTTACTATTCACGTGCACTATTCACATGCACTATTCACGGGGTTAAATTCCTAATTGCATTATTTCAATCTCCAATACACATATCCATCAATATAATTCATGAATTTTCATTTGTTCATAAAATAATTACAAAATTACAAATGTCGAAATGACGCGTATACAGTCGAAATAACTCGTATACGATCAGGGTTCCACAAATCATTAGCTAAATTCTCTAATCCAGTAGAAAATGTAAAACTGTTTCTGAACATGACCTCCCAAACAAATAAAAGAGGTCTTGGATACTCCACGTTTGAGCAAAGAGAAAGTGGCAAATCAAATGTGCCAATACTTGGGATAAATCAAACCAAAACTGCACTTATCTACAAGCCTAAAAGGAAAAATGCTATGTGGATTAGAAGGCCAACTTTTGAACCATTACATACTTGGAGGCCTACTCCTAGATTACCAATGGCTTGCAATTTTTGCAATAAGATGGGTCATAAAGCCTATAAATGTAACTTTAAGAAACTGTATGACCATGGTGCAAAACTAGTTTGGGTTCTAAGAAACACAAGATTTGGACTTTCTAAGTTAGAACAACAAAGATTAAATCAGACTACTAACCCAAATGGACCCATAAAATGGGTACGAAAGAGATAAGATTTACTTGTTTATTTTTCAGATATGTTTCAAGGCAAAGGCAAGCAACGTTTGGTTCATGGATAGCGGTTGTTCAAGGCACATGACCGGAGAAAGAAGTTTATTTCATAAACTTAAGCCTTGCAATGATGGAACTGTTGCCTTTGGTAATAATAAGAAAGGTAAAATTAAAGGTAAAGGAAACATTTACAGTATTTCAAATACATGTATGGAAGATGTTTTATTTGTTGAAGGACTCAAGCACAATCTAATGAGCATTAGCCAATTATGTGACAAAGGATACAAGGTTGTGTTTGAATCATCTATATGTAATGTATTTGATGGAGAACATATCATGTTTAGCGGAAAAAGACATGGAAATATATATTTGGTTTCTCTTGATGAACTAGATGGTCAATGTCTAATGGCTATTGATAATGATCCATAGGTTTGGCATAAGAAGCTTGGGCACATAAACATGGCAAATATAAAGACCCTATGGAAGAAGAGTTTGGTAGAAGGATTGCCAAAATTGAAATATGACAAAGATAAAATTTGCAAGGCATGTCAATTATCAAAACAACCTAAAATGCCTTTCTCTACCAAAAAGGAAATTTCTACCACTAGGCCACTTGAATTGCTACACATAGATCTATATGGGCCATCTGACATTTTAACCATTGGTGGAAAGAAATATGTGTTTGTAATAGTTGATGATTTTTCAAGATTCATATTGGTAATTCTCTTAGCTAGCAAAGATGAAGCCTTCTCTATGTTTGCAACCTTTGTCAATTTGGTGCAAAATGAAAAACAAAGTACTATTATGACTATTAGAAGTGATCATGGTGGTGAATTTGAAAATAAACGATTCATAGAATTATGTAATGAAAAAGGAATTCATCACACATTTTCCGCACCAAGAACTCCACAACAAAATGGAGTAGTTGAGAGAAAAAATAGAACTATACAAGAGATGACTAGAACAATGCTAAATGAGAGCAAATTATCCAAGAAATTTTGGGGTGAAGCTGTAAGTACAGCTTGTCATGTTTTAAATCGAGTTACCATTAGAGCAATCTTGAAAAAGACCTCATATGAGCTATGGAAAGGAAGAAAAACCAAATATTTCATACTTTCATGCTTTTGGATGCACATGCTATGTTTTGAACAATGGTAAAACCAACTTGGGAAAACTAGATGCCAAAAGTGATGATGCAATATTCCTTGGGTACTCATGAAATAGCAAAGCATATAGAGTATTCAATAAACGAAACCAAGTTGTAGAAGAGTCGATACATGTTGTTTTTGATGAAACTAACCCATGCTTCAAAAGAAAGGATGATTTAAGTGATGCAGATGATATAACAAGTAGTTTTGAAAAATTGCATGTGGAAAAGCAAGAAGACTCCATGGAGGAAAGGGTAAGTGAAGGTAATAACTCCTATAAACCTCCAGCTGATTTAAAGTTCAAACATGTCCATCCAATTGAGCAAGTTATAGGGAATGTATATGAAGGTGTAAAAAATAGAAGATCAAAACAAAATATTTGTGGCTAATTTGCTTTTGTATCCAAAATTGAACCATCCAATATTGATCAAGCTCTTGATGATGAAAACTAGATTATAGCAATGCAAGAAGAGCTAAATCAATTTGAAAGAAACCAAGTTTGGCATCTTGTTCCTAGACCAAAGGATTGTACTGTTATTGGCACCAAGTGGGTCTTTAGGAACAAATTAGACGAAAGTGGACTTGTAGTGAGAAACAAAGCTAGACTTGTGGCGAAGGGATACTCACAAGAAGAAGGAATAGATTTTGAAGAATCCTATGCCCCGGTTGCTAGATTAGAAGCTATTCGCATCTTACTAGCTTTTGCATCTCACATGAACTTTAAATTGTTTCAAATGGATGTTAAAAGTGCATTTTTGAATGGATATATAAATGAAGAGGTGTATGTTGAACAACCACTTGGATTTGAGGAGAAAGATCAATCGAAGTTTGTATACAAATTAACCAAAGCATTATATGGATTAAAACAAGCTCCAAGGGCTTGATATGATAGATTAAGCAAATTTCTGATTGATCATGACTTTCAAAAGGGAAAGGTAGACACCACTTTGATTATCAAGTATAAAGAAAAGGATATATTGGTTATTCAAATTTATGTTGATGATATTATTTTCGGTGCTACTAATGAGATTCTTTGTCAAGAATTTTCTAAGCTTATGCAGAAGGAATTTGAGATGAGTATGATGGGGGAGCTGAATTTCTTCCTTGGACTGCAAATCAAGCAACTAAATGAAGGAATTTTCATCAACCAGTCCAAGTATATCAAAGAAATGTTGAAGAAGTTTGGCATGGAGAATAGCAAAGGGGCAAACACGCCTATGAGCTCAACAATCAAGATCGACAAAGATGAGAAAGGAAAAACAATTGATTTAAAATTGTATAGAAGCATGATAGGTTCTTTATTATATTTAACTGCTTCTAGGCCCGATATACTGTTTAGTGTGTGTATGAGCTCTAGATTTCAGTCATGTCCTAAAGAATCACAATTGGTAGCTGTGAAAAGAATTTTTAGATATTTAGTAGACACTACCAACTTAGGACTTTGGTATCCAAAGGGCTCTAATTTTGATCTAATCGGCTACTCGGATGCGGATTTTGCCTGTTATAAAATAGATAGAAAAAGCACTAGTGGAACATGCCAATTTCTTGAGAACATGTTGGTTTCATGGTTTTCAAGAAAACAAACTAGTATTGCTCTATCTACGGCGGAAGCTGAATACATTGCCGCCGGGAGCTGTTGTGCCCAATTGCTTTGGATGAAACAACAACTTAGGGACTATGACATGGATTTTAAAGATATACCTATTAGATGTGATAATACTAGTGCCATATGTTTAACTAAAAATCCAGTATTGCATTCTAGGACCAAACATATAGACCTTAAACATCACTTTATTAAAGAACATGTACAAAATCATGACATATGTTTGGAATATGTAAGAACAGAAGATCAAATTGTAGATATATTCACCAAACCTCTAGCTAAAGAACCATTTTATAAAATTAGAAATGATATGGGAATGCTTGAATTAACTTAGCACAAACTGAGGGGGAGCACCTGTTTAGGGGGAGCAACCCCACCTATCTCTAACCTTACCCTCTAATTTTTGATATATTGACAAAAAGGGGGAGAAGAGATCGGGATTTGAGTCTAAGTAGTTTGAAGAAGAGATAGGGATGTGAGACTAAGCTTTTATGATAGTTTTTAAAGTTTTCTGGTTGAATGATTTAACTTGATTGTTTGCATGAGTATGACAAAACTTCCAAATGTACAATTAGCATGTTTTTTTAAGCCATTGAAAGGTATACACTCAAATCGGTTTTGTCAATCATCAAAAAGGGGGAGATTGTTGGAAATATGTGGAAAATAAGCCAAGTTCATGTTTCAATGATTAACAAATCAATTTGAGTAAATCTTGGTTACTAACATGTTTGTGAAAGTGATTAAAGGTTAAAAATTGGAAGAATATGAAGCATGGAAAGTCAAGTCGATTTCCAAGTCGACTCAGGCATCGACTTAGGCCAAGTCGATCCCCAAGTCGACTCCAGCATCGACTTCGAAACAACATTTCCTTCCAGAGTTGAAGTCAAGACTGAACGGAACCGAAGTCGCATCCCAAGTCGACTCCACTTGCGACTTGAGGTGAAGTCGCAGACCAAGTCGACTCCGGTAGCGACTTGGAGGCGTCGTTTTCTATCCAGAGTTGAAACCAAGAACAGGGGTTGCCAAAGTCGCATCCCAAGTCGACTCAGCATGCGACTTGGGCGAAGTCGCAGACCAAGTCGACTCCGTCATCGACTTCGATCGGACAGAGGAGAAATTTCAGAAGACAAATTGGGATTAGATCGACTTCAAGTCAGACTCAAGAGTTTCTTTAAAGGAAGATGAAGGAATAAGACAACTCAAGACTCAAGACATGAAGACAAAAATAAGAACTATAAAGTCTCAAAGGGAGAACAACCAAACAATGAAGGAATTCAAGAAAGCAATGCATTCCAAGATTCAAGACTCAAGGACTCAAGGTTTGCAAATCATGGAGCTAAAGGAAAACAAGCTAGAATGATAACACTGTGGTCCAAAGAAGATATAAGGGAAAACAATCAAAGAAAATCAGATTATCAAAGTCATCTCTGAAGGATTTCAAGTTCGTCAAGCAACCTGCCGAGGTGAAGTTGCACCCGAAGTCGACTTCACCCGCGACTTGGGTCAAGTCGAGGACCAAGTCGACCCAGTCTGGAACTTGAAGATGCTGTGAGCAGGCGAAGTCGCACCCGAAGTCGACTCCATCTGCAACTTGGGTGAAGTCGCACCCGAAGTCGACTCCACCTGCGACTTGGGTCGCAACGGTCAAAAAATATTGGAACGTTGGTGCATTAAATGCACGCCACCTACCTTCAAACGTTCGGATTCCCTCCACAATTATAAAAGACATTCAATATGAACGAGGAGGGTAGCTGAGAATCATTAAGTGTGCATAACTCCCATCTTCAAGAGCATTAAGTGATCAAGCCAACATCTAAAAGAAGAACTTTGCTTCCAAATTGCTAGAGCTGCTTGCTGAATCTCAAAGGTTGTCCTTTCTGCGCCAAAACTGCATCTACACAACGGTAACGTGTAGATTCTTTCTGTTTTTCTTATTGTTGTATTGAACTTGATTTAGTTTGAGTAACTAAGTTCAAGTGTAAGCAAAGTAGTGTGTGATTGGAGTGGAACTCGTCACCTACTTGTGTTGTGGGCTATTGATGCCCCCTAGAGCTAGAATCTAGAAGAGAGCAGTGGCTCTAGTTGTATTTGCAAAATACATAGTGGAACCCAAGTCACAAGGAGTGTGAGCTTGGAAGAGTGGAGTAGGGAGGTTGCCCGAACCACTATAAAATATTGTGTGTTGATTTATATTTCTGCTCTCTACACTATTTTTCTTTCCATCTGTTTCTTAATTAAGGGGACTAGATTAATCCTGGGTAAAGTTTCTGTTTAAGTTGAAAATTTTTAAATACCCAATTCACCCCTCCCCTCTTGGGTAATTGCCATTAACTCGGGACCAACAGTTCCCACACTCATATTTTCTTGGAAAAAGCACAACAAACAATGAAGCTAAATATGAGGCTTTCCCCATCGATGTGGAACTTCTGTTACAATCAGATATCCTATTTGTACGGATATTTGGAGATTCAGAATTAGTCATTAAACAGTTAAATGACCAATATGAAGTACATCAGCCTCATTTGCGAAAGTATTATGACAAGGCTCAAACTTTACTAGCAAAATTTGAAATTGTTTCTATCGAGCACGTTCCTCGGTCAGAAAATATAGTTTTTGACGCACTGTCAAAATTAGAAGTATTCTCGCTTTTAACGAGCTTGATGACATGACGATTCGAGTACAAAGACTCGAAGATGACGAAGATCCCCAAGTGAACCAGGTTGGAAGGTTTATATCTGAGGCGCTTGCAAGCAATGATGATTGGCGCATCGACATCATCAACTACCTCCAGTATGGTATTTTACCGGAGGACCATAATGCAAGAAAGTCACTTAGAAAGATTGTTTTATGATATACCGTGTTTCAAAGCAAGTTATACTGAATCGCTTTCGATGGTCTTTGGCTCTGCTACATTGATGGGAATGAGATATGTCAAGTTCTTCAAGAGACACACTCCAACGAATGTGGCGCCCACCAATCGGGGCGACACCTTTATCATAGGATCAGAATGTTGGGCTATTATTAGCTGACAATGGTCCAAGACTCAATTAATTTTGCAAAATCCTATGAAGCCTGTCAGATGCATGGGGACATTTATCACGTTCCCTTCAGACATGTTGCCAGCACCTATCTCATGACCTTTCTCTTGGTGGGGCTTTGACATTGTCGGTCCAATCAACCCATCATCATCGAAAGGGAACTTATACATTTTAGCAGCCATGGATTATTTTTCCAAGTGGGCAGAAGCTAAAGCGTATAAGAGAGTGCGAGCACAAGAGGTGGTTGAATTTATCAAACACAATCATTTTTCGCTATGATTTCCCTTACCAGATCACCTCGGATAATAGCACGCCATTCAAAAACAACAAAGTAGATCAGTTATGTTCAAAATTCAGAATAAAACAAGTATTCCCATCGCTGTATTACCCACAAGGAAATGGTCAAGCAGAGGCATTTAATAAAAATATTATTCGAATCCTCAAAAGGACCACTGTGAAAAATAAGCGTGATTGGCACGAGAGGCTGCCCGAAGCGCTATGGGCCTACAGAACTACACATCAAACTGCGATGGGCGCCACCCCATATTCATTTCTTTTCGGTGCTAAAGCAGTTTTACCGATAGAAACTCAGCTAGCATCCTTAAGGGTCGGTATCCAATCTGGGTTGACTACTGAACAACAAGCCAAGTTTCGTTTTGATGAGCTCGAAGCACTAGATGAGAGACGAATCCAAGTACGATAGCGGATCGAACTTTATCAAGCTCGGATGGTCGAAGCATATAACACGGTTGTGAGACATCTCTTATTCAAGAGAGGCGATTTGGTGCTAAAGTTACGCACAGAGATTATGGTCGGGGGTAAACTTATTGGTAAATTCGAGCCTAAATGGAAAGGACCATACATTGTTGAAAAGGTTTATGGCAATGGCACATATGAAATAATTAGTTGCGAGAACCAAGTCGAAGCGACTGTAAATGGGAATTACTTAAAAAGATACTATCCGTAGAAGTTACAAAGGGAGTCATACATCAAAATTTTGTAAGAGAGTCTCTACAATCTCCCTTGTAGAAGGAAGGGACTCCTTCAAAATTCGGAAATAGTTCACTGCATCAACAGGAGGAACCGTATACGCCCGCAGCTCTTCGACCTTAGCCGCCATAGTAGAAATATCTCGACTCTCTGAATCAATTCTCACTTTGTGGAGGTCAACTTCGGCTTGAAGTTCGTTGGAGGTAGAAGTCAACGACTTTAGTCTACTTCTATCCACAAAGATAGAAGTGATAATGCGACGAACCTCGGTCTGTTTGGCTGCTATGGACGCTCGAATCTCCTCGGCAATCATCTTTTTACCTTCCACCTCCTTTGCAACCTGGAGGTTACATTCCTTAAATTGAGCAAGGCTATCTCTACATTTGGTGAGGTCGGCTTCTGCAGACGCTAGATCTTCTGCAGAAACCAAGGGTCGTGCAGCGCCTCGAGCTCTCACCAATGGGTATGCAACTTCTCCAGTGAGAGTTTGACGTCACCAAAACTAGAAACGTGAAGTTGGAGCCTATCCAGGACCATGGAAAAGTCTTCACAAATATCCAACGCTTCGGTGACATCATCAGGAGAATCCATGTCCCTCAAAGAAGAAATGATGCATCCCTTGAATTGTGCCATTGCACGCCTTAGACACTTGAGATCCCGCTGCTCTTACCGCTCCATCCCGATCACCTTGAAAGTTGAAAAGAAATGATGCAAAGTACTCAAGAAGTCATCTTTGACATCAGGAAGCTGACGAGCCCCACTCGAGCTCGTGCTGGTACTAGGACTGGTTGAACTAAAGTAAGGACCACCTGAGCAACCAGGTCCTAAGGTTGAAAAGTACAAGTCAAGATGTCAGAACAACAAGTCAACTAGGTGAAAAGCTGAAATACAAATACCTGGTGACATAGGATAAACGGGCAACAGCTCTATCGGCTTATCAAATAGTGTCGAACTCTCCCGCCATGAGCATCGTCATTAGATACTTCGACAACCAAGGTGGCTGTCAAAAGAAAATGAGATGTAAAAGAAGAAAGCGAAAAAAATGAAGGAAAGAGGGGGTTTACCTTCAAAATTCATACCCGCGCCTTCTGGGTGATTACATGGAGCTTCCATGTTGATTTCCTCTCTCGAACCAAATCCTGCCAAATAAGTGATCAAGATAAGAATAATTGCAAGAAATAGATATAATTGACAAGGTAATCTAGCATACCTATGGTCCTATTATCAGAATGGGTCGCTTTCACCGGGGTATCTTGGGCTTTTGATGGTGGAGATGGGCAGGCCTCAAGAGTCTGGACCCCTACAAAATCCCTCATAAAGGCATTATAAAAAAATATGGGCCCGCTGTCATAGGACCTCGGGGGTTGGTCCATTTGATCCATATTAAGATCTATATAGAAACCCAAGAGGTCACTTAAGGCATAATCGCTGGAAGCTGGTAATGCAGGAGAACTGCCCGACGCTTCAGCATTCACTCCTCTTCCCACTCTATGGTCGCTAGAAGCATTCTTAGCACCATTCAACTTTGCTACGATCTCCCCTTCCTCAGAAGGCTCGGGTCGCTAAGGACACGGTCTCCTACTAAGATCCTCCATCGTATCACCTTTAGGATTTTTCACAGCTTCTCCTTGCTTGGAGGAATCTTTTCCCGGATAAGGAGTAGAAAGTCCAGCAATTAGAGACAAATCTCTTGTTTTACGAGCTTTTCGCTTCTTACTATGAGTGTCATGCATTATTAGTGACTCCGTGGCCCTTGAGTTGGTGGGAGATTGGGAAACCAAAAGCGACTGATTGGCTTTGGCGAATATACAACCTCAAGAAGCTTGACATTGTATTCTAAAAAAAAAGAGGGGATAGATAAGGATAAAAACATACAAAAAAAGGAACAAAAAAGAGAGAAGAAACATACTCCAAGTCTCCATGGGTTTCTGGTCCTTTTGAGAAGCTGCCTTTTCAGCAGCTAACTCCCATAAGGTCTTCTTGGCTGGCTCGGTGTCGCGACAAATATACTCTTTTCCTTCCGTAACCCAGTCAGTACAGTGAAAGCTACAACCGACGATCTCAGGGTAGGCCTTGAAGGAATCGATGTGCTGGACACAATGAGCCTCAGTCTCCTCCAAGTCTGGTTCCTTGAAGTGTCTAAACTCAAAGGGCATCACCAAGCCTGTTGGAAACAATGTTTAAAAAAAACAAAATTGCCCAAAGCATGAGTTTTGATGATTAACAAAGGCTAATTTGAGTATATTGATAATACTAATGCCTATGTTGAATGATTTAAGGAACTGAAGTAGCCAAGTCGATATCCAAGTCGACTTGGACTTCGACTTAGGGTGAAATCGATCCCAAAGTCGACTCCATATTCGAATTGAAACAGAACCTCACAGCAAAATTCAAATTGGAAGAAAAAGCAGGTGAAGTCGCAGGCCAAGTCGACTCCACTTGCGACTTGGGAAGCCAAGTCGTAAACGAAGTCGACTCCAGCATTGACTTCAGACGGCAAAAACACTCCAGAGCTGATTTTGGGGTACAAAAATGCCGAAGTCGCAGACGAAGTCGACTCCAGGTGCGACCTGGGTGAAGTCGCAGATGAAGTCGACCCCAAGTTCGACTTGAGTTCTTCAAAGTCCAAAATACAGATTCAAGCTCATTTTCAAGATCAACTTGGGATTTCTCAAATCCAAATCAAGAGTACAAGCTCACTATCAACTCAAGTCTCTCAAAGTCCAAAGCACAACTTCAAACATAGTTGAAGAAACTCAAATCATAGCATCGAAGGCAAGAAAGATGACTCAAAGACAAGCTCTTCAAGAAGTTTACAAATATGAGAAGCCATTCCATAAATAAAGAAGATTCAAGAAAGGAAGTTAAGCAAGCTAGAGGAAATCAAACAAGGACCAAACAAATTGCAACAGAAGAACAGGTCAAGTCGCAACCCAAGTCGACTCCAAGATCGACTTGAGGTCAAGTCTGAAACTAAGTCGACCTAATCTTAGACTTGGAACTGAAGTCGCAAACGAAGTCGACTCCAGTTACGACTTGGGAAGTCAAGTCACAAACGAAGTCGACTCCACCTGCGACTTGGGGAACCAACGTTCGAATTTTTGAACGTTGGAACATTTATTGCGCGCCAACCACTTCTATAACGTTCAAATCTTCCCCATTCTATAAATAGACACTCAAGCAAACGAGAATACATACACTACATTGTCTAAAGAGAGAAAAGAAGTGCAAACAAGAGCTCCCATTTGCTTTTCTCTAAATTTGAGTGATCTATACACTTTCAAAGGAAGAACGAGCTTCAAGTTGCAAGTAGCGTCAACGATATACAACCAGTTGCTTTTGCAAACTCTTCCTCAAGCTGAATCTTGCCTACACAAACTCAGTAAAGTGTAGATCTTCCTTATTTTCATTATTCCTTGTTATTGGTCTTGGTTTGAGTTTGTTATAACAAACCAAGACGTTGCAAGTAGAGTTGTGATTGGAGTTGAACTCATCACCTACTTGTATCAAGTGTATAAGCCCCCTAGAGCTAGAATCTAGAAGAGAGCATAGACTCTGATTGTGTATGCCCCCTAGAGCTAGAATCTAGAAGAGAGCGGAGACTCTAAGTGTATTCGTGGAATACATAGTGGAACCCAAGTCACAACGGTGTGTGAGCTTGGAAGAGTGGAGTAGGGAGAGGTTGCCCGAACCACTATAAATCTTGCCTACTGTTTACCTTATTGCTTTCACTATTTCATTGCTCTCTATTTGTTTCAATCAAGGAGATTAAGCTTTCAAGGGGTTAAGTTTTAATTTACCGAAGAATTTTATAAGAACCCAATTCACCCCTCCCCTCTTGGGTTTTGCCATTAACTCGGGACCAACAAGTGGTATCAGAGCAGGTCTTTGAGCTTACCAAAGAGATCTTATTGACATGGCATCCCAATCTACTTCCGTTCCCGCATTTGCCGAAGGTCAATCCTTTACTAGGCCACCATTGTTTGATGGGAACAATTTTGAATATTGGAAGCTAAGAATGAAACAACTCATCATGGCTACCGATATGGACTCTTGGATTGCAATCCAAGATGGTGTAACTTTGCCTATCGATGAAAGAGCTTCCAAATGGACCGATGAGGAAGTAAGAATCGTGAAGAGCAATGCCAAAGCTATGAATTCACTATTTTGTGCTCTCACGGCATCTGAATATGATAGAGTATCCTCTTGTTTAACCGCCAAAGAGATATGGGATACATTAACCTCCATCTATGAAGGAACTTCTCAAGTCCAAGGGACAAGAAGAAACATTTTGATTGGAGAATTAGAAAATTTTAGAATATTAGAAACAGAAAATATTTCCGAAATGTTTGCTAGATTCTCAAAAATTACTAATGCTTTGAAAGGTCTTGGAAAGGCTATATATGAATCTGAACAGGTTATGAAGATTTTAAGGGCTCTACCGGAATCTTGGACTCCAAAGATTACTGCGAGAGAAGAAGCTAAGGACCTCAACACATTGAAGCTAGAAAACCTAATTAGCTCATTAATGTCACATGAGCTAATTAAGAAAAGAAATGAAGATCATCACAAAGGCAAAAGAGCAATTTCCTTAAAAGCCGCACAAGATTCAGACGATACTTCATCTTCACAAAATGATGATGAGATTGCTCTACTCACAAAACGATTCAGAAAATTTGTGAGGAAAGGCAGAAATTTTAGAAATTTTAAAGAAAGAAGTTCTAAAGAGAAACAGAAAGAAACAACAAAATGTTACCGATGCGGCGGTTCGGGACACATGCAAGCCCAATGTCCAACGCCCGAAGAAAACAAGGCAAAGGAACAAAGAAAAGATCGAGGCGACAACGAAAGATTTCAAAGAAACAAAGGAAGAGGCATGTACGTAAATGAAGAAGAATCTACAACGAATAGCTCATCAAGTGAAGAATGCGAAGTAGATTGTGCAAGAATCTGTTGCATAGCAAACACCAACATCTGCTTTGCAGCAATGGAAACCTTGGAGGATCAAGTCACTTCAACGGACTGCACGAGTAGTCAAGAGGTAACCTCCAAACAGAAATCCTTTTCAAATTTCTCTACAAATGAATGTCTTAAATGTGCTGAATTAGAGGAACTTCAACAAGTTTATGATTCACTATATGAAGAAATAAAGAAATTAGGAAACAAGTTTACAATTAAGAAAAGACAATGTGATGCAGTAATAATTGTAAATGGTAAACTTGCTGAAAAATTAGACAAGTTAAAAGATGAAAAGAATACCTTAGAAAATGAATTAGAAAAACTTAAAAACGAGAATAAATCATTAAATGAATCTCTTGCCAAGTTCTCTAATCCAGGAGAAAATGTAAAAATGTTCTTGAAAATGACAACTCAAACTTGCAAGAAAGGACTTGGGTACAATGCACTTGAACAAACTGAAACTAACGCTCCAAGAAATAATATTAAAACCAATTTTACTAAAATAAATCGAACAGTTTGGACAAAAAGACCAACTAATGAACAATTTACCAAATGGCTCCCTATTTCTAGACTTTTGGGAGCTTGTAACTTCTGCAACAAGTTTGGACATAAGATATATCAATGTAAATTAAGAAAACTGCAAAACCGAGGTGCTAAATTGGTTTGGATGCCAAAATGCATTGGTTTTATGGATCAAAGATGGATCAACTCAAACTTCAAAGGTTAACTAACCCAAACGGACCCATAAAATGGGTACCAAAAGGATGAGCACCACTCGAATTAATTTTTGCAAGTATGTCTTAAAGCCAAGGCCAATAACGTATGGTTTGTGGATAGCGGTTGCTCAAGACATATGACAGGAGAAAAAGGATTATTTCACAAGATCAACCCATGTGATGAAGGAACAGTAGCTTTTGGAAATAACGAGAAAGGTAAAATAAAAGGTAAAGGAAATGTCTATGGTATTTCAAATGCATGTATTGAAAATGTTCTATTTGTTGAAGGACTCAAACACAACCTAATGAGCATTAGTCAACACTGTGATAAAGGATATAAAGTTGTATTTGAATCCTCTATATGTAATGTTATTGATGATGACAAGCGCATAATTTTTAGTGGCAAAAGACATGGAAATGTATATTTGGTTTGCCTTGATGACTTAGAAGGAAAATGTCTAATAGCCATAGAAAATGATCCATGGAAATGGCATGCAAGGCTTGGACATATAAATATGTCAAATATCAAAACCTTATGGAAAAAGAATTTGGTACAAGGCTTACCAAAACTCAAATATGACAAAGATAAGATTTGTAAAGCCTGCCAACTATCTAAACAACCGAAAATACCATTTTCTACCAAACAGGAAATCTCAACAACTAGACCACTTGAATTACTACATATGGATCTTTATGGGCCATTAGACATTTTAACTCTTGGTGGGAAAAGTATGTATATGTAATTGTGGATGACTTTTCTAGATTTACATGGATCATACTCTTAGCTAGCAAAGATGAAGCATTTTCAATGTTTGTCTCATTTTCAAATTTGGTGAAAAATGAAAAACAAAGCTCAATTATTTCCATTAGAAGTGACCATGGTGGTGAATTTGAAAATAGCCGATTCATAGAATTTTGCAATGAAAAGGGAATTCACCATACATTCTCTGCACCAAGAACTCCTCAACAAAATGGAGTTGTTGAAAGGAAAAACCGGACAATACAAGAAATGGCTAGAACCATGCTAAATGAGAGTAAACTATCCAAAAGATTTTGGGGTGAAGCTGTAAGTACAGCTTGTCATGTATTGAACCGAGTTACCATTAGAGCCATATTGAAAAAGACCCCATATGAACTTTGGAAGGGCAAAAAACCAAACATATCATATTTCCATACTTTTGGATGTATTTGTTATGTGCTAAATAATGGAAAAACAAATTTGGGAAAATTAGATGCCAAAAGCGATGAAGCTATTTTCTTGGGTTATTCATCAAATAGCAAAGCATATAGAATTTTCAACAAAAGACATCAAATAATAGAAGAGTCAATACATGTTGTCTTTGATTAATTTAACTAAACTCCGAGAAAGAAGGATGAATTAAGTGATGCAGATGAAACAAAAGGAAAAGAACAACCAAAGGAAATCGAGCTCAAGCCAGAAAACTCCATGGAGGAAGAGGTAAGTGAAGGTAATGACTCTTACAAACCTCCAACTGATCTAAAGTTCAAAAATGTCCATCCAATTGAGCAAGTCATTGGAAATGTGTATGAAGGAGTAAAAACTAGAAGATCAAAGCAAAACATTTGTGGACAATATGCTTTTGTGCCAAGATCGAATCAACTACCATTGAACAAGCTCTTAATGATGAAAGTTGGTTATTGCAATGCAAGAAGAGCTAAATCAATTTGAAAGAAATGATGTATGGCATTTAGTTCCTAGACCAAATGGTCATACCATTATTGGTACCAAATGGATATTTAGAAACAAATTGGACGAAAGCGGACTTGTAATTAGAAACAAGGCTAGATTAGTAGCCAAAGGGTATTCCCAGGAAGAAGGGATTGATTTTGAAGAATCATATGCACCTGTGGCTAGATTAGAAGCCATACGTATCTTACTAGCATTTGCTTCTCATATGAATTTTAAATTGTTTCAAATGGATGTAAAAAGCGCATTTCTGAACGAATATTTGAACGAAGAAGTATATGTTGAACAACCCCCAGGATTTGAAGAAAAGGATCAATCAAAATATGTTTATAAATTGACCAAAGCGTTATATGGACTAAAATAAGCTCCAAGAGTTTGGTATGAAAGGTTAAATAGATTTTTGATCGATCATGAGTTTCAAAGAGGGAAAGTTGATACTACTTTGTTCATTAAATATAAAAATAAAAATATTTTAATAGTACAAATTTATGTAGATGATATAATATTTGGAGCTACTGATGGAACTTTATGCCAAGAATTTTCTAAGATCATGGAGAGCGAATTTGAAATGAGCATGATGGGAGAATTAAATTTCTTTCTTGGACTACAAATCAAGCAGCAAACAGAAGGGATATTCTTAAATCAGTCCAAATATGTCAAAGAAATGCTCAAGAAATTTGGAATGCAAAATGGTAAAGGAGCAAATACACCAATGAGTTCTAGGATCAAGATCGACACAGACGAAAACAGTAAATGTATCGATCAAAAGCTCTATAGAAGCATGATAGGATCATTGTTATATTTAACTGCTTCTAGACCAGATATTTTATTCAGTGTTTGTATGTGCTCTAGATTTCAAGCATGTCCTAAAGAATCACATCTATTGGCTGTAAAAAGAATTTTTAAATATTTGATAAATACTATCAATCTTGGACTATGGTATCCAAAGGGGTCAACATTTGATTTAATCGGCTATTCGGATGCGGATTTTGCCGGTTACAAAGTAGATAGAAAAAGTACCAGTGGAACTTGTCAATTTCTTGGAAATATGTTGGTTTCATGGTACTTAAGGAAACAAACCAGTGTTGCACTATCTACTGCGGAAGCCGAATATATAGCCGCCGGAAGCTATTGTGCCCAACTACTTTGGATGTAACAACAATTAAAAGATTATGACATTGATTATTTCGATATTCCTATTAGATGTGATAATACAAGTGCAATATGTTTGACTAAGAATCCTGTACTGCATTCAAGAACCAAATATATAGATGTAAGACATCATTTTATTAGAGAACACGTTGAGAATCATGATATTTGTTTAGAGTATGTGAAAACAGAAGATCAAATTGCTGATATCTTTACCAAACCACTAGCAAAGGAATCATTTTGTAAAATTAGAAATGATATGGGGATGATAGAATTAAACTAGGAAGAATTAGACAAATCTGATCCAAAAGAAGCCAAGTCGATGAGTCAAGTCGACTCCAGAAAAGTCAAGTCGACTCCAGTGAAGTCGACTTGGGAGAAGCGAAGTCGACTCCGCCCCTGAGGCGAAGTCGACTCCACTGGGTCGAAGTCGACTTCGCCTAGGGCAAAGTTGACTCCGCGCGCGCGACGGCTCGTTTTCCCCCTTCTCCTTTTCTTCCTCTTTTCTTTCTTCTTCCTCCTCTTTCTCCCACCACTTCCAGCGATTTTCCTCTCTTCTCTCCGGCGATTCCCTATCCAGCACCCATCACCTTCATCTCTCTCTTTTTTAGCCTCTCCATTTCTCTCTCTCTCCTTTTTTCTCTTCTTCTTCTTCGTCTTCTTCTTTTCCCACTGTTCTTCCTCTTTCCAGCACCTCCTACTCTGGCATTTCTCCAACTTCGGCATTTTTCTTCTTTCTGTAACTCCCTGTCCCTCCGGCAACTGCCTCTCTCAATCTTCCTCTCTTCATTTCAGTCGATTTCATTGCCTGTCTTCTTCCATTCATCTCAGTCTCTTCTCTTCTATCTTCCTAAACTCAAATCCAATGGCTCCAAAACCCAGAATCCCCAAGCTAGCAGTCTCCAAACCTTCGCAAAGACCTGTGCCTAGACCTTCAAGGTTAAATACGGAGGAAGAAATTCCTAGGAGACAGAGGACTCCTGCGAAACGAGCTAGAGAGGAACCTTCAACCTCAACGGGTCGAAGGGTCAGATTTCAAACCGCTACCCAATCCTCAGATCGAGCTCAGAGGTCAGAAAGTCAACCTCAAATCTCAAACACTGGAAGGATCCCAATCAAAAAGGGGCAAGTTCTGAAAATGCCCACAACCTACTTCAAAACAGAGCTTCAGCATAGTAGATTTTACAAACATTTCTACGAAAGAAAGGTATTCATCCCAAAGATCATTTATTTTAAATTTCTCAATGATTATGAGTTCGACATAGAAGAGCTACTGGATTATCAGGGATGGATAAGATTGCTGAAGACAGATGAAAGAGTATATCCTGATCTGATAAGGATGTTTTACTATCTGTGGGATGATAACAATTTTTCAACCTTTGTCAAAGGCACAGAAATATTTTTGGGAACAATGGCTAACCCAGATCAAGAAAGAACAATACAGAAAATAGGAAGAATTCTCGAAGTTCCATCCGAAGAAGAATCACTTCCCCGGGATCTTACAATGGAGAAAATCTACAATGAGCTAACCAAGAGTAACAAGTCTCATGCAGGAACCAAGTTCCTACATTACATGGATCTTTCTCCACGGCTGAGAGTCCTTCATTTACTCATTGCTCACTGCATTTATCCGAAAGGCGGTGGAAGGAATCAGCTCAATCTGTAGGGTATAAAAAATAACAAGTTGTATGATTCATTATATGGGGAAATAAAAAACTGGGAAACAAATTATCATTAAAGAAACAATAATGTAACTCCATTATTATTGTAAATGGAAGACTAGCAGAAAGAACAACAAAATTGAAAGAAGAAATGAACTGCTATTGAAAGAAGTAGAAAAATTGAAAAAGGAGAATGAATCCTTAAATAAATCATTAACTAAGTTCTCTAATCCAGGAGAAAGTGTGAAAATGTTTTTGAACATGACCTCTCAAAATAATAGAAGAGGTCTTGGATACTCCACATTTGAGCTGGGAGAAAGTAGCAAATCAAGTGTGCCAAAACTTGAAAAAAATCAAGTCAAAGCTACACCTATTTACAAACCAAAAGGGAAACAAGTTGTTTGGACTAGAAGGCTAACTTTTGAACCACTACATACTTGGAGGCCTACTTCTAGATTACCAATGGCCTGCAACTTTTGCAATAAGATGGGTCACAAAATTTATAAATGCAACTTCAAGAAACTGTATGACCATGGTGCAAAATTAGTTTGGGTTCTAAGAAACACAAGATTTGGGCTTTCAAGAATAAAATAACAGAGATTAAACTAGTTTACTAACCCAAATGGACCCATAAAATGGGTACCAAACAGATAAGGTTTACTTGTTCATTTTTCAGGTATGTTTCAAGGCAAAGGTAAACAACGTTTGGTTCATGGATAGTGGTTGCTCAGGGCATATGACTGGAGAAAGAAGCTTGTTTCATAAACTCAAGCCTTGAAACAATAGAACTGTTGCCTTTGGAAATAATGAGAAAGGTAAAATCAAAAGTAAAGGAAACATTTACAGTATTTCAAACGCATGTATGGAGGATGTATTATTTGTTGAAGGACTCAAGCACAATCTGATGAGTATTAGTCAATTATGTGACAAAAGGTAAAAAGTTATGTTTGAATCATCTATATGCAATATATTTGATGGAGAACATATCATGTTTAGCGGAAAAGACATGAAAATGTATATTTGGTTTCACTTGATGAACTAGATGGTCAATGTCTAATGACCATTGACAATGATCCATGGGTTTGGCATAAGAAGCTTGGGCATATAAACATGTCAAATATCAAGACCCTATAGAAAAAGAGTTTGGTAGAAGAATTGCCAAAATTGAAATATGACAAAGATAAAATTTGTAAGGCATGTCAACTATCAAAACAACCTAAAATGCCTTTTTCCTCCAAAAAGGAGATTTCCACCACTAGGCCACTTGAATTGCTACACATGGATCTATATGGGTCATCCGATATTTTAACCATTGGTGGAAAGAAGTATGTATTCGTAATAGTTGATGATTTTTCAAGATTCACATGAGTAATTCTCTTAGCTAGCAAAGATGAAACCTTCTCTATGTTTGCAACTTTTGTAAACTTGGTGCAAAATGAAAAACAAAGTACTATTATGACCATTAAAAGTGATCGTGGTGGAGAGTTTGAAAATAAATGATTTATAGAATTATGTAATGAAAAAGGAATTCATCACACATTTTCTGCACTAATAACTCCACAACAAAATGGAGTAGTTGAAAAAAAGAATAGAACCATACAAGAGATGGCTAGAACTATGCTAAATGAGAGTAAATTATCCAAGAAATTTTGGGGCGAAGCTATAAGTACAGCTTGTCATGTATTAAATCGAGTTACCATTAGAGCAATCTTGAAAAAGACCCTATATGAGCTATGGAAAGGTAGAAAACCAAATATTTCATATTTTCACACTTTTGGTTGCACATGTTATGTTTTGAAAAATGGAAAAACCAACTTGGGAAAACTGGATGCTAAGAGTAATGAGGCAATATTCCTTGGTTACTCATCAAATAGCAAAGCATATAGAGTCTTTAATAAAAGGAACCAAGTTGTAGAAGAGTCAATACATGTTTTTTTTTATGAATTTAATCCATACTCCAAGAGAAAAGATGATTTAAGTGATGCAGATGATGTCACAAGTAATCTTGAAAAACTGCATGTGGAAAAACAAGAAGAATCCATGGAGGAAAGGGTAAGTGAAGGTAATGATTCTTATAAACCTCCAATTGATTTGAGATTCAAAAATGCCCATCCAATTGAGCAAGTTATTGGCAACATCTATGAAGGAGTAAAGACTAGAAGGTCGAAACAAAATATTTGTGGACAATACGCTTTTGTATCAAAAATTGAACCAACCACTATTGATCAAGCTTTTGATGATGAAAACTGGATCATAGCAATGCAAGAGGAGTTAAATCAATTTGAAAGAAACCAAGTTTGGTATCTTGTTCCAAGACTAAAGGACTGTACTGTCATTGGCACAAAATGGGTCTTTAGGAACAAATTAGATGAAAGTAGACTTGTGGTGAGAAACAAAGCTAGACTTGTGGCAAAAGGATACTCACAAGAAGAAGGAATAGACTTTGAGGAATCATATGCTCCGGTTGCTTGATTAGAAGCTATTCGCATCTTACTAGCTTTTGCATCTCACATGAACTTTAAGTTGTTTCAAATGGATGTTAAAAGTGCATTTTTGAATGGGTATATAAATGAAGAGGTGTATGTTGAACAACCACCTGGATTTGAGGAGAAAGATCAATCTAAATTTGTATACAAATTAACCAAAGCATTATATGAATTAAAACAAGCTCCAAGGGCTTGGTATGAAAGATTGAGCAAGTTTTTGATTGATCATGACTTCCAAAAAGGAAAGGTAGACACCACTTTGTTTATCAAGTATAAAGAAAAAGATATCTTGATTATTCAAATTTATGTAGATGATATTATTTTTGGTGTTACTAATGAGATCCTTTGTCAAGAATTTTCTGAGCTTATGCAGAAGGAATTTGAGATGAGTATGATGGGGTAGCTAAATTTCTTTCTTGGACTGCAAATTAAGCAACTAAGTGAAGGGATCTTCATAAACCAGTCCAAGTATATTAAAAAATGTTAAAGAAGTTTGGCATGGAAAATAGCAAATGGGCAAACACGCCTATGAGCTCAACCATTAAAATTGACAAAGATGAGAAAGGTAAACCAGTTGATTTAAAGTTATATAGAAGCATGATAGGCTCTTTATTATATTTAATTGCTTCTAGACTCGATATACTGTTTAGTGTTTGTATGTGCTCTAGATTTCAATCATGTCCAAAAGAATCACACTTGGTAGCTGTAAAAAGAATTTTCAGATATTTAGTAGATACTACCAATATAGGACTTTGGTATCCAAAAGGTTATAATTTTGATCTAATCGGCTACTCGGATGTGGATTTTGTTGGTTACAAGGTAGATAGAAAAAACACTAGTGGAACATGTCAGTTTCTTGGGAACATGTTGGTTTCATGGTTTTCAAGAAAACAAACTAGTGTTGCTCTATCCACCGCGGAAGCCGAGTACATTGCCGCCGGGAGCTGTTGTGCCCAATTGATTTGGATGAAATAACAACTTAGGGATTATGACATGGATTTTAAAGATATACCTATTAGATGTAATAATACTAGTGTAATATGTTTGACTAAAAACCCAAGATTGCATTCTAGGACCAAGCATATAGACCTAAGACATCATTTTATCAGAGAACATGTAGAAAATCATGATATATGTTTGGAATATGTGAAAACAGAAGATCAAATTGCAGATATATTCACCAAACTTCTAGCAAAAGAATCTTTTTATAAAATCAGAAATGATATGGGGATGATTGAGTTAAATTAGGAACAATAAGATAGGAGAAATGAACTTAGAAAAGTACAAGCAGAGGGGGAGCACAGGTACAGGGGGAGCAGCCCTTGCCATTCTCAAAGGATTAACCCACTCCATCTCTATTTTTGATCAATCGACAAAAAGGGGGAGAATAGATTAGGATTTGAGTCTCGAATTTAAATGCTTGTATGAGTGGTTTTAACTTGTGATTTATTGGAAATGGAATATGTATATTAAGCTCAAAATGCAAATGACCTATGATTATTCTAAAGATACCAAAACAAGGTGAAATAGTATGTTTTAAAGACATTGAAAGGTATATACTTAAATCGGTTTTATCAATCATTAAAAAGAGGGAGATTGTTGGAAACATGTGTTGAAATCAAAGGGAAAATAAGCCAAGTCTATGTTTTGATGATTAACAAATCAATTTGAGTAAGTTTTGGTTACTAACATGTTTGTGATATGATTAAAGGATATAAAAATGAAGAACATGAAGCATGATAGGTCAAGTCGATTTCCAAGTCGACTCAGGCATCGACTTCAAATGTTGTTTTATGTCTAGCGTTGAAATTGAGACCATGAGTTGCTGAAGTCGCACACGAAGTCGACTCCACAGGCTACTTGGGCGAAGTCGCAGACCAAGTCGACTCCAGCATCGACTTCAAACATGATTTTCTGTCCAAAGTTGAAATTGGGGATGAGAGCTGCCGAAATCACAGACCAAGTCAACTCTACATGCGACTTGGGCGAAGTCGCAAACCAAGTCGACTCCAGCTTCGACTTCAGACTGATAGTGCGGAACTTGAAGAGCTAAGTCGCAGACTAAGTCGACTCAATGCTCGACTTGAGTAAAATTGAAGACCAAGTAGGCTCAAATATTCGACTTAGAACAAATGAAGATCACAACAAGTCTAAAGCAAGTAAAGATGCATAGATTCATCAATTCAAATCAAGAGCACACATTTGGGCATCATTATGCACTCGAAGATTCAAGTATTCAAGATTTCAAGATATAGAGCTTAAAATTTTCAAGCTAGGATGATTATACTGAGTTCCAAGAGATATAAATAAATGGGAGAATAATCAATATGAAGAAAATCAAGTGACCAAAGTCATCTCCAAGGATTTTAAGTTCATTGAGCAAGCACAGAAAGTGAAGTCGCACCCGAAGTCGACTTCACCTGCGACTTGGGTCAAGTTCATGACCAAGTCGACCAAGAATGGAACTTGAAACATTTGCGGAAAGCCAAAGTCGCACCCGACGTCGACTCCACCTGCGACTTAGGTCTCAACGGTCGAAAATTTTTCAAACGTTGGCGCATTAAATGCGTGCCACCTACTTCCAAATGTTTGAATTCTCTCGCCATTTATATAAGGCATTCAAGATGAACGTGGAGGGTAGCTGAAACATCATTTATTGAACACAACTCCCATCTCTAAGAGCATTAAGTGATCAAGCCAACATCTAGAAGAAGAACGTTGCTTTCAAACTGCCAAGAGCTGCTTGCTGAATCATTAAGTCTGCTTCACAAGTTCTTCTCTGCGCTAAATCTGCCTCTACAAAACAGTAACGTGTAGAAATCTTCTTTTTATTCTTTCTTGTTGTATTAAACTGGATTTAGTTTGGGTAACTAAGATAAAGTGTAAGAAAAGTAGTGCGTGACTGGAGTAGAACTCGTCACCTACTTGTGCTTTGAGTTGTTGATGCCCCCTAGAGGTGGAATCTAGAAGAGAGCAGAGGCTCTAGTTGTATTTCAGCTTAGAAGAGTGGAGTGGGGAAGGTTGCCCGAACCACTATAAAAACCCTGTCCATTGATTTATATTTTGCTCTTATTGCTTTCCTTTTGTTTCATTGAAGGGGATTGAACTAAACCGGAGTAAAGTTTCTGTTTAAGTTGAAAAATTTTAATTACCCAATTCACCCCTCCCCTCTTGGATATTTGTCATTAACTCAGGACCAACATTGATATCTTGGGATGCAGGGAAGATATGCAGGAACGTCTTGATCAAAGCCGAACTGACGGGCAAACCTATAAGGATAGTACGGGTCAACTTCAAAATGAGGACCATCCTTGTAAGTTAAGAGACCTGGTTGAAGCGACAGCGCAAAGTCCTTCTCATCAAGGGTCAGTCCCTCAGAGGAATATTTTGTCGACCACTCGTAGGGGGCAACCATACGGAAGAACCTTTCTTCAAAATAACTAGCCTGGATAAGAAGCCCGGTCATGTCTTCAAAACTATAGCTGGCTAAGTTACCCTGAAAAATTTCTTCAATATCAAACCCACTGAAGGAAATTAGGTAACTTCCTCGACTCCATAAATCTCTGGGAAATATAATCCAAGCTAGCCAAGGAGAAAATGAGTCGGGAAATAAGAAATGGCGCACCTTGGGCCTTTCTTGTTATATATAATCTGATTTAAACCCTTATAAATATCACACAATACTTGTGGTGCCAAAGCAAAGAGCTTGCCTTGAGCCATCTCGCAAGCAACATAAAGACATGACCATTTTACAAGACCGTAGGCCGAAGAGGAAGGACAGATGACCACGAAAATCCAAAGCCACAAAAAAGAATAAGCTTGACGTCAGGCTGTACTTATTGTAGGCGCTCAAGGGGAAGCCACAGGCTTCCTTGCCCACTGGCATGAAACTCAACAATATTAGAAGGTCAGTTGTCATTAGATACCCGTTGATCAGAAATCCTTGAGAATAATGTCACCCAGTCTCTCGCTGTGAACTTTTCCTTCTTAGTCATTTGATATAATTCATCAAGAAGATCTATGACCTTTAACGCAATCGAGTTCTTGTTGAAGGTAGAGTTTGGAGAGGTACACTCGTCAAAAGGAAATCCACATATAGGGAGACCGCATATCCCCTTCAGATCCCACAAAGTAATACTCATCTCTCCAAATGGAAATATAAAGGAGTTAGTCGCCGATGACCAGAAACTGACAAAGGCATTAATGATGTTGTTGTCTTTCCAAAAACCCTCTCCAATAGCTAAGATCCCATCTTTCCCACCAGCGGCAGTAAGCACCGCCTCATGACGAGAGACTAGATGTTGTCCCCATTGATTAAAAAGCCCGGGATATTACCCAAGCAGCCACGGTAGACATTCGCACCCTCTTTGCATATAAAAGAATAGTCTTCTAGTTCCTTTTGCAACCAGTGAGGAGTCTCTATGATAAAATTATGGGGATTGCCTAATGCCCTGATCGGGAGTAGAAAGCAACCAGAAAAGGTCTTATGAGGATCAGTTGCAGCAACACCTTTCCCAAAGATATAACTTTCTTGGCAGTTCAAACGCTCGGTGAAAATCTTCTCTAGGATCATAAAGATCTGAGTAGAGCGACCATTAATGTCTTCCATAAGGTGGCAGCGCATGGGGCAGAAGTGAGAAGGCCCATGTGAACATTCGAAGCATTCATGGCTTGCCAAGGCAGGATACCACCCAAAATAAGAAGAACAGCCTCCACAAGGGCAACCAAAGAAGGGATCGTACTTCTTGGCACTCTACGCAGTTCTCTTCCTCGGAACACGCTGCTTTTTCTTAGATGCCATCATTTCTTCGAGAGAGCTCTTCTTGGAAGACTCATTTTTTCTTTGAGGAGGATTTTTGCCTTTTAGACTCCCCATGGGCATATGCAATAGCCTTACGCTTCTTCATAAGAGAAGGTGACGTCAGAGGCATCGCAATTGAAACTACTTCGGAGAAAAGAGTCGCGCTATCCTTTGGCTCCTCAAGGGAAGAACGCCATTTTTTCACCGCTGATTTCTCTCTTGGTGAAAGAGCAGGAAATTCAGGAGAAGAAATATCTGACTTGGTCTCTCTTAACTTTGAAGCCATTATTTGCACACAAAAAAAGAACAAAAGAAAAAGTTGTTCCCGGACAAGAAGGTGAATTATAAGCCAAGGGAAAATCCAACGCGTTTGGGTCATTCAAAAAAAAATGCAATAGAAGTTTATAATTCTTGGTAAAAAGCTGCATTTTTACTGCAAATGCTTCTATGCTAGCAACCAATTGGAACCCACGGACTATTCAAAAAAAATGATGAAGCTATGTGCTCGTTAACTTGGTAAAGCTCTCAAAAGTACTATGCCCAACAGCGGATAAGAATATCTCGCGCCTTGGTGATAAAAATGAGTCAAAAGGAAGCCCGCTACACAACATGTCAGGAATCATGCCTTTACAAATAGCTCATGGCAGCACAATTCCTGAGGGGGCATTTGATGAGGTGCATTTTGAACCACAGGTCCACTATAATTTATAATTAATTTTAGTCCATGAAATTATATCATTTTTCATGTGTCAAAAAAAAGGGAGAGAGAGAAGAAGAAGTTCCCGAGCAAGAAGATAAATTGCGGGCCAAGGATAGATAAATCCAACACGTCTGGGTCATCCATACGAGTACAAAAATTAAAGATATATATGTATATATATATTATATAAAGGAAGTTTAACTACTACAATTCGAAGTTTTGGGCTGCGGTTGGCAGCATTAAAGATGGTTGGTTTAGAGTCTCCGCTGAGGGAGCGGCCGGCAATGAGAAAACTAGCGTCGCAACGCATTCTGAGTTGAAGGTTAGTGATGAGGAGTTTCAGCATTGGGAGGTGTTTCTCAATTTGCCTTGCGCTATAAATAAATAAATATATATATATATGGGATTTATTCAGGTGCATTCCGACTGCACCCAAATACCCTGCAGACACCCTATCTGTCCGTTCGTTTCAGCGGGGGAAATTTACGCCATTCGTTCAATTGTGCGTGTAGAGAGACAACGAACCGAACGGAGACGCGCATACACGGGCGCAAAAATTCGGATAATGCATTTTCCCGCTCGGTGGACTGAAAATCCACGAAAACCCACCCGCTCATCCCTCCCATTTCGAAAACGGAGACCCCACCGCTGCCGCTGCTACTGCTGCAGCCGCCGTTGCTGCTCCCAAATCTCCTTCTCCGTCGATTTTGAAGTTCTATGATCGATTCTGAAGTTCTGTGTCGACAGAAGGTACTGTGTGCAGGTCGTCTTCTCCGAAGTTATGCTTCGACGGATTTTGCGCTGATCGTCTTCTCCGAAAATCCGTAACTGCGCAGCAAAAGGTCTCCCATCTGACGCGAAATTCGCATGCGGATTCTGAATCCGCATGTGGAAAACAACACTTATGGGAGGTACGTTTGCTGCAGATTCAGAATCCGCATGCGGATTTTCGCGTAAGAGAGATGCAGATGGTAGTACTTTTGCTGCACAGTTAGAATCTGCATGCGGATTCTGAATCCGCATGCGGATTTTCGGAGAAGATGATCCGCGCAGATGGGAGACCTTTTGCTGCGCAGTTATAATCCGCATGCGGATTCAGGATCCGCATGCGGATTTTCGGAGAAGACGATCAGCGCAAAATCCGTCGAAGCAGAACTTCGGAATTCATTCACATAACTTCGAAATCGACGGCTTCCGTCGATGCAGAACTTCGGAATCGATTACAAAACTTCGGGGGGTGTCGCGATTTAGGGATTGAGGAGGGACGAGGGACGCCAGAGAGGAGGAGGCGGGATTTCTGTTTTTCTTTTTTGCTGCCGAGCGGGAAAATTTTGCAGGCATTCCGGCTACGCGATTTAGGACTGGCGATTTAGGTTACGAGGGATTGAGGAGGGAAGCTTGCGAGGAAGAGGAGTCTCCGAGCGGGATTTTGATTTCGGTTTTTGCCTCCGAGCGGGAAAGCACCCATCCGCGTGTATTTTGAGTCTCCGCCTCCTTCGCAACACGCGTTAAACGAACAGACGGCACGGATTTTCTCCGCCGAAATCAACGGCCGGATGAGCCGTCTGCACGGTAGTTTCCGTGCAGACGGAATGTACACGATCAATTCCCTATATATATATATATATATATATATAAATGTAGTTGGGCCTGCGTTTCACAAGCGATCAACAAAGAATGGATGCATAGAGCTGCATTTACACCTTTGTGGATGGTGGGAGCATGGAGAGCCCCCGCTACTTCTTAGCCCGCCACACATACATTCTGGAGATGTGGAGAGACCGAGGCTATGTGGTTGCTCCCGCCAATGCCCAACCCACATTGCCTGAGTTTCGCTCGATCCACGACTGCCGGCGCTTACACTGGGGCCCACTTCTATTATAACTGCCCAGATGGGAACTACGTCGAATATGAAGCATTCGCCATTAGCTCACGCTCCCAAGCTGCAGAATTTTTTTTTTAGAACAGAAGACGTAAAACTGAAGTCAAAGCTCCACAAAGAAAATATGAAGAAACAGACGGTTCCGCCGGAGGGCCCTCACCTGCCAGCTGAGATTTCGGAACTGCAGCGGTAACGGAAAGGAACGGAAGGCAGAGAGTAGCCGAAGTCACGGGAGCCTTCCCGCCACTATCCTCAAGCCCACTAGCTCGAACTTGGACGTCCTCGCTCCCATGGCCTGAACTCGGGCCGCTCTCTTCGTGTCCCTCAAAAATAACTAACGTAGAGGCATACCAGCCGCAGTCATCGTGGATCCCATCGCCGAAAAAGTCCAGCTTCAACTACACGAAGCATGGTGCCGGTGTGCGCCGACGCCGGTGGGACCGGGAGCGCTGGAGCTAGTAATGCAAACGAATGCGCTCTAGAAGGAGATAGGCTTGGGAATGATCTGAATCGCGCTGGAGTGCGAGAATAAGCCGACTAATATGGGCATGGTGACCCTCTGTTCTGAGTTTTGAATGGAGGAATAGCCACAACATCAACTATGGTGCAGTGGATATCGGCGGGCCCGACTAGAAACTAGGACAAATAGGCAGGGTTGGCCAATGAACTCCAAGAAGCGCCAGCAGGCTAAAAAAATGTGATGGGCAGCTCACAGATTACTGCATTGGCTCGGCACCACCTACTGCAGCAGATCATTATAGAAAACACTACGCCAGGGAGCTTGGTGCTGGACCGATTTTGATTGGTAAATGTGAGTCAGGATTGTTGCCCTGATCACGTGGCGGGTTCTTAATTGGATCTCGTCTAATTTTTTTTTCTTTTCATTCGTCACTTAAGCATACACTTTATTCATAATAGACTCATCCATATCATCATAAAATCATTCGTATCTTCTTTTTATTGAAATAATTCAGATAAGTACAATCATGTTTGTAATATCCATAAAATATGTCTTCAACATGATTATCATACATTTGTCCCTTTGGACACATACATAGAACTGCAATTAAATTTGCAAGTCATTTCTACCTGGCATCCTTTATGAGTCAGCTCCATATCCTGTTTGTCATTTTGAAAACACATATGAGTAATAATACTCAGTAAGCAAGTATTTTTCTTTGGCAAGTGAATATTTTCCTTTCATTCAAATGCATTTTTCCCCATTTGGTAGGAGACACTTACCAAGTGATCAATTACCAATGGGACAGAAACCTTTTCATGCATTTCATGAGAATGCAATGCATTCATTCATTCATTCATGACTTTCCTTGTGCCCTCACCTCTTGGGAGGACGCCGCTGACATACAGCCCTTACGACTTGGCAATAGTGAAGGGGGATCCTCGATCCGCTTTCTACCTCTACCAAAACCTCTTCATTGTGCACCATGAACATACACATATGCCGACATGACATGTCCATAAAATTTTCATAAAGGCATTTAATAAGCAAGTTGGCAATCATTTCATGTAAAGCAGTATAGGAATGGTCATCCTTAAATATATTTCATAAAACAGTAAATAATCATTTTCAAAAGGGTTGCTTGCTTACCTCCTCAGTCTGTGTCCTCTACCTTTTCCTTTCCTTTTCCTATACAAGGAAAAATGATATTTTATCTATATTATTCCATGTCTTAGTTTGCTTCCCATGCATGCTTTATAATCATTCATTACCTCATTTCTATAGAGGTTAATCTTATAAAGATACTTGGTCATTACCTCCTTATATGGATTTTTTTATCCATAAATTCCTTTAAAAATTCCATCGATATATTCTTTAAAATATAAATACTAATCTCATTTTTTTCCACCCAATTTACGTTTTTACTGTTCATGGTACTATTCATCATCACTGTTCATGAGTTACTGTTCACCCGAGGTTACTGTACACAGCTACGTGGGTTACTGTTCATGGGTTCCAAAAATAAAAAAT
Organism: Annona cherimola; assembly: GCA_030490835.1. Taxonomy (NCBI): domain Eukaryota; kingdom Viridiplantae; phylum Streptophyta; class Magnoliopsida; order Magnoliales; family Annonaceae; genus Annona; species Annona cherimola. The sequence goes on along the minus strand of CM059974.1, from coordinate 77,438,749 downwards.
ACCATGATATAGCTCTCAGTTAGTATATCATGGGAAAATTCATGAATTTTGAATTCATCATCATTAACTTGGCTAAATAAATCATTTTCTCCATATACTAAAATTCAACATAATTTCACTTAAGCATAATCCTTAAATCTAAAAATTATGAAATTAATATATCATTATTTCAACACCATAATTATCATAAAAATTCATCCCAAATCATCATTTATCAATATTGGAGCATTATTTACACATATCATACATGATTTTCCTGAATGCTCTATCTTCGCTCCAAATTTTTGATGTTTTGGCATAATTCCACTTTGGCATTCTAACCATACTTATTTTCTCATGATTAGGAATTATCTAAGCATGATTTTACCCTACTTAACATCCAAAAGGAATTTGAGAAGAATCCCCTTACCTGAAGTAGAAAAACTCTCCTCTTACTTGCCTTTTCTCTCTCTAACCTTCTCTTTCTCTCTTAGAAACGAATTTGGGGGTGGGAACGGCTTTAATTTCTCAAGATTGAGCTATAATGGTGTGCCTTTGGACGTCCCATGCATCCCCTATTTATACTATTTGATTTTTCATGAAATTGCAATTTACCCCCGTTGCTCAAGGTATTTAATTCCAAATATTTTTTATCAAATCCAAGCAATATTTTGGAAATTTTCAGCTGCTCTTTCTTCCCCCCTCACTCCCCCTAGCTATACCCTATTTAATTAATGATTTTTGATTTATTAAAAATAATTTTTTTAAGCTAATTCATCTCAACTGTTGATTAATTGATAAGGATGATTTTGAGCCGTTGGATTTGGCTCCAATTTTCCACCCCCTTGCACGCCCAAGCTGCCTTGGAGCTTGTGTAGATTTTGCCTTTAATAATTTGCTTTTTAAATTTAAAATAATCAAAAGTCAAACCTATATTAATGTTAAAGCAAAAAGTGATTTTTGATCCCCAATTGACGTTTGATCCTGACCTTTGATTCATGATTTTCATCACATCTTAAACCATTCATCATGTTCATCACAAATATTTGGTCATCCATAAAAAATTTCATCTAAATCCGATGTCCGAATTGCAAATTATGAATTTTTATTCAATTTTTCACTAAAATCCAAAATTCTATTAAAATATCCAAAAAGTATTGCTATTTTGTCCTGTAGTGATTAAATCTCCCTTTTTTGTCATTTTGTGATTAGGTTAATCTACATGATTAACTCTTAATCACCTTAGTTACTATTCACATTCTATTCACGTAGTTTAATCCCACAATTGCATTTCTTTAACCTCTAATACACATGTTTTCATGCTCATGAACATATATTTCATTACTACATTACCTAGGGTTTACAACCATAGAGTTATGTATATGTGTCTAAGATCGGAGTTTCACAGACGGGACTAGAGAAAAATGGCCTGACAAGCCATGGGAAAATACATGAAAAAAGGTAAAGGTCATGGGCGAAGTGCTAAGCCGGTCGTCCCCCGACGTCCAAACCTGAGCTAAAACTTTAGCTTGTCGGAGGCTTCAGAAGTCTATCTCGAGTTCCTCGGCTCCTTATCTCGAGCTCCGCAGCCGTATGTTTGAGAAGCCTCCCACCACCAAGCTTCCTATCTTTGTCCATTCTTAGCTAGGAAATAGTTGTGGAAGTGCTGTTCGTTTGGGCAGTCAAGATAAAAAAGAAGTTCACAACAGGAAAACTACGAGGATGTAGGCATGGAGCCTAAAGCTGGAGATGCGTCAGGAGACTTCTAAGAATCGTTAGGCAGAACTTTCGCGTTTTCGGGTGGAGAGATCCTGGCTGTCTATTCCAGTAGCGGGCAACCATCAATCTTGGGAGGCGGCGGTTGGATTCGGCTAGGGGATCCCTATGCCAAGGAGGAGAGGGAGCTGCTGCCGAAATTGAGAGCTCCAGCGTCAGCCGTTAGTGCCCACTATGTGTTGTCCATATGATACTCCTACAAGAACTCCACCACGCAATAGCTCATCTGGTGTAAGGAACAGACCTTGTCGCTGCTGCGCCCATCCACTATACGATCGTCCGCTCCCAAGATTGAACAGCTGGGGAATGTGTTCATTGCCACTAAAGCCGTGGCCAAGGCTTGGTGCTCAGTTGATCACGATGAGCTAGCCAGCGTGCGCCGTCTGCTGTCATCAGCTCGTGCGGTCTTGATGCAGTCGAGCTCGATCTCGGCCAACCTCTGGGGTTCGGGAGCGAGGCTATCCAAGGTGCATTGACAAGGACATCAACATGGTAATGCAGCAACCCAAAAAGATCTTGGAAGTCTAAAACATGAACAGCTTGGGCGGCGAAGCTAGCACGGTCGGCACCGGTTACTCGAAAGACACGGCCTTGGGCGCTGAAATCCTCGGCATCTCCGTCCTCATCGGTTTCTCTGCTACAGAACTGAAGCGATACCCCATCGTCATCAAAAGCTGTGTAAAGATCAGTTTGACGTCAAGGAAAAAATTAAAGCGACAGTGGATAACCAGTAGGAAGAACTGTCTTTGACGCCACCACCAGGGACGGTGAGATCTTGAGATAAGAAAGCAACAAGAAGCGCAACGGAGGTGATGAAAGGAAGCAAGCACGCAGCTGCTGCCCGTGCTGGATAAAGATGGCCAAAATACAGTCAGACAATGGACGAGCGGCGACAGGGCAAGAGGAAATGGAGGAAGGGAATCTTATCGAATCAGTTGGAAGAGCTCAAGGTGTTGTAGAGCTTCAAGAAGTGGAGAAGCTCGGGATGGTCCAAGCAAAAAGGGAGGTCATGGAAAGCTGTTCATGTGCCCAGTGGAAATAAAAGTTGCAGGTGGTGGCGTGTTCTCATGCACAAGAAAAGCGTCAGGAAGCCGGCTGCCAGCTTTTGCCGCTGAACTCACGCCAACCCAGCCAGCATAGAAGGAACTTGCACTGAAAATACGCATGTCCCGCGCAAATTAGGTTATGCGAGAACGATCACGCAGCAAAAGTTCCTCGCCAGTTCCACGGGGGTAGAAAAGGTTGACGCCCAAGCAATCGGTTCCGCGAAAAGACAGTTCCGCATGGATACAGTTCCACGGTAACGTTTTCAGTCGCAGAACACCGTCCAAACTCGGCCAAAAATCTCTAAATAGCGCCTTCGCTGAACTCTAAAAAAAATGGAAGGAGTCTTCGGAAGACAAGCTCTCCCTCTCGTTCAAAAAAAACAGAGTAGAATGTAAGGTCTCATTTCTCAGTTTTCTTCAAGCATTTTTTTAAATATATATATATATATATATATATATATATATATATTTGAAAGGGCCTTCAAAAATATATATTATTTTTTAAAAACTACTTTTCCCTACGTAAATACTCCCTGATTGGTGGGTTGAATTGACACACGGGGCTGAGTATTTTTTGCCCTTAAAATATATATATGTTATTTTCTAAAAAAAAATATAAGTTATTATTTAAAAATATATATTATTTTCTAAAAAAAACTACTTTTCCCCACATGGATACTCCCCAATTGGCGGTTGAATTGACACATGGGGCTAAGTATTTTTCTCCCCTTAATATATATATATATGTTATTTTCTAAAAAAATATATAAGTTATTATTTAAAAATATATATATTATTTTCTTAAAAAAATTACTTTTCCCCACGTGGATACTCCCCAATTGGCAGGTTGGATTGACACACGGGGTTAGGTATTTTTCTCCCCTTAAAAAATATATATATGTTATTATTTAAAAATATATATATTATTTCTAAAAAACTATATATATAAGTTATTATTTAAATATATATATTATTTTCTAAAAAAAACTACTTTTTCCCACGTAGATACTCCCCGATTGGCGGGTTGAATTGACACACAGGGCTAAGTATTTTCCTCCCCTTAAGATATATATATATATATATGTTATTATTTAAAATATATATGTGGCGCCCCAGCCCGAGCGTCATAGCCTTACCTCAAGATCGTTCGATTGGTAAACGTGATCAGGATTGTTGCCCTGTCACACGGCGGGTTTTAATGGATATTTATCCAATTAAATATATTTCATAGGAGTTTGATTCCTTCTTATTTTCGTCTCATGCATATCTGAGTCATTTCCATCCAATAATGGCAAAACTAGACATGATTTTCATAACATATTTCAAACCATCTCATAAATCAGATGTCACTGCATGTATCATCACAGATGTCAACATAAAACATCAAAGTATTTACAATTATACAACATAAGTTTTTCATTAACATGAAACTTATAATGTCTTCCCATTTCTTCAATGGATGGCTCCTGCTCCTTTGCCAAGTCTCATCTTTCACCTGTCTATGGGTTTGGAAAACAAAACGTGAGTTGAAATTTAACTCAATAAGCAAGTTGTATATTTTGCAGGCAATTCATTTTGAAGGCATGTTTATTCAAAAGCATTTTTTTCCCTTCGGTAGAGACACTTATCAAGTGATCAACTACCTGTGGAGCAAAAACCTTTTCATGAAGCTTTCATAAACATTCTATGAAAATCATTCATGAAAAACCATACTCGTAAACCATTCATAAACATTTCTTAAACATGGGATGTGCAAATTCATCATTTCCATTGATGACGTTATCCTTCATGTGACGGTACGCTAGCTCGGGGAACAATATTCCATGACATGTCCTTTCTGTTGGTCGCGAGTTAATGACAATTACCCAAGAGGGGAGGGGTAAATTGGGTATTTAAAAATTTTCAACTTAAACAGAAACTTTACCCCGGATTAATCTAGTCCCCTTAATGAAGAAACGAAATGGAAAGCAATATAATGTAGGGAGCAGAAATATAAATCAACACACAAGATTTTATAGTGGTTCGGGCAACCTCCTTACTCCACTTGTGAAACCTCAATCTTAGACACGTATAAAACCCTAGGGTTGTAAACCCTAGGTAATGTATTAATGAAATATATATATTCATGAAATATGAAATTATGAGGGAGTAGATGTTAAAATAATTAATTATGAAATTCGGATGAATAGTGCACGTGAATAGTGAAACGTGAATAGTAAATGTGGTATTAAGGAATATGTTAAGTTAATCACTTTGGATTAACTTAATCAACGAAAAAGGAAGCTTCCCACAAAAGGACAAAATAGCAACTTTTTGATTTATTTAATATTTTCGGATTTTTAATTGATTTTTGAAGAAAATGAAGAAAAATTCATATCTTGCAATCCGGACATCGGATCATGATGAAATTTTTTATGGGTGGCCAAGATATGATGATGGATATGATGAATGGTCCAAGATTGATCAAGGATCATGAATTAAGGTTCAAGATTAAATGTCATTTGAAAATGGAAAAAGTAACTTTACTTTTTCATTAATGGCATTTGACTTTGATTAATTTTAATTAAATTAAAATTAATGCAAAGCCTGCAATTGCTGCTGGACCATGGACTTTTGGGGCATGATCCAATGGCCCATGATCATCCTTATCAAAGATCAATGGCTAGAATTAATTTAGCCTAAATTAATTAATTTTGTAAAAATAGGGCTGCAATAGGGCTGCTGGAGAAGGCCTAGGGGGGGCTGCACAATGCTCCATGCACCTTTTAAAATTAGAAAAAAACACATTTGCAAATTTACACCTCAAGCAAGAGGGGGTAAATTGCAAATATGTGAAAAATTAAAAAGTATAAATAGGGGGCAGGGGTGGACGTCCAAAGGCACTCCAAGCTTGAGCAATTCAAGAATTCCCACCCCCAAAACACGTTTTGGCCATAGAGAGAGAAGGAGAGAAGGAAGGAAAGAGAAAATGGGAAGGAAATGAGAAGTTCTCCACTTGAGGTAAGCAATTTCTTCCCAAATTTCTTTTGGGTGTTAAGTAAGGTAAAACCATGCTTAGATAATGTCTAATCATGAGAAAATAAGTATAGTTATAATGCTTAATTAGAATTATGTTGAAATATCGAAAATTTGGTGCGAAGATAGAGCATTCGGGAAAATCCTGTATGATATGTGGAAATAATGCTCCAAATTTGATAAATGATGATTTGGGATGTATGATTATGATAAATATGATGTTGGAATGATGATATATTAATTTCATGATTTTTGGAATTAAGGATTATGCTTAAGTGTGAACAGTGATTATGAACAGTAATCTACTACAGTGGCATGAACAGTAATTATGAACAGTGAATAGCGTATTTTGGGAAAAAATTGAGATTTATTTTTGTATATTTATGAGGATATATGGATGGAATTTTTAAAGGATTTATGGATAAAAATCATATAAATGAGTAATGACCAAGTATTTATAAAAGGAAAACCTCTATAAGAATGAGGTAATATGTGATCGTAAAGCATGCATGTGTAGTGTGAGGACCAGGTATTTTATTCTATTTTTATTATAACTTTTCTCTATTTATGAGGTAACTTATGAACATGCTAGTAAGAATTTTACGATATTAATGGATACATAACATACATGGACACGACATTTAGGAGATGTATAGTGCATATGTGCATGTATGATTAGCGTTCCATTGATGGGCACTATGACTATTGTTTCCCTCGCAGAGTAGGTACGGGGTTCGACCTGCCCGGTCAGGTCGCGGGGGTCAAGGGGGCAGCGCCCTTGCGGGGGTGCAGGGGGCAGCGCCCCCGAAGAAAATTTTAATTATTAAGTCGTATGAGTTGGAGAGTAAATTACTAATTGCAATTAGACCCGATCCATGTTCCGACCCGACCCGATAGGGATTCAGTAATAAAGGAAGCCCGCGCGCGCTAGGGTTCATTTTTCATCCCGCACCCGGCTATCTTCCTTCTTCTTCTCTTTCCGTTCTCTGCGTCTTCTCTTCTTTCCCCACCATTCCGTTCGGGCTAGCCACGGATTCATTCAAGGAAGCTCTACCGACTGTTTGAGGATCATCGACTCGAATCGTGGAAGTTCCGAATCTCTCCGTCTAAGTCTGGAGCACTGTTTTTGGCGGAAATTTTGATTCAAGTAAGTAGATGTCGCCCCTTCTCGATTTAGTGATGAAATTTTATGTTAAACGCGATGCGAGGCTAGAGGGAATGTATAGCTTCTAACGACTCCATGGTATTAGGCGTAGAGTTCGTAACAGTTAGGGTTCATGGTGAATTTACTTTGAATGCGTGATTTCTATGATGTAAAAGACTTCTTAGCAGTTGTTATACTGTTGGAATGTGACGTGAATTGATTTGCCCCAATCGAGAGTATGAATTGAAGGTCCTTTCATTTCGCACCTATCATGTGTTTGATAAAATGCTTGTGTGACAGATCTATGTGTTGAATCTGAATTGTGTTGATGTTGTATGCGTGGTTTGCGATGTGTTTCATTGTCTGTTATGTATGATGCGTTATCTCAAATAGTTAGTTGTAAGGGTTGTTCATGGCCCCTGATTGACATGAGGAGAGGGTTGTTCATGGCCCTTGATGGACATGAGTAGATGATTGGTTGTGTTGGTCAATTTGTGTGTATGGTTATATGTATACGATCTTGGGAGTGGGTATTGGACCCATGTGTATTAGCTTCATCACTGTATGAGTATCCATCATTATGCTTATTTGCACTTTGTGCTAACCACTATCTACTTACTGGGTCTATTTAGACTCATATCATTGTTATTGTGCTTTTAGATCGCAGGTCAGAAGGGGAACTTAAGGATGGGACAAGTTGAAGATCAAACATGAGAGACCCTAGCACAATATGTTGATTTCAGTTCTTTTAGACTTGTGCTCTTTTGATAATCATATATGTTGACAATTACTTAGGCGGATTCCCTTTGACAACTATAATGTATTTGGTATTTCAGATTGGATTATAATCCTTGTTGATGCACATATGCATGACTATTATATCTGTTTGTTGTGTAAGGAAAATATGTAATGATTTCCTTCTATATGAATGTTCTTATTATATGAAGATGCAAGTATATAAATAGGATTGAATGTTACAGATGGAAATGTTATGAATATCAGGTCATGTATTCCATATTACCCCTTGTATGTTATGGGGAGATGCTGCCGAATTTTTCTTAGATTGTGTAGCGCCGTTGATTAGTTATTGAGTATTTTTAGAATGGGGTGTTACATGAAGCAAGCTAAGACATGGAATAGATGGATAAAATATCAAATTTCCTTGTATAGGAAAATGAAAGGAAAGGATAAAGGAGTCAGGTTGAAGCAAAGCAAAGGTAAGCAAGCAACCCTTTTGAAAATGTGATTTTATTCTCAAGTATTTATGAAATGTGTTTTAAGGATGGTCATTCCTATAATGTTTTGAAATGATGAATGTTTATGAGGTTTTATGAAAAATCATGCCGGCATATTGATATCATGTGATGTTCATGGACATGTGCACATGTATGATGTATAAGGAAGAGGCTTTGGTGAAGGTAGAAAGCGGATCAGAGAGTCCCCCTTCATTATTGCCGAGTCGTATGGGCTGTGTGCCGACGACGTCCTCCCCAGAGGTGGAGGCAAAGGAATGTTATGTTTGAATGAATGCATTGCATTTTCATACATGGATTGAAAAGGAAAGCATGGATTTGAAATTATGTTTTTAAGGGATGGTGCAAATAATTCTCTACATGAGAATGACAAGTTACCTGGTGTAAGAGGTATATACGCTGGGGAAATCAAAAGTCATGCATGTAGGAACCATGTAGGCGTCAAGAGGAAGAGAGGTTCCCCTTGATGAGGCCAAGTCGGAGACAGCCGGCGTATTGGACCATGTTATGTGAGATGTTCCCTGAGCTAGCGTACCCGCACACGAAGGTTTATGTCAGGAGTGGAAAGGAAGCATTTGCACATCCAATGTTTATGAAAAGGTTTCTATTCCATTGATAGTTGATCACTTGCTAAGTGTCTCCTATCGAATGGAGAGAAATGCATTTATGAATGATTTACATGAATGGTTTATGAAAGGTTTCGAAATATGGTTTGCGAAAAGGTTTCTATTCCATTGGTAGTCGATCACTTGGTAAGTGTCTCTATCAAATGGAGAGGAATGCATTTAAAAAGAAAAAATACTTGCTTATTGAGTTTCGACTCATGTTTTGTTTTCCCAACCTCAGACAGGTGTAGGGAAGACAAGAAATGAAGGGCACGAGTTGCTAAAAGAAAAGAAGAATCTACAAAGGTTAGTAGATTTTTGTATGAACAGATTCCCTAATGGGATATGATGAGAAAGGACATAGATTGTATGAAATTATGAAGTTATGAATAATATGAGAAGTTGATGATTTATGATGCTATGGATGAGTCCATTATGAATGATGATGATGATATATGTTTATGTGATGAAAGAAAAAGAAAAAAAGAAAAAATTGGACGAGATCCAATTAAGAACCCACCGCGTGATCAGGGCAACAATCCTGATTCACACTTACCAATCGACAAGATCTTGGAGTAAGGACTATGTGGACGCCTCGGTTCGGGGCGCCACACCACTCTTCCAATCTCACACTCCTTGTGACTTGGGTTCCACTATTGTATTCTTCAAATACAATTAGAGCCACTGCTCTCTTCTAGATTCCAGCTCTAGGGGGCTTCAACAAATCTCAGCACAAGTAGGTGATGAGTTCCACTCCAATCACACACTACTTTACTTACACTTAATCTTAGTTCCTCAAACTAAATCAAGTTCAATACAATCAAATGAAATAAAAAAAGAATCTACACGTTACAGTTGTGTAAAAGCAATTTGGCGCAGAGAAGAACTCTTAGTATTGGCTTTGAAGATTCAGAAGTTGAGCTCTTGCAGTTTGAAGCAAAGTTCTTCTTCTTTTGATTGGCTTGATCTCTTTGATGCTCTTGAAGATGGGAGTTAAGCACACTTAGTGATTTCAGCTTCTTCCCTTGTCCACGATGACTGCCTTTTATAATTTTGGAGGGAATCCGAACGTTTGAAGGTAGGTTGCGCGCATTAAATGCGCCAACGTTCGAATAATTTCCGACCGTTGCGACCCAAGTCGCAGGCGGAGTCGACTTCGGGTGCGACTTCGCCCAAGTCGCAGATGGAGTCGACTTCGGGTGTGACTTCGCCTTTCCGTAGCGTCTTCAAGTTCCAGGTTGGGTCGACTTGGGCATCGACTTGACCCAAGTCGCAGGTGGAGTCGACTTCGGTGTGCGACTTCACTTCGTCAGTTATCTTGATGAACTTGAAAACTTGGAATGCTTTAGTTTGCTTGGATTCCTTCATGCCTTTTGTTGTTCTCTTGCATTTTTCATTTTCTTTTGAATCATTGTCTTCATTTTAGCCTGCTTTCATTAGCTCCATGTTTTGCAAGCCTTTGAACCCATGAGTCTTGAATCATATAATCTTGTACAACTTCTTGGTTGAGTTTATGCATCTTGCTTGGACTTGCATTTGTCTTCATATGTTTTAGTTTTAGTATCTAGGTTGCCTTGATCTTCATCTTCATACAAGCTTGTCTTGAAATTAGTTAATCCTAGCTTGTCTTCTGAAATATCTCCTCTGCCCGATCGAAGTCAAGCTTGTCTTGAAATTAGTTAATCCTAGCTTGTCTTCTGAAATATCTCCTCTGCCCGATCGAAGTCGATGCCGGAGTCGACTTCGTCTGCGACTTCACCTCAAGTCGCAAGTGGAGTCGACTTGGGGTGTGACTTCGGTACTTCGGGGTCTTGACTTCAACTCTGGAAGGATTTGGCCCATTGAAGTCGATGTTGGAGTCGACTTGGGGATCGACTTGGCCTTCCATGCTCTATTTTCTTCAAATGTATATCCCTTAAACACTTCCACAAACATGTTAGTAGCCAAGACTTACTCAAATTGATTTGTTAATCATCAAAACATAGATTTAGCTTATTTTCCACATATTTCCAACAATCTCCCCCTTTTTGATGATTGACAAAACCGATTTGAGTGTATACCTTTCAATTGTGTAAAAAACATGCTAAGTTTGCATTTTTGAAATGTTATCATACTTATGCTTATGCAAACTTTCAAGTTGAAAACATTCAACAAACATTCAATTTAAACACAATCATAAGAACTTGTACTCTTAGCCTATTTAGACTTAAATCATCCTATTTAGACTTAAATCATTTGAACTCAAATCCTACTCTTCTCCCCCTTTTTGTCAATATATCAAAAAGTTAGAGGGTAAAGAATGAGACAGGTGGGTTTGCTCCCCCTAAACAGGTGCTCCCCCTCAGTTTGTGCTAGTTTAATTCAATCATTCCCATGTCATTTCTAATCTTATAAAATGCATCTTTTGCTAGAGGCTTTGTGAATATATCAGCAACTTGATCTTCTGTTCTTACATATACCAAACATATGTAATGATTTTCTACATGTTCTCTAATAAAATGGTGTCTAAGGTCTATATGTTTGGTCCTAGAATGCAATACTGGATTTTTGGTTAGACATATGGCACTAGTATTATCACATCTAATGGGTATATCTTTAAAATCCATGCCATAGTCCTTAAGTTGCTGTTTCATCCAAAGTAATTGGGCACAACAGCTCCCGGCGGCAATGTATTCGGCTTCCGCCGTAGATAGAGCAACACTAGTTTATTTTCTTGAAAACCATGAAACCAACATGTTTCCAAGAAATTGACATGTTCCACTAGTGCTTTTTCTATCTACTTTGTAACCGGCAAAATCCGCATCCGAGTAGCCGATTAGATCAAAATTAGAGCCCTTTGGATACCAAAGTCCTATATTGGTAGTGTCTACTAAATATCTGAAAATTCTTTTCACAGCTACCAAGTGTGATTCTTTTGGACATGACTGAAATCTAGAGCACATACACACACTAAACAATATATCAGGCCTAGAAGCAGTTAAATACAATAAAGAACCTATCATGCTTCTATACAATTTCAAATCAATTGTTTTTCCTTTCTCATCTTTGTCGATTTTGATTATTGAGCTCATAGGTGTGTTTGCTCCTTTGCTATTCTCCATGCCAAACTTCTTCAGCATTTCTTTGATATACTTGGACTGGTTAATGAAAATTCCTTCATTTAGTTGCTTGATTTGCAGTCCAAGGAAGAAATTCAGCTCTCCCATCATGCTCATCTCAAATTCTTTCTGCATAAGCTCCGAAAATTCTTGACAAAGAATTTCATTAGTAGCACCGAAAATAATATCATCAACATAAATTTGAATAATCAATATATCCTTTTCTTTGTATTTGATAAACAAAGTGGTGTCTACCTTTCCCTTTTGAAAGTCATGATCAATCAGAAATTTGCTTAATCTATCATACCAAGCCCTTGGAGCTTGTTTTAATCCATATAATGTTTTCGTTAACTTGTACACAAATTTAGATTGATCTTTTTCCTCAAATCCAGGTGGTTGTTCTACATACACCTCTTCATTTATATATCCATTCAGAAATGCACTTTTAACATCCATTTGAAACAATTTAAAGTTCATGTGAGATGCAAAAGCTAATAAGATGCGAATTGCTTCCAATCTAGCAACCGGGGCATAGGATTCCTCAAAATCTATTCCTTCTTCTTGTGAGTATCCTTTTGCCACAAGTCTAGCTTTGTTTCTCACTACAAGTCCACTTTCATCTAGTTTGTTCCTAAAGACCCACTTGGTGCCAATAACAGTACAATTGTTTGGTCTAGGAACAAGGTGCCAAACTTGGTTTCTTTCAAATTGATTTAGCTCTTCTTTCATTGCTATAATCTAGTTTTCATCATCAAGAGATTGATCAATATTTGATGGTTCAATCTTAGATACAAAAGCATATTGTCCACAAACATTTTGTTTTGATCTTCTAATTTTTACACCTTCATATACATTCCCTATAACTTGTTCAATTGGATGGGCATGTTTGAATTTCAAATCAGTTGGAGGTTTGTAGGAATTATTACCTTCACTTACCCTTTCCTCCATGGAATCTTCTTATTTTTCCACATGCAATTTTTTAAAACTACTTGCTATATCATGTGCATCACTTAAATCATGTTTTCTTTTGAAGCATGGGTTAGTTTCATCAAAAACAACATGTATGGACTCTTCTACAACTTGATTTCGTTTATTGAATACTCTATATGCTTTGCTATTTGATGAGTAACCAAGAAATATTGCCTCATCACTTTTAGCATCTAGTTTTCCCAAGTTGGTTTTTCCATTGTTCAAAACATAGCATGTGCATCCAAAAGCATGAAAATAAGAGATATTTGGTTTTCTTCCTTTCCATAACTCATATGGGGTCTTTTTCAAGATTGCTCTAATGGTAACTCGATTCAAAACATGACAAGCTGTACTTACAGCTTCACCCCAAAATTTCTTGGATAATTTGCTCTCATTTAGCATTGTTCTAGCCATCTCTTATATAGTTCTGTTTTTCCTTTCAACTACTCCATTTTGTTGTGGAGTTCTTGGTGCAGAAAATGTGTGATGAATCCCTTTTTCATTGCATAATTCTATGAATCGTTTGTTTTCAAATTCACCACCATGATCACTTCTTATAGTCATAATAGTACTTTTTTTTTCATTTTGCACCAAATTTACAAAAGTTGCAAACATAGAGAAGGCTTCATCTTTGCTAGCTAAGAGAATTATCCATGTGAATCTTGAAAAATCATCAACAATTACAAATACGTATTTCTTTCCACCAATGGTTAAAATATCGGATGGCCCATATAGATCCATGTGTAGCAATTCAAGTGGCCTAGTGGTGGAGATTTTCATTTTGGTAGAGAAAGGCATTTTAGGTTGTTTAGATAATTGACATGCCTTGCAAATTTTGTCTTTGTCATATTTCAACTTTGGCAAGCCTTTTACCAAACTCTTCTTCCATAGGGTCTTTATATTTCCCATGTTTATATGTCCAAGACTTTTATGCCATACCCATGGATCATTATCAATGGCCATTAGACATTGACCATCTAGTTCATCAAGTGAAACCAAATATATATTTTCATGTCTTTTTCCACTAAACATGATATGTTCTCCATCAAATACATTACATATAAATGATTCAAACACAACCTTGTATCCTTTGTCACATAATTGACTAATGCTCATTAGATTGTGCTTGAGTCCTTCAACAAACAAAACATCTTCCATGCATGCATTTGAAATACTATATATGTTTCCTTTACCTTTAATTTTACCTTTCTCATTATTACCAAAGGCAACCGTTCCATCGTTGCAAGGCTTAAGTTTATGAAATAAACTTCTTTCTCCGGTCATATGCCTTGAACAACCGCTATCCATGAACCACACGTTGTTTGCCTTTGCCTTGAAACATATCTGAAAAATAAACAAGTAGATCTTATCTCTTTGGTACCCATTTTATGGGTCCATTTGGGTTAGTAATATAATTCAATCTTTGTTACTCTAACTTAGAAAGTCCAAATCTTTTGTTTCTTGGAACCTAAACTAATTTTGCACCATGGTCATACAGTTTCTTAAAGTTACATTTATAGGCTTTATGACCCATTTTATTGCAGAAATTGCAAGCCATTGGTAATCTAGGAGTAGGCCTCCAAGTATGTAATGGTTCAAACGTTGGCCTTCTAGTCCACATAACATTTTTTCTTTTTGGCTTGTATATAGGTGCAGATTTGGTTTGATTGTTCCCAAGTATTGGCACATTCGGTTTGCCACTTTCTTTTTGCTCAAATGTATAATATCCAAGACCTCTTTTATTTGTTTGAGCGGTCATGTTCAGAAACATTTTTACATTTTCTCCTGGATTAGAGAACTTAGCTAATGATTCATTTAAGGATTCGTTCTCCTTTTTTAGTTTCTCTACTTCTTTCAAAAGCAATTCATTTTCATCTTTCAATTTTGATGATCTTTCAGCTAGTTTTCCATTTACAATAATGACGGAGTTACATTGTTGTCTCTTCAAAGACAACTTGTTTCCTAGATTTTTGATTTCCTCATATAATGAATCATATGCAAGTTGTAGTTCTTCTAATTCAGCACATTTGAGGCATTCTTGAAAAGAAGAATAACTAGATTGAGAATGACAAAGTTTTGAAGTTACCTCTTCATTGCTTGTGCACTTTGTTGAGATGGTTTGTTCTTCCAAAACTTTCGTTGTGTTCAAACTCATCAGATTTTCTTCTTGTTCGATTCACGCCATGCAGCATATTCTTGCACAATTTGTTGCTTCAAAGTTGTCGGTTGAGGAGCTTCTTGTTGATGAGGTTTCTTCATTGACGTACATTCCTCTTCCCTTTGGCCTTTGGTATTTTCTGTTTTCATGTCTTTCCCTCCTTTCTTATTGATCTTTTGATTTCTCTTCCGGCGTAGGACATTGAGCTTGCATATGTCCCATACCGCCGCATCTATAGCACTTTGTTGGCTCCTTCTTCTTCTCTCTTCATGGTCTTTCTTTGAAGTCTTTGAAGTTCCTTTCTTTTCTCATAAACTTTCGAAATTTGTGAGTGAGTAGTGCTATGTCTTCATCATCGTTGTGAGATAAGGAGGTAGATTCTTCTGAGTTGTGGGTGGCCTTTAGTGCAATAGCTTTCTTCCCTTTGTGTTGATCTTCATTTCTTCTCTTGATTAGCTCATGTGACATTAATGAGCTAATAAGATCTTCTAACTTTAGTGTATTATGGTCTTTGGCTTCTTCAATTGCCGTAATCTTTGGAGTCCAAGATTCCGGTAGAGTTCTTAGTATCTTCATAACCTGTTCAGATTCAGAGATAGTCTTTCCAAGACCTTTCAAAGCGTTAGTAATTTTAGAAAATTTAGCAAACATCTCAGAAATATTTTCTGTTTCTAACATTTTGAAGCTTTCCAATTCTCCTATCAAAATATTTCTCCTAGTCCCTTGGACTTGAGAAGTTCCTTCATAAATAGATGTTAGAGTATCCCATATTTCTTTAGCAGTTAAACAAGAGGATACTCTATCGTATTCGGAAGCCGTAAGAGCACAAAATAAAGAATTCATGGCCTTGGCATTGCTCTTAAGGGTTCTTACTTCCTCTTCGGTCCATTTGGAAGCTCTTTCATCGATAGGCAAGGTTACACCATCTTGGATTGCAATCCAAGAATCCATGTCGGTAGCCATAACAAGTTGCTTCATACGAAGCTTCTAATAGCCGAAGTTATTCCCATCAAACAATGGTGGCCTAGTAAATGATTGGCCTTCGGCAAATGCGAGAACGGAAGTAGATTGGGATGCCATATCAATAGGATCTCTTTGGTTTAACTCAAAGACCTGCTCTGATACCACTTGTTGGTCCCGAGTTAATGGCAATTACCCAAGAGGGGAGGGGTGAATTGGGTATTTAAAAATTTTCAACTTAAACAGAAACTTTACCCCGGATTAATCTAGTCCCCTTAATGAAGAAACGAAATGGAAAGCAATATAATGTAGAGAGCAGAAATATAAATCAACACACAAGATTTTATAGTGGTTCGGGCAACCTCCCTACTCCACTCTTCCAAGCTCACACTCCTTGTGACTTGGGTTCCACTATTGTATTCTTCAAATACAATTAGACCCACTGCTCTTTTCTAGATTCCAGCTCTAGGGGGCTTCAACAAATCTCAGCACAAGTAGGTGATGAGTTCCACTCCAATCACACACTACTTTGCTTACACTTGATCTTAGTTCCTCAAACTAAATCAAGTTCAATACAATCAAATGAAATAACAAAAGAATCTACACGTTACAGTTGTGTAGAAGCAATTTGGCGCAGAGAAGAACTCTTAGTATTGGCTTTGAAGATTCAGAAGTTGAGCTCTTGCAGTTTGAAGCAAAGTTCTTCTTCTTTTGATTGGCTTGATCTCTTTGATGCTCTTGAAGATGGGAGTTAAGCACACTTAGTGATTTCAGCTTCTTCCCTCGTCCACGATGACTGCCTTTTATAATTTTGGAGGGAATCCGAACGTTTGAAGGTAGGTGGCGCGCATTAAATGCGCCAACGTTCGAATAATTTCCGACCGTTGCGACCCAATTCGCAGGCGGAGTCGACTTCGGGTGCGACTTCGCCCAAGTCGCAGATGGAGTCGACTTCGGGTGCGACTTCGCCTTTCCGTAGCGTCTTCAAGTTCCAGGTTGGGTCGACTTGGGCATCGACTTGACCCAAGTCGCAGGTGGAGTCGACTTCGGTGTGCGACTTCACTTCGTCAGTTATCTTGATGAACTTGAAAACTTGGAATGCTTTAGTTTGCTTGGATTCCTTCATGCCTTTTGTTGTTCTCTTGCATTTTTCATTTCCTTTTGAATCATTGTCTTCATTTTAGCTTGCTTTCATTAGCTCCATGTTTTGCAAGCCTTTGAACCCATGAGTCTTGAATCATATAATCTTGTACAACTTCTTGGTTGAGTTTATGCATCTTGCTTGGACTTGGATTTGTCTTCATATGTTTTAGTTTTAGTATCTAGGTTGCCTTGATCTTCATCTTCATACAAGCTTGTCTTGAAATTAGTTAATCCTAGCTTGTCTTCTGAAATATCTCCTCTGCCCGATCGAAGTTGATGCCGGAGTCGACTTCGTCTGCGACTTCACCTCAAGTCGCAAGTGGAGTCGACTTGGAGTGTGACTTCGGTACTTCGGGGTCTTGACTTCAACTCTAGAAGGTTTTGTCATGTTGAAGTCGATGTTGGAGTCGACTTGGTCTGCGACTTCGTCCCAAGTCTCATGCGAAGTCGACCTCGTTTGCGACTTCGGCAGTTCAGCTTCCCATTTTCAACTCTGGAAGGATTTGGCACATTGAAGTCGATGTTGGAGTCGACTTGGGGATCGACTTGGCCTTCCATGCTCTATTTTCTTCAAACATATATCCCTTAAACACTTCCACAAACATGTTAGTAGCCAAGACTTACTCAAATTGATTTGTTAATCATCAAAACATAGATTTAGCTTATTTTCCACATATTTCCAACACTTTCCATCCTTGGCGCCAGACCTACCGACTTGGCAACGTCAAGGGGGACTCCTTGTCCACTTACTACCTCGACTAGCCTACTTGATTTCCATTCCATGCATGACTTTTAGTCACCTTGGCATTATATACCCCCTTACACATGGAACTTGTCATTCTCATGTAGAGAATTCTTACCATCCCTCTTTAAACACCATTTCAATGAAACATCGTATAAACTCATGTTTCAACACATTTCATGCATAATTACGAAACCATAAGCAATCATTTATTTCAATACACATATAAACAAGGAATGACCATCCTTAAATACCTTGTAATGAAAACCAAAATCATTTAGAAAGCTGCTTGCTTACCTGAATTTCTTAGCTTTCTGTCACCACTTTCTCTTTGCCTTTGCCTACAAAAAAATGATATGATTTTTCATACATTTCATTTTTCTCATATTTCATTTAGTTTTCCAGCCCATTTCATATACATTCATCATTCATTTAACTTCATAAGTCATTATACACATATATGACTTATTTTGCACCAATTATCATAACTTACACACATTCGGCTATTATACAACATAGCATATACATATAACCCTAAAATTAGGGTATTCATTTCAATATCATAAAATTCACTCCATAAGCATTAGTCGTAGCTTACTTTGCCATTTTTCCCATTTTTTCCAAAACACACACATGAGTGTTTCTTCTACGTACATAACACTGCCTTAGCTTATAATTCAAGTCTAAAATTTTGGATTAAATACCATACAATCTCAAACAGATTCATAAACATGGTATTAATCTCATTTTCATGTATTTTTGCATAAAATCACTTTTCTTAAGTCATTCATTAGCCATTTACCATTATCCATTCACATAAGCTCATTTAACGCATAAACTTGATGCATTTCATAAAATTTCCTAACTCAGAAATTTAATCCATTTTTTAGCGGGTTAATTACCCTTAATTAACACTGCATTCAAGGTATTTTTATGGGATTTAAATCCATTCACCCATAGGTTTCCAAAACATCAAGTTTGGAACCCGTTTTTCACCTGTTTCACGCGTCATTCGATACTTAACCCTATGAAGTCATATAATTCCGAATTTCCAGAAATAAAATCTATTTTTCCTCATCCATATTTAGGAATTTAACACATATTCAACATTCATACATTTCCATTTCTCAAAACAGCGGTTAACCCACACGTTTTGAGACCCGTTTCCACTCGATACATGCATTACTTCAAAAATTCATAAAAATCAGATTTAGGATTTATTTTTCCCAAATATTTTGGGCATCCATAATACCTTAAATATAGGGTATTTTACCCTATATAACATACATAAAACATACAAGTCCATTCCCATAACATATTAAGCATATAAACGTAGGAATTAGGTCCAAATCGACACTTTGCATTCCATAACTTTAAAATTTCATCACTTAAGAATAAACCCTCATATATTTGGCATAAATAAATGATTCATAGCTTAATCAAAACATCAAACCAAAACAGCAACTTGTCTTGGAGATTTAGGGTTTAACAACTTGGATTTTTCATCCCTTATGCATGCATAACTCCATTTCCATTAACTTTAACTTAAAAATTCATGCTTAAAACTTAATACCCAATCCATATTCATGAAGAGGCATGTTAAAACATCATTTTACAGATTCTTTAAGCATGCTTTTCATTTCCAAGTTTTGAGTTTAAGAACTCAAGTTAAACAACCCCAAAATCAACACATACTTACTTGGATTTGTAGCAAATCAAATCTTAGCAACTTGAAGTAATTTCTTCTTCAAATTCCCTTCCTTTTTCCCTTGCTTTTCTCCCCTATTTCCTTGGGAAAATTCGTGAATTGCTGCTGGTTCCCTTGGACGTTTTCAGCACTTAGAAAATGTTTCCAAATTTCATCTCAACTTAACGTGCAAAGGACTTATACATGTTGCTGGAATTTTTCCAGCAGTGGGGCCCACTTGTGCTGCAATTCCACCCCTATTCAATGCTCCCTTATCTACCATATGAGGTGGGTGAATTTGGGCCAAGTAAAATGCATTTTTACTTTTTACCAAAAACCATAAAATCTGCATCACTTTGACCGTAAACTGCATAGCCAATTCACGCCCAAATCTGTCCAGATTTTTGCATCCCATTTTTCACTTTTATTTCATGTATAAACGTGGGTAATTTATGCTCCTAATCACCCTTTAATTTCTCCATAAATTTGGTGTTAAGAAAAATTAATAAAATGGCTAAAACTGCCACTTTTCTACACATTATTCCACCCTCAATGCAATCCACGTTTTCAGCAGCATATTCTTCCCTTTTTGTATTTTTTAATTGCTGAAACTCTCCATTATTGCTTGAACAAATTATGTACTTGAATCCCTACAACATGTGGCATTTTTAAAAAATTAAAAAAAATCAATTTGGACAGTCCCAAAACCCTTGGACGTCCCTTATGTGGCCACCTTAGCTATGCTCCCATAGATTCATCATTCCATGCATTAAATGATTGGATAATTCATGGCATTATGTATTTTATTTAAATGCATAAATTCTCTCAAAAATTCCTGCAATGGACACCTCACATTCCCTTTTGCATCAATCATTTATGTATGGTACTCCATCATTAATGCCTTGGTACTTTTGTGGTGCATAAGTCAAACTTGCCCACCTTTTTCAATGCAGGCACTTTCCCAATATTCCATACTTAATACAAGCCATCCAAAATAAACATCTCACCATTTTATTCAACCGTTTCAAATTTCAACTCAATCCGAGTTTTCTAGCTCCCGATATAGCCGTTTAAAGTTGACGGTTGAAATGAACTTATACTTAAAAATTCATAATTCTCATTTCATCAAGAATTTTCATAATATTTTCATTCCATAATACCAATTCCATCATTAAAAATTTCCATTTCAAATTTCACTTGAATCCGCCTTATAGGCTTTGAGTTATGAATTTTTCAATATTTTCCATCACACTTGTCAATTTCCATATTAATTTCCATAATTCATTTTAAATAATGGAAAATGATTTTTCATGATATATTTGCACCTTTAAATCACAAATAATTCATTCTAACCTCATTGCCTCATTTAGGCTCAAAATGCTTAATCACATCAATAATGCTAACCCATAACCCTAATTTCCATAATTAGCAAAAATCATAAAATACCTTCATAATTCCATAATTCATAAATAATCATCAAATACATGTTCAATGCATACATACGGGTCCTACTTGGGTTAGGGTTTCACAATATATACATATTATTTCTAAAAAACTATATATATAAGTCATTATTTAAAAATATATATATTATTTTTTTTAAAAAAACTACTTTTTCCCACGTAGATACTCCCCGATTGGCGGGTTGAATTGACACACGGGGCTAATTATTTTCCTCTCCTTAATATATATATATGTTATTATTTAAAATATATATTATTTCTAAAAAACTATATATATAAGTTATTATTTAAAATAATATATGTTATTTTCTAAAAACTACTTTTCCCCACGTGAATACTCCCCAATTGGCGGGTTGAATTGGCACACGAGGTTAAGTATTTTTCTCCTCTTAAAAATATATATTATTATTATTATTATTATTAAAAAAATGGGAAAATAAATTTCGAACCTCAAAAAGCCATTGTGCCAACTTGTCACTCCGCAGGAACAAAATCGTTAAACCCACTTGGTTTTTATGATTTGAGCAATCAAATCGTGATGGATCTATCTAGGTCCTATTTTTGCTATAGCAAGAGAATCTTTGTAGTAGATTTACTGCTGGTACTTTACCCTCACTTGAGGAATATGTGTGATTCGCTAGGCTCGCTAGATGATAGTAACCTATGGACATACAAATGCAAAAGAGGGAGAAGTTGTTTTGCATGGAGAAACTACGAAAACTCTCTTCTTTACTCAAAATTGGGAATTTGTAGATCCATTGTGATTTGTACACATGTAAATTTTACACAGCTCATATCTAAAAACCAAGGTGGGTAATTTTTACCCGCATCTCTCCAGGAGGCCCACCTAGGCCCGAAACACTTCAACAAAACCACTTGGGCTCAAAACTCTCCAATAAGCCCATTTGAGCCCAGAACACTCCAACAGGCCCATTTGAGCCCAAAATTCTCCAGAAAGCCTACTTGGGCCAAAAACATTCTAACAAGCCTGCTTGGGCTCAAAACTCCTCAGCAAGCCCACTTGGGCTCAAAACTCCTCAGCAAGCCCATTTGGGCCCAAAATCCTTCAATAGGCCCAGAAAAGCCCAAAACACTTCAACAGGCCCAGAAAGGCCCAAAATCCTTCAACAGGCCCAAAAAGGCCCAAAACACTCCAACAGACTCAGAAAAGACCCAAAAACTTTCCAACAAGCCCACGTAGGCCCAAAACTCTTTAGCATGCCTAGAAAGGCCCAAAAACTCTCAAAAACGCCTCAATCAACCCATTTGGATCCAAAACCCTCCAAAAAGAAAGTTAGGCCCAAACCATTCTGAACAAGCCGAGTTGGGCCCAAACTCCTTTAGATGGTTCAGGTTAACCCAAACATATTTTTAAAATCCAGTTAAGTCCAATTTTTGTTAAGACTACCTAATCCAGAGACTGAATGCGGGAGACGCTGGTTTCTTGTACAAGTACAGAAGCTGAAAGCGGGACACGCTGGTCTGCTATGTAAATCCAAGAGCTAAGAGCACACTTAGTTTGTTGTGTAGGGTCACTAGTGTAGCCGATGGGCCCCTCACTAGTCCCAAACCGAGTAATCGCTGGTCGACGGGCTAAGCATAAACTCATATTTGAGTCATGGCGCGTGGCGTCATGTACTACACACATTTGAGTCATGATGCGTGGCGTCATGTACTACACATATTTGAGTCATGGGGCGTGGTGTCATGTACTACACACATTTGAGTCATGGCGCGTGGTGTCATGTACTACCAACATTTGAGTCATGGCGCGTGGCGTCATGCACTACCCACATTTGAGTCATGGTGTGTGGCGTCATGTACTACTCACTTTTGAGTCACGGCGCGGGGCGAAGTATACTCACTTATCTTTATATTTTTGTCAAACACGATTTTTCGTGCATTTGTAAAGTCGTAGAAAGATCTTCTATGCATTTCATCATTATTTCAATAAAATAAGCATTTTTTATGAACTATTGTATTCAGCTCTTTTAATCAAGGATTTTCTCGTAGAGATGTAAAATCAGAGTGTGGAACACAATGCAAAATATTTCTGTGATATATTTTTCGGACTCAGTTAAAGGATGAAATGCTTTAAAATTTTGTTGGGGAATTAATTAATCATTTATTTTCCAAAACTTAACAAACGACGAGAGGGGAATCTTCCTTTTCCCCTTTTCCCAGGGAGGCCGAAACAAGAGAAAAAGGGAGAGAAGGAGAGAGAAAATGCCATGGACGTGCTTCCCTAAGTGCACGTTTTGGAGAGAGACTTCTCTCCCAAGCAAGGAAGCCCTTGCATGACCCAAAACAGCAAGGAAAAGAGGAGAAAAAGAGAAGGAAAAGGGGAAGAAAGAAAGGGATTCAAGCTAGGAAAGTTTGGAATCAAGTTTGATTCGATTCAAGTAAGTATACTTCATGATTTGGGTTCTTTAATCCTAAGTTTTCACCTCAAATTATGGGTCATGAATTTGATTCATAATGAACCCTTAAAAGATGATTCATGATTCCCTTGATTTGGGTATTGAATGAGGATTGAATGGTTTGAATGAATTTAAGGGTTTAAAGAGGTTAAGATGGATGTTAGAGATGAATACGGGTTGATAACCTAGCTGAAATTTTCTTAAACTCATATCATCTGTTGCTGTTTTGAAGTAATATCATGATTAGATTATGCATCATGATTTTATGAGTTATATATGTTGATTTGGGCATATGCTAACGATTTTGGAAAGTATGGAACTTAGGATTACGTATATAACCTGATTTTCATGTTTTTATGATATGTATGAAACATGAATTATGCTAATGAGTTTATGGATGATTAGAGGGTAAAATACCCTAAGTTAATGATGTATGGGACGTTCA
Organism: Annona cherimola; assembly: GCA_030490835.1. Lineage (NCBI taxonomy): Eukaryota > Viridiplantae > Streptophyta > Magnoliopsida > Magnoliales > Annonaceae > Annona > Annona cherimola. The sequence goes on along the minus strand of CM059974.1, from coordinate 77,414,846 downwards.
ACATAGGGTGGAAAGGATTAGCACGAATCTGATTTTTGTGGACCCATGATGTGAACGTCTAAAGGGGGGACCAAGATATGCATGAAAAGTTGCTGTTTTGTGCAACTTAAATTATGAACTTTAAATTCATGAAAATACCCTAAATTTGGGTTAAGAAAATCATGATTATTTTCTAGAATTTATGGATTAAAAATCTGTTAAGATTTAAGTATTAAAAGAGGCGTTGAAAGGATGGAAAATGGGTCATAATGTTTCTGTTTTGGAACCCAATGATGAATGGATTAAAATTTCAAAATTAAACCCTAAATTATATGTTAATTAAGGGGTTTAATCATGATGAATAAGGACACAAGTTGCTGATTTGAAAGATTTTAAGAAACACCTAAGTTACGTGTTGTAAAATGGGTGTATATGGAAGGCTAAGCATGGATAAGTGGTAAACGACTTATATGAATTGCTAAAATACAAAAATGCATGTTCATGTTGCTGTATTGATGATTAGCGATTATCTCAAATTTTGAGATTTAATAATGAAGTCTAAGACGATAACTGTACTTAAAATGAGCACCGACATAGGAAATATGAAAGATAGATGAAAAATGACAAATGGGAGGTATGAACCCCCACATGATGATTAATGAATGGTTATTATGTGTATGAATGCATACCCTACATATGGGTTTAGAACATGATATGGAATGGATGGTATGATGCAGAAGTATGTGCCATGAATGTATAACTAACTTGAAATACAAGTGGGTATTCTAAGCTAATAGAAATCATATGGAATATACATATGACTTAAGAAATATGAAGTTGAGAAACCTTGCTTGAACTTGATTGTTGAAGTCTCAAGTAAGTGTTACCAAAGTGTTTTGAATGATTACAAGGAGATTAAATGCAAGTTGAAAACCTTATGACATATGTATGTCTATGTTATTGAGATATATGAATGGAATGAAGCAAAGATGAATGATGAACCACTAACTAAGATTACATAGTTATATGGTTATAAAAAGACTTATGAGTAAGTCAATATATATATATGTGTGTGTGTGTGTGTGTGACCATTGACAAGGGTGAAGATGGATATGCATTCCAAAGAAAGAATGATTTCAAGTTAATGTGTTATGGACCATACGGGACTAAAATCATATGACACGTATATGTGAATTGAAAAAGAAACAAGGCATACAAGCACAACACATGATGAGAATGTATAAGGTAATTATGTTTACTTGTCCAGGAAAAGGCAAGGAAAGAATGGAAGGTGCAAAAGGATCGCCACAGGTAAGCAAGCAGCCATATGGGACTAAAATCATATGACACGTATATGTGAATTGAAAAAGAAACAAGGCATACAAGCACAACACATGATGACAATGTATAAGGTAATTATGTTTACTTGTCCAGGAAAAGGCAAGGAAAGAATGGAAGGTGCAAAAGGATCACCACAGGTAAGCAAGCAGGACTTTCAAAAATGAGATTTTATTCTCAAATACAAAAATGCTTTCAAGTTGTTTTACTTGAATGTTTTTAAAGCTATTTAAGGGTGGCCATCCCTCTATCTCTTTATGATGATTTGATTTATGCTTTTACTGAAATGATTGTGTCAATTCTTCTCTAATTGGAAATGGCATGTCAGCATGGATTTAAATGATGTTTTATTGAACTGATGTTCAAATGGATGGTGCAAAGAATTCTCTATATGAGAATGACAAGTTACCATGTGTAAGAGGTTGTGAAACCCCAACCTAAGGAGGATTCAATGTGTGCATTGAACATGTACATGTGACTTATATATGATTAAATAGAGTTTTTGGATGTTTTTGTGATTTGCTAAATTATGGCAATCAAGGCTGAGGATTAGCAATGATGATTCTAGTCATCAGTATGAGCTGATATGGGACAATGGTATTAGAATAATTTATTGGTGATTAAAATGCACCAATATATCATGAATAATCATTTTCCATTATTCAAAATGAATTATAGGATTTTATGATATTTTGCAATTAGGGTTCAATTAAGAAGGATGATTAAAAATTTAATCGCCGGAGCCCAATATGAGTTAAGGTTACTAAAGGGGGCATAATGAGGATTAAAGCATGCTAATGTGGCATGAATGTTTAGTTTAATTTCCATGCTTTAATTAATGGAGATTAAAGTGGAAATTATGGAATTATGATGGAAAATCATTGAAAATTCATAACTCAACGCCTGTAAGGCGGATTCAAGTGAAATTTGAGATGGAAGTTGATGATGTTGGACTTGAAATTATGGAATTATTGAGTTATGAAAATTCTTGATGGAATTAGTGTTATGATTTATTGATCATATCTCAATTTCAACCATTAACTTTAAACGACTATAAATTGAGATAGAAAAAATCGGATAGAGATGAAATTTGAAACGGTTGAATGAAATTATGAGATCAAAATTTTGGAAGGTTTGGATTGAGCATATTATGCTGGGAAAGTATCTGAATTGGAAAAGGTGTATATGTTTGACTTTTGCACCTCAAGAGTACCATGCATTAATGGCTAGAGTACATGGCTTAAATGCAATTTTCAATGAACCAAATAGGTGTCAAATGCAGGTGCAATGCAGGGTATTTTATGCATAATTACAAAATACAAAAATTCCATGAATTATCCATGCATTAATGTCCACATTTAAGGGGCTAAGGAGAGCTCGAAGTAAGCATAGGTGATGTGGAGATGTATGGACGTCCAAGTTGCTGCTATTGCTGGATTTTTTTCAATATTTTATTTTATAAATAATGCACATAAATAGCTGACATGTTGGGATACATAAATGAGCATTTAAGTATGTGAAAAAAATCCAATAAAATTCGTGAACACTGCCATTGAAGGTGTAAAAGTGGACAGCTTTGTCTCATGCAATTAACATGCATTGATGTGCTGATTTGCGGCCATTTTGCTAATTTTTTAATGCCAAATTAATGCATGAATTAAAGGGTAATTAGGGGTATGATTTACCCTTAAATTTAGATTAATAAAAAAATGGAAAAAAGTATGAAAATGGGCAGCAGCTATGGATGTGATCTGTGGACAGGTGGACGGTCTTGATTAAAGCAGATTTTTGGATTTTAAAAAAATGAAAAAAATAAATTTACTTGGCTGTCATTTAACCATCACATCAAAGGGGATAAGAACATATTAAATTTCTATGGAAAAATCAGCCAAGTGGGGCCCACAGCTGGATCACATCCAGCATTATAAATGGGTTGCACGTTCACATGGATGGAGCTTTGGAAAAATTCTAAGTGCTCAACTCCATCTCCTCAAGACACAGCAGCTCACTTCCCCTCTTGGACAGCAAAGGAGGAAGAAAAGAGAAGAAAAAAAGAAGGGGAAAAGGAGGGATTACCAATTAATCAAGTAAGTATATGTTAGTTTTGATTTTATACTTCAAATCTGGAAGTTATATGATGTTATAAACCAAAATATGAACCAAGTAGTAAAAGAAGGATTTTTACCATGAAAATGTTTTTAAAAGCTCATTATATGATGATAAAGATACGACCAAAATATCATATTGAAATATTAATCAGGTTTCAAATTAAAAATCTGAGAAGATTAACCTAAACAGAGTAGAACGGGTGACAGGATCAGCTGTAGTAAATGATTTTTAATAATTTTTTTAGAAGGATTTTTTATATTAAATTTTCTTATGATGTATAAGCCATCATGAGGATAACTTGAATAAAATAAAAATTTATTTTTTGATGATATTAGTATGGGTTATAATTCCTGTGATTAGGGCTGACCCTAAACTCACAACACTGTCTAGCACAGTGAAAATGTCAAAATAAATATATAATGTTAATATTTTGTGATTAAATATTTATGAAATTTAATTAATGTATTTATTGATGTATTATAGAAATTCCAGAATTTAATACCTTGATTTGATTATAAATCAAGATTTAGATATTTCAGCACGCATGATTTCAGCATATGTGGATAGTTTGAGAAAAAAATCAAAAAGAAATATGAAACCTATGTAGAAATAATACAAATTGATATAAATATTTTAATAACCTAAATTTGGATTAGGAAAGGTTGGATTAATTGCTGAAAATTTGGATTTATAAAACTGCTTAGGGTTATGTGTCAAAAGACACGTTAAATTGGTGAAAAATGGGTTCCAAAGTTTCTGTTTGGAAACCTATGATTAATGGATTTAAATTTCATAAAAATATCCTAATTATAGTGGTAATTAAGTATAATTATCATTCTGAAATGTGGATTAAATTTCTGATTTGGGAAATTTTATGAAATGCCTCATATATGTGTTGTTAAATTGTTATATGTGAAAGGATAGACATGCATGAGTGGTAAATGACCTACGTAATTTGGTTTCATGCAAAAATGAATGAAAATATGATAAATTTATGAATATATTTCTGTTTAGAATTGCATGATGTTAATCTCAAATTTTGGGATTAATTAATGAGGCTTAAGGCAACAACGGGTGCTTAAAATAAGCAAAGATGTGCGAATTTTAGAAAATAAGTGGAAAATGGATTAAGGAAGGTAATGAGTTATTAAATAATAATTATTGGATGATTACTAAGTGATTGAATGATTACCCTATTTATGGGATTAAATGTGATGTGTAATAGCCTATGTAGTGCACAAGTATATGCTATACGGGCATAACGACTTGAGAAGTCGAAGGAATTATGTATGTTAATGAAAACGGGTTGGAAAACTGAGTTGAATGCAAGCAAAGGAAATATATGAATGTTATATCATTCTTATATATATAGGCAAAAGAAAAGGGATATGCGAAACGGAAAGCTAAGCAAGCGAGGTAAGCAAGCAGCTTTCTAAATGATTTCGGTTTTTATTACAAGGTATTTAAGGATTGCCATTCCTTTATCTCAATGTGTTATGAAGTATTATTTCAATTATGATGATGAATTGCTTACTGTTTTGCAATTGTTCAAGAAAAGTGATAATGTATAGATTTGAAACGATGTTTCATTGAAATAATGTTTAAGAGGGATGGTGCAAAGAATTCTCTACATGAGAATGACAAGTTCCATGTATAAGGAGGTATATAATGCTGGGGTAACTAAAAGGACATGCATGGAATGGAAATCAAGTAGGCTAGTGAGGTAGTAAGTGGACAAGGAGTCCCCCTTGACGTTGCCAAGTCGGTAGGTCCGGCGCCAAGGATGGAAAGGATCATGTCATGAAAGAGGATTCCCTGTGCTAGCGTACCGTCACATGAAGGATAACGTCATCAATGAAAATGATGAATTTGCACATCCAATGTTTATGAAATGTTTATGAAAAGTGTTTGAATGATTTATGAAAAGGTTTTTGCTCCACAGGTAGTTGATCACTTGATAAGTGTCTCTACTGAAGGGAGAAAAATGCTTTAAAATAAATATGCCTTCAAAATGAATTGTCTGTAAAATATAAGCTTGCTTATTGAGTTTCGACTCACATTTTCATTTTCCAAACCCATAGACAGGTGAAAGAAGAGACCTGACAAAGGAGCAAGGAGTTGACTATTAAGGAAATGGAGAACATTATAAGTTTCATGTTTGTGAAAAACTTATGTCGTATGATTGTAAATACTTTGATGTTTTTTGTTGACATCTATGATGATACATGCAATGACATCTGATTTATGAGATGGTTTGAAATATGTTATGAAAATCATGTCTAGTTATGACATTATTGGATGGAAAGGACTTAGATATGCATGAAATGAACATATGAGGAATTAAACTCCTATGAAAAGATATTTAATTGGATAAATATCCATTAAAACCCGCCGTGTGACAGGGCAACAATCTTGATCACGTTTACCAGTCGAACGATCTTGAGGTAAGGTTGTGACGCTCGGGATGGGGCGTTATAGAGAAATGGTATCAAAGCATGGACTGGTAAATAGGCGTGGAAAAGTTTAAGTGTAATGATTAAATATGATATGCATGATTTTATGATGATTGCATAAGTGATTATCATGATAGGATGGATGATATATGATGATGAATAATATCACGTGATTGTGATTGTGTGAATTAGCTACTAATTATATGATGATGAGATGCATATGTTTTGACCTAACCCTAACTATGAATGAAAGTTATGTGCTTTTGATATTCAGAAAAAGCATCATGGTTGATACAAGGTCAAGGGTTAGAAAGAATAAGGTAAAGAAGGTTGCTACAGAAGTTCCCAGCCAGCATAAGGTTGGAGAAACTAGTAGACCTAAGAGGGGTAGACCATTTTCACATGAGAAAAACCCAAGGACTCGTCAAAGACGAGAAAATTTAAGCCCATAAAGAAATATGGAAGAGGAACTTGAGCCTAGACAGGATAGATTAATTGAAGAAAGAGTAGCTCTGGTAGTAAAGGAAGCCATGCAGCAAGCTACTCAAGACTGGGCAACCCAAGCCGTAAATATTATCCAAGGCTTGTGGGAAAAGACCCAACAAGGACAGATGGGAATAGCTAACCAACCGACAACCTCTACGAATCCGGTACGTGTGCATGCTCTAACTCAAATGGAGACACGGGAGCAAGAGGATGAAGTGGTTACAGGTATGGATTAAATTTTAGAAAGTTTGGCAATAGTCTGGTTTGATTTCGATGATAATCATTTAATCATAAATTTCCAATATGTAACCACGCATGTACTACCTGTAGAGGAAACCAACAGGTGGAATTCTCTATATGTAGGTTAGCTATGGTTAATTAAAAATGTTGATGTTCAATGGAACAGGAAACAAGAAATAGTAGAGACAAGTGATAGGTCCAATGAACAAAGGCTAAAAATGCCACTAAGATAGAGTAGCGCAGTGGAAGCGTAGTGAACCATTGAAATATTGGAGGAAGATGATGAATTAGCAAATGTATATGAGCTGTACCCTCGACATTTGAAATGTAATAGGTTTCGGGATGAAACCTGTTATAAGGGGGGAGGATTGTGAAACCTCAACCTAAGGATAATTTAATGTGTGCATTGAACATGTACATGTGACTTATATATGATTAAATAGAGTTTTTGGATGTTTTTGTGATTTGCTAAATTATGGCAAACAGGGCTAAGGATTAGCAATGATGATTCGAGTGATCAGTATGAGCTGATATGAGACAATGGTATTAGAATAATTTGTTGGTAATAAAAATGCACCAATATATCATGAATAATAATTTTCCATTATTCAAAATGAATTATGGATGATTTTAGGATTTTATGATATTTTGCAATTAGGGTTCAATTAAGAAGGATGATTAAAAATTTAATTGCCGGAGCCCAATATGAGTCAAGGTGACTAAAGGGGGCACCTTAATTCATGTATTTCATTAGTTACCAAAATAGCAACTTAATTCACGTATTTCATCACTTTTTCATGCATTTTTACATTTTAACAATTAGCATAAATCATTTATCATTTTCTCATGCCTATCTCTCCATACATGTCCATTTCTCAACGCATACATCATGTGTTTCTTAAAATTTTTTAACATAGAAATTTGTCTCTAATTTCAGCATGATTAAATCCTTTAATTAACCTATAATTTAGGGTTTAATTTTAGAATTTTAATCCATTCATCCTAGGGTTCTAAAACAGCAACATTAGAACCCGTTTTTCATCATTTCAACGCCTCTTTCGATACTTAAATTATAAAATTTTTCTAATCCATAAATTTCAGAAATTAATCATGCTTTTCTTAACCCAAATTTATGGTATTAGCACATTCAAAATCCATAATTAAGTTGTTCTCAAGACAGCAACTTCACATACATATAGGGTACCCTTCTTGCACCATTTTGGACGTCCACATATATGCCCCTAAAAATCAGATTTAGGCAATCCATTCTAACCCATTTTGGACATCCAAAGTACTCTAAATATAGGGTACTTTAACTACTTAATCATCCTTAAATCATTTGGGCTAATTCATATATCATTTTTAACATAAAAACATGGAAATCGGGTCATATATGTAACCATAATTCTCTTTCTTTCTAAAATTCATAACTTAAGCCCGAATCAACATATATAATCCATTAAATCATGAATCATCATGTATTCATAGATACACATCAAAACAGCAACATCATATGGGGGTTTAGAAAAATTTCAATTATGTTAATCAATCCATATTCAACCCTAATTACCATTTTCATCCTCTTGAACCCATGTTTTCATTCTTTGCATTCAATCCTTAATCAATACCCTAATCAAGGGCATCATGAATCATCCTTTAAGGGTTCAATATGAATCAAATTCTTGACTCATAAGTTGAGGAGAAAAATATAGAATTAAAGAACTCAAATCATGGGGTATACTTACATGAATTGGTTCCAACTTGAACTCCATATTCTAGCTTGAATCCTTCTTCTTCTTCTTTTTTCCCTTTTTCCTTCTCTTTTTCTCCTTTTTTTCTAGCTTTCATTGCTGCTGGAATATGGGGTCGTGCAAAGCTAGACTTAGGGGCTTTTGCCCCTTTAAAAATTTCTCTCTTTAACCCCTTAACCATATGGATGTGCTCTCCTTGTAATGCCTTATTTTCCAGATTTTTGGGCCTACTTGCCCCATCAAATTAAGGCATAATTAAAGCATGTGTATCTCCTTTGATGACATGGCAAAATATCATCCATTTAAATTCGATAATTATCTTTAAAAAAATTATCAAAAATCCATGCATTAATGGATAAAATTTGCACATACAATGGACGTCCACTTTTTAGCAGCTCTTGTACACATTTTCCACACCTAATTCACTTTAATTAATGGGTATTTAATTACCCTAGCTAATAGCCTACTTTGGGGTCCATTTAGAATATTAAAAAATAATAAAAATCAGATATTCAGCCTTGGACGTCCACTGATCTTGCTGCCCATTTATTGTCCATGCATTCAACGTCCATATCAATTGCCCCTTTTGAAATTTTTCCACAAAATTGCAGCTTTAAATTAATGAAAAATTAATAACCCTAGCAAGGATCTCATTTAGGGGTCCAATTACCATTTTAAAAAAATCAATAAAAATCTCAAAAAGCAGCTTGGACTTGTATATCACCTAACTTCCATGTTGCTGTCCATTATGTATTCACGTCCATGTGCCATGGATTTTGGCATTTTGTGCCATAAAAATCCAAATCTAATTGATGTCACTAACCACCCTTTTCATGTATCTCATTTAAATGCATATTTTGCATTTTTTAAAAATAAAAAATTTCATGTAAACAGCCCCTTTGGACGTCCATGGATTACCCCCTCTTCAAGCTCCCTTGAGCTAGCCTATTAGCCATTAAATCATGTTATTAATCACTTGATTTTATCATGGATTTTTTCATTTTAAATATTCATAAAATCCATGTGTAATTACCTCCTTTTGACACCTCGTTTATGCCATTAATTATTTAATTAATCACTTTAACTTTAACATAAATCAAGGCTACTTTATGGTGCACAAAAGTCAATGGTGCACACCCCTTTTTCGTGAAACCATGATCCCATAAAACTTAGCTTAATCCAAGTCTCTCATTGCCTTGATCTCATAATTTTAACCGTTCATTTCAAATTTCGTCTCAATCCGACTTTTCTAGCTCAAGTTATGATCATTTGAAGTAATCCTTGGATTTTGATGGTGATGATCGATTCTCACCCTAATTTTATCAATATTTTCATAATCCAACCTTTCTATAAGATTAAGCACAAAATTATGTGCTTACCTTTCAATTTTCATCTTAATCCGTCTTACCGACGTCGAGTTATGAATTTTCTAGCACTTGCCACCTTTAATCCATAATTATCAACATAATCTCCATTAGTTAAACCATAATATATGAGGTAGTTATCCTCAATATATTCACATTTCCTAATCCTCATTAAGCCTCTTTAATCACATAGACCCATATTGGCTTATAATCATTATTCATAACCATTTGCCCTAATTGCAATAATTCATCAATATTGCAAAGGAAATCATTCATAATTCCACTAAATCATACATGATCCATATTTATATGCCAATTGCATATATATAAGCCTTACTTGGGTCTGGGTATCACAATCCTCCCCCCTTATAACAGGTTTCGTCCTGAAACCTATTAAATTTTAAATATCGGGGAAAGGCTCACATAAATTTGCTAACTTATCATCTTTTTCCAATATTTCATTGGCTCACTACGCTTCCACTGAGCTAATCTATTTTGGTGGCACTTTAGGCCTTAGTCAGTTAGACCTATTACTTTTCTCCACTGTTTCTGTTGTCATATGGATTTCCTATTGTAATTATTCTTTTCTTTATGTCATCCATCTATTATCCTTATGGTGGGCATACTATTACTCTTATACATGGAGAAATTATAGAATTTCTCATCTTATCATAGGGTAAGATCTAGGCTACCAATTCTTTCATGCAAAATAGAAATCCATAGCAATCATTTTTATATATTATTCATATAACATAATACATTCATTCTATAGCATAGATCAAAAGTTTCTCTCACATAAAATTTCATTCATGTCTTAGCAAAAGACACTTTTGTTAATCTATCCATTCCTTCCTATCTCATAATGTCTACAACTAGGTTATACCAGTGTAGACTACCTAATAGGAGTATTTGTATTAAATCAGTCTAAAATATTTTCTTCCTTATCTCCCTTTCCAGTTTCCATAAACTAGTAAGGGTCCTTATCATTTTTCTAATCTCATTTCTTATAAACATCATAGAGAGATAATTTCTCTCGTACCTATCTTCCATCCACATCAGAATTGAAGAAAATTCCGGCAATCATTCTTGCCAACATTTTTCTTTATCTATCTACCATTATAGTACGGAATACATGATACCAAGCTTTGTGATATCATATATGTAATTTTCTTTTCCTTCCATACATACTAACTAAACAAGTTTTGCTACACTTTTCTGTAATAATTTGCAGAGACCTTCTATCAACCGATAGCTGTAATTAGCTTTGGTTGAGCTAGCCTTTCTTACTCCTTTTTTTCCTTACACCAGGTTCTTTAGTCTTTAGGGTCAAGTTATCCTTGCCCTAATGATACATGTTCACTATCAACATGTATTATATATTGGTGTCCTATTGGAAATATTTCTTATCAAATTTTTCCAGATTACCTTCTTTGATTATGGCATAATGGCTATTAGGGTTTCCTATCACTCATAAGCATTGCCAATCAATGCTTGGACATCACATAAGACTACATGTTCAAACCTTGAATAATGTTCTTGGTTTCAGTCATCCACTGCTCAACTTGAACAGAATCTGGTTCACCTGAGAACTTAGGTGGATACTGAGATGGAAAGGCATTAATAACTTTTCCATTCGTTTCTATCTTACTATTATCAACCCTTAAAAGTTTGGGTACTAGGTTAAAAATTATTACTTGTACTGGTCCATCATTTCTAACTTCTTCTAATTGCTCCTGTTGGGTATTTTCCCAAAGGCCTTGTATTATTTCTACTGTCTGAGCTGCTCAATCTCGAGTGGCCTACTGCACAACTCCTTTTACAGCTGCAGCTATCCTTTCCTCCACTCTTTCTACCTATAAGGTGTTACTTGCCGTGGCTCCACCTTCAACTTTTGTCTTAAGGTTTATATTTGCCCGTCATTGACGAGCTCTTGGACTCACTTGTTCTCGCTGCCCTGGTCGTTTTAGATTTGCTACCGGCTTCTCTATTCCTTGTTGACTCATATCTGCAACTGTCTTTCCCTTGTTTAAGAACTAAGGTGATAAGCATGTTGTAGAAAGCAACATATAAAATCATATTAGTATAATTGTATCTTACCATAGAATCATTCACTTAGTCGATTATATGATTTAGAAAGATCAATGACCTTTCTTCTTTCATATGTACTTAGCATTTTAATAAAATCAAATGCATTTATATTTTTATAGCATCAAACATCATACATTTATTTAGGAATCAAAAGGAAACTCCTTTCTTTCCTACCTTTCTCATTTCTATCTTCACTTTTCATGGTGTAAGGTTGCTTTTCCTTACACATTCAGACTATATTTACATAATCTATCATTTTATCATAACCATAAATTCTAAACCAACAATCACTTAGAAAGTTGGCGCCTTGGTGCCTTCAATATGTCTGTCAGGTGCCTTTCATATGTCCGCCAGGTGACTTCCATATGTTCGCCATGGCGCTGCACCTTAAACATATGTAAAGTATTGCACAGTCCTGTGTTACCTTAAGTAAGGTGTGATAAACCTTAGGTATGGGGGCTCTCTATATAGGGTTCCATTATTCAACCCATCATCTGTTCTTATTCCCTTCTATCCTTTGTCTTTTCTTATATTCTCCTACCTCCTTCTTTATCTCATCTGATCTCATATCATTTTTCTTCATATACCACCTACACCATGGAATATAGCAAACTAGCTATATTACTTTAAATAGCCATACCTTTGCGTCATAATGACACATAGTAAAAGACAATACATATTGTATATATCTTATAATTTTCAATCTATCTTTTTCATCATTTTCCATTTTTCCTCTACGTCTATCTATCAATCCTTGCTAAGATACCATCTTTATGATATCAAGTCTTTTCTTTCCACGCCTATTTACCAATCCATGCTTTAATACCAACTTCTGTGGCGCCCCAACCAGAGATGTCAAATCCTTACCTCAAGATCTATCGATTGGTAAATGTGAATCAGGATTGTTGCCCTGATCAAGAGGCAGGTTCTTAATTGGATCTCATCCAAAATTTTTTTATCTATCATCATTCATTTCATTACATTCCACATCAATCATCATACAAGCGCCAATACACTTGTAATGAATTTCATATTTTATTTCATAACATCTCATCATTGTTGGAAACATGTGGAAAATAAGTCAAGTTTATGTTTTGATGATTAACAAATCAATTTGAGTAAGTTTTAGTTACTAACATGTGTGTGCAGATGATTAAAGGTTATAAAAATGAAGAAAATGAAGCATGGCAGGTTAAGTCGATTTCCAAGTCGACTCAGGCATTGACTTAGGCCAAGTCGATCCCCAAGTCGACTCCAGCAGTGACTTCAAGACGTCATTTTCGTCTAGCGTTGAAATCGGGGAGCCAAGCTGCCGAAGTCGCATCCCAAGTCGACTCCAGCATCGACTTCAACCATGATTTTCTGTCCAGAGTTGAAATCGAGAATGAGAGCTGCCGAAGTCGCATCCCAAGTCGACTCCGGTTGTGCTTTTCTAAGTTAATACAATCATCCCCATATCATTTCTAATTTTATAAAATGGTTCTTTTGCTAGAGGTTTGGTAAAGATATCTGCAATTTGATCTTCTATTTTTACATATTCCAAACATATATCATAATTTTCTATATGTTCTCTAATAAAATGATGTCTAAGGTCTCTATGCTTGGTCATAGAATTCAATACTGGATTTTTAGTTAAACATATTACACTTGTATTGTCACATTTAATAGGTATATCTTTAAAATTCACGCCATAATCCCTAAGTTGTTGTTTCATCCAAAGCAATTGGGCGCAACAGCTCCCGGCGGCAATATATTCTGCTTTCGCCGTAGATAGAGCAACACTAGTTTGTTTTCTTGAAAACCATGAAACCAACATGTTCCCAAGAAACTGACATGTTCCACTAGTGCTTTTTCTATTTACCTTATAACCGGTGAAATCCGCATCCGAGTAGCCGATTAGATCAAAATCAGAGCCCTTTGGATACCAAAGTCCTATGTTGGCAGTATCTACTAAATATCTAAAAATTCTTTTTAGAGCTATCAAGTGTGATTCTTTTGGACATGATTGAAATCTAAAGCACATACAAACACTAAATAGTATATCGGGTCTAAAAGCAGTTAAATATAATAAAGAGCCTATCATGCTTCTATATAACTTTAAATCAACTGGTTTGCCTTTCTCGTCTTTGTCAATTTTAATTGTTGAGCTCATAGGCGTGTTTGCCCCTTTGCTATTTTTCATGCCAAACTCCTTTAACATTTCTTTGATATACTTGGACTGGTTTATGAAGATCCCTTCACTTAGTTTCTTGATTTGTAGTCCAAGGAAGAAGTTTAGCTCCCCCATCATACTCATCTCAAATTCCATCTGCATAAGCTCAGAAAATTCTTAACAAAGAATCTCATTAGTAGCACCAAAAATAATATCATCAACATAAATTTGAATAATCAAGATATCTTTTTCTTTGTACTTGATAAACAAAGTGGTGTCTACCTTTCCCTTTTGGAAGTTATGATCAATCAAAAATTTGCTTAATCTTTCATACCAAGCCCTTGGAGCTTGTTTTAATCCATTTAATGCTTTGGTTAATTTATATACAAATATGGATTGATCTTTCTCCTCAAATCCAGGTGGTTGTTCAACATACACTTCTTCATTTATATACCCATTCAAAAATGCACTTTTAACATCCATTTGAAACAACTTAAAGTTCATATGAGATGCAAAAACTAGTAAAATGCGAATGACCTCTAATCTAGCAACCGGGGCATAGGATTCCTCAAAGTCTATTCCTTCTTCTTATGAGTATCCTTTTGCCACAAGTCTAGCTTTGTTTCTTACCACAAGTCCACTTTCATCTAATTTGTTCCTAAAGACCCATTTTATGCCAATGACAATACAGTCTTTTGGTCTTGGAACAAGATGTCAAACTTGGTTTCTTTCAAATTGATTTAGCTCTTCTTGCATTGCTATGATCCAGTTTTCATCATCAAGAGCTTGATCAATAGTGGTTGGTTCAATTTTGGATACAAAGGCATATTGTCCATAAATATTTTGTTTTGACCTTCTAGTCTTTACACCTTCATAGATATTCCCTATAACTTGCTCAATTGGATGGGCATTTCTGAATTTTAAGTCAGTTGGAGGTTTATAGGAATTATTACCTTCACTTACCTTTTCCTCCGTGGATTCTTCTTGCTTTTCCACATGCAGTTTCTCAAGATTACTTGTGTCATCATCTGCATCACTTAAATCATCTTTTCTTTTGGAGCATGGATTAAATTTATCAAAAATGACATGTATTGACTCTTCTACAACTTGGTTTCGTTTATTGAAGACACTATATGCTTTGCTATTTGATGAGTAACTAAGGAATATTGCTTCATCACTCTTTGCATCCAGTTTTCCCAAGTTGGTTTTTCCATTGTTCAAAACATAACATGTGCAACCAAAAGCATGAAAATATGAGATATTTGGTTTTCTACCTTTCCATAGCTCATATGGGGTCTTTTTCAAGATTGCTCTAATGGTAACTCGGTTCAACACATGACAAGCTGTACTTACAGTTTCTCCCCAAAATTTCTTGGATAATTTACTCTCATTTAGCATTGTTCTAGCCATCTCTTGTGTGGTTCTATTTTTCCTTTCAACTACTCCATTTTGTTGTGGAGTTCTTGGTGCGGAAAATGTGTGGTGAATTTCTTTTTCATTACATAATTCTATGAATCGTTTATTTTCAAACTCACCACCATGATCACTTCTAATGGTCATAATAGTACTTGGTTTTTTATTTTACACCAAGTTTACAAAAGTTGCAAACATAGAGAAGGCTTCATCTCTGCTAGGTAAGAGAATTACCCATGTGAATCTTGAAAAATCATCAACTATTGCAAACACATACTTCTTTCCACCAATGGTTAAAATGTCGGATGGCCCATATAGATCCATGTGTAGCAATTCAAGTGGCCTAGTGGTGGAAGTCTCCTTTTTGGTAGAGAAAGGCATTTTAGGTTGTTTTGACAATTGACATGTCTTGCAAATTTTATCTTTGTGATATTTCAATTTTGGCAATCCTTCTACCAAACTCTTCTTCCATAGGATCTTTATGTTTGTCATGTTTATATGCCCAAGCCTCTTATGGCAAACCCATGGATCATTGTCAATGGTCATTAGACATTGACCATCTACTTCATCAAGTGAAACCAAATAAACATTTTCATGTCTTTTTATGCTAAACATGATATGTTCTCCATCAAATACATTGCATATAGATGATTCAAACACAACCTTGTATCCTTTGTCACATAATTGGCTAATACTCATTAGATTGTGCTTGAGTCCTTCAACAAACAACACATCCTCCATACATGCATTTGAAATACTATAAATATTTTCTTTACCTTTCTCATTGTTCTCAAAGGCAACAGTTTCATCGTTGCAAGGCTTGAGTTTATGAAATAAACTTCTTTCTCCAGTCATATGCCTTGAGCAACCACTATCCATGAACCAAACGTTGCTTGCCTTTGCCTTGAAACATATCTGAAAAATGAACAAATAAATCTTATCTCTTTGGTACCCATTTTATGTGTCCGTTTGGATTAGTAAACTGATTTAATCTTTGTTGTTCTATTCTTGAAAGCCCAAATCTTGTGTTTCTTGGAACCTAAACTAATTTTGCACCATGGTCATACAGTTTCTTAAAGTTGCATTTATAGATTTTATGACTCATCTTATTGCAAAAGTTGCAAGTCATTGGTAATCTAGGAGTAGGCCTCCAAATGTGTAATGGTTCAAAGGTTGGCCTTTTGGTCCAAACAACTTGTTTCCCTTTTGGTTTGTAAATAGGTGCAGCTTTAGCTTTATTTTTTAAAAGTTTTGGCACACTTGATTTGCTACTTTCTCCTTGCTCAAATGTGGAGTATCCAAGACCTCTTTTATTGTTTTGAGAGGTCATGTTCAGAAACATTCTCACACTTTCTCCTGTATTAGAGAACTTAGTTAATGATTCATTTAAGGATTCATTCTCCTTTTTCAATTTCTCCACTTCTTTCAAAAGCAGTTCATTTTCTTCTTTCAGTTTTATTGTTCTTTCTGCTAGTTTTCCATTTACAACAATAATGGAATTACATTGTTGTCTCTTTAAAGATAATTTGTTTCCTAATTTTTTTATTTCCTCATATAATAAATCATATGCATGTTGTAATTCCTCTAATTCAGCACATTTGAGACATTCTTGAATAGAAGAATAAGTAGATTGAGAATGGAAAAATTTGGAAGTTACCTCTTCATTACTTGTGCATTTTGTTGGAGTGGTTTGCTCTTCCAAAACTTCCTTGTGTTCAAAGTTTCCTCTTGCTCAATCCGCGCCATGCAGCATATTCTTGCACAGTTTGCTGCTTCAAAATCATCGGTTGAGTAGCTACTTGTTGATGAAGTTTCTTCATTCACATACATTCCTCTTGCCTTGGGCCTTTGAAATTTTCAGCTTTCATATCTTTCCTTCCTTTCTTGATGATCCTTTGATCTTTCTTCCGGTGTAGGACATTGAGCTTGCATATGTCCCATACCGCCGCATCTATAGCACTTTGTAGCCTCCTTCTTCTTCTCTTTTCGAGGTCTCTCTTTGAAATCTTTGAGGTTCTTTCCTTTTTTACAAACTTTCGAAATCTGCGAGTAAGTAGAGCAATGTCTTCATCGTCATTGTGAGATGAGGAGGAGGACTCATCCGAGTTATGGGTGAATTTTAGTGCAATTGCTCTCTTTCCTTTGTGATGATCTTCATTTCTTTTCTTGATTAGCTCATGTGACATTAATGAGCTAATAAGGTCTTCTAGCTTCAATGTGTTTAGGTCCTTGGCTTCTTCTATTGTAGTAATTTTTGGAGTCCAAGATTCCGGTAGAGCTCTTAAGATTTTCATGACCTGTTCAGATTCAGAAAATAGCTTTTCCAAGACCTTTCAAAGCATTAGTAATTTTAGAGAATCTAGCAAATATTTCAGAAATATTTTCTGTTTCTAGCATTTTAAAGCTTTTCAATTCTTCAATAAAAATATTTCTCTTTGTCCCTTGGACTTGAGAAGTTCCTTCATAGATAGATGTTAATATTGTTGGAAATATGTGGAAAACAAGTTAAATCTATGTTTTGATGATTAACAAATCAATTTGAGTAAGTCTTGGCTACTAATATGTTTGTGGATATGTTTAAGGGATATACATTTGAAGAACATAAAGCATGGAAGGCCAAGTCGTACCCCAAGTCGACTCAAAGATCAACTTCGAAGATCCAAAACCGTCCAGAGTTGAAAATGGGAGAAGAACAAGTGAATTCGCAGGCCAAGTCGACTCCACTTGCCACTTGGGAAGCCAAGTCGCAAACGAAGTCGACCTCGACATCGACTTCAGTCGAGGAAAACACTCCAGAGCTGAACTCGGGACGAAAGAGTACCGAAGTCGCAAACGAAGTCGACTCCAGTTGCGACTTGGGCAAAGTCGTGGACGAAGTCGACCCCAAGTTCGACTTGATGTTATCAAAGCTCAAAGATGGAGTTTTCAGCTCATTCCCAAGATCAACTTAAGATCTCTCAAGACCAAATCAAGGATACAAGCTCTTTATCAAAATCAAGTTTATCAAGTCCAAGGCAAAGATTCAAGCATGCTCCAAGATGAAGAAATAATCAAGTCATGAAGATCAATATGAATCAAAAGCAAGCAAGGTGCATGAATCTACCATGCAAGATTCAAGTTCTTCAAAGATTCACAAGGTTCAAGCTAATCCAAGAAGAAACAAAGTCAAGCTCTTCAAGAATAACAAGATCTACAAGTATAAGGAGCCATTCTAGAATGAAAGCAACTAAAGGAAGAAACCCAAACAAGATAGAAGCAAATCAATGAGGATCAAAGCATATTTTGCAAAGACCAAGTCAAGTCGCAACCCAAGTCGACTCCATGATCGACTTGAGTTGAAGTCTGAAGCCAAAGTCGACTCAAGACTCAGACTTGGAACCTGAAGAGGTGAAGTCATACCCGAAGTCGACTTCACCTGCGACTTGGGTCAAGTCGATACCCAAGTCGACCCGACCTGGAACTTGAAGTTGCGACGGAGAGGCGAAGTCGCACCCGAAGTCGACTCCATCTGCGACTTGGGCGAAGTCGCATCCGAAGTCGACTCCACCTGCGACTTGGGTCGCAACGGTCGGAATTTATTCGAACGTTGGCGCATTAAATGCGCGCCACCTACCTTCAAACGTTCGGATTTCCTCCACAATTATAAAAGGCATTCATTGTGGACGAGGGAAGTAGCTGAGAATCATTGAATGAGCATAACTCCCATCCTTAAGAGCATTAAGTGATCAAGCCAACATTGAGAAGAAGAACTTCACTTCCAAACTGCAAGAGCTCAACTGCTGATTCTTCAAAGCCATTACCACAAGTTCTTCTCTGCGCCAAACTGCTTCTACACAACTGTAAAGTGTAGTTTCTTTTATTGTTTCTTTTGTTGTATTGAACTTGATCTAGCTTGGGTAGCTAAGATCAAGTGAAAGCAAAGTAGTGTGTGATTGGAGTGTGACTCGTCACCTACTTGTGCTGTGTTATATGCCCCCTAGAGCTGAAATCTAGAAGAGAGCAAGAGGCTCTAGTTGTATATGCCCCCTAGAGCTAGAATCTAGAAGAGAGTAGTGACTCTAATTGTATTGGAAGAATACAATAGTGGAACCCAAGTCACAAGGAGTGTGAGCTTGGAAGAGTGGAGTAGGGAGGTTGCCCGAACCACTATAAAATCCTGTGTGTCTATTTATATTTCTGCTCTCTACATTATATTGCTTTCCATTTCGTTTCTTCATCAAGGGGATTAAACTTACAAGGGGTTAAGTTTTTAAGTTACCAAAGAAATTTTTAAAGAACCCAATTCACCCCTCCCCTCTTGGGTTTTGCCATTAACTCGGGGCCAACAAGTGGTATCAGAGCAGGTCTTTGAGTTAAACCAAAGAGATCCAATCACATGGCATCCCAATCTACTTTCGTTCCCGCTTTTGCTGAGGGCCAATCATTTACTAGGCCACCATTGTTTAATGGGAACAATTTCGGTTATTGGAAGCTTCGTATGAAGCAACTCAATATGGCTACCGATATGGACTCTTGGATTGCAATCCAAGATGGTGTAATCTTGCCAATTGATGAGAGAGCTTCCAAATGGACCGAAGAGGAAGTAAGAACCGTCCAGAGCAATGCTAAGGCTATGAACTCTTTATTTTGTGCTCTTACGGATTCTGAATATGACAGAGTATCCTCTTGTCTAACTGCAAAAGAAATATGGGATACTTTGACATCTATTTATGAAGGAACCTCCCAAGTCCAAGGGACTAGGAGAAATATTTTGATAGGAGAATTGGAAAGCTTTAAAATACTAGATACAGAAAATATTTCTGAAATGTTTGCAAGATTTTCTAAAATTACTAACGCCTTGAAAGGTCTTGGTAAGGCTAT
Source organism: Annona cherimola (assembly GCA_030490835.1). Classification (NCBI taxonomy): domain Eukaryota; kingdom Viridiplantae; phylum Streptophyta; class Magnoliopsida; order Magnoliales; family Annonaceae; genus Annona; species Annona cherimola. Next base: position 77,394,613 of record CM059974.1, on the reverse strand, counting down.
CTCTGAGTCTGAACAGGTTATGAAAATACTAAGAGCTCTACCGAAATCTTGGACTCCCAAGATTACGGCGATTGAAGAAGCCAAAGACCTAAATACACTAAAGCTAGAAGATCTAATTAGCTCATTAATGTCACATGAGCTAATCAAGAGAAGAAATGAAGATCAACACAAAGGGAGGAAAGCTATTGCACTAAAGGCCACCCACAACTCAGAAGAATCTTCCTCCTCATCTCACAATGACAATGAAGACATAGCACTACTCACTCGCAAATTCCAAAAATTTGTGAGAAAAGAAAAGAACCTCAAAGACTTCAAAGAAAGACCACAAAGAGAGAAGAAGAAGGAGGTTGCAAAATGCTATAGATGCGGGGACGTGGGACATATGCAAGCACAATGTCCTACACCGGAAGAGAGGAAGGAAAGAAATGAAGGCAGAAAATATCAAAGGCCAAAGGGAAGAGGCATGTACGTAAATGAAGAGACTTCATCAACATGCAGCTCTTCAACCGACGAATTTGAGGCAGCAAACTGTGCAAGAATATGCTACATGACACGGATTGAGCAAGAAGAAGATTTGTTGTGTTTAAACACAACAGAAGTGTTGGAAGAACAAACTACCTCAACGAAGTGCACAAGCAATGAGGAGGTAACTTCCAAACCTTGTTATTCTCAATCTAGTTATTCTTATTTTCAAGAATGCCTCAAATGTGCTGAATCAGAAGAACTACAACTTGCATATGATTCATTATATGAGGAAATCAAAAAGCTAGGAAACAAGTTGTCATTAAAGAGACAACAATGTAACTCAATCATTATTGTAAATGGAAAACTAGCTGAAAGAACAACAAAACTGAAAGAGGAAAATGAATTGTTGTTGAAAGAAGTAGAAAAACTAAAAAAGGAGAACGAATCCTTAAATGAATCATTAGCTAAGTTCTCTAATCCAGGAGAAAATGTAAAGATGTTTCTGAACATGACTGCTCAAACAAATAAAAGAGGTCTTGGATACCATACATTTGAGCAAAAAGAAAGTGGCAAATCAAATGTGCCAATACTTGGAAAATATCAAACCAAAACTGCACCTATATACAAGCCACAAAAGAAAAATGTTATGTGGACTAGAAGGCCAACATGTGAACCAAAATATACTTGGAGGCCTACTCCTAGATTACCAATGGCTTGCAATTTCTGCAAAAAAATGGGTCATAAAGCCTACAAGTGTAACTTTAAGAAATTATATGACCATGGTACAAAACTAGTTTAGGTTCCAAGGAACACAAGATTTGGGCTTTCTAAGTTAGAACTACAAAAATTGAATCATTTTACTAACCCAAATGGACCCATAAAATGGGTACCAAAGAGATGAGATTTACTTGTTTATTTTTCAGAAATATTTCAAGGCAAAGGCAAACAATATGTGGTTCATGGATAGTGGTTGCTCAAGGCATATGACCGGAGAAAGGAGTTTATTTAATAAACTAAAGCCTTGCAACGATGGAACTGTTGCCTTTGGAAATAATGAGAAAGGTAAAATCAAAGGTAAAGGAAACATATATAGTATTTCTAATGCATGCATGGAAGATGTTTTGTTTGTTGAAGGACTCAAGCATAACCTAATGAGTATTAGTCAATTATGTGATAAAGGATACAAGGTTGTGTTTGAATCATCTATATGTAATGTATTTGATGGAGAACATATCATGTTTAGTGGAAAAAGACATGGAAATGTATATTTGGTTTCACTTGAGGAATTAGATGGTCAATGTCTAATGACCATTGATAATGATCCATGGGTTTGGCATAAAAGGCTTGGACATGTGAACATGTCAAACATAAAGACCCTATGGAAGAAAAGTTTGGTAGAAGGATTGCCTAAATTGAAATATGACAAAGATAAAATTTGTAAGGCATGTCAAATATCAAAACAACCCAAAATGCCTTTCTCTACCAAAAAGGAAATTTCCACCACTAGGCCACTTGAATTGCTACACATGGATCTATATGGGCCATCCGACATTTTGACCATTGGTGGAAAGAAATATGTATTTGTTATTGTTGATGATTTTTCAAGGTTCACATGGATAATTCTCTTAGCTAGCAAAGATGAAGCCTTCTCTATGTTTTCAACTTTTGTAAATTTGGTGCAAAATGAAAAATAAAGTACTATTATGACTATAAGAAGTGATCATGGTGGTGAATTTGAAAACAAACGATTCATAGAGTTACGTAATGAAAAAGGAATTCATCACACATTTTCTGCACCAAGAACTCCACAACAAAATGGAGTAGTTGAAAGGAAAAATAGAACTATACAAGAGATGGCTAGAACAATGCTAAATGAGAGCAAATTATCCAAGAAATTTTGGGGTGAAGCTGTGAGTACAGCTTGTCATGTTTTGAATCGAGTTACCATTAGAGCAATCTTGAAAAAGACCCCATATGAGCTATGGAAAGGAAGAAAACCAAATATTTCTTATTTTCATGCTTTTGGATGCACATGCTATGTTTTGAACAATGGAAAAACCAACTTGGGAAAATTAGATGCAAAAAGTGAGGAGGCAATATTCCTTGGGTACTCATCAAATAGCAAAGCATATAGAGTATTCAATAAACGAAACTAAGTTGTAGAAGAATCCATACATGTTGTTTTTGATGAAACTAACCCATGCTTTAAAAGAAAGGATGATTTAAGTGATGCAGATGACATAGCAAATGGCCTTGAAAGGCTGCATGTGGAAAAGCAAGAAGACTCCATGGAGGAAAGGGTAAGTGAAGGTAATAATTCCTACAAACCTCCAACTGATTTAAAATTCAAACATGCCCATCCAATTGAACAAGTTATAGGGAATGTATATGAAGGTGTAAAAACTAGAAGATCAAAACAGAATGTTTGTGGACAATATGCCTTTGTATCCAAAATTGAACCTTCTAATATTGATCAAGCTCTTGATGATGAGAATTGGATTATAGCAATGCAAGAAGAGCTAAATCAATTTGAAAGAAACCAAGTTTGGCATCTTGTTCCTAGACCAAAAGATTGTATTGTCATTGGCACCAAGTGGGTCTTTAGGAACAAATTAGATGAAAGTGGACTTGTAGTGAGAAACAAAGCTAGACTTGTGGCAAAAGGATACTCACAAGAAGAAGGAATAAATTTTGAGGAATCCTATGCTCCGGTTGCTAGATTGGAAGCAATTCACATCTTATTAGCTTTTGCATCTCACATGAACTTTAAATTGTTTCAAATGGATGTTAAAAGTGCATTTCTGAATGGATATATAAATGAAGAGGTGTATGTAGAACAACCACCTGGATTTGAGGAGAAAGATCAATCTAAATTTGTATACAAGTTAACGAAAGCATTATATGGACTAAAACAAGCTCCAAGGGCTTGGTATGATAGACTAAGCAAATTTCTGATTGATTATGATTTTCAAAAAGGAAAGGTAGACACCACTTTGTTTATCAAATATAAAGAAAAGGATATATTGATCATTCAAATTTATGTTGATGATATCATTTTTGGTGCTACTAATGAAATTCTTTGTCAAGAATTTTCTGAGCTTATGCAGAAGGAATTTGAGATGAGAATGATGGGAGAACTAAAACTTCTTCCTTGGACTGCAAATCAAGCAATTAAATGAAGGAATCTTCATCAACCAGTCCAAGTATATCAAAGAAATGCTAAAGAAGTTTGGCATGGAAAATAGCAAAGGAGCAAACACACCAACGAGCTCAACAATCAAAATCGACAAAGATGAAAAAGGAAAAATAGTTGATTTAAAATTGTATAGAAGCATGATAGGTTCTTTATTGTATTTAACTGCTTCTAGGCCTGATATATTGTTTAGTGTGTGTATGTGCTCTAGATTTCAATCATGTCCAAAAGAATCACACTTGGTAGCTTAAAAAAGAATTTTCAAATACCTAGTTGACACTACCAACATAGGACTTTGGTATCCAAAGGGCTCTAATTTTGATCTAATCGGCTACTCGGATGCAAATTTTGCCGGTTACAAAGTAGATAGAAAAAGCACTAGTGGAACATGTCAATTTCTTGGGAACATGTTGGTTTCATGGTTTTCAAGAAAACAAACTAGTGTTGCTCTATCTACGGCGGAAGCCGAATATATTGCCGCCGGGAGCTGTTGTGCCCAATTACTTTGGCTGAAACAGCAACTTAGGGACTATGGCATGGATTTTAAAGATATACCCATTAAATGTGATAATACTAGTGCCATATGTTTAACTAAGAATCCAGTCTTGCATTCTAGGACCAAACATATAGGCCTTAGACATCATTTTATTAGAGAACATGTGGAAAATCATGATATATGTCTAGTATATGTAAGAACTGAGGATCAAATTGCAGATATATTCACAAAGCCCCTAGCTACAGAAGCATTTTATAAGATTAGAAATGACATGAGAATGATTAATTTAACTTAGCACAAACTTAGGGGGAGCACATGTTTAGGGGGAGCAACCCCACCTATCTCTCTTTACCCTCTAACTTTTTGATATATTGACAAAAAGGGGGAGACGAGTAGGATTTGAGGGGGAGAAGAATAGGATATGTTTGGGGAGGAGAGTAGGATATGCTTGCATGAGCTTAAGTATGATAAAATTTCAAAATGCAAAAATGAGCATGTTATTGAAAGGTATCCACTCAAATCGGTTTTGTCAATCATCAAAAAGGGGGAGATTGTTGGAAATATGTGAAAAACAAGTTAAATCTATGTTTTGATGATTAACAAATCAATTTGAGTAAGTCTTGGCTACTAATATGTTTGTAGATATGTTTAAGGGATATACATTTGAAGAACATAAAACATGGAAGGCCAAGTCGTACCCCAAGTCGACTCAAAGATCGACTTCGAAGATCCAAAACCGTCCAGAGTTGAAAATGGGAGAAGAACAAGTGAAGTCGCAGGCCAAGTCGACTCCACTTGCGACTTGGGAAGCCAAGTCGCAAACGAAGTCGACCTCGACATCGACTTCAGTCGAGGAAAACACTCCAGAGCTGAACTCGGGACGAAAGAGTACCGAAGTCGCAAACGAAGTCGACTCCAGTTGGGACTTGGGCAAAGTCGCAGACGAAGTCGACCCCAAGTTCGACTTGATGTTATCAAAGCTCAAAGAGGGAGTTTTCAGCTCATTCCCAAGATCAACTTAAGATCTCTCAAGACCAAATCAAGGATACAAGCTCTTTATCAAAATCAAGTTTATCAAGTCCAAGGCAAAGATTCAAGCATGCTCCAAGATGAAGAAATAATCAAGTCATGAAGATCAATATGAATCAAAAGCAAGCAAGGTGCATGAATCTACCATGCAAGATTCAAGTTCTTCAAAGATTCACAAGGTTCAAGCTAATCCAAGAAGAAACAAAGTCAAGCTCTTCAAGAATAACAAGATCTACAAGTATAAGGAGCCATTCTAGAATGAAAGCAACTAAAGGAAGAAACCCAAACAAGATAGAAGCAAATCAATGAGGATCAAAGCATATTTTGCAAAGACCAAGTCAAGTCGCAACCCAAGTCGACTCCATGATCGACTTGAGTTGAAGTCTGAAGCCAAAGTCGACTCAAGACTCAGACTTGGAACCTGAAGAGGTGAAGTCGTACCCGAAGTCGACTTCACCTGCGACTTGGGTCAAGTCGATACCCAAGTCGACCCGACCTGGAACTTGAAGTTGCGACGGAGAGGCGAAGTCGCACCCGAAGTCGACTCCATCTGCGACTTGGGCGAAGTCGCATCCGAAGTCGACTCCACCTGCGACTTGGGTCGCAACGGTCGGAATTTATTCGAACGTTGGCGCATTAAATGCGCGCCACCTACCTTCAAACGTTCGGATTTCCTCCACAATTATAAAAGGCATTCATTGTGGACGAGGGAAGTAGCTGAGAATCATTGAATGAGCATAACTCCCATCCTTAAGAGCATTAAGTGATCAAGCCAACATTGAGAAGAAGAACTTCACTTCCAAACTGCAAGAGCTCAACTGCTGATTCTTCAAAGCCATTACTACAAGTTCTTCTCTGCGCCAAACTGCTTCTACACAACTGTAAAGTGTAGTTTCTTTTATTGTTTCTTTTGTTGTATTGAACTTGATCTAGCTTGGGTAGCTAAGATCAAGTGAAAGCAAAGTAGTGTGTGATTGGAGTGTGACTCGTCACCTACTTGTGCTGTGTTATATGCCCCCTAGAGCTGAAATCTAGAAGAGAGCAAGAGGCTCTAGTTGTATATGCCCCCTAGAGCTAGAATCTAGAAGAGAGTAGTGACTCTAATTGTATTGGAAGAATACAATAGTGGAACCCAAGTCACAAGGAGTGTGAGCTTGGAAGAGTGGAGTAGGGAGGTTGCCCGAACCACTATAAAATCCTGTGTGTCTATTTATATTTCTGCTCTCTACATTATATTGCTTTCCATTTCGTTTCTTCATCAAGGGGATTAAACTTACAAGGGGTTAAGTTTTTAAGTTACCAAAGAAATTTTTAAAGAACCCAATTCACCCCTCCCCTCTTGGGTTTTGCCATTAACTCGGGGCCAACAAATATATCCCATATCTCTTTTGCAGTTAAATAAGAGGATACTCTATCATATTCGGAAACGATAAGAGCACAAAATAAAGAATTCATAGCCTTAGCGTTGCTCTTGACAGTTTTCACTTCCTCATCGGTCCATTTGGAAGCTCTTTCATCAATTGGCAAAGTCACACCATCTTGGATAGCAATCCAAGAGTCCATATCTGTAGCCATGATGAGTTGTTTCATACGTATCTTCCAATAGCCAAAGTTGCACCCATCAAACAATGGTGGCCTAGTAAAATATTGGCCTTCAGAAAATGCGGGAACGGAAGTCAATTGGGATGCCATATCAAATGATGTCTTTGGTAGAACTCAAAGACCTGCTCTGATACCACTTGTTGGTCTCGAGTTAATGACAATTACCCAAGAGGGGAGGGGTGAATTGGGTATTTTAAAATTTTCAACTTAAACAGAAATTTTACCACGGATTAATCTAGTCCCCTTTATGAAGAAACAAATGGAAAGCAATATAGTGCTGAGAGCAAAAATAAAAATCAACAAGCAAGATTTTATAATGATTCGGGCAACCTTCCCTACTCCACTCTTCCAAGCTCACACCTCTTGTGACTTGGGTTCCACTATGTATTTCACAAGTACAACTAGAGCCACTGCTCTCTTCTAGATTCCAGCTCTAGGAGGCATCAACAATTCACAGCACAAGTAGGTGACAGTTCCACTCCAATCACACACTACTTTGCTTACACTTGATCTTAGTTACCCAAACTAAATCAAGTTCAATACAACAAGAGAAAGTAAAAGAAAGTTTCTACACGTTACTGGTGTGTAGAGGCAGATTTGGCGCAGAGAAGAACTTGTAAAGCAGTTTGAAAGATTCAACAAGCGGCTCTTGGTAGTTTGAAAACAAGGTTCTTCTTCTAGATGTTGGTTTGATCACTTAATGCTCTTAGAGATGAGAGTTATGCTCATTCAATGAATTCTCAGCTACCCCTCTCGTTCATATTGAATGCCTTTTATAAATGTTGAGGGAATCCGAACATTTGGAAGTAGGTGGCGCGCATTTAATGCGCTAACGTTCAAAAATTTCGGACCGTTGTGACCCAAGTCGCAGGTGGAGTCGACTTTGGGTGTGATTTCGCCCAAGTCACAGATGGAGTCGACTTCGGTGCGACTTCGGCTGCCCGCAGCTTCTTCAAGTTCCAGTTTAGGTCGACTTGGTCCTCGACTTGACCCAAGTCGCAAGTGAAGTCGACTTCGAGTGCGACTTCACTTCCTCAGCTTTCTAGTTGATCTTGAAATTCTTTGGAATGACTTGCTTGCTTGAATTTCTTAATGTTTGATTGTTCTTCCACCATTTTATATTACTTAAGACTCTTTATGATTCTTCTATCTTAAAATATTTGATTCCATGTCTTGAGTCTTGAATCTAAGAATGCATGGAAGATGTCCGAGTATGTGTTCATGATTCATGATGGATTCATGCAACCCTGCTTGCTTTGGTCTTCACTTGATCTTTATTTGATCTTCATTTGATCCAAGTCGAGTGTTTGAGTCGACTTGGCCTTTATCTTCACTTTAGTCTAGCATTGAGTCATCTTGATCTGCAAGTTCTGTACTGAAGTCGAAACTAGAGTCGACTTGGTCTGAAACTTCACCCAAGTCGCATGTGGAGTCAACTTGGGATGCGACTTCGGCAAGTCTCATTCTCGATTTCAACTCTGGATAGAAAATAATGGTTGAAGTCGATGGTGGAGTCGACTTGGGATGCGACTTCGCCAGCTTGGCTCCCCGATTTCAACGCTGGACGAAAATGACGTCTTCAAGTCGCTGCTGGAGTCGACTTGGGGATGGACTTGGCCTAAGTCGATGCCTGAGTCGACTTGAAAATCGACTTAACCCGCCATGCTTCATTTTCTTCATTTTTATAACCTTTAATCATCTCCACACACATGTTAGTAACCAAAACTTACTCAAATTGATTTGTTAATCATCAAAACATAAACTTGGCTTATTTTCCACATGTTTCCAACAAAAATGTTTCTGAACTTGACCTCTCAAAACAATAAAAGAGGTCTTGGATACTCCACATTTGAGCAAGGAGAAAGCATCAAATCAAGTGTGCCAAAAATTTTGAAAAATCAAGCTAAAGATGCACCTATTTACAAACCAAAAGGGAAACAAGTTGTTTGGACCAAAAGGCCAACCTTTGAACCATTACACATTTGGAGGCCTACTACTAGATTACCAACGACTTACAACTTTTGCAATAAGATGGGTCACAAAATCTATAAATTCAACTTTAAGAAACTGTATGACCATGGTGAAAAATTATTTTGGGTTATAAGAAACACAAGATTTGGGCTTTTAAGAATAGAACAACAAAGATTAAATCAGTTTACTAACCCAAATGGACCCATAAAATGGGTACCAAAGAGATAAAATTTATTTGCTTATTTTTCAGGTATGTTTCAAGGCAAAGGCAAGCAACGTTTGGTTCATGGATAGTGGTTGCTCAAGGCATATGACTGGAGAAAGAAGTTTATTTCATAAACTCAAGTCTTGCAACGATGGAACTGTTGCCTTTGCGAACAACGAGAAAGGTAAAATTAAAGATAAAGGAAATATTTATAGTATTTCAAATGCATGTATGGAGGATATGTTGTTTGTTGAAGGACTCAAGCACAATCTAATGAGTATTAGCCAATTATGTGACAAAGGATACAAGGTTGTGTTTGAATCATCTATATGTAATGTATTTGATGGACAACATATCATGTTTAGCGGAAAAAGACATGAAAATGTATATTTGGTTTCACTTGATGAACTAGATGGTCAATGTCTAATGGTCATTGACAATGATCCATGAGTTTGGCATAAGAGGCTTGGGCATATAAACATGACAAATATTAAGACCCTATGAAAAAAGAGTTTGGTAGAAGGATTGCCAAAATTGAAATATGACAATGATAAAATTTGCAAGGCATGTCAATTGTCAAAACAACCTAAAATGTCATTCTTTACCAAAAAGGAGATTTCCACCACTAGGCCACTTGAATTGCTACACATGGATCTATATGGGCCATCCGACATTTTAACCATTGGTGGAAAGAAGTATGTGTTTGTAATAGTTGATGATTTTTCAAGATTCACATGCGTAATTCTCTTAGCTAGCAAAGATGAAGCCTTCTCTATGTTTGTAACTTTTGTAAACTTGGTGCAAAATGAAAAACAAAGTACTATTATGACCATTAGAAGTGATCATGGTGGTGAGTTTGAAAATAAACGATTCATAGAATTATGTAATGAAAAATAAATTCACCACACATTTTCCGCACCAAGAATTCCAGAACAAAATGGAGCGGTTGAAAGGAAAAATAGAACCATACAAGAGATGGCTAGAACAATGCTAAATGAGAGTAAATTATCCAAGAAATTTTGGGGTGAAGCTGTAAGTACAGCTTGTCATGTGTTGAACCGAGTTACCATTAGAGCAATCTTGAAAAAGACCCCATATGAGCTATGGAAAGGTAAAAAACTAAATATTTCATATTTTCATGCTTTTGGTTGAACATGTTATGTTTTGAACAATGGAAAAACCAACTTGGGAAAACTGGATGCCAAAAGTGATGAGGCAATATTCCTTGGCTACTCATCAAATAGCAAAACATATAGAGTCTTCAATAAGAGGAACCAAGTTGTAGAAGAGTCAATACATGTTGTTTTTGATGAATTTAATCCATACTCCAAAAGAAAAGATGATTTAAGTGATGCAGATGATGTCACAAGTAATCTTGAAAAACTGCATGTGGAAAAGCAAGAAGAATCCACGGAGGAAAATGTAAGTGAAGGTAATAATTCCTATAAACCTCCAACTGACTTAAAATTCAGAAATGCCCATCCAAATGAGCAAGTTATAGGGAATATCTATGAAGGTGTAAAGACTAGAAGGACAGAACAAAATATTTGTGGACAATATGCCTTTATATCCAAATTTGAACCAACCACTATTATCAAGCTCTTGATGATGAAAACTGGATCATAGCAATGCAAGAAGAGCTAAATTAATTTGAAAGAAACCAAGTTTGACATCTTGTTCTAAGACCAAAAGACTGTATTGTCATTGGCACAAAATGGGTCTTTAGGAACAAATTAGATGAAAGTGGACTTATGGTGAGAAACAAAGCTAGACTTGCGGCAAAAGGATACTCACAAGAAGAAGGAAAAGACTTTGAGGAATCCTATACTCCGCTTCATCTCTATTTTCTGATCAATTGACAAAAAGGGGGAGAAGAGATTAGGATTTGAGTAGTCTCATTTTTTAAATGCCTGTATGGTATTAACTTGTGATTTATTGGAAATGAAATATGTATGTTAAAGCTCAAAATGCAAATGATCTATAATTATTCTAAAGATACTAAAACAAGATGAAATAGTATGTTTTAAAGACATTGAAAGGTATATACTCAAATCAGTTTTGTCAATCATCAAAAAGGGGGAGATTGTTGGAAACATGTGGAAAATAAGCCAAGTTTATATTTTGATGATTAACAAATCAATTTGAGTAAGTTTTGGTTACTAACATGCGTGTGAAGATGATTAAAGGTTATAAAAATGAAGAAAATGAAGCATGGCAGGTTAAGTCGATTCAGGCATCGACTTAGGCCAAGTCGATCCCCAAGTCGACTCCAGCAGCGACTTCAAGATGTCATTTTTGTCCAGCATTGAAATCGGGGAGCCAAGCTGCCGAAGTCGCACCCCAAGTCGACTCCGCATGCGACTTGGGTGAAGTCACATCCCAAGTCGACTCCGGCATCGACTTCAAACTTGTTTTTCTGTCCAGAGTTAAAATCGGGGACGAGAGCTGCCGAAGTCGCATCCCAAGTCGACTCCGCATGCGACTTAGGTGAAGTCGTAGACCAAGTCAACTTCAGTTTCGACTTCAGTCCGGAACTTGTAGATCAAGTCAACTCAATGCTAGACTCGAGTGAAGATGAAGGCCAAGTCGACTCAAACATCGACTTGGATCAAATGAAGAACAAATGAAGATCAAGTGAAGACCAAAGTAAGCAGGGTTGCATGAATCCATCATGGATCATGAACACATACTCGGACATCTTCCATGCATTCCTAGATTCAAGACTCAAGACATGGAATCAAATATTTTAAGATAGTAAATCATAAAGAGTCTTAAGTAATATAAAATGGTGGAAGAACAATCAAACATGAAGAAATTCAAGCAAGCAAGTCATTCCAGAGAATTTCAAGTTCAACTAGCAAGCTGAGGAAGTGAAGTCACACCCGAAGTCGACTTCACTTGCGACTTAGGTCAAGTCGAGGACCAAGTCGACCTAGACTGGAACTTGAAGAAGCTGTGGACAGCCGAAATCGCACCCGAAGTCGACTCCAGCTGCGACTTGGGCGAAGTCGCACCCGAAGTCGACTCCCTGCGACTTGGGTCGCAACGGTCGAAAATCTTTCGAACGTTGACGCATTAAATGCGCGCCACCTACTTCCAAACGTTCGGATTCCCTCAACATTTATAAAAGACATTCAATATGGACGTGGAGGGTAGTTGAGAAATCATTGAATAAGCATAACTCCCATCTCTAAGAGCATTAAGTGATCAAGCCAACATCTAGAAGAAGAACCTTGCTTTCAAACGGCCAAGAGCCGCTTGTTGAATCTTTCAGACTGCTTTACAAGTTCTTCTCTGCGCCAAATCTGCCTCTACACACCAGTAACGTGTAGAAACTTTCTTTTACTTTCTCTTGTTGTATTGAACTTGATTTAGTTTGGGTAACTAAGATCAAGTGTAAGCAAAGTAGTGTGTGATTGGAGTGGAACTGTCACCTACTTGTGCTGTGAATTGTTGATGCCCCCTAGAGCTGGAATCTAGAAGAGAGCAGTGGCTCTAGTTGTATTTGTGAAATAGATAGTGGAACCCAAGTCACAAGAGGTGTGAGCTTGGAAGAGTGGAGTGGGGAAGGTTGCCCGAACCACTATAAAATCTTGCTTGTTGATTTTTATTTCTACTTTCAGCACTATATTGCTTTCCATTTGTTTCTTCATAAAGGGGACTAGATTAATCTGGGGTAAAATTTCTATTTAAGTTGAAATTTTTTAATTACCCAATTCACTCCTCCCCTCTTGGGTTATTGCCATTAACTCGTGTGGCACCCCGAACCGAGGCGTCACATTTATCCTTACTCCGGGATCTTGTCGATTGGTAAACGTGAATCAGGATTGTTGCCCTGATCACGCGGCGGGTACTTAATTGGATCTCGTCCAATTTTTTTCTTTCTTTTTCTTTTCTTTCATCACATAACATATACTCATCATTATTCAAAATGGACCCATCCATATCATCATAAATCATCAACTTCTCATTTTATTCATACTTTCATAATTTCATATAACCTATATTCTTTTTCATCATATGCCATTATGGCCTACATTCATACTTCAATAACAAAGGATTACATACCTTTGTATCTATGCTTCTTTCATCATATTACTTCCAGGCAAATCGACCTGTTCTTTTTCATCACTTGGCTTTCATCACTTGAATTTTCCCTGCACTTGTCTAAGGGGGGAAAACATGAGTCGAAACTCAATAAGCAAGCATTTTTCCTTTTAAATGCATTTCTCTCCGTTTGATAGAAGACACTTACCAAGTGATCAACTACCAACGAAACAGAAACCTTTTCATAAACCATTGGATGTGCAAATGCTTCATTTCAATTCCTGACATGAACCATTGTGTGCGGGTACGCTAGCCCAGGGAACATCTCACATAGCATGGTCCAATGCGTCGGCTGTCTCCGACTTGGCCTCATCAAGGGAACCTCTCTTCCTCTTGACGCCTACATGGTTCCTACATGCATGACTTTTGATTTCCCGGCATTATATACCTCTTACACCAGGTAACTTGTCATTCTCATGTAGAGAATTATTTGCACCATCCCTTAAAATCATCATTTTAAATTCATGCTTTTCAGTCCATGTATGAAAATGCAATGCATTCATTCACACATACATTCCTTCACACATAACTTTTCCTTTGCCTCCACCTCTCGGGAGGACACCGTCGGCACACAGCCCATACGACTCGGCAATAGTGGAGAGGGATCCCTTATCCTACTTCCTCCACTAAAGCCTCTTCTTCATACATCATACATCATACATGTGCACATGTCCACGAACATAACATGAGAACAATATGCCGGCATGACTTTCCATAAAAACTTATAAACAATCATCGTTTGAAAACGTTATAGGAATGGCCATCCTTAAAACACATTTCATAAACACTCGAAAATAAAACAAATTTTCAAAAGGGTTTGCGTGCTTACAAATCATCAATTTCAAAAGAGTAAATCATTTTCAAAAGATAGCTTGCTTACAAATCATCATTTTCAAAAGGATTGCTTGCTTACAAATCATCAATTTCAAAAGAGTAAATCATTTTCAAAAGATAGCTTGCTTACAAATCATCATTTTCAAAAGGATTGCTTGCTTACAAATCATCAATTTCAAAAGAGTAAATCATTTTCAAAAGATAGCTTGCTTACAAATCATCATTTTCAAAAGGATTGCTTGCTTACAAATCATCAATTTCAAAAGAGTAAATCATTTTCAAAAGATAGCTTGCTTACCTCCTTAGTCCGTGTCCTCCATCATTTCCTTTCCTTTTCCTGTACATGAAAAAATGATATTTTATTTATATCTTTCCATGTCTTAATTTATTTTCCATATATGCTTTATATTCATTACCTCATTTCCTTAGAGGTTAATCTTATTAATTGGTCATTATCTCTTTATATGGATTTTTATCCATAAACTCTTTAAAAATTCCATCCATATATCCTCATAAATATATAAAAATAAATCTCAATTTTTTTCCAAATCACTGTAGCAAATCACTGTAGCATCCGTGGTAACTGTTCACAGCGACGTGGTTACTGTTCATCGGTTTCAAAAATTGATATTTTTTCCAAAAATAAAAAATACCATGACATACCTTATGCCTAGTATATCATTGGACATTTCTTATATTTTGAATTTATCATCATTTACTTGGCCAAAAAAATCATTTTCTCTATATACTAAAAATCAACATAAATTCACCTAAGCATAATCCTTAATTCCAAAAATCATGAAATTAATATATCATTATTCTAACATCATATTTATCATAATCATACATCCCAAATCATCATTTATCAATTTCGGAGCATTATTTTCACATATCATATGCTATCTTCCCGAATGCTCCATCTTTGCTCCAAATTTTTGATGTTTTGGCATAATTCCAATTAAGCATTATATCTATACTTATTTTCTCATGCTTAGGAATTATATAAGCATATTTTTACCCTAGTTAACATTCAAAAGAAATTTGGGTAGAAATCACTTACCCGAAGTAGAGATACGCCTCTTTTTCTCACACTTTCTCTCTCTAACTTCTTCTTCTTTCTTGGACGTGTGGGACTCAAGTGGAGCTAGAATATGATGCCTTGGACGTCCACCCTGCTGCCCTATTTATAGGGTTGCATTTTTCAACAATTTGGAATTTACCCCCTAGCTTTGAGGTATTTAATTATAAATTGATATTTCTTTTTAATTTTGAAAATGCATGGAGCTTTGTGCAGCCACCCTAGGCCTGCTCCAGCCATCCTATGGCAGCCCTATTTTTCCTAGATTTTTAATTTATTAAAATTAATTATTTTTAAGCAAATTAATCTCAACCCTTGATTAATGATATGATCAATTTGTGGCCATTGGATGTTTTACCCCATTTTCCACACCCCCTGCACGTCCCTGCCATGTTTCTGCATTTGCATTTAATTTTTTTATTTATTAAAAAGTCAAAAGTATATTTAATAAAAAGTTAAGTTACTTTTTCAACATCTATTTGCCACTCCATCTTGGCCATTAATTTGTGAGTTTCATCACATCTTATCCCATTCATCATATCCATCATAAATTTTTAACCGTCCATAAAAAATTTCATCTAATTCCGACACCCGGATTGCAATTTATGAATCTTTTTCTATTTTCCCACAAAAATCCAAATTTGGATTAAAATATCCAAAAGTAATACTATTTTGTCTTGTAGTGATTAATTCTCCTTTTGACTTTTTGTGATTAGGTTAATCAAGTGATTAACTCTTAATCACATATCTTAATCCACAATTACTATGCACATTTACTATTCACGTGCACTATTCACGTGCGTCACATTCTTAATTGCATTATTTTAACCTCTAGTACATATTTGTAAAATATAACATATTTCATAAATTTTATTTATCATAAAATCAGTACAGGGATCTAGGGTTTACAACCCTAGGTTTACATGTGTTATTCTAGGATTGCGGGTTTCACAACTCGGGACCAACAATCATGTTATTCTACAATGACATTTACATTCCATACATTCATACATTCATTCATTGGATTACATAGAACTTAGATCTCTAAATAAGTTCATATACATCAATATACCATAGTACTTTAAATCATGCTATACCATTCCTTATAGCTCATATGGCTACCATCACGTACCTTCCTTCATTGTTTAGGTTCGCAACCTCCTGAGTTTCCTGGTACCTGTCTAAGGTTTGGAAAAATAAAATTTGAATGACAACTCAGTAAGCAAGCATTTTATCATTTGGGCAAGACTTCCTTGAAAACCTTTTCATTAAACATATTGAACACCTTTTTACCTGAGGACATATACATGTTCCAAAACACTGTTATGAAATCCTTTGTTCATGAGGACAATTCTATGTCCTAGAACATTTTCATAAACATTCCTTCTTAAAAATCATTTACAAGCCATGTCCGGCTTGTTAAGGCAAAACATATGCGTTTTACCTTCTTTAATTAATTTTCTTTAGTCTTGTGTGAACATTCACAATGTTCCAAGATATTTACATAAAATCATCTTTCATTAGTGGACGTTCTACGTCCAAAATATTTTTCTCATAAATCCTTTTTAGAGAAGGACATTCTCATAACCTAAAATATCATTCACATAAGCCTTTTTCGGCAAGGGACATTTCTATGTCCAAAAACATTTTTCATTTACATACATTGTTATTGGACATTCATATGTCCTAAAACACGTTTCTCATAAATTCTTTGGCAAAGGACATTCTCATGTCCAAAACACTTTTCATTTAAGCCCTTCGGAAATGGACATTCTTATGTCCAAAACCAAGTTTGACATAAATCTTTTTCATAATCCCCGCCTTGAGGCTTGTTTATAATAAACAAGGCATATAAATTACAAAATTCCTTTTCATAAACGCATTTGCATAAAAAAATTCCTTTTATCTTTATTATTTAACTATTGTGTAAAAACACTCCATTTTTAGGGTAACCATTCCATAAAAATCCCTTTAGGATAACTTTTCGTAAAAATGTTTTTATGTCCCATTCTTTGGGCTTTTCAAAAGCAAAACATACGAAAATGCATTTCTCCCCATTAAGTAGTGACACTTAGCAAGTGATCATGCTACCTTTTGGAAGAGAATCCTTAACAACACACTAACTAGGCGGCTATTCCTTCATCCTGCTCCCATCTCAAGGAGAGCGCTGCTGGCCTCCTGTCATCCCTTAGCGACTTGGCCTTATGTAGATTGGGCCCTAGTCCATCTCCGACCATGCTCTACAACTGACCTAATTGTTGGTCCCGAGTTAATGGCAAAACCCAAGAGGGGAGGGGTGAATTGGGTTATTATAAAATTCTTCGGTAAATTAAAACTTAACCCCTTCAAAGCTTAATCCCCTTGATTGAAATAAAAGAGAGCAATGAAATAGTGAAAGCAATAAGGTAAACAGTAGGCAAGATTTATAGTGGTTCGGGCAACCTCTCCCTACTCCACTCTTCCAAGCTCACACACCGTTGTGACTTGGGTTCCACTATGTATTCCGCAAATACACTTAGAGTCTCCGCTCTCTTCTAATTCTAGCTCTAGGGGGCATACACAATCAGAGCCTATGCTCTCTTCTAGATTCTAGCTCTAGGGGGCTTATACACTTGATACAAGTAGGTGATGAGTTCAGCTCCAATCACAACTCTACTTGCAACGTCTTGGTTTGTTACAACAAACTCAAACCAAGACCAATAACAAGGAATAATGAAAATAAGGAAGATCTACACTTTACTGAGTTTGTGAAGGCAAGATTCAGCTTGAGGAAGAGTTTGCAGAAGCAACTGGTTGTATATCGTTGACGCTACTTGCAACTTGAAGCTCGTTCTTCCTTTGAAAGTGTATAAATCACTCAAATTTAGAGAAAAGCAAATGGGAGCTCTTGTTTGCACTTCTTTTCTCTCTTTAGACAATGTAGTGTTTGTATTCTCGTTTGCTTGAGTGTCTATTTATAGAATGGGGAAGATTTGAACATTATAGAAGTGGTTGGCGCGCAATAAATGTTCCAACGTTCAAAAATTCGAACGTTGGTTCCCCAAGTTGCAGGTGGAGTCGACTTCGTTTGCGACTTGGCTTCCCAAGTCGTAACTGGAGTCGACTTTGTTTGCGACTTCAGTTCCAAGTCTGAGATTAGGTCGACTTGGTTTTAGACTTGACCTCAAGTCGATCTTGGAGTCGACTTGGGTTGCGACTTGACCTGTTCTTCTGCTGCAATTTGTTTGGTCCTTGTTTGATTTCCTCTAGCTTGCTTAGCTTCCTTTCTTGAATCTTCTTTATTTATGGAATGGCTTCTCATATTTGTAAACTTCTTGAAGAGCTTGTCTTTGAGTCATCTTTCTTGCCTTCGATGCTATGACTTGAGTTTCTTCAACTATGTTTGAAGTTGTGCTTTGGACTTTGAGAGACTTGAGTTGATAGTGAGCTTGTACTCTTGATTTGGATTTGAGAAATCCTAAGTTGATCTTGAAAATGAGCTTGAATCTGTATTTTGGACTTTGAAGAACTCAAGTCGAACTTGGGGTCGACTTCATCTGCGACTTCACCCAAGTCGCACCTGGAGTCGACTTCGTCTGCGACTTCGGCATCTTTGTACCCCAAAATCAGCTCTGGAGTGTTTTTGCCGTCTGAAGTCGATGCTGGAGTCGACTTCGTTTGCAACTTGGCTTCCCAAGTCGCAAATGGAGTCGACTTGGCTTGCGACTTCACCTGCTTTTCCTTCCAATTTGAATTTTGCTGTGAGGTTCTGTTTCAAGTCGAATATGGAGTCGACTTTAGGATCGACTTCACCCTAAGTCGAAGTCCAAGTCGACTTGGATATCGACTTGGCTACTTCAGTTCCTTAAATCATTCAACATAGGCATTAGTATTCTCAATATACTCAAATTAGCCTTTGTTAATCATCAAAACTCAGGCTTTGGTCAAGTTTGTTTTGTTTTAAACATTGTTTCCAACACTAATTCCTTATACTGGTGCACCATACATCTTTATCACAGACCGCAGTCCGTTTGGTTTAAAGTATCACAGACCGCAGCCTGTGTCCTTTTAAACTGGGATCACAGACCGCAGTCTGCATCCATATCTGAAAAACATCACATACCGAAGTCTGTATCATTAAAAATCATTTTAAAAAGAATATCACAAATCGCAGTCCATGTCAACTTCTAAAGCGAGCGCATCGACTTTAGACAAGTTGTTCTTTGAAATTTGGTTTTCGGATGACCTTCCTTAAATTCTTTGAGAAACATTTTGAGTAAAATATTTTGATAAACATTTGAAATGTTTGAAAAAAACAATACATCTTAAAAACCCTTAGAATAAAAGAACTTTGAAACTTTTGAATGTTCAAAAATAAAGTATATATTTTCCTAACATTTTCTTGGTTTCCATTTCGGGGCCTTTTGCTCATAAAAGTTATGCAATTATATTATCCCCTTCTCAACCATCCTAAAGTCAAATTCTTGTCCACATTTTATCTTACCATTTTTACATAAAGAGGGACTTGCATAGTCTTTTGCATGTCATTTTAGCAACCCAAAATCAAACCATTTTAGGAAATCAACTTATTAGGTTGGTCATCCTTAAATTGCATTTTAACCATAACCATATAAACATTTTTCAAGACATTTTCATCATATTTCCTTATCTAAAGAAAATTAAAACTTTTCGAATATCATTTCAAAACATATGGACTATGTTCAAATCGTTGTTTATATTTAAATATCATGACACAGAAACACAAATCTTTTTCCATAAATCAATTCACTTTTTATTTTTCTTTCTTAAACATAATTATTTATCATAAAATATCGTAAACGTAACTCAAATCTTATTTACAAATTTTTCTTTGTGAAAAAGGGAAAATTTTCTTTTTTCTTATAAAATACTTTTGAAACAACATCATAAAGAACTTGCTTTCTTAAAAGCAAATTCCTTAAAACCATCTGCATAAAACATAAAATCCTTTAAAATTAACATCATGGAGAACTTGCTTACTTATAAGCAAATTTCTCAATTCCATTAACATAAAGCATTGCAAATCTTTGGCAACACTTGTGATAAAATTCTTATCTTAAAAAATATTGCTTGCTTCCCATGAAGTAAACCTTGAGGCTTTTCCTTAAGCCATCCTTATTCAAAACTTACGACTTTTCATTAAAGCCGTCATTTTCAAAACTTGTGCTTACTCATTCATTAAAACATAATCATAAAATCATTGACATACTCATCATTTCAACATATAGAGAAAAATCCATAATTTGAAAAGTTCGCTTGCTTACATGAGATCGCCTTAATCCCTTTCTTCTATTATTTTCCTTGCCTTTGCCTAGATAAATGAAAACAACATTTCATTTATATATATCAACTTCAAATGCTTACATCCCTTAGGTTTTCCAACCTACATAAATTCATTTGGATCTACATTACACTAGCTTAAGACAAGTGGGTGTTCATACTTAGTACATAACCTATATATATCATATCATCAATTCATTAATTTTTAATACCCTTATGTAGGGTAAACTTTCATACAATCCTTCATTAAATCATCATTTGGAGGTTCATTACCTCAATTTATCATTTTTAACATATTTTTCACTTTTTACACGACAATGCTCATTTTAAGCACTCAGTTGATAACTTAGGCATCATATATTAATCTCAAAATTTGAGATTATCATTAGTTACCAAAATAGAAACTTAATTCACGTATTTCATCACTTTTTCATGCATTTTTACATTTTAACAATTAGCATAAATCATTTATCATTTATCATTTTCTCATGTCTCTCTCCATACATGTCCATTTCTCAACACATACATCATGTGTTTCTTAAAATTTTTCAATATAGCAATTTGTCTCTAATTCCAGCATGATTAAAACCTTTAATTAACCTATAATTTAGGGTTTAATTTTGGAATTTTAATCCATTCATCCTAGGGTTCTAAAACAGCAACATTAGAACCCGTTTTTCATCCTTTCAACGCCTCTTTTGATACTTAAATCATAACAGTTTTCTAATCCATAAATTTCAGGAATTAATCATTATTTTCTTAACCCAAATTTAGGGTGTTGAAACATATTTAAAACCCATAATTAAGTTATTCCCAAGACAGCAACTTCACATACATATAGGGTACCCTTCTTGCACCATTTTGGACGTCCACATATATGCCCCTAAAAATCAGATTTAGGGCAATCCTTTCTAACCCATTTTGAACGTCCAAAGTACTCTAAATCTAGGGTACTTTATGTGGCGCCCCAGCCCAAGCGTCACAACCTTACCTCAAGATCATTCGACTGGTAAACTTGATCAGGATTGTTGCCCTCTCACACAGCAGGTTTTAACGGATATTTATCCAATTAGATATATTCTCTTGGGAATTTAATTCTTCATATTTTCATTTCATGCATATCTTAGTCATTTCCAACCATTCATGACATTATAAAGCATGATGTTCAAAAACCATTTCATCATTCTCATAAATCAGATGTCACTGCATGTATTATCATAGTTGTTAACATAAACCATCAAGGTAAATTTACAATCAATCATTCAACATAAGTTTTTCACAACATGGAACTTATATTGTTCTGCATCTCCTCAATGGTCAACTCTTGCTCCTTTGCCAGGTCTCTTCTTTCACCTGTCTATGGGTTTGGAAAACGAAAATGTGAGTCGAAACTCAATAAGCAAGCTATATATTTTGCAGGAAATTCATTTTGAAGCATATTTATTTAAAATCATTTTTCTCCCTTCAGTAGAGACAATTATCAAGTGATCAACTACCTATGGAGCAAAAACCTTTTCATAAATCATTCAAACACTTTTCATAAACATTTCATGAATATTGGATATGCAAATTCATCATTTTCATTGATGACGTTATCCTTCATGTGATGGTACGCTAGCATGGGGAACTCTCTTTCATGACATGTTCCTTTCCATCCTTGGTGCCGGACCTTCCGACTTGGCAACGTCAAGGGGGACTCCTTGTCCACTTACTACCTTGACTAGCCTACTTGATTTCCATTCCATGCATGACTTTTAGTCACCCCGGCATTATATACCCTCTTACAGATGGAACTTGTCATTCTCATGTAGAGAATTCTTTGCACCATCCCTCTTTAAACATCATTTCAATGAAACATCGTATAAATTCATGTTTCATCACATTTCAAGCATAATTGCAAAACCATAAGTAATCATTTATTTCAATAGAAATAAACATTTCAATGCACATATAAACAAGGAATGACCATCCTTAAATACCTTGTAATGAAAACCAAAATCATTTAGAAAGCTGCTTGCTTACCTCGCTTACTTAGCTTTTCGTTTCGCTTATCCCTTTGCCTTTGCCTATACATATAAGAATGATATAACATTCATATATTTCCTTTGCTTGCATTCAACTTAGTTTTCCAACCCATTTTAATTAACATACATAATTCCTTTGAATTCTCAAGTCGTTACGCCCGTATAGCACATGCTTGTGCATTACATGGCTATTACACATCACATTTAGTCCCATAAGTAGGGTAGTCATTCAATAACATAATAATCATTCAATAATTATTATTTAATGACTCATTACCTTTCTTAAGTCATTTTTAACTTATTTTCCAAAATTCACACATCGGTGCTCATTTTAAGCACCCGTTGTTGCCTTAAGCCTCATTAATTAATTCCAAAATTTGAGATTAACATGATGAGATTATAAAAACAAATATATTCATAAAATTTATCATATTTTCATGCATTTTCACACAAAACCAAATTACATGAGTCATTCATCACCCTTGCATATCTACTCCTTCTCATATGCCCATTTGGTAACATATACATAATGGATTTCATAAAATTTCTAAGTCAGCAATATAATCCATATTTCAGCATGATGTCATACCTTAATTATAAATTTATTTAGGGTATTTTTATGGGGTTTAAATCCACTTGCCGTAGGTTTCCAAAACCGCTAGTTTGGAACCCATTTTTCACCCGTTTAATGTGTCTTTTGACACATAACCTTAGACAATTATATAAATCCGAAATTTCAGCATATAATCCCACTTTTATTAATTAAAATTTATTTTATTACATATATATCAATTTGGATCATTTCTACATAGATTTCATATTTCTCTTTGATTTTTTTCTCCAACTATCCACATATGCTAAAATTAGGCGTACTGAAATCTCAAAATATTGAATTTATATCAAATCAAGTATTTTCGATCTGAAATGTCTACCATACCTTAATAACTACATTAATTAAACCAAATAAATATTTCCAACACAAATCATTAAGAATTTATATTTATTTTGGCATTTTTACCTTTCTAGACAGCAGAATTTATATTCAGACAGCCTGAATGATGTTAATTATGGGGTATATTTATACTGAAAAAAACCTAATTTTTAAATTTTTAGTGTGATTCTAAATATGTCTTATATATCCTGTAAAATTTTCGGCCCAAAATTGCTTGTATAAAAATTAATAAAAATCCTTTTCTACAGATGATCCTGTCACCCGTTTTACCCTGTTTAGGTTAAACTTCTCGGATTTTTAATTTTCAAAATAATTATCTTTTTTAGTTGAAATTTGGGTAGTTCCTTAATCACCACATAATTATTTTTTTTCAAAAATTATTATGCTAAAATTAATCCATTTACTATTCCGTTCGTATTTTAGTTTACAACATCATATAACTTTCAGATTCGAGGCATAAAATCAAGATAATCATATACTTACTTGATTAAATGGGTAATCCCTCCTTTTACCTTTTCTTTTCCTTATTTTTCTTCCTTCTTTGCTGGCTCTAGATCTGGACATGAGCTGCTGCCTTGGGGTGCAACTTTCAGCACTTTGAAATTTCTCAAAACCTCTCTCTCATATGGACGTGTACACCATTTTATAAGCTGGATATGATCCAGCTGTGGGCCCCACTTGGCTGATTTTTCCACAGAAATTTAATGTGTATTTATCCCCCTTCATGTGCTGGACATTTTTCAACCAAGGAAAATACATTTTCACCATTTTTGAAAATCCAAAAAATCAGCTCAAATCTTGACCGTCCACTTGTCCACAATTGCCCTTCTTTACTTAGCCCTTAAGCAACTTGTTACTTGCTCTCCAAGAAAACAAATTTCCATAATAATTATCTTAATCCATTCTATTTATCTCATAGATTTCATAAATTTATTCCATCGTTTCAAATTTCATCTCAAACCGATGTTTCTACTCAAGTTATGACCACTTGAATTTATCTTTTGGATTTGGGATAAAATAATTAATTATCACCCTAATCCCATAATTATTCCCTTAATCCAATCCATTCATAAGATTGAGCCCACCTTCGTGAGCTTACCTTTCAAATTTCATTGAAATCTGCCTTGTAGGCGTCAAGTTATGAATTTTCTATTATTTTTCACCTTAATTCTATAATTACATTTTAATCCCCATAAATTAAATCATGGTAATCAAAATGATTATTAATGACACCTTATCACTATTAAATCCTCATTAAGCCCCTTGGGTCATACCGACTCACTTTCGGCTCCGGCGATTAAATTTTTAATCACCGTTTCCAATGGAAACCCTAATTCAAAATATCATAAAATTCTAAAATCATCCAAAATTTTCATTTAATTCACATATAAATCACTTGTATATGTACAATGCATACATTGGACCCTACTTAGGTTGGAGTTTCACAATCCTCCCTCCTTTATAACAGGTTTCGTCCCGAAACCTATTACATTTCAAATATCAAGGTAAGGCTCATGTGAAATAACCAACTTATCATCTTTTTTCCCAATACTTCCATTGGCTCACCACACTTCTATTGCGCTACTCTGTCTTGGTGGCATTTTTGGCCTTTGTCCATTGGACCTCAACATATTTAATTTTTCTATTCGAATTTTTTTTTACTTTATGATCTAGGATTCTTATCCTAATCATATAATCTATATTTAATTAATCATAGCTAACCTGCATATAAAGAATTCCATCTATATATCTTATCGGTCTCCTCTACAAGTAGTGTATGCGTGGTTACATATTGGCAATTTATGATTAAATGATCATCATCAAAATCAAACTAAGTCATTGCCAAACTTTCTAAAATTTAATCCATACCTGTAACCACTTCATCCTTTTGCTCCTGTGACTCCACTTGAGTATATATATAGCTGCCATGTTGGGATGTATAAATAAGCATTTAATTATGTGAAAAAAATTCAAAAAAATTCGTGAACAGTAGCTGCCATTGAAGGTGCAAAAATTGACAGCTTGGTCTTATGCAAATGACGTGCAATGATATGCTAAGTTGCTGCAGTTTTTATTAAAATTATTTACACCAAATTAATATATGAATTAAGGGATAATTAGGTGTATAAATTACCCACATTTTGGGATTTTTAAAAATTGGAAAAAATATGAAAACAGGCAGCAATGGTGGACATGATTTGGTGGACAGATGTAGGGCCTTGATTAATGCAGATTTGTGAATTTTTAAAAAATGTTAAAATGCATTTTACTTGGATGTGAGTTCACCAGCACATAAGGGGAGATAAGCATGCATTCAATGGTGTGGAAGATGGCAGCAACAAGTGGGGACCACAACTGAAAAATCCAGCACTACAAGAGCATGCACGTTCACATGGATTGGTTTGTGGAAATTATTCTAAGTGCTGAAATCCCATCTCCCCAAGGCGGTCCTCACGTCCCAGCCTAGGACACCAAGGAGGAAGAAAAGAGAAGGAAAAGAAAGGGGAAAAGGAGAGATCACCCATTTAATCAAGTAAGTATATGATTATTTTGATTTTATGCTTCAAATCTAAAAATTATATGATGTTGTAAACTAAAATATGAAAGGAATAGTAAATTGATGAATTTTAATATGAACCGTTTTTTAAAGAATCATTATAGGGTTATTAAGGAACGACCCAATTTTCAGCTTAAAAGGATAAGTAATGTGCAAATTAAAAATCCGAACGGGTGACAGGATCAGCTGTAGGAAATGATTTTTAATAATTTTTCTACAAGGAATTTTTGGCTGTAAAGTTTACAGGATATATAAGACACATTTAGGATCACGAAAAAATTAAAAATTAGGTTTTTATGGGTATAAATATACCCAATAATTTACGTGATTAAGGCTGACTGAAAATGGATTCTGCTGTCCAGCAAGGTAAAAATGCCAAAATAAATATAAATACTTAATTTTTTATGCTGGAAATATTTATTTTGGTTAATTAATGTAGTTATTAAGGTATGGTAGAAATTTCAGATCAAAAATACTTGATTTGATATTAATTCAAGATTTTGAGATTTCAGTACGCTTAATTTCAGCATATGAGGATAGTTTGAGAAAAAAATCAAAAAGAAATATGAAACCTATGTATAAATGATCCAAATTTATATATGTGTTAAATCCTTAAATATTGATTAATAAAAGTAGGATTATATGCTGAAATTTCGGATTTATATACTTTTCTAAGGTTATGTGTCAAAAGACACGTTAAACGGGTGAAAACGGGTTCCAAACTTACTATTTTGGGAAACCTATGGCAAGTCGATTTAAACCCCATAAAAATATGCTAAATGCAGTGGTAATTAAGGGTAATTAAACCACTGAAATATAGATTAAAACTCTGCCTTAGAAAATTTTATGAAATATCTTATGTATATGTTGCCAAAAAGGGCATATGTGAAGGAATGGACATGCAAGGATGATAAATGACATGTAGAATATTATTTTGTGCAAAAATGTATGAAAATATGATATATTTCATGAATATATTATTGTAAATATGTGGAAAATAAGCCAAGTCTATGTTTTGATGATTAACAAATCAATTTGAGTAAGTTTTGGTTACTAATATGTTTGTGGAAATGATTTAAGGTTATAAATTTGAAGAATATAAAGCATGACAAGTCAAGTCGATTTCCAAGTCAACTCAGGCATCGACTTAGGCCAAGTCGATCCCCAAGTCGACTCCAGCAGCGACTTCAAGATACCATTTTCTTCCAGAGCTGAAATCAAGAATGAGAGGTGTCGAAGTCGCATCCCAAGTCAACTCCGCTTGCGAGTTGAAAACGAGAACAAGGGCTGCCAAAGTCGCATCCCAAGTCGACTCCGCATGCGACTTGGGTGAAGTCGTAAATCAAGTCGACTCCGACTTTGACTTCAATACGGAAACATGCAGATCAAGATAACTCAATGATAGATTCAAGAGATTCAAAAGAAAATAAAGATCAAATGCGGATCAAGTGAAGACCAAAGCAAAGCTGCGTATTTCTCATGGAGAATCGAGATCATGCATTTGGATTTCTCTTATGCACTCCGATACTCAAAGACTCAAGACTCAAGACATGGAGTCAAATGTGTTTAAGATAAAAGAATCATAAAGAGACTTAAAGGAAGAACAACCAAACATGAAGAAACTCAAGCAAGCAAAGCATTCCAAGGATTTCAAGTTCATCAAGCAAGCTGTCGAGGTGAAGTCGCACCCGAAGTCGACTCCACCTGCAACTTGGGTCAAGTCGAGGACCAAGTCGACCCAGACTGGAACTTGAAGTTGTTGCGAACAGGCGAAGTCGCACCTGAAGTCGACTCCATCTGCGACTTGGGCGAAGTCACACCCGAAGTCGACTCCACCTGCGACGGTCGGAAAATTTTCGAACGTTGGCGCATTAAATGGGCGCCACCTACTTCCAAACGTTCGGATTCCCTCCATAATTATAAAAGGCGATCAATATGAACGATGAGGGTAGCTGAGAATTCATTAAGTGAGCATAACTCCCATCTTTAAGAGCTTCAAGTGATCAAGCCAATTTTTAGAAGAAGAACCTTGCTTCAAACTGCCAAGACCTGCTTGCTGAATCTCTAAGCCTACACTACAAGTTCTTCTCTGTGCCAAATCTGCGTCT
Organism: Annona cherimola; assembly: GCA_030490835.1. Taxonomy (NCBI): domain Eukaryota; kingdom Viridiplantae; phylum Streptophyta; class Magnoliopsida; order Magnoliales; family Annonaceae; genus Annona; species Annona cherimola. Next base: position 77,366,694 of record CM059974.1, on the reverse strand, counting down.
ACACAACAGTAACATGTAGAAACTTTCTTTTGTTATTTATTGTTGTATTGAACTTGATTTAGTTTGGGTAACTAAGATCAAGTGTAAGCAAAGTAGTGTGTGATTGAAGTGGAACTCATCACCTACTTGTGCTGTGGTTGTATATGCCCCCTAGAGCTAGAATCTAGAAGAGAGTTGAGACTCTAGTTGTATTCACGGAATACATAGTAGAACCCAAGTCACAAGGGGTGTGAGCTTGGAAGAGTGGAGTAGGGAGGTTGCCCGAACTACTATAAAATCTTGTATGTTCATTTTTGTTTCTGCTCTTTACATTATTGCTCTCATTTTGTTTCTTCATAAAGGGGACTAGATTAATCCGGGGTAAAGTTTCTGTTTAAGTTCTAAATTTTTAAATACCCAATTCACCCCTCCCCTCTTGGGTAATTGCCATTAACTCGGGACCATCATATATATCTGTCTATCACTTCAGGAGGTTATTTTTTCAGTTTTGGAATTATGTAATGAAGCCTAAGGTCATAACGGGCGCTCGGAACAGGCACCCATGTATGAATTTTGGAAAAAATGTGAAAAGTGGTAAATGAAGGTTAATGAACCTATGTATGATAGTTAATGGATGAATTTTGTATGGTTGAATGGATACCCTAATTATGGGGTTATATATGTTATGTGATTAGCCGATGGAATGTGTAAAAATATGCTAAATGTATGCATAGTGACTTGAGAAGTCGAATAAATGATATATGTGAATAAAATGGGTTGGAAAACTAAATGGAATGCAAAGAAAAGAAATATATGAAAAATCATATTATTTTCATGTAGGCAGGAAAAAAATGGAAGGAAAAAAAGGATTATAGCGATCTCAGGTAAGCAAGCAAACTTTCCAAAATGCCATTTTTTTTCTATGGGATTGATATGATTGAAATGTTTATGTTTGTGTTTGAAATGTTTATGTTCATGTTTTATTGAATGGGCAAGCACAAGTTTTGAATATGACGGCTTTAATGCAAAGCCATAAGTTTTGAAAAATGATGACTTTAATGAGAAAGTCTTAAGGTTTGCTTCATGGGAAGCAAGCGACACTTCTTAAGATAAATAATTTATCCTAAGTGTTGCCAAGGATGGGAATGCTTCATGTTAATGGAATTGAGAAATTTTGCTTATGAGTAAGCAAGTTCTCCATGCTAATGTTTCTAAGGATTTCATGTTTGATACCGATGGTTTTAAGAATTTGCTTTGAAGCAATCAAGTTCTATATGATATTTTTCAACAACATTTTATAAGAAAAAAGGGAATTTTACCCTTTTTCACAAAATATTATTTGTAAATGAGTTTTGAGTTATTTCTACAATAACTCGTGATAAACAATGATGAAAAAGATTTGTGAATTTTTTAAAAATGTTAAAATGCATTTTACTTGGCTGTGAGTTCACCAGCACATAAGGGGAGATAAGCATGCATTCAATGGTGTGGAAAATGGCAGTAATAAGTGGGGACCACATCTGAAAAATCCAGCACTACAAGAGCATGCACGTTCACATGGATTAGTTTTTGGAAATTATTCTAAGTGCTGAAATCCCATCTCCCCAAGGCAGTGCTCACGTCCCAGCCTAGGACACCAAGGAGGAAGAAAAGAGAAGGAAAAGAAAGGGGAAAAGGAGAGATCACCCATTTAATCAAGTAAGTATATGATTATTTTGATTTCATGCTTCAAATCTGAAAATTATATGATGTTGTAAATTAAATTATGGACGGAATAGTAAATGGATGAATTTTAGCATGACAATTTTTGGAAAGAATCATTATGGGGCGATTAAGGAATGACCCAATTTTCAGCTTAAAAGGATAAGTACTTTGCAAATTAAAAATCCGAGAAGATTCACCTAAACAGGGTAAAATGGGTGACAGGATCAGCTGTAGAAAAGGATTTTTAATAATTTAAATTGTAGCATATAATCCCATTTTTCTTAATTCATATTTAAGGATTTATATAATTGCCTAAGGTTGTGTTAAAAGACACGTTAAATGGGTGAAAATGGGTTCCAAACTAGCTATTTTGGAAACCTATGGCAAGTGAATTTAAACCCAATAAAAATACCCTAAATGTAGTGGCAATTAAGGGTAATTAATCCGTTGAAATATGGATTAAACCTCTGCTTTAGAAAATTTTATGAAACATCTTATGTATATCTTGCCAAATGGGCATATGAGAAGGAATAAATATGCAAGGTTGATGAATGACTTGTGAAATTTGGTTTTGTACAAAAATGCATGAAAATACGATATATTTTATGAATATATTGTTGTTTGGGAAAATTTTCCATAACACATATTATATGTGTCTTCAAGAGAGTTTAAGTGCAAGATATGAATGATGGAAAGGGGTAATGAGTTAATGTGATTTGCTAAAATGCAAAATGGATGGAAACATGTTGAAACTTGTAAACAAGGAACTGTTTTGATAATCTTTGTTAATCTCAAAATTTGGGATTGATATATGAAGCTTAAACTTATGAACATGTGCTTAAAGTAAGCACTAATGAAAGAAATGTGAAAAATGGGTAAGTAAATGATAGATGAAGAATATATGTTAATGAAAAATATATGGGTTGGAAAACTAAGTTATGTGCAAGCATATGAGATTTGTATGTATAAATGCAATGTCGCGTTTACGCGTATAGGCAAGGAAAAGAATGAAAGGAAAAGGGATTACGACGATCTCAGGTAAGCAAGCAAACTTTTTAAAATGCATTTTCTTTCTATATGATTGATATGATTGCAATGTCTATGTTTATGTTTTAACGAATGGACAAGCACAAGTTTTGAATATGACGGCTTTAATGCAAAGCCATAAGTTTTGAAAATTGATGACTTTAATGAAAAGTCATAAGATTTGCTTCATGGGAAGAAAGCGACACTTCTTAAGATAAATCATTTATCCTAAGTGTTGCCAAGGATGGGAATGCTTCATGTTAATGGAATTGAGAAATTTTGCTTATGAGTAAGCAAGTTCTCCATGCTAACGTTTCCTAAGGATTTCATGTTTGATACCGATGGTTTTAAGAATTTATTTTTAAGCAAGCAAGTTCTATATGATATTGTTCAACAGCATTTTATAAGAAAAAGGGAATTTTACCCTTTTTCACAAAATATTGTTTGTAAATGACTTTTGAGTTATTTCTACAATAACTCGTGATAAACAATGATGAAAAAGATTTGTTTTACTAGGTTAAGATAATTAAATAATAAATGATGATTTGGACATAGTCCATATGTATTGAAATGATGTTCGAAAAATTTTGATTTCCTTTAGATAAGGAAATCTATGTTAAAAATGTTGGAAAAATGTTTATACGGATGTGTTAAAAAGGGATTTATGGATGACCAACCTCCTATGATTGATTTCATAAAATGGTTTGATTTCAAGATGCTTAATGGCATGTAAAAGACTGTGCAATTTCCCTTTATGTAAAAAAGATTGATATGTGGACACTTATTGAACTTTTAGGTTATGGACAAGGGGATAGCATAATTGAATAACTTTTATAAACAAAAGGTCCTGAAATGGAAACCAAGCAAATATTAGAGAAAAATATGATTTATTTATGGAAATCCAAAGGATTTGAAATTCTTTTATTAAAAGGATTTTAAGATGTATTTTTCTCAAACATTTCAAATGTTTATCAAAATATTTTACTCAAAACGTTTCTAAAGGAATTTAAGGAAGGTCATCCTAGAACTAGATTTTAAATAACAACTTGTTAAAGTGGGTGCGCTCGCTTACAAGTTGACACAGATTGCGGTCTGTGATGTGTTTTTGAGAATTATTCTTAAATATAGACTTCGGTCTAAGATTTTTTGTGCATATGGATGCAGGCTGCGGTCTGTGATTCCGGTTTAAAAGGATGTGAGCTGCGGTCTGTGGTTCTTTAAATAAAATGGACTGCGGTCCGTCATAATAATGTACGGTACACCAGTACAAGTAATAGGCAAGTTGTAGAGCACGGTTGGGATGACCGGGGCCCACTCTACATAAGGCCAAGTCAAAATAACGTACGGTGCACCAATACAAGTAATAGGCAAGTTGTAGAGCATGGTTGGGATGACCGGGGCCCACTCTACATAAGGCCAAGTCGCTAAGCGATGACAGGAGTGCCAGCGGCGCCCTCCCTGAGATGGGAGTAGAATATATAAACAGCCGCTGGGCTAGCGTGTTGTTAAGTATTTTCTTCCAAAATGTAGCATGATCACTTGCTAAGTGTCACTATTGGATGGGGAGAAATGCATTTGCATACGTTTTGCTTTTCAAAAGGCCAAAGATTGAGATATAAAAGCATCTATACAACAAGTTATCCTAAATTCGATTCTTATGAGCTAATATGCATAAGTTACTCTAAAAGAAAGGGTGTTTCACACAAAAGTGTAAATAACAGGAATTAAAGGAAAAGTGTTTATGCAAATGTATTTATGAAAATGGTTTACGTATTTTGTTTGCCTTGTTTGCTATAAACAAGCCCCAAGGCGGGGATTATGAAAAGGATTTTATGATGGCTTATGTGAATTATGTTTTGAGACATAAAATGTCTTTTGGCTAAAGGATTTTGTGATGGCTTATGTTAATAATGTTTTGAGACATAAAATGTCTCTTGGCTAAAGGATTTTATGATGGTTTATGTTAATGATGTTTTGAGACATGAGATGTCTCCTTTGCCTAAGGATTTATAAGAAAAATGTTTTGGACGTAAAACGTTTACTAGCAAACCATGATTTCATGTAATGTCTATGAACATTGAAAATGTTCATATAAGACTTAAAGGGATTCCATTAGAGAAGGTAAAATGTGTATGTTTGCCCTTAACAGGCCTACACGTGGCTTGTAACCGGTTTTATGAATGAATGCTTAATGAAAAAGATTTCATGATGATATTTCAGGACATATACATGTCCTCAGGAAAAAGGTATTCCCGATGTTTATGAAAAAAGTTTTCAAGAAGCCTTATCCTAAAGATAAAATGTTTGCTTACTGAGTTGTCACTCACGTTTTGTTTTCTCAACCCTTAGACAGGTACCGGGGAAACTCAGAAGGTTGGGAACCTAAGACATGGAGGAAGGTACGTGAGGATAGCCTTGAAGGCTATGAGGAATGGAAAAGCACGAATATGTTAAGGTAAGCTAATGTGTATATGAACTTAGTTAGAATTTTGAGTTCCATGTTTATGTGTACATGAACTTAGTTAAAATTCTAAGTTTCATGTGAGTCAATGACTGAATGTATGCAAGTATGATGTGTACAATGATTGAGTGAATAATGACAGGCATGAAAGGATGTTATGAGTGAAATGATGAATTTTATTACAAGTAAAATGTCACAATATGTGATGATTGTCCTGTCAAGTTATGAATGATGACGGATGAAAAAATGAAAAAATTTGGACGTATTCCAATTAAGAACCCGCCGCGTGATCAAGGCAACAATCCTGATTCACATTTACCAATCGATAGGATCTTGAGGTAAGGAAGTGACGACTCGGTTCGGGGCGTTACAGGTCCTGATCACGCGGCGGGTTTTTAATCCTAATTTGAATCAGGATTGTTGCCCTGATCACGCGGCGGGTTCTTAATTGGAATACGTCCAGATTTTTTTTGTTTATTCATCCGTCATCATTCATAACTTGACATGACAATCATCACATATTGTGACATTTTACTTGTAATAAAATTCATCATTTCACTCATAACATCCTTTCATGCCTGTCATTATTCACTCAATCATTGTACACATCATACTTGCATACATTCAGTCATTGACTCACATAAAACTTAGAATTTTAACTAAGTTCATGTACACATAAACATGGAACTTAGAATTCTAACGAAGTTCATATACACATAAACATGGAACTTAGAATTCTAACTAAGTTTGTATACACAATTAGCTTACCTTAGCATATTCATGCTTTTCCATTCCTCATAGCCTTCAAGGCTATCATCATGTACCTTCCTCCACGTCTTAGGTTCGCAACCTTCTGAGTTTCCTCGATACCTGTCTAAGGGTTGAGAAAACAAAACGTGAGTGACAACTTAGTAAGCAAGCATTTTATCTTTAGGGCAAGGCTTCCTTGAAAATCTTTTTCATAAACATCGAGAATACCTTTTTCCTGAGGACATGTATATGTCCTGAAATGTCATCATGAAATCTTTTTCATTAAGCATTCATTCATAAAACCAGTTACAAGCCATGTGTAGGTCTGTTAAGGCAAAACATACACGTTTTACCTTCTCTGATGGAATCCCTTTAATTCTTATATGAACATTTTCAATGTTCATAGACATTACATGAAATCATCGTTTGCCAGTGGACGTTTTACGTCCAAAACATTTTTCTTATAAACATCTCATGTCTCAAAACATCATTAACATAAACCATCATAAAATCCTTTAGCCAAGAGACATTTTATGTCTCAAAACATTATTAACATAAGCCATCAGAAAATCCTTTAGCCAAGAGACATTTTATGTCTCAAAACATCATTAACATAAGTCATTATAAAATCCTTTTCATATTCCCCGTCTTGGGGCTTGTTTATAGCAAACAAGGCAAACAAAATACGTAAACCATTTTTTTAAATGCATTTCCATAAACACATTTCCTTTAATTCCTGTTATTTACACTTTTGTGTAAAACACCCTTTCTTTTAGAATAACTTATGCATATTAGCTAATAAGCATCCAATTTAGGATAACTTGTTGTATAAATGCTTTTATAACCCAATCTTTGGGCTTTTGAAAAGCCAAACGTATGCAAATGCATTTCTCCCCATCCAGTAGTGACACTTAGCAAGTGATCATGCTTTCTTTTGTAAGAGAATCCTTAACAACACACTAGCCCAGCGGTTGTTTATATATTCTACTCCCATCTCAGGGAGGGCGCCGCTGGCACTCTTGCCATCCCTTAGCGACTTGGCCTTATGTAGAGTGGGCCCCGGTCATCCCAACCGTGCTCTACAACTTGCCTATTACTTGTACTGGTGCACCGTACGTTATTATGACGGACCGCAGTCTGTTTGGTTTAAAGAATCACAGACCGCAGCCCATGCACTTTTAAACCGGGAACACAGACCGCAGTCCGTGTCAACTTGTAAGCGAGTGCACCCACTTTAACAAGTTGTTATTTCAAATCTAGTTCTAGGACGACCTTCCTTAAGTTCCTTTAGAAACGTTTTGAGTAAAATATTTTGATAAACATTTGAAATGTTTGAGAAACAATAGATCTTTAAATCCTTTTAATAAAAGAATTTCAAATCCTTTGGATTTCCATAAATAAATCATATTTTTCTCTAATATTTGCTTGGTTTCCATTTCAGGACCTTTTGTTTACAAAAGTTATGTAATTATGCTATCCCCTTGTCCATAGCCTAAAAATTTAATAATTGTCCACATATCTATTATTTCTACGTACAAGAAAAATGCACAGTCTTTTGTATGCCATTAAGCAACCTGAAATTAAACCATTTTATGAAATCAATCATAGGAGGTTGGTCATCCAAAAATCCCTTTTTAACACATCCGTATAAACATTTTTAACATAAATTTCCTTGTCTAAAGGAAATTAAAACTTTTTGAACATCATTTCAATACATATGGACTATGTCCAAAACATCATTTATTATTTAATTATCTTGACCTAGCAAAAAAAATCTTTTTCATCATTGTTTATCACGAGTTATTGTAGAAATAACTCAAAACTCATTTACAAATAATATTTTGTGAAAAAGGTAAAATTCTCTTTTTTCTTATAAAATGTTGTTGAACAATATCATATAGAACTTGCTTGCTTAAAAGCAAATTCTTAAAACCATCGGTATCAAACATGAAATCCTTAGAAACATTAGCATGGAGAACTTGCTTACTCATAAGCAAAATTTCTCAATTCCATTAACATGAAGCATTCCCATCCTTGGCAACACTTAGTATAAATTATTTATCTTAAGAAGTGTCGCTTGCTTCCCATGAAGCAAACCTTAAGACTTTTCATTAAAGTCGTCATTTTTCAAAACTTATGGCTTTGCATTAAAGTCGTCATATTCAAAACTTGTGCTTGCCCATTCAATAAAACATAAACATAAACATTTCAAACACAAACACAAACATTTCAATCATATCAATCACATAGAAAGAAAATGACATTTTAGAAAATTCGCTTGCTTACCTGAGATCGCCATCATCCCTTTTCCTTCCATTCTTTTCCCTGCCTACATGAAAATAATATGATTTTTCATATATTTCTTTTCCTTGCATTCCATTTAGTTTTCCAACCCATTTTATTTACATATATCATTTATTCGACTTCTCAAGTCACTATGCATACATTTAGCATATACGTGCACATTTTTACACATTCCATCGGCTAATCACATAACATATATAACCCCATAATTAGGGTACCATTCAACCATACAAAATCCATCCATTAACTATCATACATAGGTTCATTAACCTTCATTTACCATTTTTCACTCCTTTTACAAACTTCACACATCGGTGCCCATTTTAAGCACACGTTATCGCCTTAAGCTTCATTACATAATCCCAAAATTGGGAATTAACATCATATAATTCAAAACAGTTATGTGATCATGAAATTCATCATATTTTCATGCATTTTTGCACAAAACCATATTCTATATGTCATTCATCACTTATGCAAGTCTATTGCTTCACGTATGCCCATTTAGCAACATATACATAAGATGTTTCATAAAATTTTCTAAGGTAGAGGCTTAATCCATATTTCAGCAGATTAATTACCCTTAATTACCACTGCATTTAGGATATTTTATGGGGTTTAAATCCACTTGCCATAGGTTCCCAAAACAGCTAGTTTGGAACCCATTTTTCACCCGTTTAACGTGTCTTTTGACACATAACCTTAGGCAATTATATAAATCCGAAATTTCAGCATATAATCCCACTTTTATTAATCCATATTTAATTATTTAATACATATATCAATTTTTATCATTTCTACATAGGTTTCATATTTCTTTTTAATTTTTTCCTCAAACTATCCACATATGCTGAAATCAGGTGTACTGAAATCTCAAAATATTGAATTAATATCAAATCAAGTATTTTTGATCTTAAATTTCTAAAATACCTTAATAAATTCATTAATTAATAAAAAAATATTTTCAGAATAAAAAATTAAGTATTTATATTTATTTTGGCATTTTTACCTTTCTAGACAGCAACATCCATTTTCAGACAGCCTGAATGACGTTAATTATGGGGTATATTTATACCCATCAAATCCTAATTTTTAATTTTTTCTTGTGATCCTAAATATATCTTATATATCCTGTAACATTTTCAGCTCAATATTCCTAGTATAAGAAGTATTGAAAATCATTTTCTATAGCTGATCATGTCACCCGTTTTACCCTGTTTAGGTGAATCTTCTCGGATTTTTAATTTGCAAAGTAATTATTCTTTTAGCTGAAAATTTGGTCGTTCCTTAATCACCCCATAATTATTATTTCCAAAAATTTTCATGCTAAAATTAATTCATTTACTATTCCGTCCATAATTTAATTTATATCATATATCATTCAAAACTTCACTTTTCATCATCTAAATCATGGAATTTCATACATGCAAGCTAATACCCATTCCATATTCATTCAAAATCATGTTGAATCATCACTTTAAATCATGTTTAAGCATCCATTTCATATTCAATATTTTAGGGTTTAAAACCCAAAATGAAAAGCTCAAACAACCCACATACTTAGTTAATGGAGATCAAACCCTCATCACTTGGAGATGATTTTCCTCCTCAATTCCCCTTTCTTTTTCCTTGGTTTTCTCTCTTCCTTTGCTGACTCTAAAGGAACGTGAAAGCTGCTGTTGCTTGGGGAAGAATTTCCAGCGCTCGAAAATTTCCAAAGGCCCCCTCTCTCTCATGTGAACGTGCATGCCTCATGTGGAGCTGGATTTTCCAGCAGTGGGCCCCACTTGTTGCTGCATTTCTACACCCTTAAATGCACCCTTATCTACCTTATGTGTTGGCACAATTACAGCCAAGTAAAATGGGTTTTTACCATTTTTTAAAAATCCAAAATCTGCCCTCATCTTGACCGTTAATCTACTTCCACCATAATGTCCAGCTGCTGCCCATTTTTCCAGCCATTTTTCTCCATTTTTAAAATTCCAATATGTGGGTAATTTATATGCCTAATTACCCCTTAATTCATGCATTAATTTATCATGAAAAAAATGACAAAAATGGCAGCAATAACAGCACATTATGCACGTTAATAGCCCCATGAGCTATCCATTTTTTCCACTTTCATTCAACTGCATATTAATATTTTTATTGCTGAAACTTTGCATAATTGAATGTATATCTTGGTTTACCTACATGTCAGAAATATAGATACATATTTTAAAAATAAAAATTCAGAAATATGCATCAAGAGCAGCCCATGAACGTGCTTACCTTGGACACCTCACCTATGCTCACTTGAGCACCCATAGCTCCATCAATTGTGATAATTTATTGCTGAGATTTTATTTGGATATTTGCATTTTATATTAATGCATAAAATACCTTAGAAATGGCCTGCACTTGACACCTCAAATGTCATTAAATTCATGCACTCATGCTTTGTACTCTAGCATTAATAGAAAGGTACTTTTGAGGTGCATTAGTCAACCATGCTCACTTTTTTATTTCAGGTATTTTCCAAACATTTCAAGCTTAATCCAAGTCATCCAAAATAAATATCTCATAATTTCATTCAACCGTTTCAAATTTCATCTCAATCCGATTTTCTTAGCTCCTGTTATAACCGTTTAAAGTTAACGGTTGGAATTGAGATATGATCAATAAACCATTAAAATAATTTTATTAAATATTTTCATAACCCAATAATTCCATAATACCAAGCCCAACATCATCAACTATCATTTCAAATTTCACTTGAATCCGCCTTACAGGCGTTGAGTTATGAATTTTCTAGTGTTTTCCAACATAATTCCACAATTTCCATTTTAATCTCCATTAATTAAATCATGGAAATTAAAATAAACATTCATGCCAAATTAGCATTTTTTAACCCTCATTATGACTCTTTAGTCACCTTGACTCATATTGGGCTCCAGCGATTAAATTTTTAATCACCATTCTTAGTGGAACCCTAATTACAAAATATCATAAAATCCTAAAATCATCCAAAATTTTCATTTAATCATATATAAGTCACATGTACATGTTCAATGGATACATTAAATCTTACTTAGGTTGGGGTTTCACAATCCTCCCCCACTTATAATAGGTTTCGTCCTGAAACCTATTACATTTCATATCTCGGGGGTAAGGCTCACATAATTTACTAACTTATTATCATTTCTAATATTCCAATGGCTCTCTACGCTTCCCCTGCACTACTCTGTCTTAATGGCATTTTAGCCTTGGTCCATTAGACCCATCACTTATCTCTACTATTCCTTGTTCATACATGAGTTTTTCATTGGCATTTGCCCTTCATTTGTGTCATTTCACACTATTTTTCCTTATACATGGAGAAATTGCATCATTTCCCATCTTATCATAGGGTAAGTTTTAAGTTACCCATTCATTCATAAAAATCTATAGCCATCATTTTCACATATTATCAATTTAACATAATACATTCATTTTATAATATAGAGCAAAAATTGCTCTCGTACAGAGTTTCATACATGAAATTTCACATATGTCTTAGCAAAAGGCACTTTTGCTAAGTTATCCATTCATTCTCCTCTCATAATGTCTACCGTTAAATTTTACCATTGTAGACTATCTATTAGGAATACCGGTACTAAATCAGTCTAAAATATTTTCTTCCTCATTTCCCTTTCCAGTTTCCATAAACTAGTAAGGGTCCTTATCACTTTCAAATTTTCCTAACCTCATTTCTTATGAATATCATAGAGAAATCATTTCTCTCATTCCTATCTTTCAATCATATTGAAATTGAAAAGAATTGCGGCAATCATTATTGCCTTCATTCTTCTTCATTTATCTACCATCTCTTGCTATGATAGATACCAACTTTTGTGTTATCATTTGTGTGATCTTCTTTTCCTTCTATACATGCTAACTAGACATGTTTTGCTATATTTTTCTGCATTAATTTGCAGATATTTTCTATCAGTTCTAGCTATTGGTTAACCTTTCTTATTCATTTATTTTCCTACATCAGGTTCCTTAGTTTTTAGTGGCAAGTTATCCTTGCTCTAATTGTACATGTTCATTACCAACATGTGGTATATCCTGATGTTCTATTGGAAGATATTTCTTAACAAATTCTTCCAGATTACCTTCTTTGATTATGGCATAATAGCCATTTTAGGGTTTCCTATTGCTTATAAGCATTGCCAATTAATGCTTGGACATTTCATTTTACTACATGCTCAAACCTTGAACATGTTCTTAGGTTCAATCATCCATTTCTCAGTCAGAATAAAATCTAATTTACCTGAGAACTTAGGTGGATACCGAACTAGAAAGGCATCAATAACCTTCTCATTTACTTCTATCTTATCATTATCAACCTTTAAGGGTTTGGGTACTAGGTTAAAATTTATTACCCGTACCGATTCATCTTTTCCACCTGCTTCTAATTGGTCCTGTTCGGTATTTTCCCAAAGGTCCTGTATTATTCTTTCTATCTAAGCCACACAATCTTGGGCGGCCTACTTGCACTGCTTCTTCTAAAGTTGTAGTTATCCTTTACTCTTTCTACCTGTGAGATATTACTCTTAGCAGTAACACCTCAAATCCTTTGACTTAGGGTTTATAGTTACCCGTTGTTAATGAGCTTATGGACTCACTTGTCCTGGTCATTTAGATTTGCTACTAGCTTCTCTTCTTCCTTGTTGACTCATATCAGCAACTGCCAATCCCTTGTTCAAAACTAAGGTGATAAGCATGTAGTAGAAAGCAACACGAAAGGTCATAATATATTCATGTCTTATCATAGGATTCATATCACACATAGTCAATATGATCATTTCTGATCATAGAATCATCATACATAGTCAATAACATAATCTAGAAAGATCAACGATCTTTCCTTTTTCATATAACTTAGCACTTAAATGAAATCATATGCATCTGTATTTTCATAACATTAAACATCATACATTATGAGTCAAAAGAAACTCCCTTTTTCCTACCTTCCTCATTTCTACCTGCACATTTCATGGTGTAAGGTTGCTTTTCCCTACACATACGGATCATATGTGTGATAGTTAATGGATGGATTTTGTATGATTGAATGGATACCCTAATTATGGGGTTATATATGTTATGTGATTAGCCGATGGAATGTGTAAAAATGTGTACGTATATACTAAATATATGCATAGTGACTTGAGAAGTCGAATAAATGATATATGTGAATAAAATGGGTTGGAAAACTAAATGGAATGCAAGGAAAAGAAATATATGAAAAATCATATTATTCTCATGTAGGCAAGGAAAACAATGGCAGGAAAAAGATTATGGCGATCTTAGGTAAGCAAGCGAACTTTCTAAAATGTCATTTTCTTTCTATGGGATTGATATGATTGAAATGCTTATTTTTGTGTTTGAAATATTTATGTTTATGTTTTATTGAATGAGAAAGCACAAGTTTTGAATATGACGGCTTTAATGCAAAGCCATAAGTTTTGAAAAATGATGACTTTAATGAAAAGTCTTAAGGTTTGCTTCATGGGAAACAAGCGACACTTCTTAAGATAAATAATTTATCCTAAGTTTTGCCAAGGATGGGAATGCTTCATGTTAATGGAATTGAGAAATTTTGCTTATGAATAAGCAAATTCTCCATGCTAATGTTTTCTAAGGATTTCATGTTTGATACCGATGGTTTTAAGAATTTTCTTTTAAGCAAACAAGTTCTATATGATATTGTTCAACAGCATTTTATAAGAAAAATGGAATTTTACCCTTTTTCACAAAATATTATTTGTAAATGAGTTTTGAGTTATCTCTACAATAACTCACGATAAACAATGATGAAAAATATTTGTTTTGCTAGGTCAAGATAATTAAATAATAAATGATATTTTGGACAAAGTCCATATGTATTGAAATGATGTTCAAAAAGTTTTGATTTCCTTTAGACAAGGAAATCTATGTTAAAAATGTTTATACGGATGTGTTAAAAAGGGATTTATGGATGACCAACTTCCTATGATTGATTTCATAAAATGGTTTGATTTCAGGTTGCTTAATGGCATCCAAAAGACTGTGCAATTTTCCTTTATGTAAAAATGACTGATCTGTTGACAATTATATAATTTATAGTTTATGGACAAAGGGATAGCATAATTGCATAACTCTTGTAAACAAAAGGTCCTGAAATGAAAACCTAGCAAATATTAGAGAAAAATATGATTTATTTATGGAAGTCCAAAGGATTTGAATTTCTTTTATTAAAAGGATTTCAAGATGTATTGTTTCTCAAACATTTCAAATGTTTATCAAAATATTTTACTCAAAACGTTTCTAAAGGAACTTAAGGAAGGTCATCCTAAAACTAGATTTTAAATAACAACTTGTTAAAGTGGGTGCGCTCGCTTACAAGTTGACACGGACTGCGGTCTATGATGTGTTTTTGAAAATTATTCTTAATTATAGACTTCGGTCTAAGATTTTTGTGCATATGGATGCAGGCTGCGGTCTGTGATCCTGGTTTAAAAGGACATGGACTGCGGTCTGTGGTTCTTTAAATTAAACAGACTGCGGTCCGTCATAATAACATACGGTGCACCAGTACAAGTAATAGGCAAGTTGTAGAACACGGTTGGGATGATCGGGGCCCACTCTACATAAGGCCAAGTCGCTAAGGGATGGTAGGAGTGCCAGCGGCGCCCTCCCTGAGATGAGAGTAAAATATATAAACAGCCGCTGGGCTAGCGTGTTATTAAGGATATGCTCAGTATGTGTACCTTGGAGTTTGGAGGATGATGGGATGAGTACATCTCTACTACGAAATTCGCATATAACAATAGTTACCAAGCGAGCATCCAAATGGCTCAATTTGAGGCATTATATGGTCGTCGGTGTCGAACACCGTTAAACTGGGATGAAGTTGGAGAGAAAAGATTAGCCCTAGACTTATCTCAAAGAATGGCAGACAAGGTGAAGACTATTCGCCAGTGTATACTCACTGCCCAAAGTCGGCAAAAGAGTTACACAGATTGCAAGAGAAGGGATTTAAACATCCAAGTTGGCGAACACGTGTTTATTAAGGTCATGCCATTCAAGGGAGTTACAAGGTTTGGGAAAAGGGGAAAACTGAATCCCAGGTACATTGGACCATTTGAAGTTTTGGAAAAGGTTGGGAAACTAGCATATCGGGTAGATTTACCCCCAGCGCTAGCCCTAATTCACAATGTGTTCCATATATCGATGCTTAGGAAATATGTCCCAAACCCAACTCATGTATTAGTGGCTGAAAATTTTCCAATTCAAGATTATCTAAACTATGAAGAAAGACCAGTACGAATCTTGGATCACAAGGTACAAAAGCTTCGGAATCGGAAAATTGAATATGTAAAGGTACAATGGAACCGATATTCCGAAAATGAAGCCACTTGAGAGTTAAAGGAAGAAGTGGAACGAAAGTACCCCCATCTATGTAAAGAATAGACGGTTTCGGGACGAAACCTGTTATAAGGGGGGAAGGATTGTGAAAACCTAACCCAGGTAGACCCATAAGTATGTATTAATCATGTATATGATGTTTATACCTGAATTATTGAATTATGAAGATTTTATATGATTTTGTTAATTATTGCAATTAGGATTTTGGATTGGCAATAATGATAGGATTAAGCATTTTGAGCTAAAATGAGACAATGGGATTAGAGCATATTGATGTTGATTTAAATATGCAAATATTACATGAAAAATCATTTTCCATTATTTAATATGAATTATGAGAATTATTATGGTAAATGACAAGTTTAATGGAAAAACGTTGAAAAATTCATAACTCAACTCCTGTAAGGCGGATTCAAGTGAAATTTGAAACGAAAATGATTAATGTTGGGCTTGGTATTATGGAATAAATGGAATATGAAAATTCTTGATGAAATGGGATTTATGATTTATTGATCATATTTCAATTTTAACCGTTAACTTTAAACGGCTATAACGGGAGCTAGGAAACTCGAATTGAGATAAAATTTGAAACAGTTGAATGAAATTGTGAGATATTTATTTTGAATGACTTGGATTAAGCATGAAATTTTGGAAAAATTCCTGCATTGAAAAAGGTGAGCATGGTTGACTTATGCTCCACAAAAGTAACATGTCATTAATGCTAGAGTACCAAGTGATAATGCATGATGGGAATGGAATTTGAGGTGGAAAATTGCAGGCCATTCCTTGTGGATTTTATGCAAACATATGAAATGCATAAATATGAGAATTATCCATCCAATTAATGCATGAAATGATGTAGCTATAAGAGTATAGCCAAGGTGGCAAAGAGGGGACGTCCAAGGGCTGTTTGGTGCCTATATCTGATTTTTTAATTTTCTAAAGCATGCATATATGTTGCAGGGATGCAAGTACATAAGTTATGCAACCAATTATGCAAAGTTACAGCAATAAAAAAATATTTAAATGCAGCTACATACAGCTGAAAAAAATGGATAGCATGATGGACAAGATGACGTGCAGAAATTTGGTTATTGCTGCCATTTTTATAATTATTTTAACACAAAATTAATACATAAATTAAAGGGTAATTAGAGGTACAAATTACTCACGTTTTTGAATTAGAAAAATGGAAAATGGGCAGTAGCTGGGACGTGAATGGGAAGGCAGATGGGCGGTCATGGATGAAGCAGATTTTGTGATTTTTGAAAATGGTAAAAATGTAATTTTACTTGGCTGATAGGGGTACATTTAAGGAGTGTGGAATTGCAGCACCAAGTGGGCCCCATAGCTGGAAAAAAATCCAGCAACATATATAGCCCATTCACGTTGAAATGAGAGGGATTTTTGGAAAAATTCCTAAGTGCGGAAAACGTCCAAGCCAAACCAGAAGCTCACGTCCAAATTTTCCAGCAAGAAAAGGAAGGAAACCAAGGGAAAAAGGAAGGAAATTTGAAAGAAAAATCATCTCAAAGGATTAGGGTTTGAGTTGGCTCAAAACTAAGTAAGTATGTGATTTGTTTAAGTGTTTAACTTGAGTTCTTAAACTCAAAACTTGGAAATGAAAAGGATGATAAAAGAATCTGTAAAGTGGTGTGTTAATATTCTTTTGCATAAATATGGAATGAATATTAAGTTCTATGTATGAATTTTTAAGCTTAAGATGATGAAAATGAGATTTTGCATGTGTATTAAGTGGAAAATCCAAGTTGATAAAACCTAAATCTCCAAGACAAGTTTCTGTTTTGATATGATGATTTTATTAAGCTATGAATCATTTATTCATTCCAAATATATGTTGGTTTATGCTTAAGTGATGAATTTTTGAAGCTATGGAATGTAAAGCATTGATTTTGACCTAATTTCGTAGTTTCTATGTTAAAAATGCTATGTAAATGGAATTGTATGTTTTAAGCATGTTATGTAGGGTAAAATATACTAGGTTTAAGGTATTATGGATTCCCAAAATATTTTGGAAAAATAAACCCTAAAACTGATTTTTATGATTTTTATGAAAGAACGTCAAACTGACGTGAAACGGGACTCAAAATGTGTGGGTAACTTGATGTTTTGAGAAATGATAATGCATGGATGTGATATATGTGTTTAATCCCTAAATATGGATTAGGAAAAATGGATTTAATTGCTGGAAATTCGGAATTATATGACTGCATAGGGTTATGTGTCAAAAGACACGTAAAACGGGTGAAAAACAGGTTCCAAACTTGCTGTTTTGGAAAACTATGGTTGAATGGATTTAAATACCATAAAAATACCTTGAATTCAGTGGTAATTAAGAGTAATTAAACCCCTGAAAAATGGATTAAATTTCTGAATTAGCAAATTTTATGAAATGCATTATGTTTATGTGCTAAATGAGCTTATGTAAAGGGATAAAGGTGAATAGTGATGAATGACTTATGAAAAATGATTTTATGAAAACATTCATGAAAAGGAGATGAATTCCATGATTATACATCTTTTTTGAAGGTGCAATGATTTATTTCAAATTTTGAAATTGTTTAAGGAAGCCTAAGGCAATAATATGCGCTTAAGCACCGATGGGTGTATTGTGGAAAAATGGGGAAAATGGCAAAGTAAGCTTAATGAAGCTATGTATGATGTTTATGGAATGAATTTTATGATATTGAAATTAATACACTAAATTTTGGGGTTATGTGTATACATTATGTGGTATGGTAGCCGAATGTGTATAAAATATGCTAATATGTGCAAAATAAGCTATATATGTGTATGATGACTTATGAAGTCAAATAAATGATGGATGTATATGGAATGGGTTGGAAAAATAAATGAAATATGAGAAAAGAAAATGTATGAAAAATCATATCATTTTCATATAGGCAAGGGCAAAGAGAAAGTGGTGGCGGAAAGCTAAGAAGTTCAGGTAAGCAAGCAAATTTTCTAAAGGATTTTTGCTTTTCTAAATTGTTTCCATAAATGCAATTCTTGCTTTAACTTGTTTGACGAAAGTATGAAAATTATTCTAATGTGTTTAAGGATGGTCATCCCTTAGAAAAATGATGTTGAAATGATATTTTACTTCAAATGCAACGTTATGAAATCTTTCTTGATAAATGCTATGGAAAAAGATATGTTTCCATGTTTCTGATTGAAAAATCATGCTAGCATGTTAAAGATAAATTTATGTGAAAGTTCATGTGCACAAGTTATGAGGTCCACTTAAAGGGTATAAGCGGACCAATTGTCCCCCCTTAGTGTGGCCAAGTCACTTAAAACAGGCCCAAGGTCGGCGACGCCCTCTCTGAAATGGGAGTTAACGTGACGAATGGTCGCCTGGCTAGCTTCCATCCTAAGGGAGAAATGGTTTACATGTTCATGTTTTCATGTGGCATATTGCATATGGAACCCGTGATGGGTACATGATTTCATGCTTTTTAAGATATACCTTTGGATAAGGTATAGAATGCTTTCCAAGTTGATTTTAAATGCAAAATGTTGCCTGAAATGATTTGTCTGAAAAATACAAATAGCTTGCTTATTGAGTTTCGACTCACGATTTTGTTTTCCAAACCCAAACACAGGTGAAGGACAAGACATGGCAAAGGAGCTAGCGCCGGCTTAAGGAATCCATGGAAAAACTTATGAAAACTCATGTTATGAAATTTATGTGAAATGGTTGTAAAAGTATATGCAGTGTTTTATGATGTATAGATGTGAACTATTTGAATGTTTTTATTGATGACTGTGATTTATACATGCAGTGACATGTGATTTAGGCAAGAGCTGAAATGTCGTTGAATAGCATATTTGTATTTAATGAATGGGGTGAAATGACTTAGAAATGTATGATAATGAAATTATGAGAACACGAGTTGTTTCATGAATTTTTACATGACCATATTTAATAGGATAAATATCCGACAAGACCCGCCGTGTGACAGGACAACAATCCTGACCACGTTTACCAATCAATACGATCCCGAGGTAAGGCTCAAGATGTGATGCTCGGGTTTGGGGTTCCAAAGAACTTGGTATATTAACCTTCACTTACCATTTTTCACTCTTTTTACAAACTTCACACATTGGTGCCCGTTTTAAGCACACGTTATCGCCTTAAGCTTCATTACATAGTCCCAAATTTGGGAGTTAACATCATATAATTCAAAAAAGTTATGTAATCATGAAATTCATCATATTTTCATGCATTTTTGCACAAAACCATATTCTATATGTCATTCATCACTTATGCAAGTCTATTGCTTCACGTATGCCCATTTAGCAACATATACATAAGATGTTTCATAAAAAATTTTAAGGCAGAGGTTTAATCCATATTTCAGAAGATTAATTACCCTTAATTAACACTGAATTTAGGGTATTTTTATGGGTTTTAAATCCACTTGCCATAGGTTTCCAAAACAGCAACTTTGGAACCCATTTTTACCCGTTTAATGTGTCTTTTGACACATAACCTTAGTCAATTATATAAATCCGAAATTTCAGAATATAATCCAACTTTTATTAATCCATATTTAATTATTTAATAAATATATCAATTTGGATAATTTCTACATAGGTTTCATATTTCTTTTTTATTTTTTCCTCAAATTATTCACATATGCTGAATCAGGCGTATTGAAATCTCAAAATCTTAAATTAATATCAAATCAAGTAGTTTTGATCTAAAATTTTTACCATACCTTAATAACTACATTAATTAACCAAAATAAATATTTCCATAATAAACATTAAGCATTTATATTTAGTTTGTCATTTTTACCTTGCTGGACAGCAGCATCCATTTTTAGTCATCCTTAATCACGTAAATTATTGGGTATATTTATACCCAACAAAACCTAATTTTTAATTTTTTTTCATGTGATCCTAAATATTTCCTATATATCATTTAAAATTTTTATCCCACAATTCCTTGTAGAAAAAATATTAAACATAATTTTCTACAACTGATCCTGTCACCCGTTTTTCCCTGTTTGGGTTAATTGTCTTGGATTTGTAATTTGAAACATACTCATCCTTTTAAGCTGAAAATTTGTTCGTTCCTTAATCACCATATAAAAATTCGTCTCAAATATTTTCATGCTAAAATTCATTCATTTACTATTCCGTCCATAATTTAATTTATAACATCATATATCATTCAAAACTTCACTTTTCATCATCTAAATCATGGAATTTCATACATGCAAGCTAATACCCATTCCATATTCATTCAAAAGTATGTTGAATCATCACTTTAAAGCATTTTTAAACATCTATTTCATTTTTGAATTTTGGAGTTCAAGAACTCAAGATAAACCAATCAAAATAACACATCTACTTACTTGGATTGATGCTCTCCAAACCCTAATCACTTGGAATAGTTTTCCTCCACAAATTCTCTTCTCCCCTTGCTTTTCCCTTGGTTTTCTCTTCTTCTTGCTGGACATGGCTGGACATGAGCTTCTGGTCTAGAGGGGAAGTTTCAGCACTTAGCCAAAATGCCCAATTCATGTGAACGTGCAATGCCTTTATGGAGCTGGATTTTTTCCAGCTATGGGCCCCACTTGCTGAGCATTTTC
This sequence comes from Annona cherimola, assembly GCA_030490835.1. Classification (NCBI taxonomy): domain Eukaryota; kingdom Viridiplantae; phylum Streptophyta; class Magnoliopsida; order Magnoliales; family Annonaceae; genus Annona; species Annona cherimola. The sequence goes on along the minus strand of CM059974.1, from coordinate 77,345,415 downwards.
CATAGCCATTCAATGCAGGTTTATCCCCCCCTATGTGTTGGTGAACTCACAGCCAAGTAAAATGATTTTTACCAATTTTTAAAAATCCAGAATTATGCTCTCATCTCAACCGTCCAACTGTCCAGCCCTTACACGTCCATAGTTGCCTCCATTTTCCAGCATTTTCATTTTTTTTAAATCTCAAAATGGGGGTAATTCATACACCTAATTATCCCTTAATTAATTCATTAATTTGGCATTAATAATTTTAGCAAAATGGCAGCAATCAGCCCATCATTTGGACGTTACCTCAATTGTCATATCCATAAATCCGTTCACATGAAATGAGGTTAGGAAAAATTGAAGATGATAAGGACCCTTACTAGTTTATGGAAACTGGAAAGGGAAATAAGGAAGAAAATATTTTAAACTGGTTTGGTACCGGTATTCCTAATAGATAGTCTACAATAGTAAAATTTAGCGGTAGACATTACAAGAAGAGAAGGAATGGATAACTTGGCAAAAGTGACTTTTGCGAAGACATGTATGAAACTCTGTGCTCTATGTTATAAAATGAATGTATTATGTATGATAATATATGAAAATGATTGTTATAGATTTTTACGAATGAATGGGTAACTTAAAACTTACCCTATGATTAGACGGGAAATGATGCAAATTCTCCATGTATAAGGGAAAACAGTGTGAAATGACCCAAATGAAGGGCAAATGCCAATGAGAAACCCATGTGTGAATAAGAAATAGTAGAGATAAATGATAGGTCTAATGGACCAAGGCTAAAAATGCCACTAAGACAGAATAGCGTAGTGGAAGCATAGAGAGCCATTGGAATATTAGAAATGATAATAAGTTAGTAAATTATGTGAGCCTTACCTCCAATATATGAAATGTCATAAGTTTCGAGACGAAACCTGTCATAAGAGGGGGAGGATTGTGAAACCCCAACATAAGTAAGATTCAATGCATGCACTGAACATGTACATGTGACTTATATATTATTAAATGGAAATTTTGGGATGATTTTAGGATTTTATGATATGTTGCAATTAGGGTTTAATTAAGAAGGGTGATTAAAAATTTAATCGCCGGAGCCCATTATGAGTCAAGGTGACTAAAGAAGCATAATGAGGAATAAAACATTCTAATGTGGCATGAATGTTTAGTTAATTTCCATGATTTAATTAATGGAGATTAAAATAGAAATTGTGGAATTATGTTGGAAAACACTAGAAGAGGAGGTAGACTCTTCTGAGTTGTTTGCCGCTTTTAACGCGATGGCTTTCTTCCCTTTGTGATTGTCTTCGTTTCTTCTCATGTGACATTAATGAGCTAATTAGATTTTCTAGCTTTAGTGTATTTAGGTCTTTGGCTTCTTCAATCGCCGTAATCTTTGGAGTCCAAGATTCCGGTAGAGCTCTTAGTATCTTCATGACCTGTTCGGATTCAGAGATAGTCTTTCCAAGACCTTTTAATGCGTTAGTAATTTTAGAAAACCTTGCAAACATCTCAGAAATATTTTCTGTTTCTAACATTCTAAAGCTTTCCAATTATCCTATCAAAATATTTCTCCTAGTCCCTTGGACTTGAGAGGTTCCTTCATAAATAGATATTAGAGTATCCCATATTTCTTTAGCGGTTAGACAAGAAGATACTCTATCATATTCAGAAGCTGTAAGAGCACAAAATAGTGAGTTCATAGCTTTAGCATTGCTCTTTATAGTTCTTACTTCCTCTTCGGTCCACTTGGAAGCTCTTTCATCTATAGGCAAAGTTACACCATCTTGGATTGCAATCCAAGAATCCATGTCGGTAGCCATGATGAGTTGCTTCATACGAAGCTTCCAATAGCCGAAATTGTTCCCATCAAACAATGGTGGCCTAGTAAATGATTGGCCCTCAGCAAAAGCAGGAACGGAAGTAGCTTGGGATGCCATGTGATTGGATCTCTTTGGTTTAACTCAAAGACCTGCTCTGATACCACTTGTTGGTCCCGAGTTGATGGCAATTACCCAAGAGGGGAGGGGTGAATTGGGTATTTAAAAATTTATAACTTAAACAGAAACTTTACCCCGGATTTATCTAGTCCCCTTAATGAAGAAACGAAATGGAAAGCAATATAATGTAGAGAGCAAAAATATAAATCAAACACACAAGATTTTTATAGTGGTTCGGGCAACCTCCCTACTCCACTCTTCCAAGCTCACACTCCTTTGTGACTTGGGTTCCACTATTGTATTCCTCAAATACAATTAGAGCCACTACTCTCTTCTAGATTCCAGCTCTAGGGGGCTTCAACACAACACAGCACAAGTAGGTGATGAGTTTCACTCCAATCACACACTACTTTGCTTACACTTGATCTTAGTACCTCAAACTAAATCAAGTTCAATACAACAAAATGAAATAACAAAAGGAGTCTACACTTTACAGATGTGTAGAAGCAATTTGGCGCAGAGAAGAACTCGTAATGTAGACTTTGAAGATTCAGAAATGTAGCTCTTGCAATTTGAAGCAAAGTTCTTCCTCTTTGAATGGCTTGATCTCTTTAGAGCTCTTGAATATAGGAGTTAAGCACACTTAATGATTCTCAGCTACTTCCCTCATCCACCATGAATGCCTTTTATAATTTTGGAGGGAATCCGAATGTTAGAAGGTAGGTGGCGCGCATTTAATGCGCCAACGTTCGAATAAATTCTGACCGTTGCGACCCAAGTCGCATGCAGAGTCGACTTCGGATTCGACTTCGCCCAAGTCGCAGATGGAGTCGACTTCGGGTGCGACTTCGCCTCTCCGTCGCAACCTCAAGTTCCAGGTCAGGTCGACTTGGGTATCGACTTGACCCAAGTCGCAGGTGAAGTCGACTTCAGGTGCGACTTCACCTTGTCAGTTGGCTTTGATGAGCTTGAAGAATTTGGAGATTGCTTTGTTTTGCTTAGGCTTCTCCATTCCTTCAATTCCTTTGCATTTTTCATATCTTGGATCATTGAGTCTTATTACTTTCATTTGCTCCGAGTTTTGCAATCCTTGAATCCATGAGATTTGAATCTTCTTGGTATCTTGAACTTGGATTGGTTGTCGTATCATGACTTTCTTCATCTTGAGATAAGCTTGGAGCTTTGCCTTGAACTTGAGATATTTAAGTTGATCTTGCACCTTTGATTAGGTATTGAAAACACTCAAGTTGATTCTTGAAACTGCATCTTTGATCTTAGAAAAACTCAAGTCGCACTTGGGGTCGACTTCGTCCGCGACTTCGCCCAAGTTGCAACTGGAGTCGACTTCGTTTGCGACTTCGGCATTCTTCCATCCCAAATTCAGCTCTGGAGTGATTTTCCCGACTGAAGTCGATGCTGGAGTCGACTTGGTTTGAGACTTGGCGTCCCAAGTCGCAAGTGGAGTCAACTTGGCCTGCGACTTCACTTGTTCTTCTCCCATTTTCAACTCTGGACAGATTTGGCTTCTTGAAGTCGATCTTGGGGTCGACTTGGAGAACGACTTGGCCTTCCATGCTTTATTTTCTTCAAATGTATATGCCTTAAACATTTCCACAAACGTGTTAGTAGCCAAGACTTACTCAAATTGATTTGTTAATCATCAAAACATAGATTTAGCTAGTTTTCCACATATTTCCAACAATCTCCCCCTTTTTGATGATTGACAAAACCGATTTGAGTGTATACCTTTCAATTACTTAAAAATACGATAAGTTTGTATTTGAACTGTTATCATACATATGCTCATGCAAACTTTCAATAAAAACATTCAACAAACATATCCTACTCTTCTCCCCAAACATATCCTACTCTTCTCCCCCTCAAATCCTACTCGTCTCCCCCTTTTTGTCAATATATCAAAAAGTTAGAGGGTAAAGAGATAGGTGGGTTTGCTCCCCCTAAACAGGTGCTCCCCCTAAGTTTATGCTAAGTTAATTCAATCATTCCCATGTCATTTCTAATCTTATAAAATGCTTCTTTTGCTAGGGGCTTTGTAAATATGTCTGCAACTTGATCCTCTGTTCTTACATATACCAAACATATGTCATGATTTTCTACATGTTCTCTAATGAAATGGTGTCTAAGTGTAACGCCCCATTCATAAAAATACTCAATAACTAATCAACGGCGCTACACAATCATAGAAAAATTCGGCAGCATCTCCCCATAACATACAAGGGGTAATATGGAATACATGACCTGATATTCATTACATTTCCATCTGTAACATTCAATCCTATTTATATACTTGCATCTTCATATAATAAGAACATTCATATAGAAGGAAATCATTACATATTTTCCTTACACAACAAACAGATATAATAGTCATGCATATGTGCATCAACAAGGATTATAATCCAATCTGAAATAACAAATACATTATAGTTGTCAAAACGAATCCGTCTAAGTAATTGTCTACATATATGATTATCAAAAGAGCACAAGTCTAAAAGAACTGGAATCAACATATTGTGCTAGGGTCTCTCATGTTTGATCTTCAACTTGTCCCATCCTTAAGTTCTCCTTCTGACCTGCGATCTAAAACCACAATAACAATGATATGAGTCTAAATAGACCCAGTAAGTAGATAGTGGTTAGCACAAAGTGCAAATAAGCATAATCATGGATACTCATACAGTGATGAAGCTAATACACATGGGTCCAATACCCACTCCCAAGATCGTATACATATAACCATACACACAAATTGACCAACACAACCAATCATCTACTCATGTCCGTCAAGGGCCATGAACAACCCTCTCCTCATGTCAATCAGGGGCCATGAACAACCCTTACAACTAACTATTTGAGATAACGCATCATACATAACAGACAATGAAACACATCGCAAACCACGCATACAACATCAACACAATTCAGATACAACACGTAGATCTGTCACACAAGCATTTTATCAAACATATGATAGGTGCGAAATGAAAGAACCTTCAATTCATACTCTCGATTGGGGCAAATCAATTCACGTCACATTTCAACAATATAACAACTGCTAAGAAGTCTTTTACATCATAGAAATCACGCATTCAAAGTAAATTCACCATGAACCCTAACTGTTACGAACTCTACGCCTAATATCATGGAGTCGTTAGAAGCTATACATTCCCTCTAGCCTCGTATCGCGTTTAACGTAAAATTTCATCACTAAATCGAGAAGGGGCGACATCTACTTACCTTGACCGTGATCCCTCCCAAGACAGCGACCCTAGATGTGGACTGCAGAAATTCGGAGCCTTGGAGCTTCCTGAACTCGGATCTATGACCTTCAAGGTAGTTGGTATAGTTCCCCTCAAGCGATCACGGGTGGTTCGAACTGAGTGGAAGAGAAAGTAGAAGAGGAACGAAGAACCAGAAGAGAAGGAGAAGAGAACGCGGTCGGGCGCGAAATGGGAATGAAACCCTAGAGCGCGGGCCGCTTATGTTAATAGAATCCACTATACATCTCCTAAATGTCGTGTCCATGTATGTTATGTATCCATTAATATCGTAAAATTCTTACTAGCATGTTCATAAGTTACCTCATAAATAGAGAAAAGTTATAATAAAAATAGAATAAAAATACCTGGTCCTCACAGACTACCCTCGTTAGAAAAGTTTCGTCCTCGAAACTTGCAATCATTCCCATAAATAAGGATATTTCTCCCTCATTATCTCCTCCAACTCCCAAGTAGCCTCATCTTCTGTATGGTTACTCCACTGGATTTTAAGCAGCTTGATAGTCTTGTTTCTCAATTGTTTCTCCTTACTATCTAAGACTCGAACTGGCCTCTCTACATATTGCAAATTCTTTTCTACTCGTATTTCCTCAGGCTTGAGCACATGTGACGGGTCTGGCTCATATTTCCTTAATGATGAGACATGGAATACATCATGCACCCCGACTAAGAAAGGTGGCAAAGCAATGCGATATGCTACCTTTCCAACTCGTTCCAAGATTTCGTAGGGACCGATATATCTTTGACTTAATTTTCCTTTTGTACCAAACCGAACCACACCCTTCATTGGGGATACCTTTAAAAATACCTTATCTCCCACTTGGAACTCTAGCTCTCGCCTCCTAGTATCTGCATAGCTCTTTTGACGAGATTGGGCAATGCGGATCTGTTCCCGAATTCGTGATACCTTCTCCACTGTGTCTGCTATCATTTGAGGGCCAACTATAGTACTCTCCCCCACTTCATCCCAACAAAGTGGCGATCTACATTTTCGTCCATACAATGCCTCAAAAGGAGCCATTTGAATGCTGGAATGATAAGTATTGTTGTATGCAAATTCTGCCAAAGCCAGATGGTCACTCCAAGTGCTACCCCATTCCAAGACACAAGCTCTCAACATATCTTCTAACTGTTGGTTCACTCGTTCTGTTTGGCCATCAGACTGCGGATGGAAGGAAGTGCTAAAATCCAATTGAGTGCCCATTGCTCTATGTAAAGCCTTCCAGAACCTTGATGTGAACACTGATCCCCGATCTGAGATGATAGACATTGGCACCCCATGGAGTCTCACGATCTCCTTATGATATATCCATGCTAGCTTTTCAGCTGTAAAAGTGGTTTTAACAGCAATAAAATGTGCCACCTTAGTCAATCTATCCACAATAACCCAAATACTATCATATCCTGCCACTGTGCGTGGTAGTCCAATAATGAAGTCCATCGCTATACCTTCCCACTTCCACTTTGGAATTTCAATGGGTTGCAATGCTCCTCCAGGTCTCTGGTGTTCGGCCTTGACTTGCTGGCATGTTAAACACTTGGCCACATACTTAGCCACATCACCCTTCATTCCATCCCACCAATAGTGCATCTTTAAATCCTGATACATCTTTGTACTCCCAGGGTGAATCATGTAAGGTGAGTAATGTGCCTCTTCGAGTATCTTTTGTAAAATTTGAGCTCTCCTGGGAATGGCCATACGACCCCTGAATCTCATAATACCATCGGCCCCAATTATAAAATCTTGCAATTCTCCTTTCAATGCTCTCTCTCTCACCTTTTGAAAGGATTCATCTTGGCTTTCCTCTTGTGCTTGTCTAATTTCATCTCTAAGAGTAGGTTGAATCTTTAATTGGCTAATTTGTGCTGTTACCCCATCAACACACACATGCAAGTCCATTCTTCTTATTTCTTCAAATAATTTTTCTTGACCAGTAAGTAAACTAGCCATGCTACTCCCAGATTTCCTACTCAGTGCATCTGCAACAACATTTGCTTTACCTGGATGATAATGAATACTCAGGTCATAATCTTTTATTAACTCTAGCCACCTTCGTTGCCGCATATTTAACTCCTTTTGAGTAAAGATGTACTTCAAACTTTTGTGATCAGTATATACTTCACATCGTCCGCCATATAAGTAGTGCCTCCATATTTTCAGTGCAAAGATCACTGCAGCTAACTCCAAGTCATGAGTTGGATAATTCACCTCATGTGGTCTCAATTGTCTTGATGCATAGGCTATCACCCTACCATGTTGCATAAGGACACATCCCAATCCCTTCTTTGATGCATCACTATATATCACAAATCCACCATTTCCTGAAGGTACAGTTAACACAGGTGCTTCTACTAACCGTCTCTTCAACTCTTGAAATGCTTCTTCACACTTGTCTGTCCATTCGAACTTTACCCCTTTGTGTGTGAGCTTCGTCATCGGAGTGGCAATGGTAGAGAACCCTTCCACAAATCGCCTATAGTACCCTGCTAAACCCAAAAAGCTTCTCACCTCAGTAACACTGGATGGCCTAGGCCAGTTTACCATGGCCTCTATCTTATGCGGGTCCACAGATATTCCATCTTTAGAAACAACATGACCCAAAAAGCCCACACTGTTCATCCAAAAATCACACTTCTTAAGCTTTCCATAAAGCTTTTCTTCCCTTAGCCTTTGTAAAATCAATCTCAAGTGTCCTTCATGCTCTTCACTGCTCTTGGAATATACCAAAATGTCATCGATAAACACAACCACAATTTGATCCAAATATGGCCGAAATACCCTATTCATTAAGTCCATGAATGCTGCAGGGGCATTTGTTAAACCAAAAGGCATGACTAGGAACTCATAATGTCCATACCGAGTCCTAAATGCTGTTTTCTGTATATCTGACTCTTTAACTCTCATTTGATGATACCCAGATTGTAAGTCAATCTTTGAAAACTTACTTGCTCCTTGCAGCTGGTCTAACAAATCATCAATACGAGGCAATGGATACTTATTCTTAATAGTCACTTTATTGAGTTCGCGATAGTCAATGCATAACCTCAAACTCCCATCTTTCTTTTTCACAAACAAAACTGGGGCTCCCCATGGTGACACACTGGGCCGAATAAATCCTTTATCTAATAGATCCTGCAACTGAGTCTTCAATTCAGCCATCTCTACTGGTGCCATGCGATAAGGAGCTCTTGAAATTGGCTCCACTCCAGGCTGCAAATCTATTCCAAATTCCACTTCCCGTTCGGGTGGCAAACTAGGCAAATTTGCAGGAAACACATCAGGGAACTCACGTACCACAGGGATCTCATCCAACTGTTTGTCCACTAGGTTGATATCTACTACTGAGGCAAGATAAGCAAGACAACCTTTTCGAACCAAACTCATTGCTCCTAAGGCTGACACCAATTTGGGTAACCCACCTGTTGGTAATCCTCTGAATATGAATTCCATATCATTATGTAGCTTAAGGATAACTTGCTTTGATCGGCAACCTACATTAGCATCATACTTAGCTAACCAATCCATGCCCAAGATAATGTCCAATCCCTCCATCTCCAATACTATCAAATCTGCTAGGAACTGTCTACCCTCAATCATCACAGGAACACATCTACACATTTCAGTTGCTATACTAACTGCTCTCAAGGGGGTAGACACCCTCATTAGCTCATGCATGGGATGTTTAATCAACTTGGCTTTCTTCACAAAAGCTATTGACACAAACGATCGTGATGCACCAGGATCAAACAATACAAAGGCCATGCATCCACTAACAAGAAGGTTACCTGTAACCACATTCTCTGCGGATTGTGCCTCTTGTGCATTTGCAGCTTGAACCACTGCCATCACTTGTGGTCTTCTATCGACCTGAGGGCGAACCTGCTGAGGATAGGGTCCTCTCCCAACCTGCATCCCACCAGGAGGAATATTATGAACTGGTAATTGTTGTTGTACCCGAGCTGCCCCTACTCCTCCTCCACCTAAGAGTATAGGGCAATCCCTCCTAATGTGCCCTTGTTGACGACAGTAGAAGTAAACAATATGTCGTCCTGTCCTCTGTCTTTGAACCTGTGGCTGTTGTGGTTGTTGCTCCCTAACATGGGCTTGTGCTTGTCCCCTGATTTGCTCTTCCCCTTGACCTACCAATTGCGGGCATGATGTTTTTTTATGACCCAATTGACCACATTGGAAACAGGCTGACTTAAATGTAAAAGTTCCACCCTCAATAGTCCTCTGCTTCTTGTGTCCTTGTACCTCTCCTCTTGGCCCTTTTCTCTTTTCCTTAATCCTCTCTTGCTCTTCTTCTTCCCGTTCTATCATGCGGGCTCGATCAAGCATTTCTCCATAATCACGTAACATGAAGGGTGCTAAGCCCCTTCGAATAGAGAATTTCAGTCCCTCTTGAAATTTACGTGCCCTTTCTTGTGGATTGGTCCTTATCCACGGAACAAATCTAGAAAGTGACCGAAATTTAGCATCATACTCTTCCACGGTCATTTTCCCCTGTACTAAGTGCATTAATTCTGATGCTCGACGTGTTTTCTCACTATCAGGCACATAGTGGGCAAGAAATCTTTCCAGAAATTCGGGCCATCGTAGTCTTCCACCCCCATCTGGTAACACAGCCTTCTCAGCATCCCACCACTGTTCTGCATCCCCCTCCATCACATAAAGAGCATACTTGACCTTTTGTTCTTCTGTGCATTCCATATAGTTGAAAATCTTTTCCATCTTCGCCACCCATCGATCCACAACTAAATAATCTCTTTCTCCTTGAAATATAGGAGGCTTCATATCCTGGAATGCTTTGATGTCTAAATTCTCTTCTTGAGGCCTTCTTCCTTCTTGCTCTTGTCTTCTTGCTCCCATCCTTGGACCTGCACGGTTTGTGTCACCTGAAGTCCTTTGTTGTTCTCTTTGAGTGTCCAGGCTTGCCGTCATTCTCTCCATCTGAGCTTGCATAAATTCTTGAAAATTCTGCATCATACCTCTCATCATTCCCATCATAGCCTCCACACCTGCTTGTGCCCCAGTATTTACCTCTGGTCCTATAGGAATCTCACCACTACTGGTTCCTACTCCTCCTTGACTGTGTATCCCATGATAACCTCTGCTAGGATTCTCCCAGTATGCATCATCATCTGCGTTCTCCTCGTCTTCTTGAAGTGGGGACCTCTCCCGTGGAGCTTGCCCTTGTTGTTGGCCTTCAATAGCAAGTGACATTCCTTGAGGTGGAACTATTGTTTCACTTAGTCCACCCTCTTCCATAATGCCCTTTTCCTTATTAAGCCTTGTCCTTGGTGCCATCCTCTGTGCAACATCCATAAACAACTAAGATTAAGCAACATAAATTTGACCAATGTACACAGACTAATTTAACATAGAGATATTCCAAGTCCCATATCAAGAACCTAGACTGCATCCCTGATAATATACTATGTACTTAACATGTACTTCGCCCAAGTCGCAGATGGAGTCGACTTCGGGTGCGACTTCGCCTCTCCGTCGCAACCTCAAGTTCCAGGTCAGGTCGACTTGGGTATCGACTTGACCCAAGTCGCAGGTGAAGTCGACTTCAGGTGCGACTTCACCTTGTCAGTTGGCTTTGATGAGCTTGAAGAATTTGGAGATTGCTTTGTTTTGCTTAGGCTTCTCCATTCCTTCAATTCCTTTGCATTTTTCATATCTTGGATCATTGAGTCTTATTACTTTCATTTGCTCCGAGTTTTGCAATCCTTGAATCCATGAGATTTGAATCTTCTTGGTATCTTGAACTTGGATTGGTTGTCGTATCATGACTTTCTTCATCTTGAGATAAGCTTGGAGCTTTGCCTTGAACTTGAGATATTTAAGTTGATCTTGCACCTTTGATTAGGTATTGAAAACACTCAAGTTGATTCTTGAAACTGCATCTTTGATCTTAGAAAAACTCAAGTCGCACTTGGGGTCGACTTCGTCCGCGACTTCGCCCAAGTTGCAACTGGAGTCGACTTCGTTTGCGACTTCGGCATTCTTCCATCCCAAATTCAGCTCTGGAGTGATTTTCCCGACTGAAGTCGATGCTGGAGTCGACTTGGTTTGAGACTTGGCGTCCCAAGTCGCAAGTGGAGTCAACTTGGCCTGCGACTTCACTTGTTCTTCTCCCATTTTCAACTCTGGACAGATTTGGCTTCTTGAAGTCGATCTTGGGGTCGACTTGGAGAACGACTTGGCCTTCCATGCTTTATTTTCTTCAAATGTATATGCCTTAAACATTTCCACAAACGTGTTAGTAGCCAAGACTTACTCAAATTGATTTGTTAATCATCAAAACATAGATTTAGCTAGTTTTCCACATATTTCCAACAATCTCCCCCTTTTTGATGATTGACAAAACCGATTTGAGTGTATACCTTTCAATTACTTAAAAATACGATAAGTTTGTATTTGAACTGTTATCATACATATGCTCATGCAAACTTTCAATAAAAACATTCAACAAACATATCCTACTCTTCTCCCCAAACATATCCTACTCTTCTCCCCCTCAAATCCTACTCGTCTCCCCCTTTTTGTCAATATATCAAAAAGTTAGAGGGTAAAGAGATAGGTGGGTTTGCTCCCCCTAAACAGGTGCTCCCCCTAAGTTTATGCTAAGTTAATTCAATCATTCCCATGTCATTTCTAATCTTATAAAATGCTTCTTTTGCTAGGGGCTTTGTAAATATGTCTGCAACTTGATCCTCTGTTCTTACATATACCAAACATATGTCATGATTTTCTACATGTTCTCTAATGAAATGGTGTCTAAGTGTAACGCCCCATTCATAAAAATACTCAATAACTAATCAACGGCGCTACACAATCATAGAAAAATTCGGCAGCATCTCCCCATAACATACAAGGGGTAATATGGAATACATGACCTGATATTCATTACATTTCCATCTGTAACATTCAATCCTATTTATATACTTGCATCTTCATATAATAAGAACATTCATATAGAAGGAAATCATTACATATTTTCCTTACACAACAAACAGATATAATAGTCATGCATATGTGCATCAACAAGGATTATAATCCAATCTGAAATAACAAATACATTATAGTTGTCAAAACGAATCCGTCTAAGTAATTGTCTACATATATGATTATCAAAAGAGCACAAGTCTAAAAGAACTGGAATCAACATATTGTGCTAGGGTCTCTCATGTTTGATCTTCAACTTGTCCCATCCTTAAGTTCTCCTTCTGACCTGCGATCTAAAACCACAATAACAATGATATGAGTCTAAATAGACCCAGTAAGTAGATAGTGGTTAGCACAAAGTGCAAATAAGCATAATGATGGATACTCATACAGTGATGAAGCTAATACACATGGGTCCAATACCCACTCCCAAGATCGTATACATATAACCATACACACAAATTGACCAACACAACCAATCATCTACTCATGTCCGTCAAGGGCCATGAACAACCCTCTCCTCATGTCAATCAGGGGCCATGAACAACCCTTACAACCAACTATTTGAGATAACGCATCATACATAACAGACAATGAAACACATCGCAAACCACGCATACAACATCAACACAATTCAGATACAACACGTAGATCTGTCACACAAGCATTTTATCAAACATATGATAGGTGCGAAATGAAAGAACCTTCAATTCATACTCTCGATTGGGGCAAATCAATTCACGTCACATTTCAACAATATAACAACTGCTAAGAAGTCTTTTACATCATAGAAATCACGCATTCAAAGTAAATTCACCATGAACCCTAACTGTTACGAACTCTACGCCTAATATCATGGAGTCGTTAGAAGCTATACATTCCCTCTAGCCTCGTATCGCGTTTAACGTAAAATTTCATCACTAAATCGAGAAGGGGCGACATCTACTTACCTTGACCGTGATCCCTCCCAAGACAGCGACCCTAGATGTGGACTGCAGAAATTCGGAGCCTTGGAGCTTCCTGAACTCGGATCTATGACCTTCAAGGTAGTTGGTATAGTTCCCCTCAAGCGATCACGGGTGGTTCGAACTGAGTGGAAGAGAAAGTAGAAGAGGAACGAAGAACCAGAAGAGAAGGAGAAGAGAACGGGGTCGGGCGCGAAATGGGAATGAAACCCTAGAGCGCGGGCCGCTTATGTTAATAGAATCCAATGAGTCGGGTCGGGGCTCGGGTCGGGTCCAGTCGCAATTAGTCGGGTCGGGGCTCTCCTACAACTTAATAATTTAAATTTTCTCCGGGGGCACTGCCCCCTTCACCCCCGCAAGGGGCGCTGCCCCCTTGACCCCCGCAACCTGACCGGTCAGGTCGAACCCCGTACCTACTCTGCGAGGGAAACAATAGTCATAGAGCCCATCAATGGAACGCTAATCATACATGCACATATGCACTATACATCTCCTAAATGTCGTGTCCATGTATGTTATGTATCCATTAATATCGTAAAATTCTTACTAGCATGTTCATAAGTTACCTCATAAATAGAGAAAAGTTATAATAAAAATAGAATAAAAATACCTGGTCCTCACACTAAGGTCTATATGTTTGGTCCTAGAATGCAAGACTGGATTCTTGGTTAGACATATGACACTAGTATTATCACATCTGATGGGTATATCCTTAAAATCCATGCCATAGTCCCTAAGTTGCTGTTTCATCCAAAGTAATTGGGCACAACAGCTCCCAGCGGCAATGTATTCGGCTTCCGTCGTAGATAGAGCAACACTAGTTTGTTTTCTTGAAAACTATGAAACCAACATGTTCCCAAGAAATTGACATGTTCCACTAGTGCTTTTTCTATCTACTTTGTAACCGGCAAAATCCGCATCCGAGTAGCCGATTAGATCAAAATTAGAGCCCTTTGGACACCAAAGTCCTATATTGGTAGTGTCAACTAGGTATCTGAAAATTCTTTTCACAGCTACCAAGTGTGATTCTTTTGGACATGATTGAAATCTAGAGCACATACACACACTAAACAATATATCAGGCCTAGAAGCAGTTAAATACAATAAAGAACCTATCATGCTTCTATACAATTTTAAATCAACTATTTTTCCTTTTTCATCTTTGTCGATTTTGATTGTTGAGCTCATTGGCGTGTTTGCTCCTTTGCTATTTTCCATACCAAACTTCTTCAGCATTTCTTCGATATACTTGGACTGGTTGATGAAGATTCCTTCATTTAATTGCTTGATTTGCAGTCCAAGGAAGAAGTTTAGTTCTCTCATCATGCTCATCTCAAATTCCTTCTGCATAAGCTCAGAAAATTCTTGACAAAGTATTTCATTAGTAGCACCGAAAATGATATCATCAACATAAATTTGAATGATCAATATATCATTTTCTTTATATTTGATAAACAAAGTGGTGTCTACCTTTCCTTTTTGAAAATCATGATCAATCAGAAATTTGCTTAGTCTATCATACCAAGCCCTTGGAGCTTATTTTAATCCATACAATGCTTTGGTTAACTTGTACACAAATTTAGATTGATCTTTTTCTTCAAATCCAGGTGGTTGTTCTACATACACCTCTTCATTTATATATCCATTCAGAAATGCACTTTTAACATCCATTTGAAACAATTTAAAGTTCATGTGAGATGCAAAAGCTAGTAAGATACGAATTGCTTCCAATCTAGCAACCGGGGCATAGGATTCCTCAAAGTCTATTCCTTCTTCTTGTGAGTATCCTTTTGCCACAAGTCTAGCTTTGTTTCTCACTACAAGTCCACTTTCATCTAATTTGTTCCTAAAGACTCACTTGGTACCAATAACAATACAATCGTTTGGTCTAGGAACAAGGTGTCAAACTTGGTTTCTTTCAAATTGATTTAGCTCTTCTTGCATTGCTATAATCCAGTTTTCATCATTAAGAGCTTGATCAATATTGGATGGTTCAATCTTGGATACAAAGGCATATTGTGTTGGCCCCGAGTTTATGGCAAAACCCAAGAGGGGAGGGGTGAATTGGGTTCTTGAAAAATTCTTTGGTAAATTAAAACTTAACCCCTTATAATTTCAATCCCCTTGATGAAACGTGATATGAGATATAATGAGAGGGTGCAAATGGAATATAAAAATATAAACAATCAAACCAAACAAGAGACAACGATATATAGTGGTTCGGGCAACCTTCCCTACTCCACTCTTCCAAGCACACACCCGTTGTGTCTTGGGTTCCACTACTGTATTTTCAATACAATCTAGAGCACTCGCTCTCTTCTAGATTCTAGCTCTAGGAGGCATATACAATAATCACTTATTGGTGAGACCAACTGGAACCAACCAAGTCCAATCTATTGGTGAGACAAACTCCAACCAATCAAGCAAAACCCGTTAGTGAGACAAACTCAAACCAACCCCCTGTTTTGCTTCTTCTTGAATTCGGTCTCCAATACCGATCCAAGGCAACAACATAAAACAAATAAATAAAAGAGAGATTACACTTTACAACGTGTATTCGATAAGCTCCGGAAGCTCCTTGTCTTGTAGAGATGATAATCTTGGAAGCGCACTTGAAAGTTGTAGCACTTGAAGCTTCAATAGTTATTCAAATAACTTCAACACATTTGAATATTAGAAGATGGAAGCTCAACTTGTGTTTTCCTCTTTCTTTCCTCCTTCTCACTTCTCTCCACGTTCATTCTTCAATGGTATATATAGAGAAAAAAAGGTTCTAGCCGTTGGAGTGGAGGTTCACGCGCATCTAGAGCTCCAACGTTCGGATTTTCGACTGTTACGAGTTGAAGTCGCAAGTGGAGTCGACTTCGGATGAGTGGAGTCGACTTCGGATAGGTGAAGTCGACTTGGGATGCGACTTCGTCTTGTTAAAACTTGTTGTCCAGAATTTTGCCTTTGAAGTTGCAGGTGAAGTCCACTTGGGTCTGGGACTTCACCAAGTCGCAAGTGAAGTCGACTTGGGGTGAGACTTCACTTCCGAAGTCGCAGGCGAAGTCGACTTGGGTCTGAGACTTCACCAAGTCGCAAGTGAAGTCGACTTAGGCTGAGACTTCACTTTGCAGAACTTGCAATTCATGAACTTGAACTCTTGAAACTTAAATTATTTCACATTTTCATTTTCATACACATAATTAGAGAAAAAATATCTGAGAACACTTAGACAAATGTATTAGATCCTTTTTAATGATATTTCAATTATTTGTTAATCATCAAAATCAAATTGATCATTCTTAAAGCAAGCATATGATCAACAATCTCAACATATTGTCCACAAACATTTTGCTTTGACCTTCTACTTTTTACACCTTCATATACATTCCCTATAACTTGTTCAATTGGATGGGCATGTTTGAATTTTAAATCAGTTGGAGGTTTGTAGAAATTATTACCTTCACTTACCCTTTCCTCCATGGAATCTTCTTGCTTTACCACATGTAGTTTTTCAAAATTGCTTGCTATATCATCTGCATCACGTAAATCATCTTTTCTTTTGTAGCATGGGTTAGTTTCATCAAAAACAACATGTATGGACTCTTCTACAACTTGGTTTCGTTTATTGAATATTCTATATGCTTTGCTATTTGATGAGTACCCAAGGAATATTGCCTCATCACTTTTAGCATCTAATTTTCCCAAGTTGGTTTTTCCATTGTTCAAAACATAGCATGTGCATCCAAAAGCATGAAAATAAGAAATATTCGGTTTCCTTCCTTTCCATAGTTCATATGGGGTCTTTTTCAAGATTGCTCTAATGGTAACTCGATTCAAAACATGACAAGCTGTACTCACAGCTTCACCCCAAAATTTCTTGGATAATTTGCTCTCATTTAGCATTATTCTAGCCATCTCTTGTATAGTTCTGTTTTTCCTTTGAACTACTCCATTTTGTTGTGGAGTTCTTGGTGCAGAAAATGTGTGATGAATTCTTTTTTCATTACATAACTCTATGAATCGTTTGTTTTCAAATTCACCACCATGATCACTTCTTATAGACATAATAGTACTTTTTTTTTCATTTTGCACCAAATTTACAAAAGTTGAAAACATAGAGAAAGCTTCATCTTTGCTAGCTAAGAGAATTATCCATGTAAATCTTGAAAAATCATCAACAATAACAAATACATATTTCTTTCCACCAATGGTTAAAATATAGGATGGCCCATATAGATCCATGTGTAGCAATTCAAGTGGCCTAGTGGTGGATATTTCCTTTTTGGTAGAGAAATGCATCTTAGGTTGTTTAGATAATTGACATGCCTTGCAAATTTTGTCTTTGTTATATTTCAACTTTGGCAAGCCTTCTACCAAACTCTTCTTCCATAAGGTCTTTATATTTTCCATGTTTATATGTCCAAGCCTTTTATGCCAAACCCATGGATCATTATCAATGGCCATTAGACATTGACCATCTAATTCATCAAGTGAAACCAAATATACATTTCCATGTCTTTTTCCACTAAACATGATATGTTCTCCATCAAATACATTACATATAGATGATTCAAACACAACCTTGTATCCTTTGTCACATAATTGACTAATGCTCATTAGGTTATGCTTGAGTCCTTCAACAAACAAAACATCCTCCATGCATGCATTAGAAATGCTATAAATGTTTCCTTTACCTTTAATTTTACCTTTCTCGTTATTACCAAAGGCAACTGTTCCGTCGTTACAAGGCTTAAGTTTGTGAAATAAACTTCTTTCTCCGGTCATATGTCTTGAACAACCGCTGTCCATGAACCATATATTGTGTGCCTTTGCCTTGAAACAAATCTGAAAAATAAAGGAATAAATCTCATCTCTTTGGTACCCATTTTATGGGTCCATTTGGGTTAGTAATATAATTCAATCTTTGTTGCTCCAACTTAGAAAGCCCAAATCTTGTGTTCCTTGGAACCCAAACTAGTTTTGCACCATAATCATATAATTTCTTAAAGTTATACTTGTAGGCTTTATGACCCATTTTGTTGCAGAAATTGCAAGCCATTGGTAATCTAGGAGTAGGCCTCCAAGTATATTTTGGTTCAAATGTTGGCCTTCTAGTCCACATAACATTTTTCCTTTGTGGCTTGTATATAGTGTTGGAAACAATACTTCAAAACAAAGTAAAATTGACCAAAGATTAAGTTTTGATGATTAACAACAACTAACTTGAGTATATTTAAAGGACTAATGAGTTTGCCATTTGTTTTAAGGAACTTAAGTAGCCAAGTCGATCCCCAAGTCGACTTGGACTTCGACTTAGGGTGAAGTCGATCTCAAAGTCGACTTAACTATCGACTTGAGAAAGAACCTCAAAGGCAAAATCAACTTGCAGGTGAAGTCGCAAACCAAGTCGACTCCACATGCGACTTGGGAAGCCAAGTCGCAAACGAAGTCGACCTCGCTATCGACTTCAAACATAAAAAACTGTCCAGAGCTGAATTTTGGGGCACGAAGCTACCCAAGTCGCAGGCCAAGTCGACTCCAGGTGCGACTTGGGTGAAGTCGCAGACAAAGTCGACTTCATCCGCGACTTGAGAAGTTCAGACTTCAAAGATGCAGTTTCAAAGCCTATTCAAGGTATCTCTCACTCAAGATCAAAGCAAAGCTTCAAGAATGGAGATCAAATCAAGTCTATCAAGTCTTAAAGACCAATTGAGGCAAATACAAAGCAAGGCGCATGATTCAAAACTCAGGCTCTCCTAAGAATCATCAAGGAAACAAGCCAAGCAAGATAGAGGAAGATCAAATGAAGAACAAAGCGTATTTTGCAAAAACCAAGTCAAGTCGCAACCCAAGTCGACTCCATGATCGACTTGAGTTGAAGTCGGAAGCCAAAGTCGACTCAGAGTCAGACTTGGAACCTGACAAAGTGAAGTCGCAGCCGAAGTCGACTTCACCTGCGACTTGGGTCAAGTTGATGCCCAAGTCGACCCTGACTGAAACTTGAAGCTGCGACGGAAAAGCGAAGTCGCACCCGAAGTCGACTCCATATGCGACTTGGGCGAAGTCGCATCCGAAGTCGACTCCACATGCGACTTGGGTCGCAACGGTCGGAATTTATTCGAACATTGGCGCATTAAATGCGCGCCACCTACCCTCTAACGTTCGGATTCCCTCAAAAATTATAAATAGCATTCATGGTGGACGAGGGAAGTAGCTGGAAATCATAAAGAGTGCAAAACTACCATCTACAAGAGCTTTAAAGAGATCAAGCTAACCAAAGAGGAAGAACTTTGCTTCAAAATGCAAGAGCTCAACTACAGATCATACAAAGCCACTTCAACAAGTTCTTCTCTGCACCAAACTGCTTCTACACATCTGTAAAGTGTAGTTTTCTTATTGTTTCTGTTGTATGTGTTAAACTTGATTTAGTTTGAGGAACTAAGATCAAGTGTAAGCAAAGTAGTGTGTGATTGGAGTGTGACTCATCACCTACTTGTGCTGTGTTTTGTTGATGCCACCTAGAGCTGGAATCTAGAAGAGAGCAGTGGCTCTAATTGTATTAAGAGAATACAATAGTGGAACCCAAGTCACAAGGAGTGTGAGCTTGGAAGAGTGGAGTAGGGAGGTTGCCCGAACCACTATAAAAATCCTGTGTGCTTGATTTATACTTCTGCTATTTACATTGCTTTCCATTTCGTTTCTCCATTAAGGGGACTGGATTAATCCGGGGATAAGCTTCTGTTTAAGATATAATTTTTAAATACCCAATTCACCCCTCCCCTCTTGGGTTTTGCCATCAACTCGGGACCAACAAGGTGCAGTTTTGGTTTGATATTTCCCAAGTATCGGCACATTTGATTTACCACTTTCTTTTTGCTCAAAAGTATAATATCCAAGGCCTCTTTTATTTGTTTGAGCAGTCATATTCAAAAACATCTTTACATTTTCTCCAGGATTAGAGAACTTTGCTAATGATTCATTTAATGATTCGTTATCCTTTTTCAATTTTTCTATCTCGTTTATCAATGATTCATTTTCTTCTTTCAGTTTTGTTGATTTTTCAGCTAGTTTTCCATTTTCAATAATAACGAAGTTACATTGTTGTCTCTTCAATGACAACTTGTTTCCTAGCTTTTTGATTTCTTCATATAATGAATCATATGCAATTTGCAGTTCTTCTAATTCAGCACATTTGAGGCATTCTTGAAAAGAAGAATAACTTGATTGAGAATAGCAAGGTTTAGAAGTTACCTCTTCATTGCTTGTGCATTTTGTTGAGATGATTTGTTCTTCCAAAACTTCAGTTGTGTCCAAACATAACACGTCTTCTTCTTGTTCGATCCGTGCCATGCAGCATATTCTAGCACAATTTGCCGCCTCGAATTCGTCGGTTGAGGAGCTGCTTGTTGATGAGGTTTCTTCATTGACGTACATGCCTCTTCCTTTGGCCTTTGATATCTTCTACCTTCATGTCCTTCCTTCCTTTCTTGATACTCTTTTGATTTCTCTTCCGGCGTAGGACATTGAGCTTGTATGTGTCCTATCCCGCCGCATTTGTAGCACTTTGTTGGCTCCTTCTTCTTCTCTCTTCTTGTTCTTTCTTTGAAGTCCTTGAAATTCCTTTCTTTTCTCATAAATTTTCGGAATTTGCGAGTGAGAAATGTAATATCTTCATTATCGTTATGAGAAGAGGAGGTAGAATCTTCTGAGTTGTTTGCCGCTTTTAACGCGATGGCTTTCTTCCCTTTGTGATTATCTTCGTTTCTTCTCTTAATTAGCTCATGTGACATTAATGAGCTAATTATATTTTTTAGCTTTAGTGTATTTAGGTCTTTAGCTTCTTCGATCGCCGTAATCTTTGGAGTCCAAGATTCCGGTAGAGATCTTAGTATCTTCATGACCTGTTCGGATTCAGAGATAGCCTTTCCAAGACATTTTAATGCGTTAGTAATTTTAGAAAACCTTGCAAACATCTCAGAAATATTTTTTGTTTCTAACATTCTAAAGCTTTCCAATTCTCCTATCAAAATATTTCTCCTAGTCCCTTGGACTTGAGAGGTTCCTTCATAAATAGATATTAGAGTATCCCATATTTCTTTAGCGGTTAGACAAGAAGATAATCTATCATATTCAGAAGCTGTAAGAGCACAAAATAGTCAGTTCATAGCTTTAGCATTGCTCTTTACAGGTCTTACTTCCTCTTCGGTCCACTTGGAAGCTCTTTCATCTATAGGCAAAGTTACACCATCTTGGATTGCAATCCAAGAATCCATGTCGGTAGCCATGATGAGTTGCTTCATACGAAGCTTCCAATAGCCGAAATTGTTCCCATCAAACAATGGTGGCCTAGTAAATGATTGGCCCTCAGCAAAAGCAGGAACGAAAGTAGCTTGGGATGCCATGTGATTGGATCTCTTTGGTTTAACTCAAAGACCTGCTCTGATATCACTTGTTGGTCCCGAGTTGATGGCAATTACCCAAGAGGGGAGGGGTGAATTGGGTATTTAAAAATTTATAACTTAAACAAAAACTTTACCCCGAATTAATCTAGTCCCCTTAATTAAGAAACGAAATGGAAAGCAATATAATGTAGAGAGCAGAAATATAAATCAAACACACAAGATTTTTATAGTGGTTCGGGCAACCTCCCTACTCCACTCTTCCAAGCTCACACTCCTTTGTGACTTGGGTTCCACTATTGTATTCCTCAAATACAATTAGAGCCACTACTCTCTTCTAGATTCCAGCTCTAGGGGGCTTCAACACAACACAGCACAAGTAGGTGATGAGTTTCACTCCAATCACACACTACTTTGCTTACACTTGATCTTAGTACCTCAAACTAAATCAAGTTCAATACAACAAAATGAAATAACAAAAGGAGTCTACACTTTACAGATGTGTACAAGCAATTTGGCGCAGAGAAGAACTCGTAATGTAGACTTTGAAGATTCAGAAATGTAGCTCTTGCAATTTGAAGCAAAGTTCTTCCTCTTTGAATGACTTGATCTCTTTAGAGCTCTTGAATATAGGAGTTAAGCACACTTAATGATTCTCAGCTACTTCCCTCGTCCACCATGAATGCCTTTTATAATTTTGGAGGGAATCCGAATGTTAGAAGGTAGGTGGCGTGCATTTAATGCGCCAACGTTCGAATAAATTCCGACCGTTGCGACCCAAGTCGCATGCGGAGTCGACTTCGGATGCGACTTCGCCCAAGTCGCAGATGGAGTCGACTTCGGGTGCGACTTCGCCTCTCCGTCGCAACCTCAAGTTCCAGGTCGGGTCGACTTGGGTATCGACTTGACCCAAGTCGCAGGTGAAGTCGACTTCAGGTGCGACTTCACCTTGTCAGTTGGCTTTGATGAGCTTGAAGACTTTGGAGATTGCTTTGTTTTGCTTAGGCTTCTCCATTCCTTCAATTCCTTTGCATTTTTCATATCTTGGATCATTGAGTCTTCTTGCTTTCATTTGCTCCGAGTTTTGCAATCCTTGAATCCATGAGAATTGAATCTTCTTGGTATCTTGAACTTGGATTGGTTGTCGTATCATGACTTTCTTCATCTTGAGATAAGCTTGGAGCTTTGCCTTGAACTTGAGATATTTAAGTTGATCTTGCACCTTTGATTAGGTATTGAAAACACTCAAGTTGATTCTTGAAACTGCATCTTTGATCTTAGAAAAACTCAAGTCGCACTTGGGGTCGACTTCGTCCGCGACTTCGCCCAAGTCGCAACTGGAGTCCACTTTGTTTGCGACTTCGGCATTCTTCCATCCCAAATTCAGCTCTGGAGTGATTTTCCCGACTGAAGTCGATGCTGGAGTCGACTTCGTTTGCGACTTGGCTTCCCAAGTCGCAAGTGGAGTCGACTTGGCCTGCGACTTCACTTGTTCTTCTCCCATTTTCAACTCTGGACAGATTTGGCTTCTTGAAGTCGATCTTGGGGTCGACTTGGAGAACGACTTGGCCTTCCATGCTTTATTTTCTTCAAATGTATATGCCTTAAACATTTCCACAAACGTGTTAGTAGCCAAGACTTACTCAAATTGATTTGTTAATCATCAAAACATAGATTTAGCTAGTTTTCCACATAGTTCCAACAAAGTGAGCATAGGTGAGGTGTCAAAGGCAAGCACGTTCATGGGCTGGTTGCTGCATATTTTTTGAAATTTTTATTTTATAAAATATGTATATATATAGCTGCCATGTTGTGATGTATAAATAAGCATTTAATTATGTGAAAAAAATTCAAGAAAATTCGTGAACAATAGCTGCCATTGAAGGTGCAAAAATGGACAGCTTGGTCTTATGCAACTGACGTGCAATGATATGCTAAGTTGCTGCAGTTTTTGTTAAAATTATTTACATGAAATTAATATATGAATTAAGGGATAATTAGGTGTATAAATTACCCACATTTTGGTAATTTCAAAAATTGGAAAAAAATATGAAAACAGTCAACAATGGTGGACGTGATTCGGTGGACAGATGTAGGGCCTGGATTAATGCAGATTTGTGGATTTTTAAAAAATGATAAAATGTATTTTACTTGGATGTGAGTTCACCAGCACATAAGGGGAGATAAGAATGCATTCAATGGTGTGGAAAATGGGCAGCAAAAAGTGGGGCCCACAGCTGGAAAATCCAGCACTACAAGAGCATGCACATTCACATGGATTGGTTTTTGGAAATTATTCTAAGTGCTGAAATCCCATCTCCCCAAGGTAGTGCTCATGTCCCAGCCCTAGGCTACCAAGGAGAAAGAAAAGAGAAGGAAAAGAAAGGGGAAAAGGAGAGATCACCCATTTAATCAAGTAAGTATATGATTATTTTGATTTTATGCTTCAAATCTGGAAATTATATGATGTTGTATACTAAAATATGAACGGAATAGTAAATGGATGAATTTTAGAATGAAACATTTTTTGAAGCATCATTATAGGGGTGATTAAGAAACGAACAAATTTTCAGCTTAAAAATAAAAGTATTTCGCAAATTAAAAATCCGAGAATATTAACCCAAACAGGGTAAAATGGGTGACAGGATCAGCTGTAGAAAAATATTTTTAATAATGTTTCTACAAGGAATTTAGGGCTTAGAAGTTTACATGATATATAAGACATATTGAAGATTACATGAAAAAATTAAAAATTAGGTTTTTATAGGTATAAATATACCCAATAATTTACGTGATTAAGGCCGACTGAAAATGGATTCTGCTGTCCATCAAGGTACAAATGCCAAAATAAATATAAATGCTTAATTTTTTATGCTAAAAATATTTATTTTGGTTAATTAATGTAGTTATTAAATTATGGTAGAAATTTTAGATCAATACTACTTGATTTGATATTAATTCAAGATTTTGAGAGTTCAGTACAATAGATTTCAGCATATGTGGATAGTTTGAGAAACAAATCAAAAAGAAATATGAAACCTATGTAGAAATGATCCAAATTTATATATGTGTTAAATCCTTAAATATGGATTAATAAAAGTGTGATTATATGCTGAAATTTCGGATTTATATAATTTCCTAAGGTTATGTGTCAAAAGACACGTTAAACGGGTAAAAACGGGTTCCAAACTTGCTGTTTTGGAAACCTATGACAAGTGGATTTAAACCCCATAAAAATACCCTAAATGCAGTATTAATTAAGGGTAATTAAACTACTGAAATATGGATTAAACCTCTGTCTTAGAAAATTTTATGAAACATCTTATGTATATGTTGCCAAATGGGCATATGAGAAGGAATAAATATGCAACGTTGATGAATGACATATAGAATTTGGTTTTGTGCAAAAATGCATGAAAATATGATATATTCTATGAATATATTTCTGTTTAGAAAAATTTTCCATAACACATATTATATGTGTCATTAAGAGGGTTTAAGTGCAAGATATGAATGATGGAAAGGGGTAATGAGTTAATGTGATTTGCTAAAATGCAAAATGGATGGAAATATGTTGAAACTTGTAAACAAGGTACTTTTTTGATAATCTTTGTTAATCTCAAAAGTTGGAATTTATATATGAAGATTAAACTCATGAACATGTGCTTAAAGTAAGCACTAATGAATGAAATGTGAAAAATGGATAAGTAAATGATAGATGAAGGATATATGTTAATGAAAAATATATGGGTTGGAAAACTAAGTTATGTGCAAGCATATGAGATTTGTATGTATAAATGCAATGTCGTGTTTATGCGTATAGGAAAGGAAAAGAATGGAAGGAAAAGGGATTATGGCGATCTCAGGTAAGCAAGCGAACTTTCTAAAATGCCATTTTCTTTCTATGGGATTGATATGATTGAAATGTTTATGTTTGTATTTGAAATGTTTATGTTTATATTTTATTGAATGGGCAAGCACAAGTTTTGAATATGACGGCTTTAATGCAAAGCCATAAGTTTTGAAAAATGATGACTTTAATGAAAAGTCTTAAGGTTTGCTTCATGGGAAGCAAGCGACACTTCTTAAGATAAATAATTTATCCTAAGCGTTGCCAAGGATGGGAATGCTTCATGTTAATGGAATTGAGAAATTTTGCTTATGAGCAAGCAAGTTCTCCATGCTAATGTTTTCTAAGGATTTCATGTTTGATACCGATGGTTTTAAAAATTTTCTTTTAAGCAAACAAGTTCTATATGATATTGTTCAATAGCATTTCATAAGAAAAAGAGAATTTTACCCTTTTTCACAAAATATTGTTTGTAAATGAGTTTTGAGTTATTTCTACAATAACTCGCGATAAACAATGATGAAAAATATTTGTTTTGCTAGTTCAAGATAATTAAATAATAAATGATGTTTTGGACAGAGTCCATATGTATTGAAATGATGTTCGAAAAGTTTTGATTTCCTTTAGACAAGGAAATCTATGTTAAAAATGTTTATACGGATGTGTTAAAAAGGGATTTATGGATGACCAACCTCCTATGATTGATTTCATAAGATGGTTTGATTTCAGGTTACTTAATGGCGTGCAAAAGACTGTGCAATTTCCCTTTATGAAAAAATGATTGATATGTGGACAATTATTAAATTTTTAGGTTATGGACTAGGGGATAGCATAATTGCATAACTTTTGTAAACAAAAAGTCCTGAAATGGAAACCAAGCAAATATTAGAGAAAAATATGATTTATTTATGGAAATCCAAATGGAAACCAAACCAAACGGACTGTGGTCCATCATAATAACGTACGATGCACCAGTACAAGTAATAGGCAAGTTGTAGAGCACGGTTGGGATGACCGGGGCCCACTCTACATAAGGCCAAGTCGCTAAGGGATGACAGGAGTGCCAGCGGCGCCCTCCCTGAGGTGGGAGTAGAATATATAAACAGCCGCTGGGCTAGCATGTTGTTAAGGATTCTCTTTCAAAAGGTAGCATGATCACTTGCTAAGTGTCACTACTAGAAGGAAAGAAA
This sequence comes from Annona cherimola, assembly GCA_030490835.1. Lineage (NCBI taxonomy): Eukaryota > Viridiplantae > Streptophyta > Magnoliopsida > Magnoliales > Annonaceae > Annona > Annona cherimola. The sequence goes on along the minus strand of CM059974.1, from coordinate 77,318,835 downwards.
TGCATTTGCATACGTTTGGCTTTTCAAAAGCCCAAAGATTGGGTTATAAAAGAATTTATACAACAAGTTATCCTAAATTAGATTCTTATGAGCTAATATGCATAAGTTACTTCAAAAGAAAGAGTGTTTTACACAAAAGTGTAAATAACAAGAATTAAAGGAAATATGTTTATGCAAATGCATTTATGAAAATGGTTTACGTATTTTGTTTGCCTTGTTTGCTAAAAACAAACCCCAAGACAGGGAATTATGAAAAGAATTTATGTGAAACTTGAGATGGACGTTGGAACGTCCATTTCTAAAAGAGCCTATATGAAGAATGTTTATGGACATAAGAATGTCCATTTCGAAAGAACCTAAATGATAAGGGTTATGGACGTAAAACGTCCCATGTTAATATGTTGGATTTTATAATGAAAAATATTTTTGGACATAAAAATGTCCTTTGCCAAGAAAGGCTTATGTGATTGATGTTTTAGGACATATGAATGTCCATTGCCAAAGGAAATTATGTGAAAATTTTTTTGAGACATTAAATGTCTCTTGGATAAAGGATTTTATGATGGTTTATGTTAATGATGTTTTGAGACATGAGATGTCTCCTGTGCCTAAGGATTTATGTTGTTTTGGACGTAAAACGTCCATTGGCAAACGATGATTTCATGCAATGTCTATGAACATTAAAAATGTTCATGTAAGAATTAAGTGAATTTCATCATCAAGGTAAAACATATTTGTTTTGCCTTAACAAGCCCGGGCGCGACTTGTAAATGATTTTAAGAATGAATGTCTTATGAAAACATTCGGGGGCATGGAATTGTCCTCATAAACAAAGGATTTCACGATGATATTTTAGGACATATACATGTCCTCAGGAAAAAGGTTTTCCCAATGTTTATGAAAAATGTTTTCAAGGAAGACTTGCCCTAAAGATAAAATGCTTTCATACTGAGTTGTCACTCATGTTTTGTTTTCCCAACCCTTAGACAGGTGTCGAGGAAACTCAGAAGGTTGCGAACCTAAGACGTGGAGGAAGGTACGTGATGATAGCCTTGAAGGCTACGAGGAATGAAAAAGCATGAATATGCTAAGGTAAGCTAATTGCGTATATGAACTTACTTAGAATTCTAAGTTCCATGTTTATGTATATATGAACTTAGTTAGAATTCTAAGTTTCATTTGAGTCAATGACTAAATGTATGCAAGTATGATGTGTACAATGATTGAGTGAATAATGGCAGGCATGAAAGGATGCTATGAATGAAATGATGAATTCTATTACAAGTGAAATGTCACAATGTGTGATGATTGTCATGTCAAGTTATGAATGATGACAGATAAATAAATGGAAAAAAATTTAGACGTATTCCAATTAAGAACCCGCCGCGTGATCAGGGCAACAATCTTGATTCACATTTACCAATCGATAGGATCTTGAGGTAAGGAAGTGATGTCTTGGTTCGGGGCGCCATAGAAGGTGACTAAAGGGGCATAATGAGGATTAAAACATGCTAATGTGGCATGAATGTTTAGTTTAATTTCCATGTGTTAATTAATGGAGATTAAAATGGAAATTATGGAATTATGTTGGAAAACACTAGAAAATTCATAACTCAACGCCTATAAGGCGGATTCAAGTGAAATTTGAAATGGTAGTTGATGATGTTGGTCTTGGTATTATAGGGTTATTGTATTATGAAAATCCTTGATGAAATTGGATTAATGATTTATTGAATACATCTCAATTTCAACCGTTAACTTCCAACGGCTATAACGGGAGTTAGGAAAATCGGATTGAGATGAAATTCGAAATAGTTGAATGAAATTATGAGATTAACATTTTGGAAGGTTTGGATTAAGAAAATCATGTTGGGAAAATACCTGAATTGAAAAAGGTGCACATAGTTGACTTTTACACCCAAGAGTACCATGCATTAATGGCTAGAGTACATGGATTAAATGCATTATTTAATGGCATATATGAGGCGTCAAAGGGAGGCAATTCCAAGTGTATTTTATGAATTAAAAAAAATTCTAAATCCATGGAAAATCAGTAGCTTAAATGCAGGGTATTAAATGGCTAAGGGAGTAGCTTCAATAGGCATGTATGTGTGTCAACACAAGGGACGCCCATGGGTGATAAAGTATGGTTTTTGAATTTTTAAAAAAATCCCAAATATGTGTCTAAAATACCTAAACACCTAGGGTAAGTAATGGGCCATAAATAATGTGTAAAAATCCCTAAAAATTCTTGATAATCAGCTGCGCATTGAAAAATGCAAAAGTGGACAGCTTTGTCTCATGCAAATGACGTCCAAATGATGGGCTGATTGCTGCCATTTTGCTAAAATTATTAATGCCAAAATAATGAATTAATTAAGGGATAATTAGGTGTATGAATTACCCTCATTTTTAGATTTTAAAAAAATAAAAATGATGGAAAATGGAGGCAGCTATGGACGTGTAAGGGTTGTACAGTTGGACGGTTGAGATGAGAGCATAATTCTGGATTTTTAAAAATTGGTAAAAATCATTTTACTTGGCTGTGAGTTCACCAGAACATAGGGGGGGATAAACTTGCATTGAATGGCTGTGGAAAATGCTCAGCAAGTGGGGCCCACAGCTGGAAAAAATCCAACTCCACAAAGGCATTGCACGTTCACATGAATTGGGCTTTTGGCTAAGTGCTGAAACTTCCCCTCTAGACCAGCAGCTCACGTCCAGTCATGCCCAGCAAGAAGAAGAGAAAACTAAGGGGAAAGCAAGGGGAGAAGAAGAGAATTTGTAGAGGAAAACTCTTCCAATTGATTAGGGTTTGGAGAGCATCAATCCAAGTAAGTAGATGTGTTATTTTGATTGGTTAATCTTGAATTCTTGGACTCCAAAATTCAAAAATGAAATGGATGTTTAAACATGCTTTAAAGTGATGATTCAACATTCTTTTGAATGAATATGGAATGTTTATTAGCTTGCATGTATGAAATTCCATGATTTAGATGATGAAAAGTGAAGTTTTGAATGATATATGATGTTATAAATTAAATTATGGACGGAATAATAAATGAATTAATTTTCGCATAAAAATTTTTGGGAAGAATAATTATTGGGTGATTAAGGAACTACCCAATTTTCATCTTAAAAGGATAAGTATGTTTCAAATTAAAAATCTGAGAAGATTAACACAAATAGGGTAAAATGGGTGACAGGATAAGCTGTAGAAAAGGATTTTTAATAATTTTTATAAAAGGAATTTTATGCTTAAAATTTTATAGGATATATAAGAAATATTTAGGATCACACTAAAAAATTAAAAATTAGGTTTTCATGGGTATAAATATACCCAATAATTTACGTGATTAAGGATGACTGAAAATGGATGCTGCTGTCCAGCAAGGTAAAAATGCCAAACTAAATATAAATTATTAATGTTTTATGATGGAAATATTTCAGATCAAAACTACTTGATTTGATATTAATTCAAGATTTTGAGGTTTCAGTACGCCTGATTTCAGCATATGTGGATAGTTTGAGAAAAAAATCAAAAAGAAATATGAAACCTATGTAGAAATGATCCAAATTGATATATGTGTTAAATCCTTAAATATGGATTAAGAAAGTGGGATTATATGTTGAAATTTTGGATTTATATAATTGCCTAAGGTTATGTGTCAAAAGACACGTTAAACGGGTGAAAAATGGGTTCCAAAGTTGCTATTTTGGAAACCTATGGCAAGTGGATTTAAACCCCATAAAAATACCATAAATGCAATGGTAATTAAGGGTAATTAATCCGCTGAAATATTGATTAAACCTCTGCCTTAGAAAATTTTATGAAACATCTTATGTATATGTTGCTAAATGGGCATACGTGAAGCAATAGACTTGCATAAGTGATGAATGACATATAGAATATAGTTTTGTGCAAAATGCATGAAAATATGATGACTTTCATGATTACATAACTTTTTTGAATTATATGATGTTAATTCCCAATTTTGGGACTATGTAATGAAGCTTAAGGCGATAACGTGTGCTTAAAACAGGCACCGATGTGTGAAGTTTGTAAAAGGAGTGAAAAATGGTAAGTGAAGGTTAATGAACCTATGTTACAGATGACTCCTCTTCTTCTCAAAACGACGACGAAATCGCCCTACTCACAAAACGTTTCAGAAAATTTGTGAGGAAAGGCAAAAATTTCCGAAGCTTCAGGGAAAGAACTCCCAGAGAGAAGAAGAAAGAATCAACCAAATGCTACCGATGCGGCGGTTCGGGACATATGCAAGCTCAATGTCCAACTCCCGAAAAAAGCAAGGTAAAAGAACAAAGAAAGGATCGAGGGGACAATAAAAGATTCCAAAGATACAAAGGAAGAGGCATGTACGTGAATGACGAGGAATCTACAACGAGTAGCTCCTCAACCGACGAAATCGAAGCAGAAGAATGTGCAAGAATCTGCTGCATCGCACAAATCGAGCAAGAAGAACAAACTACCTCAACAAAATGCACAAGCAATGAAGAGGTAAGTTCCAAACTCTCCCATTCTAAATCAAGTTATTCTTCTTTTCAAGAATGCCTCAAATGTACTGAATTAGAAGAACTACAAACTGCATATGATTCATTATATGAAGAAATGAAGAAATTAGGAAGCAAGTTTACAATTAAAAAGAAACAATGTGATGCAGTAATAATTGTAAATGGTAAACTTGCAGAGAAATTAGACAAAATGAAAGAAGAAAATGATTTCCTGAAAAAGGAAAAAGAATCATTAAATGAATCATTAGCTAAGTTCTCTAATCCAGGAGAAAGTGTTAAAATGTTTCTGAATATGACCTCCCAAACACATAAAAGAGGTCTTGGATATCATATATTTGAGCAAGGAGAAAGTAGCAAATCAAATGTGCAAATACTTGAGAAAAAATATCAAACTAAAACTGCATCTATATACAAGCCACAAAAGAAAAATTTTAAGTGGATTAGAAGACCAACGATTGAACCATTGCATACTTGGAGGCCTACTTCAAGATTACCTATGGCTTGTAATTTCTGCAATAAACTGGGTCATAAAACTTACAAATGTAATTTTAAGAAATTATATGACCATGGTGCAAAATTAGTTTGGGTTCCAAGGAACACAAGATTTAGGCTTTCCAAGTTAGAACAACAAAGATTGATTTATATTACTAACCCAAATGGACCCATAAAATGGGTACCAAGGAGATAAGATTTACTTGCTTATTTTTTCAGACATGTTTTAAGGCAAAGGCAAATAATGAATGGTTCATGGATAGCGGTTGCTCAAGGCATATGACCGGTGAAAGAAGCTTATTTTATAAACTTAAGCCTTGCAACGATGGAATGGTTGCCTTTGGCAATAATGAAAAAGGTAAAATTAAAGGTAAAGGAAATATACATAGTATTTCAAATACAAGCATGGAAGATGTTTTGTTTGTTGAAGGACTCAAACACAATTTAATGAGCATTAGCCAATTATGTGATAAAGGATACAAAGTTGTGTTTGAATCATCTATATGTAATGTATTTGATGGAGAACATATCATGTTTAGTGGTAAAAGATATGGAAATGTATATTTGGTTTCACTTGATGAATTAAATGGTCAATGTCTAATGGCCATTGATAATGATCCATGGGTTTGGCATAAAAGGCTTGGACATATAAACATGGGAAATATAAAGACCCTATGGAAAAAGAGTTTGGTAGAAGGATTACCAAAATTGAAATATGACAAGGACAAGATTTGTAAGGCATGTCAATTATCAAAACAACCCAAGATGCCTTTCTCTACCAAAAAGGAAACTTCCACCACTAGGCCACTTGAATTGCTACACATGGATCTATACGGGCCATCCGACATTTTAACCATTGGTGGAAAGAAATATGTATTTGTCATAGTAGATGATTTTTCAAGATTTACATGGATAATTCTCTTAGCTAGCAAAGATGAAGCTTTCTCTATGTTTTCAACTTTTGTAAATTTGGTGCAAAATGAAAAACAAAGTACTATTGTGACCATAAGAAGCGATCATGGTGGCGAATTCGAAAACAAACGATTCATAGAATATTGTAATGAAAAAGGAATTCACCACACATTTTCTGCACCAAGAACTCCACAACAAAATGGAGTAGTTGAAAGGAAAAATAGAACTATACAAGAGATGACTAGAACTATGCTAAATGAGAGCAATCTATCCAAGAAATTTTGGGGTGAAGCTGTAAGTACAGCTTGTCACGTATTGAACCATGTTACCATTCGAGCAATCTTGAAAAAGACCCCATATGAACTATGGAAAGGAAGGGAACCAAATATCTCTTATTTTCATGCTTTTGGATGTACATGTTATGTTTTGAACAATGGAAAAGCCAACTTGGGTAAACTAGATGCTAAAAGCGATGAGGCTATATTCCTTGGTTATTCATCAAATAGCAAAGCATATAGAGTATTCAATAAACGAAACCAAGTTGTAGAAAAATCCATACATGTTGTATTTGATGAAATTAACCAAACTCCGAGAAAGGAGGATGAACTAAGTGATGCAGATGAGACAAAAGGCAAAGAACAACCAAAGGAACTCGAGCTCAAGCCGGAAAATCTCGTGGAGGAAGAGGTAAGTGAAGGTGATGATTCTTACAAACCTCCAACTAATTTAAAGTTCAAAAATGCCCATCCAATTGAGCAAGTTATTGGAAATATATATGAAGGAGTAAAAACTAGAAGATCAAAACAAAACGTTTATGGTCAATATGCTTTTGTATCGAAAATTGAACCAAATACCATTGAACAAGCTCTCAGTGATGAAAATTGGGCTACTGCAATGCAAGAAGAGCTAAACCAATTCGAAAGAAACAATGTATGGCATTTAGTTCCTAGACCAAATAATCACACTATCATTGGTACCAAATGGGTATTTAGGAACAAATTAGATGAAAGCGGGCTTGTAATTAGAAACAAGGCCAGATTAGTAGCCAAAGGGTACTCCCAAGAAGAAGGAATTGATTTTGAAGAATCATATGCACCCGTGGCCAGATTAGAAGCCATACGTATTCTACTAGCATTTGCTTCTCATATGAATTTCAAATTGTTTCAAATGGATGTAAAAAGCGCATTTTTGAATGGTTATTTGAATGAAGAAGTATATGTTGAACAACCCCCTGGTTTTGAAGAAAAGGATCAATCAAAGTATGTTTATAAATTGACCAAAGCGCTATATGGACTAAAACAAGCTCCAAGAGCTAGGTATGAAAGGTTGAATAAATTTTTGATTGATCATGAGTTTTAAAGAGGAAAAGTAGACACTACTTTGTTCATCAAATACAAAAATAAAAATATTTTAATTGTACAGATTTATGTAGATGACATAATTTTCGGTGCTACTGACGAAAATCTTTGTCAAGAATTTTCTAAGATCATGCAGAGCGAATTCGAAATGAGCATTATGGGAGAATTAAATTTCTTCCTTGGACTGCAAATCAAGCAACAAAGTGAAGGGATATTCTTGAACCAGTCCAAGTACGTCAAAGAGATGCTCAAGAAATTTGGAATGCAAAATAGCAAAGGAGCAAATACTCCAATAAGCTCTACAATCAAAATCGACACAGATGAAAACGGTAAATGTATCGATCAAAAGCTTTATAGAAGCATGATAGGATCTTTGCTATACTTAACTGCTTCTAGACCTGATATTTTATTCAGTGTTTGTATGTGTTCGAGATTTCAAGCATGTCCTAAAGAATCACATTTACTTGCTGTAAAAAGGATTTTTAAATATTTGATAAAAACTACCAATCTTGGACTATGGTATCCAAAGGGGTCAACCTTTGATTTAATCGGCTATTCGGATGCAGATTTTGCCGGCTATAAAGTAGATAGAAAGAGTACTAGTGGAACTTGTCAGTTTCTTGGACATATGTTAGTTTCATGGTACTCAAGAAAACAAACAAGTGTTGCCCTATCTACTGCGGAAGCCGAATACATAGCCGCCGGTAGTTGTTGTGCCCAATTGCTTTGGATGAAACAGCAATTGAAAGATTATGGTATTGATTATGTTGATATTCCTATTAGATGTGATAATACTAGTGCAATTTGTCTGACTAAAAATCCTGTACTGCATTCAAGAACCAAGCGTATTGATGTGAGACATCATTTTATTCGTGAACATGTTGAAAATCATGATGTATGTTTAGAATATGTGAAAACTGAGGACCAAATTGCTGATATCTTTACCAAACCATTAGCCAAAGAATCATTCTATAAAATTAGGAATGATATGGGGATGATAGAGCTAAATTAAGAAAAATTAAATAAGAAACTGAAATTTGAAAAAGTCAAATCAATGGGTCAAGTCGACTCCATGGGAGCCAAGTCGACTCCGCCAAGTCGACTTGGGAAAGTGAAGTCGACTCCGCTTCAACAGCGAAGTCGACTCCACAGGGTCGAAGTCGACTCCGCTCGAAGGCGAAGTCGACTCCGAGGGACCGAAGCCGACTTCGCCTAGGGCAAAGTCGACTCCGCGCGCGCGACCGTCCGACTTCTCTCCCTCTTCTCTACTTCTCTTCTTTCTCTCTTCTTCTTTCTCATTTTCCCGCGACTTCTCCTCTCTGTTTTCCCTTTCTCCGGTGACCCCTTCTTCTTCTTCAAATCATTTCCGGCATTCTTCTTCCATTTCCGGCCAAGTCTTTTTCATCTCCGGCAGATCCTCTCCTCTCCTCTCTCGCTCATCTCTTTTTCTCTCTCTCAACTCTCTCAACTCTCTCAGCTCTCTCAAATCTCTCAGCTCTCCCAGCTTATCTCTCTCTCAGTTCTCCCCAAATCTGTCAGTTCTCTCAAGTTTGGACTCCCATCTCTCAGTTTCCAACTCCAAACCAAATCAATGGCCCCAAAACCAAGACTTCCAAAGCTAGCAGTAAAAAAGCCAACCCAAAGGCCTGTGCCCAGACCTTCCCAATCCAACACTGAAGAAGATGTCCCTAGAAGACAGAGGACATCAGCAAAAAGGGCTAGAGAAGAACCCTCTACATCGACGGGTAGACGGGTTCGATTCCAAACCACTACTCAATCAACCGATCGAGCTCCAAGGTCTGAAAGCCAACCTGAAAGCTCATACTCCTCAAGAATTCCGATCAAGAAGGGGCAAGTCTTGAAAATGCCCACAAACTACTTCAAGACCGAGCTGCAACATAGCCGTTTCTACAAACACTTCTATGAGCGAAAGGTATTCATTCCTAAGATCATAGACTTCAAATTTCTTAGCGACTATGAGTTCGACATAGAAGAGCTGCTAGACTTCCAAGGTTGGACACAACTGTTCAAATCCGACGAAAGGATATATCCTGATCTCACAAGACTCTTCTACTATCTATGGGACGACACCAAGTTTTGCGCGTACGTCAAAGGAAGCGAGATGTATCTGGGTTCTATAAATAACCTAGATCAAGATGAATCTTTAATGAGAATAGGGAGCATTCTTCAAGTAACCTATGAAGAAGAACAACTTCCTAATGACCTAACAATGGACAAAATCTACAATGAGCTGACAAAGAGCAACAAGTACCATGCGGGCACCAAATTTCTGCATTACATGGATCTTCCTCCCAGACTCAGGGTCATCCGTCTGCTAATCGCCCATTGTATCTTGCCAAAAGGAGGCGGAAAAAATCAACTCAATCCACAGGAAGCAATGATCTTATGGAAACTGGCCAATAAGGTAAAGATCAGTCTTCCTAGACTCTTCCTCGAAGCCTTGGCAAGTAAAAAGGATAACCCACGAGGCGTGCTACCCTACGGTTCCTGGATCACTAAGATCCTTGAACGATTTGAGGTTGATATAGATGGGGAACCATTTGAAGTTCCCAAGACGACAAACGCCATCAACAAGGCTTTGCTCCAACGTATGAAGATCAATCTGGAGCAGTTCAGGGATGATCGAATAAGGGAGAAGCTAGGCGAGCCAGTGCGAGAACCAGAGGACGAAGCACAAGCTGAGGGGGAGCAACCTCCAGAGGCATCGCCAGCACGGCACGCATCTCCTGCATCGCACGGATCCTATACACCTCACGGATCCGTTGCACCCGATAGAGCGCCTCCTACTTCATCACAAGAGGCGACGCTCCAGAGCATAAAGGCAGAAATCTCGGCTCTACGGGAAGAAATGGGTTACCAAGAAGATCGAATGACGAGTCTTGTGACCGAGGTGTTGACGGCGATCAATGACATGCATTCCCGACAGGATCGAATCGATCGGGAATTGCGTACCATCCGATATCATCTCGCCTCAGGCCGTCACAAGAAGCGACCCATGCCTGAACTTGATCCCTTCAAATCGGGTTCAGTTCATCGCGAGCCGTCTCCCGCACCCGTTTCCTCCTTCTACTCATCAGCTCATGTCCGTCCCATAAAACAAACTCAGTCTGTCTATCCCATTTCCCAATTTCAATTCACCAAGTCTTTGGTAATTGAATCATTTTTGATAGATTGACAAAAAGGGGGAGATAGAATAGGAATTGAGTAGAATTTTTGTTGTTGTTTGGGTCGGGTAATTTGTATTTAGGAGTTTCATTTCTTTTGCTTTACATCGTAAATTGAAAACATGAATGATATGAAACTTGTTTATGATTGAAATGTGCTTATATGAATTGAATGTTTGCTAATAATCTGTTTTGAAAGTTATGCAATGATTGCTTATACTCTGTTTTCGAAGAATATATAAATGCATTTATCTTGAAAGGTATAAGCTCAATTTAGTTTTGTCAATCATCAAAAAGGAGGAGATTGTTGGAAACAATGCTTCAAAACAAAACAAAATTGACCAAAGATTGATTTTTGATGATTAACAAAGACTAATTTGAGTATATCAAGTATACTAATGAGTTTGCAAAATGTTTTAAGGAACTGAAATAGTCAAGTCGATTCCCAAGTCGACTTGGACTTCGACTTAGGGTGAAGTCGATCCCAAAGTCGACTCAACTATCGACTTGAGAAAGAACCTCAAAGGCAAAATCAACTTGCAGGTGAAGTCGCATCTCAAGTCGACTTCACATGCGACTTAGGAAGCCAAGTCCCAAATGATGTCGACCTCGCTATCGACTTCAAACATGAAAAACTGTCCAGAGCTGAATTTTGGGGCAAGAAGCTGCCCAAGTCGCAGGCCAAGTCGACTCCAGGTGCGACTTGGGTGAAGTCGCAGACAAAGTCGACTTCATCCGCGACTTGAGAAGTTCAGACTTCAAAAATGCAGTTTCAAAGTCTATTCAAAGAATCTCTCACTCAAGTTCAAAGCAAAGATTCAAGATGGAAATCAAATCAAGTCTATCAAGTCTTAAAGACCAACTGAGTCAAATGCAAAGCAAAGCGCATGATTCAACCAAGCAGGACTCAAGCTCTCCTAAGAATCACAAGATTCAAGACAATCCAAAATATATCATGCAAGGACTAAAGGAAGAAAGCCAAGCAAGCTAGAAGCAAAATCAAATGAGGATCAAGGCATTATTGGCAAAGACCAAGTCAAGTCGCAACCCAAGTCGACTCCATGATCGACTTGAGTTGAAGTCGGAAGCCAAAGTCGACTCAAGACTCAGACTTGGAAACTGACAAGGTGAAGTCGCACCCGACGTCGACTTCACCTGCGACTTGGGTTAAGTCGATGCCCAAGTCGACCCTGACTGAAACTTGAAGTTGCGACGGAGAAGCGAAGTCGCACCCAAAGTCACTCCATCTGCGACTTAGATGAAGTCGCATCCGAAGTCGACTCCACATGCGACTTGGGTCGCAACGGTCGGATTTTATTCGAACGTTGGCGCATTAAATGCGCGCCACCTACCCTCTAACGTTCGGATTCCCTCCAAAATTATAAAAGGCATTCATGGTGGACGAGGAAAGTAGCTGAGAATCATTAAGTGTGCATAACTACCATCTACAAGAGCTTTAAAGAGATCAAGCTAATCAAAGAGGAAGAACTTTGCTTCAAACTGCAAGAGCTCAACTACTGATCATTCAAAGCCAATTCAACAAGTTCTTCTCTGCGCTAAACTGCTTCTACACAACTGTAAAGTGTAGTTTTCTTATTTTTTCTTTTGTATGTGTTGAACTTGACTTAGTTTGAGGAACTAAGATCAAGTGTAAGCAAAGTAGTGTGTGATTGGAGTGTGACTCATCACCTACTTGTGCTGTGTTTTGTTGATGCCCCCTAGAGCTAGAATCTAGAAGAGAGCAGTGGCTCTAATTGTATTGAGAGAATACAATAGTGGAACACAAGTCACAAGGAGTGTGAGCTTGGAAGAGTGGAGTAGGGAGGTTGCCCGAACCACTATAAAAATCCTGTGTGTTTGATTTATACTTCTGCCATTTACATTACATTACATTGCTTTCCATTTCGTTTCTTCATTGAGGGGACTGGATTAATCCCGGGTTAAGTTTCTGTTTAAGATATAAATTTTTTAAATACCCAATTCACCCCTCCCCTCTTGGGTTTTGCCATCAACTCGGGACCAACACAAATTAAGTTCATATGCACATTAGCTAACCTTAGCATATTCATGCTTTTCCATTCCTCATAGCCTTTATGGCTATCATCACGTACTTTTCTTCTCGTCTTAGGTTCGCAACCTTCTGAGTTTCGCTGGTACCTGTCTAAGGGTTGGGAAAACAAAACATGAGTGACAACTCAGCAAGCAAGCATTTTATCTTTAGGGCAAGGCTTCCTTGAAAACCTTTTTCATAAACATCGGGAATACCTTTTTTCCTAAGGATATGTATATGTCCTGAAATATCATCATGAAATCTTTTTCATTAAGCATTCATTCATAAAACTAGTTACAAGCCACGTGTAGGCCTGTTAAGGCAAAACATACAGGTTTTACCTTCTCTGATGGAATCCCTTTAATTCTTATATGAACATTTTCAATGCTCATAGACATTACATGAAATCATCGTTTTCCAGTAGATGTTTTACGTCCAAAATATCTTTCTTATAAATCCTTAGGCAAAGGAGACATCTCATGTCTCAAAACATCATTAACATAAACCATCATAAAATCCTTTAGCCAAGAGACATTTCATGTCTCAAAACATTTTTCACATAATCTCCTTTGGCAATGGACATTCATATGTCCTAAAACATCAATCACATAAGCCTTTCTCGGCAAGTCCAAAAATATTTTTCATTATAAAATCCAACATATTAACATGGGACGTTTTATGTCCATAAACCCTTATCATTTAGGTTCTTTAGAAATTGACATTCTTATGTCCATAAACATTCTTCATTTAGTCTCTTTTAGAAATGGACATTCCTATGTCCATCCCAAGTTTCACATAAATCTTTTCCATAATTCCCCGTCTTGGGGCTTGTTTATAACAAACAAGGCAAACAAAATACGTAAACTATTTTCATAAATGCATTTGCATAAACACATTTCCTTTAATTCCTGTTATTTACACTTTTTGGGTAAAACACCCTTTCTTTTTGAGTAACTTATGCATATTAGCTCATAAGAATCCAATTTAGGATAACTTGTTGTATAAATGCTTTTATAACCCAATCTTTGGAATTTTGAAAAGCCAAACGTATGCAAATGCATTTCTCCCCATCCAGTAGTGACATTTAGTAAGTGATCATGCTACCTTTTGGAAGAGAATCCTTAACAACACGCTAGCCCAGCGGCTGTTTATATATTCTACTCCCATCTCAGGGAGGGCGCCGCTGGCACTCCTGCCATCCCTTAGCTACTTCGCCTTATGTAGAGTGGGGCCCGGTCATCCCAACCGTGCTCTACAACTTGCCTATTACTTGTACTGGTGCACCGTACGTTATTATGAATAACCGCAGTCTGTTTGATTTAAAGAACCATAGACCGCAATCCATGTCTTTTTAAACGTGGATCACGGACCACAACCTGCATTCATATGCACAAAAATCTTAGACCGAAGTCTATAATTAAGAATAATTTTCAAAAACACATCACAGACCGTAGTCCGTGTCAACTTGTAAGCTAGCTGTGATATCCCACATCAGTTAGGATGAGGGGGGGAGCCTGGGTTATAAGTGGAGGCTGCCAAGTACCTCGGTGAGGCGCCTTTTGGGGAAGGACGGGATGCGCGTGAATCCAGAAGGGCAAAACCGTGCGGGCCGAGGCCCAAAGCGGACAATACCTTACTGTTAGGCCTGGGGCGTTACAAAATGGTATCAGAGCCGACTCCCGACATCCGGCCGATGGTGTCCAGCGGGGACGCTGGAGCCCCAAGGGAGGGTGAATGTGATATCCCACATCAGTTAGGATGAGGGGGGGAGCCTGGGTTATAAGTGGAGGCTGCCAAGTACCTCAGTGAGGCGCCTTTTGGGGAAGGACGGGATACGCGTGAATCCAGAAGGGCAAAATCATGCGGGCCGAGGCCCAAAGCGGACAATACCTTACTGTTAGGCTTGGGGCGTTACACCAGCGCACCCACTTTAACAAGTTTTTATTTAAAATCTAGTTTAAGGTTGACCTTCCTTAAGTTTCTTTAGAAACGTTTTCAGTAAAATATTTTGATAAACATTTGAATTTTTTGAGAAACAATACATCTTAAAATCCTTTTAATAAAAGAATTTCAAATCCTTTGGACTTCCATAAATAAATCATATTTTTCTCTAATATTTGCTTGGTTTCCATTTCAGGGCCTTTTGTTTACAAGAGTTATGCAATTATGCTATCCCTTTGTCCATAACCTACAAATTTAATAATTGTCTACATATCAGTCATTTTTACATAAAGAAAAATTGCACAGTCTTTTGCATGCCATTAAGCAACCTGAAATCAAACCATTTTATGAAATCAATCATAGGAGGTTGGTCATCCATAAATCCCTTTTTAACACATCTGTATAAACATTTTTAACATGATTTCCTTGTCTAAAGGAAATTAAAACTTTTCGAACATCATTTCAATATATATGGACTTTGTCCAAAACATCATTTATTATTTAATTATTTTGACCTAGCAAAATAAATCTTTTTCATCATTGTTTATAACGAGTTTGTAGAGATAACTCAAAACTCATTTACAAATAATATTTTGTGAAAAAAGGTAAAATTCACTTTTTTTATAAAATGTTGTTGAACAATATCTATAGAACTTGCTTGCTTAAAAGCAAATTCTTAAAACCATCGGTATCAAACATGAAATCCTTAGAAAATATTAGCATGGAGAACTTGCTTGCTCATAAGCAAAATTCTCAATTCCATTAACTTGAAGCATTCCCATCCTTGGCAACACTTAGGATAAATTATTTATCTTAAAAAGTGTCATTTGCTTCTCATGAAGCAAACCTTAAGACTTTTCATTAAAGTCGTCATTTTTCAAAACTGATGGCTTTGCATTAAAGCCGTCATATTCAAAACTTGTACTTGCCCATTCAATAAAACATGAACATAAACGTTTCAAACACAAACATAAACATTTCAATCATATCAATCCCATAGAAAGAAAATGGCATTTTGGAAAGTTCGCTTGCTTACCTGAGATCGCCATAATCCCTTTTCATTCCATTCTTTTCCTTGCCTATACTGTAACGCCCCAGGCCTAACGGTAAGGTATTGTCCGCTTTGGGCCTCGGCCCGCACGGTTTTGCCCCTCTGGGTTCACGCGCATCCCGTCCTTCCCCAAAAGGCACCTCACAGAGGTACCTGGCGGCCTCCACTTATAACCCAAGATCCCCCCCTCATCCTAACCGATGTGGGATTTCACATGCACCCCCCCTTGGGGCTCCAGCGTCCCCGCTGGACACCATCGGCTGGAGGTCGGGAGTCGGCTTTGATACCATTTGTAACGCCCCAGACCTAACAGTAAGGTATTGTCCGCTTTAGGCCTCGACCCGCACGGTTTTGCCCCTTTGGGTTCACGCGCATCCCATCCTTCCCCAAAAGGCGCCTCAACAGTGTAACTCCAGCGGCCTCCACTTATAGCCCAGGCTCCCTCCCTCTTCCTAACCGATGTGTGATATCACATTCGCCGCCCCTCGGGGCTCCAGCGCCCTCACTGGACACACCAGCAGGACATCGGGAGTCGGCTCTGATACCATTTTTGTAATGCCCCAGGCCTAACAGTAAGGTATTGTCCGCTTTGGGCCTCGGCCCGCACGGTTTTGCCCTTCTGGATTCACGCGCATCCCGTCCTTCCCCAAAAGGCGCCTCACTGAGGTACTTGGCAGCCTCCACTTATAACCCAGGCTCCCCCCCCTCATCCTAACTGATGTGGGATATCACATATACGCATAAACACGACATTGCATTTATACATACAAATCTTATATGCTTGCACATAACTTAGTTTTCCAACCCATATATTTTTCATTAACATATATCCTTCATCTATCATTTACTTATCCATTTTTCACATTTCTTTCATTAGTGCTTACTTTAAGCACATGTTCATGAGTTTAAGCTTCATATATCAATTCCAAATTTTGAGATTAACAAATATTTTCAAAACAGCACCTTGTTTACAAGTTTCAACATATTTCCATCCATTTTGAATTTTAGCAAATCACATTAACTCATTACCCCTTTCCATCATTCATATCTTGCACTTAAACCCTCTTAATGACACATATAATATGTGTTATGGAAAATTTTCCTAAACAGCAATATATTCATAAAATATATCATATTTTCATGCATTTTTGCACAAAACCAAATTCTATATGTCATTCATCAACCTTGCATATTTATTCCTTCTCATATGCCCATTTGGCAACATATACATAAGATGTTTCATAAAATTTTCTAAGGCAGAGGTTTAATCCATATTTCAGCAGGTTAATTACCCTTAATTACCACTGAATTTAGGATATTTTTATGGGGTTTAAATCCACTTTCCATAGGTTTCCAAAACAGCAAGTTTCGAACCCGTTTTCACCCATTTAACGTGTCTTTTGATACATAACCTTAGGAAATTATATAAATCCGGAATTTCAGCATATAATCCAACTTTTCCTAACCCAAATTTATGATATTAACATATATATCAATTTGGATCATTTCTACATAGGTTTCTTATTTCTTTTTCATTTTTTTCTCAAACTATCCACATATGCCGAAATCAGGCGTATTGAAATCTCAAAATCTTGAATTAATATCAAATCAAGTATTTTTTGATTTGAAATTTCTACCATACCTTAATAACTACATTAAATATTTTCAGCATAAAAAATAAGAATTTATATTTATTTTGGCATTTTTACCTTGCTGGACAACAGAATCCATTTTCAGTCAGCCTTAATCACGTAAATTATTGGGTATATTTATACCCATAAAAACCTAATTTTTAATTTTTTCGTGTAATACTCAATATGTCTTATATATCCTGTAAAATTTTCATCCAAAACTCCATCATATAAAAATTATTAAAAATAATTTTCTACAGCTGATCCTGTCACCCGTTTTACCCTGTTTGGGTTAATCTTCTCGGATTTGTAATTTGCAAAGTACTTATTATTTTAAGCTAAAAATTGTGTAGTTCCTTAATAAACCTATAATGAATCTTTCCAAAATGTTTTAGGCTAAAATTCATCCATTTACTGTTCCGTTTATATTTTAGTTTACAACATCATATAATTTCCAAATTTGAAGCATAAAATCAAAATAATCATATACTTACTTGATTAAATGGGCGATCTCTCCTTTTACCCTTTCTTTTCCTTCTATTTTCTTCCTCCTTGGTGGACTAGGGCTGGGACGTGAGCATTGCCTTGGGGAGATGGAATTTCAGCACTTAGAATAATTTTCAAAAACCAATCCATGTGAACGTGCATGCTCTTGTAGTGCTGGATTTTCCAGCTGTGGGCCCCAATTGTTGCTGCCCATTTTCCACACCATTGAATGCATGCTTATCTCCCCTTATGTTCTAGTGAACTCACAGCCAAGTAAAATGCATTATATCATTTTTTAAAAATCCACAAATCTACATTAATCCAGGCCCTACATCTGTCCACCAAATCACGTCCACCATTGCTGCTTGTTTTCATATTTTTTTCCAATTTTTAAAAATCCCAAAATGTGGGTAATTTATACAAATAATTATACCTTAATTCATATATTAATTTTGTGTAAATAATTTTAACAAAAACTGCAGCAACTTAGCATATCATTGCACGTCATTTGCATAAGACCAAGCTGTCCATTTTTGCACCTTCAATGGCAGCTTCTGTTCACGAATTTTCTTGAATTTTTTTCACATAATTAAATTCTTATTTATACATCCCAACATGGCAGCTCTATATATACATATTTTATAAAATCAAAATTTCAAAAAATATGCAGTAACTAGCCCATGAACTTGCTTGCCTTGGACACCTCACCTATGCTCACTTGAGCACTCACAGCTTCATCAATTATGGACATTCATTGCTGGGATTTTATTTGGATATTTGAATTTTATATTAATGCATAAAATACCTTAGAAATGTGCTGCATTTGACACCTCATCTCCCATTAAAACCAAGCCATTATGCATTGTACTCTAGCATTACTGGAAAGGTACTTTTGAGGTGCATTAGTCAACCATGCTCACCTTTTTCATTGCAGGTATTTTCCCAACATTTCAAGCTTAATCCAAGCCATCCAAAATAAAAGTCTCATAATTTCATTCAACCATTTCAAATTTCACGTCAATCCGACTTTCCTAACTCCTGTTATAGCCGTTTAAAGTTAACAGTTAGATTTGGGTTATGTTCAATAAATCACACCCCGATTTTATTAAGGATTTTCATAACCCAATAATTCCATAATACCAAGCCCAACATCATCAATTTCCATTTCAAATTTCACTTGAATCCGCCTTACAGTCGTTGAGTTATTAATTTTCTAGTGTTTTTCCAACTTAATTCCACAATTTCCATTTTAATCTCCATTAATTAAATCATGGAAATTAAGCTAAACATTCATGTCGCATTAGCATGTTTTAATCCTCATTATGCCCCTTTAGTCACCTTGACTCATATTGGGCTCCGGCGATTAAATTTTTAATCACCCTTCTTAATTAAACCCTAGTTGCAAAATATCATAAAATCCTAAAATCATCCATACGTCATTTAATTCACATATAAATCAGTTGTATAGGTCCAATGCATACATTGGACCCTACTTAGGTTGAGGTTTCACAATCCTCCCCCCCTTATAACAGGTTTCGTCCCGAAATCTATTACATCTCAAATGTCGGGGGTAAAGCTCATATGAAATTGCTAATTCATCATCTTCCTCCAACATTTCAATGGTTCACTACGCTTCCACTATGCTACTCAGTCTTAGTGACATTTTTACCCTTGGTCCATTAGACCTATCACTTATCTCTACTATTTCTTGTTCACACATGGGTTTCTCATTGGCATTTTCCCTTCATTTGTGTCATTTCACACTATTTTTCCTTATACATGGAGAAATTGCATCATTTCCCATCTTATCATAGGGTAAGTTTTAAGTTACCCATTCATTCGTAAAAATCTATAACAATCATTTTCATATATTGTCATACATAATACATTCATTTTGTAATATAGAGCAAAAGCTGCTCTCATATAGAGTTTCATACATGAAATTTAATACATGTCTTAGCAAAAGACACTTTTTCTAAGCTATCCATTCCTTTTCCTCCCATAATGTCTACCGCTAGATTTTACCATGGTAGACTATCTATTAGGAATACCGGTACTAAACCAGTCTAAAATATTTTTTTACTCAATTCCCTTTCCAGTTTCCATAAACTAGTAAGGGTCCTTATCATTTTCAAATTTTTCTAACCTCATTACTTATGAATATCATAGAGAAATTATTTCTCTCGTACATATCTTTCAATTACATCGGAATTGAAAAGAATTTCGGCAATCATTCTTGCCTTCGTTTTTCTTCATTTATCTACCGTTCCTTGCTATGATAGATACCAACTTTTGTGGTATCTTATGTGTAATCTTCTTTTCCTTCTATACATGCTAACTAGGCATAGTTTGCTTCACCATTCTGCAATAATTTGCAGAGATTTCCTATAATTATAGCTATCGGTTGGGTTAACCTTTCTTGTTTCTTTCTTTTCCTACATCAAGTTCCTTAGTTTTTAGTGGCAACTTATCCTTGCCCTAATTGTACATGTTCATTACCAACATGTATTACATCCTGACGTTCTATTGGAAGACATTTCTTATCAATTCTTCCAGATTACCTTCTTTGATTATGGCATAATAGCCATTTAGGGTTTCCTTTTACTTATAAGCTTTGCCAATTAATGCTTGGACATTTCATTTGACTACATGTTCAAACCTTGAACATGTTCTTAGGTTCACTCATTCATTGCTCAGTCTGAATAAAATCTAATTCACCTGAGAACTTAGGTGGATACTGAGATAGAAAGGCATCAATAACCTTCCCATTTACTTCTATCTTACCATTACCAACCTTTAAAGGTCTAGGTACTAAGTTAAAATTTATTACCCGTACCGATTCATCTTTTCCACCTGCTTCTAATTGGTCCTGTTGGGTATTTTCCCAAAGGCCCTGTATTATTCCTCTGTCTAATCCACACAATCTTGGGCAGCCTACTTGCACTGCTTCTTCTAAAGTTGTAGTTATCCTTTACTCTTTCTACCTGCACATTTCATGGTGTAAAGTTGCTTTTTCCTACACATACAGATTATATTTGCATAATCTGTCATTTTATCATGAACATAATTCTAGACTAAAAATCACTTAGAAAGTTGGCACCTTGGTGCCTTCCATATGTCACCATGGCTCTATACCTTAAACATATGTATCATATAGCACAGTCATGTGTTATCTTAGGTAAGGTGTGGTCAACCTTAGGTATGGGGGGTCTCTATGTAGGGTTCCATAACCCGTCATTTGTTCTAATTTCCTTCTATCCTTTGTCTTTCCTTAAATTTTCCTGCCTCCTTCTTCATTTCATCTAACCTCATATCATTTTTTCCTCGGTATACCATCTATTTCATGAAACATAGCAACCAGCTACATTTCCTTAATTAACCATATCCTTATGTCATAATGACACACAATATAAGACAATACATATCGTATGTGTCTTATAGTCTCAATCTATTTCTTACATCATTTTCCATTTTTCTTCTATATCTGTCCATCAATCTTTACTGAAATATCATCTTTGTGATATCAAGCCTTTGCTTTCCATGCCTATTATCAATCCATATTCTGATACCAACTTCTGTGGCATCAGACCTATCCTTTCATCATCCTTTATTTTCTCATTCTTCCGCCTATTTACCAATCCTTGCTCTGATACCAACAATTGTAACGCCTCGAACCGAGACGTCACTTCCTTACCTCAAGATCCTATCGATTGGTAAATGTGAATCAGGATTGTTGCCCTGATCATGCGGCGGGTTCTTAATTGGAATATGTCCAAAAAAAAATTTCGTTTATTCATCTATCATCATTCATAACTTGAAATGACAATCATCACACATTGTGACATTTCACTTGTAATAAAATTCATCATTTCATTCATAACATCTTTACATGCCTGTCATTACACACTCAATCATTGTACATATCATACTTGCATATATTCAGTCATTAATTACCATGGAACTTAGAACTCTAAGTTCAAATATACATAAACACGTAGCATCTTTTCATGCCTTTCTACAGTGAAAGATTTCTTGACTTAAGCATCACATTTTCATATCCATACATTCATACATTCAATCTTTGAATCATATAGAACTTAAAATTTTTATTAAGTTCACATACACATTAGCTTACCTTAGCATATTCATGCTTTTCCATTCCTCATAGCCTTTATGGCTATCATCACGTACTTCTCTTCTCGTCTTAGGTTCGCAACCTTCTGAGTTTCGCTGGTACCTATCTAAGGGTTGGGAAAACAAAACGTGAGTGACAACTCAGCAAGCAAGCATTTTATCTTTAGGGCAAGGCTTTCTTGAAAACCTTTTTCATAAACATCGAGAATACCTTTTTTTCCTAAGGACATGTATATGTCCTGAAATATCATTATGAAATCTTTTTCATTAAGCATTCATTCATAAAACTAGTTACAAGCCACGTGTAGGCCTGTTAAGGCAATACATACACGTTTTACCTTCTCTGATGGAATCCCTTTAATTCTTATATGAACATTTTCAATGTTTATAGACATTACATGAAATCATCATTTGCCAGTAGGCGTTTTATGTCCAAAATATTTTTCTTATAAATCCTTAGGCAAAGGAGACATCTCATGTCTCAAAACATCATTAACATAAACCATCATAAAATCCTTTAGCCAAGAGACATTTAACGTCTCAAAATATTTTTCACATAATTTCCTTTGGCAATGGACATTTATATGTCCTAAAACATCAATCACATAAGCCTTTCTCGGCAAAGGACATTTTTATGTCAAAAATATTTTTCATTATAAAATCCAACATATTAACATGGGACGTTTTACGTTCACAAACCTTTCTCATTTAGGTTCTTTAGAAATGGACATTCTTATGTCCATAAATATTCTTCGTTTAGTCTCTTTTAGAAATGGACATTCATATGTCCATCTCAAGTTTCACATAAATCCTTTTTATAATTCCCCGTCTTGGGGCTTGTTTATAGCAAACAAGGCAAACAAAATACGTAAATCATTTTCATAAATGCATTTGCATAAACACATTTCCTTTAATTCCTGTTATTTACACTTTTGTGTAAAACGCTCTTTCTTTTAGAGTAACTTATGCATATTAGCTCATAAGAATCCAATTTAGGATAACTTGTTGTATAAATGCTTTTATAACCCAATCTTTGGGCTTTTGAAAAGCCAAATGTATGCAAATGCATTTCTCCCCATCCAGTAGTGACACTTAGCAAGTGATCATGCTACCTTTTGGAAGATAATCCTTAACAACACGCTAGCCCAGCGGCTGTTTATATATTCTACTCCCATCTCAGGGAGGGCGCCGTTGGCACTCCTGCCATCCTTTAGCGACTTGGCCTTATGTAGAGTGGGCCCCAGTCATCCCAACCGTGCTCTACAACTTGCCTATTACTTGTACTGGTGCACCGTACGTTATTATGACGGACCGCAGTCCGTTTGATTTAAAGAACCACAGATCACAGTCCATGTCCTTTTAAATCGGGATCACAGACCACAACTTGCATCCATATGCACAAAAATCTTAGACCGAAGTCTATAATTAAGAATAATTTTCAAAAACACATCACAGACCGCAGTCCCTTGCACAGTCTTTTGCATGCCATTAAGCAACCTGAAATCAAACCATTTTATGAAATATATCATAGGAGGTTGGTCATCCATAAATCCCTTTTTAACACATCCGTATAAACATTTTTAATATACATTTCCTTGTCTAAAGGAAATCAAAACTTTTCGAACATCATTTCAATACACATGGACTTTGTCCAAAACATCATTTATTATTTAATTATCTTGACCTAGCAAAACAAATCTTTTTCACCAGTGTTTATCACGAGTTATTGTAGAAATAACTCAAAACTCATTTACAAACAATATTTTGTGAAAAAGGGTAAAATTCCCTTTTTCTTATAAAATGTTGTGAAACAATATCATATAGAACTTGCTTGCTTAAAAGAAAATTCTTAAAATCATCGGTATCAAACATGAAATCCTTAGAAAACATTAGCATGGAGAACTTTCTTACTCGTAAGAAAAATTTCTCAATTCCATTGACATGAAGCATTCCCATCCTTGGCAACCCTAAGGATAAATTATTTATCTTAAGAAGTGTCGCTGGCTTCCCATGAAGCAAACCTTAAGACTTTTCATTAAAGTCATCATTTTTCAAAACTTAGGGCTTTGCATTAAAGCCGTCATATTCAAAACTTGTGCTTGCCCATTCAATAAAACATAAACATAAACATTTGTAACACAAACATAAACATTTCAATCATATCAATCCCATGGAAAGAAAATGGCCTTTTAGAAAGTTCGCTTGCTTACCTGAGGTCGCCATAATCCCTTTTCCTTCCATTCTTTTCCTTGCCTATACGCATAAACACGACATTGCATTTATACATACAAATATCATATGCTTGCACATAACTTAGTTTTCCAACCCATATATTTTTCATTAACATATATTCTTCATCTATCATTTACTTATCCATTTTTCACATTTTTTCATTAGTGCTTACTTTAATCACATGTTCATGAGTTTAAGCTTCATATATCAATTCCAAATTTTGAGATTAACAAATATTATCAAAACAGCACCTTGTTTACAAGTTTCAACATATTTCCATCCATTTTGCATTTTAGCAAATCACATTAACTCATTACCCCATTCCATCATTCATATCTTGCACTTAAACCCTCTTAATGACACATATAATATGTGTTATGAAAAATTTTGCTAAACAGCAATATATTCATAAAATATATCATATTTTCATGCATTTTTGCACAAAACCAAATTCTATATGTCATTCATCAACCTTGCATATTTATTCCTTCTCATATGCCCATTTGGCAACATATACATAAGATGTTTCATAAAATTTTCTAAGGCAGAGGTTTAATCAATATTTCAGCGGGTTAATTAACCTTAATTACTACTGCATTTAGGGTATTTTAATGGGGTTTAAATCCACTTGCCATAGGTATCCAAAACAGCTAGTTTGGAACCCGTTTTCACCCGTTCTTTTTACACATAACCTTAGGCAATTATATAAATCCGAAATTTCAGCATATAATCAAAATTTTACTCACCAAAATTTAGGGTATTAATATATATATCAATTTGGATCATTTATACATAGGTTTCATATTTATTTTTTATTTGTTTCTCAAACTATCCACATATGCTGAAATCAGGCGTACTGAAATCTCAAAATATTGAATTAATATCAAATCAAGTATTTTTAATCTGAAATATCTAAGATACCTTAATAACTACATTAATTATTCAAAATAAATATTTCCAGAATAAAAAATTAAGCATTTATATTTACTTTTGCATGTTTACCTTGCTGGACAGCAGCATCCATTTTCAGTCAGCTTTAATCACGTCAATTATTAGGTATATTTATACTCCTCAAAACATAATTTTTAATTTTTTAATGTGATAATAAATATGTTTTATATATCCTGTATAACTTTCAGCCTAAAATTATTTGTATGAAAATTATTAAAAATAAATGTCTACAGCTGATCCTGTCACCCATTTTACCCTGTTTGGGTTAATATTCTCGGATTTTTAATTTGGAAAGTACTTATAATTTTAAGCTTAAAATTAGGTCATACATTAATAACTTCATAATTATTATTAAAAAACTTTATGCTAAAATTCATCCATTTACTATTCCGTTCATATTTTAGTTTACAACATCATATAATTTCCAGATTTGAAGCATAAAATCAAAATAATCATATACTTACTTGATTAAATGGGTGATCTCTCCTTTTCCCCTTTATTTTCCTTCTATTTTCTTCCTCCTTGGTGTCCTAGGGCAGGGACGTGAGCACTGCCTTGGGGAGATGGAATTTCAGCACTTAGAATAATTTCCAAAAACCAATCCATGTGAACGTGTATGCTCTTGTAGTGCTGGATTTTCCAGCTGTGGGCCCCACTTGTTGCTGCCCATTTTCCACACCATTGAGTGCATTATTATCTCCCCTTATGTGCTAGTGAACTCACAACCAAGTAAAATGCATTTTATCATTTTTTAAAAATCCACAAATCTGCATTAATCCAGGCCCTACATCTGTCCACCAAATCACGTCCACCATTCCTGCCTGTTTTCATATTTTTTTCCAATTTTTAAAAATCCCAAAATGTGGGTAATTTATACACCTAATTATCCCTTAATTCATATATTAATTTTGTGTAAATAATTTTAACAAAAACTGCAGCAACTTAGCATATCATTGCACGTCATTTGCATAAGACCAAGCTGTCCATTTTTGCACCTTCAATGGCAGCTTCTGTTCACGAATTTTCTTGAATTTTTTTCACATAATTGAATGCTTATTTATACATCCCAACATGGCAGCTATATATATACATGTTTTATAAAATAAAAATTTCAAAAAATATGCAGCAACCATCCCATGAACGTGCTTGCCTTGGACACCTCACCTCTGCTCACTTGAGCACTCATAGCTTCATCAATTATGGACATTCATTGCTGGGATTTTATTTGGATATTTGCATTTTATATTAATGCATAAAATACCTTAGAAATGTGCTGCATTTGACACCTCATCTCCCATTAAAACCAAGCCATTATGCATTGTACTCTAGCATTAATGGAAAGGTACTTTTGAGGTGCATTAGTCAACCATGCTCACTTTTTCATTGCAGGTATTTTCCCAAAATTTCAAGCTTAATCCAAGCCATCCAAAATAAACATCTCATAATTTCATTCAACCGTTTCAAATTTTACCTCAATCCGACTTTCCTAGCTCCCGTTATAGCCGTTTAAAGTTAATGGTTAGATTTGGGCTGTGTTCAATAAATCATCACCCCAATTTCATTAAGGATTTTCATAACCCAATAATTCCATAATACCAAACTCAACATCACCTGTGCACATGAAATTTTGCATAAATTCATCTTTAACATGCTAGCATGAATTTTCAATCAGAAACATGGAATCACATCATTTTTCCATAGCATTTATCAAAGAAAGATTTCATAACATTGCATTTGAAGTAAAATATCATTTCAACATCATTTTGCTAAGGGATGGCCATCCTTAAACACATTAGAAACAATTTCCATAGTTTCAACAAACAAGTCAAATCAAAAATTGCATTTATGGAAATAATTTAGAAAAGCAAAAATCCTTTAGAAAATTTGCTTGCTTACCTGAATTTCTTAGCTTTCCGTCACCACCTTTTCTTTTCCCTTGCCTACATGAGAATAATATGACTTTTCATATATTTATTTTTCTCATATTTCATTTAGTTTTCCAACCCATTCCATATACATACATCACTTATTTGACTTCATAAGTCATAATACACATATATAGCTCATTTTATACACATTTCTTCGGCTACCATATATCATAACATGTATGACCTCATACACTGCGTATTTATTTTAATCACATAAACTTCATTCAATACACATCATTCATAGGTTCATTGAGCTCACTTTGCCATTTATCCCTTGTTTTCCACAACACACACAACGGTGCTTGCTTTAGCACATGTTATTGCCTTAGGCTTCCTTAAATAATTTCAAATTTTGAAATAAATTATCATACACTAAAAAAAGATGTATAATCATGGAATTCATCTCATTTTCATGCATTTTTGAATAAAATCATTTTTCATAAGTCATTCATCACCTATTCACCTTCATCCCTTCACATAAGCTCATTTAGCATATAAACATAATGCATTCTATACAATTTTCTAACTCAGAAATTTTATTCATTTTTCAGGGGTTTAATTACCCTTAATTACCACTTAATTCAAGGTATTTTTATGGGATTTAAATCCATTCAACCTAGGTTTCCAAAACAGCAAGTTTGGAACCCATTTTTTACCTGTTTTACGTGTCTTTTGACACATAACCCTATGTAGTCATATAATTCCGAAATTACAGCAAATAAATCAAAATTTCCTAATCCTTATTTAGGGATTAAACACATATATAATATCCATGCATTATCATTTCTCAAAACAGCAAGTTACCCACACGTTTTGAGTCCCGTTTCACGTCGGTTTGACGTTCTTTCATAAAAATCAGTTTGAGCGTTTCTTTTTCCCAAATATTTTGGGCATCCATAATACCTTAAACCTAGGGTATTTTACCCTACATAACATGCATAAAACATGCAAGCCCATTTTCATAACATTTTTAACATAGAAACATGTAAATTAGGTCAAAATCATCACTTTGCATTCCATAACTTCAAAAATTCATCATTTAAGCATAAACCAACATATATTTTTCATAAATACATGATTCATAACCTAATCACATCATCAAACCAAAACAAAAACTTGTCTTGGAGATTTAGGGTTTACCACCTTGGATTTTCCACTTAATACACATGCATAACCCCACTTTCATCAACTTAAACTTGAAAATTCATATATGAAACTTTATACCCATTCGATATCATTCAAAAGTATGTTATATAATCACTTTACAGATTATTTAAGCATCCCTTCCATATTCACATTTTGGAGTTCAAAAACTCAAAATAATCAACTCAAACAACATGTATACTTACTTGGTTTAGAGCTAATTCAAACCTAATCCTTGGAGATGATTTTCCTCCACAAATTCTCATCTTTTTTTCTTGTTTTTCCTTCTTCCTTGCTGGACAAAATGGGATGTGAAAGCTGCTGATTGCTTGGGATGAAAAATTCAGCACTTAGCCAATTTTCTAAAGCTCCATCATATGAACGTGCATGGCCTTACATAGGTGCTGGATTTTCCAGGTATGGGCCCCACTTCTTGTGCATTTTCCACATCCCTTAAATGCTCTCTTATCACCTTCATGTGTTGGCACATTCCCAGCAAAGTAAAATGGGATTTTACCATTTTTGAAAAATCAGAAAATCACTTTAATCCATGACCGTCCAAGTTGCTCCATCTAGCACGTCATTTGTTGTCCATTTTTCCAGCAATTGTTTTCCATTTTTAAAATTTCAAAATGTGGGTAATTTATATACTTAATTACCCCTTAATTTATGTATTAATTTTGTATTAAAAAAATTACCACAAATTGCAGAAATCACACTTAGCATTGCACGTCAATTGCATACAACAAACTGTCCACTTTTTCACCTTTTCATGGCAGCTGTAATTCATGATTATTCTTGGATTTTTTCCACATAATTGAATGCTCATTTAAATATTCAATGTCGTGTTTATGCGTATAGGCAAGGAAAAGAATTGAAGGAAAAAGGGATTATAGCGATCTCAGGTAAGCGAGCGAACTTTCTAAAATGTCATTTTCTTTCTATGGGATTGATATGATTGAAATGTTTATGTTTGTGTTTGCAATTTTTATGTTTATGTTTTAACGAATGGGCAAGCACAAGTTTTGAATACGACGGCTTTAATGCAAAGCCATAAGTTTGGGAAAAATGATGACTTTAATGAAAAGTCTTAAGGTTTGCTTCATGGGAAGTAAGCGAAACTTCTTAAGATAAATAATTTATCCTAAGTGTTGCCAAGGATGGGAATGCTTCATGTCAATGGAATTGAGAAATTTTTCTTATGAGTAAGCAAGTTCTCCATGCTAATGTTTTGTAAGGATTTCATGTTTGATACCGATGGTTTTAAGAATTTACTTTTAAGCAAGCAAGTTCTATATGATATTGTTCAACAACATTTTATAAGAAAAAGGAAATTTTACCCTTTTTCACCAAATATTGTTTGTAAATGAGTTTTGAGTTATCTCTACAATAACTCGTGATAAACAATGAAAAAATGATTTGTTTTGCTAGGTCAAGATAATTAAATAATAAATGATGTTTTGGACATAGTCCATATATATTGAAATGATGTTCGAAAAGTTTTGATTTCCTTTAGACAAGGAAATCTATGTTAAAAATGTTTATACAGATGTGTTAAAAAGGAATTTATGGATGACCAACCTCATATGATTGATTTCATAAAATGGTTTGATTTTAGGTTACTTAATGGCATGCAAAAGACTGTGCAATTTCCCTTTATGTAAAAATGATTGATATGCGGACAATTATTAAATTTTTAGGTTATGGACAAGGGGATAGCATAATTGCATAACTTTTGTAAACAAAAGGTCCTGAAATGGAAACCAAGCAAATATTAGAGAAAAATATGATTTATTTATGGAAATCCAAAGGATTTGAAATTCTTTTATTAAAGGATTTTAAGATGTATTGTTTCTCAAATATTTCAAATGTTTATCAAAATATTTTACTCAAAATGTTTCTAAAGGAACTTAAGGAAGGTCATCCTAAAACTTGATTTCAAATAACAACTTGTTAAAGTGGGTGCACTCGCTTACAAGTTGACACGAACTGCGGTCTGTGATGTGTTTTTGGAAAATATAGACTTCGGTCTAAGATTTTTTTAAGCATATGGATGCAGGCTGCGGTCTGTGATCTTGGTTTAAATGGGCATGGGCTGCGATCTATGGTTCTTCAAACCAAATGGACTGCGGTCCGTCATAATAACGTACGGTGCACTAGTAAAAGTAATAGGTAAGTTGTAGAGCACGGTTGGGATGACCGGGGCCCATTATACATAAGGCCAAGTCGCTAAGGGATGGCAGGAGTGCCAGCGGCGCCCTCCCTGAGATGGGAGTAGAATATATAAACAGCCGCTGGGCTAGGGTGTTGTTAAGGATTCTCTTCCAAACGGTAGCATGATCACTTGTTAAGTGTCACTACTGTTTGGGGAGGAATCCATTTGCATACGTTTTGCTTTTCAAAAGCCCAAAGATTAGAATATAAAAGCATCTATACAAAAAGTTATCCTAAAAGGGATTTTTATGAGCTAATATGCATAAGTTACTCTAAAAGAAAGGGTGTTTTACACAAAAGTGTAAATAACAGGAATTAAAGGAAACGTGTTTATGAAAATGCATTTATGAAAATGGTTTACGTATTTTCTTTGCCTTGTTTGCTATAAACAAGCCCCAAGACGGGGTTTAGGAAAAGAATTTTATGATGGCTTATGTTAATGATGTTTTGAGACATAAAATGTCTCTTGGCTAAAGGATTTTATGATGGTTTATGTCAATGATGTTTTGAGACATGAGATGTCTCCTTTGCCTAAGGATTTATAAGAAAAATGTTTTGGACGTAAAACGTCCACTGGCAAACGATGATTTCATGTAATGTATGAACATTCAAAATGTTCATATAAGAATTAAAGGGATTCCATCAGAGAAGGTAAAACGTGTATGTTTTGCCTTAACAGGCCTTCATATACACATTAGCTTACCATAGCATATTCATGCTTTTCCATTCCTCATAGCCTTCAAGGCTATCATCACGTACCTTCCTCCACGTCTTAGGTTCGTAACCTTCTGAGTTTCCCCGATACCTGTCTAAGGGTTGGGAAAACAAAACGTGAGTGACAACTCAGTAAGCAAGCATTTTATCTTTAGGGCAAAGCTTCCTTGAAAACCTTTTTCATAAATATCAGGAATACCTTTTTTTCCTAAGGACATGTATATGTCCTGAAATATCATCATGAAATCTTTTTCATTAAGCATTCCTTCATAAAACCAGTTACAAGCCACGTGTAGGCCTGTTAAGGCAAAACATACACGTTTTACCTTCTCTGATTGAATCCCTTTAATTCTTATATGAACATTTTCTATGTTCATAGACATTACATGAAATCATCGTTTGCCAGTGGACGTTTTATGTCCAAAACATTTTTCTTATAAATCCTTAGGCAAAGGAGACATCTCATGTCTCAAAACATCATTGACATAAACCATCATAAAATCCTTTAGCCAAGAGACATTTTATGTCTCAAAACATCATTAACATAAGCCATCATAAAATTCTTTTCCTAAACCCCGTCTTGGGGCTTGTTTATAGCAAACAAGGCAAAGAAAATACGTAAACCATTTTCATAAATGCATTTTCATAAACACGTTTCCTTTAATTCCTGTTATTTACACTTTTGTGTAAAACACCCTTTCTTTTAGAGTAACTTATGCATATTAGCTCATAAAAATCCCTTTTAGGATAACTTTTTGTATAGATGCTTTTATATTCTAATCTTTGGGCTTTTGAAAAGCAGAACGTATGCAAATGGATTCCTCCCCAAACAGTAGTGACACTTAACAAGTGATCATGCTACCGTTTGGAAGAGAATCCTTAACAACACGCTAGCCCAGCGGCTGTTTATATATTCTACTCCCATCTCAGGGAGGGCGCCGCTGGCACTCCTGTCATCCCTTAGCGACTTGGCCTTATGTATAGTGGGCCCCGGTCATCCCAACCGTGCTCTACAACTTACCTATTACTTTTACTGGTGCACCGTACGTTATTATGATGGACCGCAGTCCATTTGGTTTGAAGAACCATAGATCGCAGCCCATGCCCATTTAAACCAAGATCACAGACCGCAGCCTGCATCCATATGCATAAAAAAATCTTAGACCGAAGTCTATATTTAAGAATAATTTTCAAAAATACATCACAGACCGCAGTACGTGTCAACTTATAAGCGAGCGTACCTACTTTAACAAGTTGTTATTTGAAATTTAATTTTAGGATGACCTTCCTTAAATTCCTTTAGAAACATTTTAAGTAAAATATTTTTATAAACATTTGAAATGTTTGAGAAACATTACATCTTAAAATCCTTTTAATAAAAGAATTTCAAATCCTTTTGATTTCCATAAATAAATCATATTTTTCTCTAATATTTCCTTAGTTTCCATTTCAGGACCTTTTGTTTACAAAAGTTTTACAATTATGCTATCCCCTTGTCCATAATCTAAAAATTTAATAATTGTCCACATATCAATCATTTTTATATAAAGGGAAATTGCACAGTCTTTTGCATGTCATTAAGCAACCTGAAATCAAACCATTTTATGAAATCAATCATAGGAGGTTGGTCATCCATAAATCCCTTTTTAACACATCCGTATAAACTTTTTTCTAACATTTTTAACATAGATTTCCTTATCTAAAGGAAATCAAAACTTTTCGAACATCATTTCAAAACATATGGACTATGTCCAAACCATCATTTACTATTTAATTATCTTGACCTAGCAAAACAAATCTTTTTCATCATTGTTTATCGCGAGTTATTGTAGAAATAACTCAAAACTCATTTACAAACAATATTTTGTGAAAAAGGGTAAAATTCCCTTTTTCTTATAAAATGCTGTTGAAACAATATCATATAGAACTTGCTTGCTTAAAAGCAAATTCTTAAAACCATCAGTATCAAACATGAAATCTTTAGAAAACATTAGCATGGAGAACTTGCTTACTCATAAGCAAAATTTCTCAATTCCATTAACATGAAGCATTCCCATTATTGGTAATACTTAGGATAAATTATTTATCTTAGGAAGTGTCGCTTGCTTCCCATGAAGCAAACCTTAAGACTTTTCATTAAAGTCATCATTTTTCGAAACTTATGGCTTTGCATTAAAGCCGTCATATTAAAAACTTGTTCTTGCCCATTTGTTAAAACATAAATATAGACAATTCTATGAAATGCCTCATATATGTGTTGCCAAATGGGCATATGTGATAGAATAGACATGCATAAGTGGTAAATGACCTAAGTAAATTGATTTTGTACAAAAATGCATGAAAATCTGATAAATTTTGTGAATATATTGCTGTTTAGAATTGCATGATGTTAATCTCAAATTTTGGGATTGATTAATGAGGCTTAAGGCAACAACGGGTGCTTAAAATAAGCAACAATGTGTGAATTTTGGAAAATAAGTGAAAAATGGCTTAAGGAAGGTAATGAGCCATTAAATAATAATTATGGGATGATTATTATTTGATTTCATGATTACCCTATTTATGGTATCAAATATGATGTGTAAAAGCCCATGTAATGCACTAGTATGTGCTATACGGGCATAACGACTTGAGAAGTCGAAGGAATTATGTATGTTAAAGGAAATGGGTTGGAAAACTGAGTTGAATGCAAGCAAAGAAAATATATGAATGTTATA
This sequence comes from Annona cherimola, assembly GCA_030490835.1. Lineage (NCBI taxonomy): Eukaryota > Viridiplantae > Streptophyta > Magnoliopsida > Magnoliales > Annonaceae > Annona > Annona cherimola. Next base: position 77,285,163 of record CM059974.1, on the reverse strand, counting down.
TCATTCTTATATGTATAGGCAAAGGCAAAGGGATAAGCGAAACGGAAAGCTAAGCAAACGAGGTAAGCAACCAGTTTTCTAAATGAGTTTCGTTTTAAATGCTTTCTAAGGTATTTAAGGATGACCATTCCTTGTCTAAATGTATGTTGAAATGTTATTTCTATTGAAATAAATGATTGCTTATTGTTTCGCAATTATTCATGAAAAGTGATGAAGTATGGATTTAAAACGATGTTTCATTGAGACGATGTTCAAAGGGATGGTGCAAAGAATTCTCTATATGAAAATGACAAGTTCCATGTGTAAGAGGGTATATAATGTCGGGGTGACTAAAAGTCATGCATGGAATGAAAATCAAGTAGGCTAGTCGAGGTAGTAAGTGGACAAGGAGTCCCCCTTGACGTTGCCAAGTCGGTAGGTCCAGCGTCAAGGATAGAAAGGATCATGTCATGAAAGAGGGTTCCCCGTGCTAGCGTACCGTCACATGAAGGATAACATCATCAATGGAAATGATGAATTCGCACTTCCAATGTTTATGAAATGTTTATGAAAAGTGTTTGAATGATTTATGAAAAGGTTTTTGCTCCACAGGTAGTTGATCACTTGATAAGTGTTTTTACTGAAGGGAGAAAAATGATTTTAAATAAATATGCCTTAAAAATGAATTGCCTGTAAAATATAAGTTTGCTTATTGAGTTTCGACTCAGGTTTTCGTTTTCCAAACCCATAGATAGGTGAAGGAAGAGACCTGCTAAAGGAGCAGGAGCTATATATTGGAGAAATGGAAAAATATTATAAATTTTATGTTTATGAGATTGTGAAACCCCAACATAAGTAGGGTCCAATATATTGGACATATACAAGTGATTTATATGTGAGTTAAATATAATTTTTGGATGATTTTAGAATTTTATGATATTTTGAATTAGGGTTTCCATTGGAAACGGTGATTAAAAATTTAATCTCCGGAGCCCAAAGTGAGTCGGTATGACCTGAGGGGCTTAATGAGGATTTAACGGTGATAAGGTGTCATGAATAATCATGTTGATTACCATGATTTAATTTATGGAGATTAAAATGTAATTATGGAATTAAGGTGAAAAATAATAGAAAATTCATAACTTGACGCCTACAAGGCAGATTTCGATGAAATTTGAAAGGTAAGCTCACGACGGTGGGCCCAATCTTATGAATGGATTGGATTAAGGGAATTATTATGGGATTAGGGTGATAATTAATTATTTTATCCCAAATCCAAAAGATAAATTCAAGTGGTCATAACTTGACGTAGAAACGTCGGTTTGAGATGAAATTTGAAATGATAGAATAAAATTATGAAATCTATGAGATGAATGGAATGGATTAAGCTAATTATCATAGACATTTGGTTTCTTGGAGAGCAAGTAACAAGTTGCTTAAGGGCTAAGTAAAGAAGGGCAATTGTGGACAAGTGGACGGTCAAGATGTTAGCTGATTTTTTGGATTTTCAAAAATGGTGAAAATGTATTTTACTTGGCTGAAAAATGTCCAGTACATGAAGGGGGATAACTACACATTAAATTTCTGTGGAAAAATCAGCCAAGTGGGGCCCACAGCTGGATCATATCCAGCTTATAAAATGGTGTACACGTCCATATGAGAGAGGTTTTGAGAAATTTCAAAGTGCTGAAACTTGCACCCCAAGGCAGCAGCTCACGTCCAGCTCTAGAGCCAGAAAAGAAGGAAGAAAAAGAAGGAAAATAAAAGGTAAAATGAGGGATTACTTATTTAATCATGTAAGTAAATGATTATCTTGATTTTATGCCTCAAATCTAGAAGTTATATGATGTTGTAAACTAAAATACGAACGGAATAGTAAATGAATTAATTTTAGGATGAAATATTTTGGAAAGAATTATTATTGGGTTATTAAGGAACCATGCAATTTTTAACTTAAAATGATAATTATTTTGTAAATTAAAAATCCGAGAATATTAACCTAAACAGGGTAAAACGGGTGACAGGATCAGCTGTATAAAAGGATTTTTAATAATTTTTATACTAGGAATTTTGGTCTAAAAATTTTAAAAGATATATAAGACATATTTAGTATCTAAAAAATTAAAAATTAGGTCTTTATGGGTATAAATATACCCCATAATTAACGTCATTCAGGCTGTCTGAATATGGATTCTGCTGTCCATCAAGGTAAAAATACCAAAATAAATAGAAATTCTTAATGATTTGTTATGGAAATATTTATTTAGGTTAATTAATGTATTTATTAAGGTATGGTAGAAATATCAGATTGAAACTACTTGATTTGATATTAATTCAAGATTTTGAGATTTCAGTACGCCTGATTTGAACATATGTGGATAGTTGGAGAAACAAATCAAAGAGAAATATGAAATATATGTAGAAATGATAAAAATTGATATATATGTTAATAAACTAAATTTTGATTAAGAAAATTGGTATTATATGCTGAAATTTCGGATTTATATAATTGCCTAAGGTTATGTGTCAAAAGACACATTAAACGGGTGAAAAATGGGTTCCAAACTAGCTGTTTTGGAAACCTATGGCAAGAGGATTTAAACCCCATAAAAATACCCTAAATAAAGTGATAATTAAGGGATGATATCATGCTGAAATATGAATTATATTGCTGACTTAGAAATTTTATGAAATCCATTATGTATATGTTGCCAAATGGGCATATGAGAAGGAGTAGATATGCAAGGGTGATGAATGACTCATGTAATTTGGTTTTGTGCGAAAGTGCATGAAAATACGATAAATTTTGTGAATATATTACTGTTTAGAATTGCATGATGTTAATCTCAAATTTTGGGATTAATTAATGAGGCTTAAGGCAACAACGGGTGCTTAAAATGAGCACCAATGTATGAATTTTGGAAAATAAGTGAAAAATGACTTAAGAAAGGTAATGAGCCATTAAATAATAATTATTGATTGATTATTATGTGATTTAATGACTACCCTACTTATGGGACTAAATGTGATGTGTAATGGCCCATGTAATGCACAAGCATGTGCTATATGGGCGTAACGACTTGAGAAGTCGAAGGAATTATGTATGTTAATGAAAATGGGTTGAAAACTAAGTTGAATGCAAGCAAAGGAAATATATGAATGTTATATCATTCTTATATATATAAGCAAAGGCAAAGGGATAAGCGAAACGGAAAGCTAAGTAAGCGAGGTAAGCAAGCAGCTTTCTAAATGATTTTGGTTTTCATTATAAGGTATTTAAGGATGACCATTCCTTGTTTATATGTGTATTGAAATGTTTATTTCTATTGAAATAAATGATTGCTTATGGTTTCACAATTATGCTTGAAATGTGATGAAACATGAATTTATACGATGTTTCATTGAAATGGTGTTAAAAGAGGGATGGTGCAAAGAATTCTCTATATGAGAATGACAAGTTCCATGTGTAAGAGGGTATATAATGCCGGGATGACTAAAAGTCATGCATGGAATGAAAATCAAGCAAGCTAGTCAAGGTAGTAAGTAGACAAGGAGTCCCCCTTGACGTTGCCAAGTCGGAAGGTCCGGCGCCAAGGACGGAAAGGAACATGTCATGAAAGAGGGTTCCCCGTGCTAGCGTACCGTCACATGAAGGATAACATCATCAATGGAAATGATGAATTTGCACATCCAATATTCATGAAATGTTTATGAAAAGTGTTTGAATGATTTATGAAAAGGTTTTTACTCCACAGGTAGTCGATCACTTGATAAGTGTCTCTACTGAAGGGAGAAAAATGCTTTTAAATAAATATGCTTCAAAATGAATTGCATGCAAAATATACAGCTTGCTTATTGAGTTTCGACTCACATTTTCGTTTTCCAAACCCATAGACAAGTGAAAGAAGAGACCTGGCAAAGGAGTAAGAGCTGACCATTGAGGAGATGGAGAACAATATAAGTTTCATGTTGTGAAAAACTTATGTTGAATGATTGATTGTAAATTTACCTTGATGGTTTATGTTAACAACTATGATAATTACATGCAGTGACATCTGATTTATGAGAATGATGAAATGGTTTTTGAACATCATGCTTTATTATGTCATGAATGGTTGGAAATGACTGAGATATGCATGAAATGAAAATATGAAGAATTAAATTCCCAAGAGAATATATCTAATTGGATAAATATCCGTTAAAACCCGTCGTGTGACAGCGCAACAATCCTGATCACGTTTACCAGTCGAACGATCTTGAGGTAAGGTTGTGACGCTCGGGCTGGGGCTCCACACTTTAACCTTTTAATCATCCTTAAATCATTTGGGCTAATTCATTTATCATTTTTAACATAAAAACATGGAAATCGGGTCATATATGTAACCCTGATTCTCATTCTTTCTAAAATTCATAACTTAAGCCCAAATCAACATATATAATTCATTAGATTTTGAATCATCATATATTCATAGATACATATCAAAACAGCAACATCATATGGGGGTTTAGAAAAATTTCAGTTATGTTAATCAATCCATATTCAACCCTAATCACCATTTTCATCCTCTTGATCCCATGTTTTCATTATTTTCATTCAATCCTTAATCAATACCCTAATCAAGGGCATCATGAATCATCCTTTAAGGGTTCAATATGAATCAAATTCTTGACACATAAGTTGAGGTGAAAAACATAGAATTAAATAACTCAAATCATGGGGTATACTTACATGAATTGGTTCCAACTTGAACTCCATTTTGCTAGCTTGAATCCTTCTTCTTTTTTTTCCCTTTTTCCTTCTATTTTTCTCCTTTTTTTTCTTGCTTTCATTGCTGCTGGAATATGGGGTGATGAGCTACGTATATGTCTATTAAAATGCTCATTTTAACACAAGTATACGTGTCGATCAAGTAATAAAGAGTGAGTAGAGTATCGTTCCCACGAGGATTGTGTTAAACGGGTTAGCACCTTAAATCTCAATTGTCTAAGTGAATTGGTAAAAGGAATGAGATTTTATTTTGAAGAATTGAATTAAACTAACTAAGCAAAGCAGTAAATGACCAGAGTGGTGTGGATGTTGCTAAGATTGCCTTGAGGTGATTAAGATAGGTGGGAATATGAACTCATTGAATCATAACTATGTTATTTGGTTCCAATTAAGTTAGTTTTGCATAGATTACTAATCTAGGTTCATTCATATTCATATATGTCTTCCAACACATACAAACCTAACCAAGTTTTAGGTATGTGCTATATTCCCATGCATATAAGTAAAACAAGGTTGATAACCATATAACCTAATCAAGATTACACAATATTAATAGGTATATTCCTATCCATATTAACATCCAACACAAACAAGAGCTAGAATACTTGTGCTTTATATATGGATCTTATTTAAATCCCACTTTTCCAAGCATGAATCTGAATATTCGATCAATCCACAAGGTTGCAAAGCTTGTAAACGCATTAAGAATGATATATAAGGGTAATCTCAAGTAACACAAGTCACAGCACAACAGTATTATCAGTTCAAGTATAAGAAAACCAAATATCATAAGCTATGAGTTCAAATCCTACATATCTCTCACCATAGGAAGGTTCGGCCCATAAACATAACTTCAATTCCCATTAAAATCAAGTTACAATCATCTCACACAAGGAGAATAACAACCAGGAAGAGAAAGATGAGAAGAGTGACAACTCGTATTTGTACGAGTTATCATGGCCCATTTCAGACTTAATTTGTGTGTTAGTTCAAGAGATTAGGCTTAGTTTGCACTCTTTTAGCTTAATTTTCATCCACTTTGCATTTTAGGAGCATTAATTAGTTTTTAGGAAATTTTAGTTTATTTATGTAGTTTTCCATTTTTGTAGGAAGGACAGGACGTACGACAGCGGAGCGGACGAGTTGAAGGCAAGTTAAGGCATCCAGAGGCAGGGAGTTGCCGCCTAGGCGCCACCCTACCCGCCTTGACCATTTGCAGCACACGCAGCTGACATGAAGGAGCAGTCCAAAGAGTTGGCGCCTAGACGCCACCCAGGAGCGCCCAGGCGCCACTGCTCTACATGAAATCCAAGTCAGAAGCCACAAATTAAGTGATGCAGTCCAGAGAGTTGGCACCTAGGTGCCACCCAAGGGTGCCCAGACGCCACTTCATCAACATGCAACTCAAGTGAAAACATGGCTGAAACCACAAGTTAGAAACCACTTCCAGGGAATTGGCGCCTAAGCGCCAGTGCAAAAATCCCTAGGGTTCCAGAATGTGTCTAAACTACTAAGCATACAGAGAGTTGGCACCTAGGTGCCAGCCAGGGGCGCCTAGCTGCCAATACGCATCCGTGTGCGAATATTCCAGTGCGTAAGGTGCGCAAAAGGAGACTCTATATATAGTTCCTAGGGGTTCGCGCGCGGGAAAAAAGGAGGGAGAGACGGAGAACGAACTACAGTGTAAGAGAAAGCCGGAATCAAGATTAAAAAGCTCAGATTGAAGAAGGAATTCAAGTCCCGTTGGCGGAAACTGCCAGAAAATAGTTTTTCTTATTCTTTCCAATTTTCTTTCTCTTCCTTATGGATACTTTTTATTTGGATGTATTGGATGTTAAAATCATGTCTTTGAGCTAAACCTCCATTAGATGGATAGTTAGGATGAATTGAATTCTAAACTGTAATGTTTCTTGGTTCTTAAAATATTTAGGAATGAATATTTAAGCTTATATATATTATTGCATATAATTTACCTTTGCATGTGTGAGTTTAATGCTTTTATAAGATTAGCTACCTTGTAAGATGATTTAATTGCTCTATTTGCCCTTGGAAAAGGGAGATATTTGCCAGATCCATTTGCAAGGCACAGGTTTCAACCTTTGTGTAAGTAGAGTTGTTTAACGGATAGGAATATACCGTTAAACCCTGTGTAGTCATTATACAAGTTATGAACTTATCAATTTCACTTTATTTAATGGCATGGGAACATAGCACTTAAATAGGGTGTAATTAGCTTTATATACTGTTGGAAGACATATATGAAGATACATGAACTTGGGCTAGTAAATTCATATGCAATCTGCTTAACAGGAACCAGAGCAATACAGTTTAGATTCAAGGATTCCGATCTATCCATCTTCCATCCCTAATCAGTAAACTCGCTTTTAGTATCCAGTAGTCTTGTGATCTCTACTCTGATTTCTTTTTCACAATCGTTAGCTTAGTTAATTCACAAAACTAGAATTTCACAACCTTCGAAAGCAGTTAAGCTAAATAATAATTTCGGCTAAGAATTCCTCGTGGGAACGATACTCTACTCACTCTTTATTACTTGACACGACACGTATACTTGCATAAATGGCGAGTAATTTAATAGACATATACGCAGCTCGTCAAAGAGGAGATGAAACTCAATGGATTTGGAGTGATAGCTTGGATCTCCACTTGCTATTCTCTCCTTCCCTGAAGCTTTGGTTTCCTCCCTTTTCTCCATAGCAGCCACGACCCTCTCCGTCTCTCTCCTAACACCAATCCCTAGGTTTCTATTTAAACCTATCAGCTTGCGTAACACACATGCTGAAATCTATGCGTACGGATGCGTAGTGGCGCCTAGGCGCCAACTCTCTGTATGCTGTGTAACTTAGAAACCTTTCAGAATGTCCTGAAATCTGATGCCTTGGCGCCTAGGCGCCAATTCTCTAGATGGAATATGTTGTGTGAGGTGTTGAAGATTCTGGCAAAGGCATGTAGGGTGGCACCTAGGCGCCACTGGTCGGTGCCTGGGCGCCAGACTACCTGCTTCTTCACTTCGCTTTGTTCATCCTTTGACTCACTCATGTGCCTATAATTCTCCATCCTTCCTGTAAAAATGAATGAAACTAAATAAATGAACTAAAAATGCCTAATTTATACTAAAAATGCATAAAAACTACATAATGCTCCTAAAATGCAAAGCGAGTGAAAATTTAGCTAAATGAATGCAAACTAAACCTAATATCTTTGACTAACACGCAAAAATAGTCTGAAATAGGCCATGATAACTCGTATTTTTACGAGTTATCACACCCCTAAACTTAAATGTTGTTAGTCCTCGAGCAACACATGCAAACACCATGAATGAATGAATGAATGAATTTGAACTCCATCAATTCTACCTGCTTCCCATTATGCTTCTATCAATCCATTTCTCTATTCAACACGATCAAGAATAATCTAACTTGAAAAATCATCCATTTCTCAAAATAGGACATGCATATTCATTTTTCATTCGCAAACCAAGTCACATGTAGATGATAGTAATTCTAGTACAAAGAAATAATTCAAACATACTAATCTTCCTCTTGATCAAAAGAAACTTGTTAGAAGATCAATACAAAACAGGTGAACCAAGGTTTAACCTGAACTGACTGGTCAAAGAACATGGTAATCATTCACTGGATTTCATTTTTCTTGACTGCACATTCTTTCCTTCCCCAAACTTATTACAAAACTCTCCTCACCATATTTCAGGATATCTGGAGATCTTTATTTTTATTTTTTTTGGCTCCCCTCACCATATTTCAGGGTATCTAGGGAGAGTTTTCTTTCTAAAGCGTTATTATTGTGACTTTCCTTTGCCTTTTTATGCGAACCTTGACATTTATTGATGTCAAGTCCCGGTTACTCAGCTTAGGTCAGTCACCCCCTTTTTATTATTCCGATAACTTAGTAGAGATACTGAACATGCAAGAAAATTTTGTAAAGTATTACCATTTCTGAGACCATTAATTCCCTTAAAGCACATGGTTAACATTTGTTTAACTCAGTTCTTATCATTTCAGTTGAAAAGATTAGCATGAAATTGAATTATAACAATATACTATGAGATTTAGTCCAATTCATTCACATGTTACTTGCAAATTTCCTTAACACATAGTCCTTAGCCTGAATTTCTAATTTTTCATGAAATCAATTTCAAGTTAAATTTTTTCTCAACCTTGCACATATTTCATCAAAATGGATTGAAACAAGATAATTTTCACAGACAAAATTTGACATGATGTGCAATCTAACACATGTATATAAGATATGAATCAAAACACACCAAAAGGAATTATACACCCCCTAAACTTGAGGGATGCATTATCCTCAATGCATGCAACTACATGAAACCTATATGTTCATAGACTGAGAAATAAGTATAAAAAGAATATAAAATGGAAAGGGCAGGTACTCCCCTAGGTGTCTGATGGGGAGGAGTCGTCGTCGTCGCGCTCACTTTCTTCACTAGGTTGATGTGAAGATTGACCAAAATAGGCTCGGAACTCGGGAGGTGTCAATGGGAATGGTGTAAAGCCTTCATATCAATCTGTCGGTCCTCCATGAGTCTTCAAAAGTGCCCTCCATAGACCGATTGGACAACTGTAGAAATCGGGCTGGGGCTGCCATTAGATTTTCCAAATTGGTCAGCCTCACATTGGTTAGGAGCGATTGAGAGCGACGTCACAAATAGGAAAAAGGAAGAATGAGCAGCACAATATTAAAAAGTGCACTGCAAGCTCAACTCTCCATGTCTTTACACCCCAAGTTTAATTCATACAAGCTCTTCTTAGGCAATTCAACTCAAGTTTCTAGTCATATTATCGATACCACAAGTGCAGTCCATAAACTCCTCCCCCTTTACTTTAAACTCTTAGCCACAATAAATTAATGGAACAGCTTGAACCAAAAGGTTACCCACAAGCAACACATCCACATGCTCGCAAATATATGAAAAATGCAAACCACCCACTTGCACACCTTTTATTTAAAGTAATAAAATTGGTTATTCACTAAAAGCAGTAAAACAAATTGCGTAGAACTTCAACGGCTCCAAATACGTAAAGATGGAGGTTTTTGATATTGAAAATGATTTCAACTAAGCAAACCATGGTTTTCATCTCGACGGGCTCGAAAAATGCTTTCCGTTGATATGTGGTAGCTCCCGTAGCTCCTCCGGGATCAAAAGTTATGGCCAGTTGAAATTGGCATGCTGAAAACTCGTGTTTTGCTGTTTTTTTATGCTGTCAGGAGGGTGGCTCCGGGGCTCTCAAAATCGAAGCCTAGGCGCCGACTTGCTGACTCAAAAGTTGCAACATGTTATTTCCTTGAAAAATATGGTGTCGGGGCGCTAAATATTGAGGCTTGAGTGCCGACTTGCTGACTCAAAAATTGCAACATGTTATTTCCTTGAAAAATATGGTGCTGGGGCACCGGATCATGGCGTCGGAGTGCCAGTTCTATGATCCCAACTTGCAGCAACATGTTCTTTTACAAAAACTTAGTGTCGGGCGCTAAAAATTGAGGCCAAGGCCTCACTCTAACTGCATTTTCTTGTCTTAAATGATGAATATAAACTTGAAACTCCTTGATTCCATCAACTATCAACTTCAAAGTGGATTGAAAATCCATATGATAATCCTATCCTTCCTTGCCTTGGGAGATACTACTTTATTCTTGGATCAAAAATCAAAAAGTGTAATGAGTTGCCTCCCATTCAGTGCTAAATTTATCATCTTCAGCCTCATGTCCCATTATGATTAACCAATTTCTGCTCTATTAAACTTCCTTCCATGCGGATTGTGCACTAGAAGTTCAGATCTCTTCCTAGCATCTTCAAGAGGATCAAGTAGCCTCTTTTCTTGAATTTCATAGAGACTATAGAAGGGTTGTTCAGGGTCTTGAATTATTGATGACTCCAAGATGCTGGTTTCCAAGGCTATGCATTGATCACTTAAGTCATGCTGCACCTGAATTTCAGGAAGACAAATTAGAGTCATGTTGATATTATAATTTTCAACTTTCTCCACTATATCACTTGGTTCCAATTTCCAATATCTAACCAAGTGTCAAATATAAGTAATGAATCAAATAAAGAAATTACACTTTACAAGTTCATGTAGGCAGATTGCAGCTTGTGGAAGAACTTCATATAGGCAGATTGCAGCTCAAGATCTTATGGATTGGTAAATGTGAATCAAGATTGTTGCCCTGATCACGCGGCTGGATTTTAATTGGAACTCATCTAAATTTTTTTTTGTTTCTTCATTCATTATCATTTCATTTATAACATAAGCAATGGTACACTTGTACATATCCTTTAAACCATTTCAACAATACTGTTATACATCATAGGGCCTCTTGACCTCATCATGGCATTTCCATTGCGTACACACATCTATTCAATCATTAGTTCACCTAGAACTCGGAACTTTAAACGAGTTCACATATACGTCAACGTACCTGAATACTTTCATTCATATCATTCTACTCACCATGGCTAATCCTTTTAGCCCACATGGTACTATCTCGTACCTTTTCTCCATTTCTTAGGCCCTCGACCGATTGAGTCTCCCAGTACCTGTCTGAGGTTTGGAAAACAAAATGTGAGTGATAACTCCATAAGCAAGCATTTTGGGCAAGACTTTTTTTGAAAATCTTTTCTTAAAACATTTTTCTCATAAATCATTTTGGCTAGGGGACATTGTATGTCCCAAAACATCTTGACATAAACCATATTTGACAATGGACATTCTCATGTCCACAAAAAGACACTTTTCCACATAAATCATTTTAGCATTGGACGTTCATACGTCCTAAAACATTTATCCACTTAAACCTTGTTGGAAACGGACGTTTATACGTCCTAAAATATTTTTCACATAAACACTTTGATAAACATTTCATAAACTTTGGATGTGCAAATTCATCATTTCCATTGATGACGTTATCCTTCATGTGACGGTACGCTAGCACGGGGAACCTTCTTTCATGACATGATCCTTTCCATCCTTGGTGCCGGACCTTCTGACTTGGAAACGTCAAGGGGGACTCCTTGACCACTTACTACCTCAACTAGCCTACTTGATTTCCATTCCATGCATGACTTTTAGTCACCCCAACATTATATACCCCATTACACATGGAATTTGTCATTCTCATGTAGAGAATTCTTTGCACCATCCCTCTTTAAACACCATTTCAATGAAACATCGTTTCAAATCCATACTTCATCACTTTTCATGAATAATTGCGAAACAATAAGAAATCATTTATTTCAATAGAAATAAATATTTCAATACGCATATAAACAAGGAATAGCCATCCTTAAATACCTTGTAACGAAAACAAAAATTATTTAGAAAACTGCTTGCTTACCCGAGATCGCTATAATCCCTTTCCTTCCATTCTTTTCCTTGCCTTTGCCTAGATAAATGAAAATAACATTTCATTTATTTGCATCATCTTCAAATACTTATATTCCTTCGGTTTTCCAACCTACATAAGTTCATCTAACTTAATCCACTTGTCTTTCAAGTTGGGTATTCATACTTATCTCTTCATATACGTCCATTTTTCAACATATACTTATGTGTTTCTTAAACTTTTTCGAAAAAGAAACTTGTCTCTAATTCTAGCATGATTAAACCCCTTAATTACCACTATACTTAGGGTATTTTTATGGAATTTCAATCTACTAATCATAGGTTTCCAAAACAGCAACTTTGGAACCCATATTTCACCTGTTTAACGTGCCTTTTGACACATAACCCTAAGCAGATTTATAAATCCGAATTTTTCGTAATTAATCCAAATTTTCCTAACCCAAATTTAGGTTATTAAAATATATATCAATTTTGATCATTTCTACATAGGTTTCATATTTCTTTTTGATTTTTTTCTCCAATTATCCACATATGCTGAAATCAGACGTACTTAATTCTCAAAAATGTGAATTAATATCAAATCAAGTAGTTTTGATCTGAAATGTCTGTCATACCTTAATAACTATATGAATTAACCAAAATAAATATTTCTAGCACATAGACAGATTTGGCTTCTTGAAGTCGATCTTGGGGTCGACTTGGAGAACGACTTGGCCTTCCATGCTTTATTTTCTTCAAATGTATATGCCTTAAACATTTCCACAAACGTGTTAGTAGCCAAGACTTACTCAAATTGATTTTTTAATCATCAAAACATAGATTTAGCTAGTTTTCCACATATTTCCAACAATCTCCCCCTTTTTGATGATTGACAAAACCGATTTGAGTGTATACCTTTCAATTACTTAAAAATACGATAAGTTTGTATTTGAAGTGTTATCATACATATGCTCATGCAAACTTTCAATAAAAACATTCAACAAACATATCCTACTCTTATCCCCCTCAAATCCTACTCGTCTCCCCCTTTTTGTCAATATATCAAAAAGTTAGAGGGTAAAGAGATAGGTGGGTTTGCTCCCCCTAAACAGGTGCTCCCCTTAAGTTTATGCTAAGTTAATTCAATCATTCCCATGTCATTTCTAATCTTATAAAATGCTTCTTTTGCTAGGGGCTTTGTAAATATGTCTGCAACTTGATCCTCTGTTCTTACATATACCAAACATATGTCATGATTTTCTACATGTTCTCTAGTGAAATGGTGTCTAAGGTCTATATGTTTGGTCCTAGAATGCAAGACTGGATTCTTGGTTAGACATATGGCACTAGTATTATCACATATGATGGGTATATCCTTAAAATTCATGCCATAGTCCCTAAGTTGCTGTTTCATCCAAAGTAATTGGGCACAACAGCTCCCGGCGGCAATGTATTCGGCTTCCGCCGTAGATAGAGCAACACGAGTTTGTTTTCTTGAAAACCATGAAACCAACATGTTCCCAAGAAATTGACATGTTCCACTAGTGTTTTTTCTATCTACTTGTAACCGGCAGAATCCGCATCCGAGTAGCCGATTAGATCAAAATTAGAGCCCTTTGGATACCAAAGTCCTATATTGGTAGTGTCAACTAGGTATCTGAAAATTCTTTTCACAGCTACCAAGTGTGATTCTTTTGGACATGATTGAAATATAGAGCACATACACACACTAAACAATATATCAGGCCTAGAAGCAGTTAAATACAACAAAGAACCTATCATGCTTCTATACAATTTTAAATCAACTATTTTTCCTTTTTCATCTTTGTCGATTTTGATTGTTGAGCTCATTGGTGTGTTTTCTCCTTTGCTATTTTCCATACCAAACTTCTTCAGCATTTCTTTGATATACTTGGACTGGCTGATGAAGATTCCTTCATGTAATTGCTTGATTTGCAGTCCAAGGAAGAAGTTTAGTTCTCCCATCATGCTCATCTCAAATTCCTTCTGCATAAGCTCAGAAAATTCTTGACAAAGTATTTCATTAGTAGCACCGAAAATGATATCATCAACATAAATTTGAATGATCAATATATCGTTTTCTTTATATTTTATAAACAAAGTGGTGTCTACCTTTCCTTTTTGAAAATCATGATCAATCAGAAATTTGCTTAGTCTATCATACCAAGCCCTTGGAGCTTATTTTAATCCATATAATGCTTTGGTTAACTTGTACACAAATTTAGATTGATCTTTTTCTTCAAATCCAGGTGGTTGTTCTACATACACCTCTTCATTTATATATCCATTCAGAAATGCACTTTTAACATCCATTTGAAACAATTTAAAGTTCATGTGAGATGCAAAAGCTAGTAAGATGCGAATTGCTTCCAATCTAGCAACCGGGGCATAGGATTCCTCAAAGTCTATTCCTTCTTCTTGTGAGTATCCTTTTGCCACAAGTCTAGCTTTGTTTCTCACTACAAGTCCACTTTCATCTAATTTGTTCCTAAAGACCCACTTGGTGCCAATAACAATACAATCGTTTGGTCTAGGAACAAGGTGTCAAACTTGGTTTCTTTCAAATTGATTTAGCTCTTCTTGCATTGCTATAATCCAGTTTTCATCATTAAGAGCTTGATCAATATTGGATGGTTCAATCTTGGATACAAAGGCATATTGTGTTGGCCCCGAGTTTATGGCAAAACCCAAGAGGGGAGGGGTGAATTGGGTTCTTGAAAATTCTTTTGTAAATTAAAACTTAACCCCTTATAATTTCAATCCCCTTGATGAAACGTGATATGAGATATAATGAGAGGGTGCAAATGGAATATAAAAATGTAAACAATCAAACCAAACAAGAGACAACGATATATAGTGGTTCGGGAAACCTTCCCTACTCCACTCTTCCAAGCACACACCCGTTGTGTCTTGGGTTCCACTATTGTATTTTTAATACAATCTAGAGCACCCGCTCTCTTCTAGATTCTAGCTCTAGGAGGCATATACAATAATCACTTGTTTGTGAGACCAACTCCAACCAACCAAGTCCAATCTATTGGTGAGACAAACTCCAACCAATCAAGCAAAACCCGTTAGTGAGACAAACTCAAACCAACCCCCTGTTTTGCTTCTTCTTGAATTCGGTCTCCAATACCGATCCAAGGCAACAACATAAAACAAATAAATAAAAGAGAGATTACACTTTACAACGTGTATTCGATAAGCTCCGGAAGCTCCTTGTCTTGTAGAGATGATAATCTTGGAAGCGCACTTGAAAGTTGTAGCACTTGAAGCTTCAATCGTTATTCAAATAACTTCAACACATTTGAATATTAGAAGATGGAAGCTCAACTTGTGTTTTCCTCTTTCTTTCCTCCTTCTCACTTCTCTCCACGTTCATTCTTCAATGGTATATATAGAGAAAAAAAGGTTCTAGTCGTTGGAGTGGAGGTTCACGCGCATCTAGAGCTCCAACGTTCGGATTTTCGACCGTTACGAGTTGAAGTCGCAAGTGGAGTCGACTTCGGATGAGTGGAGTCGACTTCGGATAGGTGAAGTCGACTTGGGATGCGACTTCGTCTTGCTAAAACTTGCTGTCCAGAATTTTTCCTATGAAGTTGCAGGTGAAGTCCACTTGGGTCTGGGACTTCACCAAGTCGCAAGTGAAGTCGACTTGGGTTGAGACTTCACTTCCGAAGTCGCAGGCGAAGTCGACTTGGGTCTGAGACTTCACCAAGTCGCAAGTGAAGTCGACTTGGGCTGAGACTTCACTTTGCAGAACTTGCAATTCATGAACTTGAACTCTTGAAACTTAAATTATTTCACATTTTCATTTTCATACACATAATTAGAGATAAAATATCTGAGAACACTTAGACAAATGTATTAGATCCTTTTTAATGATATTTCAATTATTTGTTAATCATCAAAATCAAATTGATCATTCTTAAAGCAAGCATATGATCAACAATCTCAACATATTGTCCACAAACATTTTGCTTTGACCTTCTAGTTTTTACACTTTCATATACATTCCCTATAACTTGTTCAATTGGATGGGCATGTTTGAATTTTAAATCAGTTGGAGGTTTGTAGAAATTATTACCTTCACTTACCCTTTCCTCCATGGAATCTTCTTGCTTTTCCACATGTAGTTTTTCAAAATTGCTTGTTATATCATCTGCATCACTTAAATCATCTTTTCTTTTGTAGCATGGGTTAGTTTCATCAAAAACAACATGTATGGACTCTTCTACAACTTGGTTTCGTTTATTGAATATTCTATATACTTTGTTATTTGATGAGTACCCAAGGAATATTGCCTCATCACTTTTAGCATCTAATTTTCCCAAGTTGGTTTTTCCATTGTTCAAAACATAGCATGTGCATCCAAAAGCATGAAAATAAGAAATATTCGGTTTCCTTCCTTTCCATAGTTCATATGGGGTCTTTTTCAAGATTTCTCTAATGGTAACTCGATTCAAAACATGACAAGCTGTACTCACAGCTTCACCCGAAAATTTCTTGGATAATTTGCTCTCATTTAGCATTGTTCTAGCCATCTCTTGTATAGTTCTGTTTTTCCTTTCAACTACTCCATTTTGTTGTGGAATTCTTGGTGCAGAAAATGTGTGATGAATTCCTTTTTCATTACATAACTCTATGAATCGTTTGTTTTCAAATTCACCACCATGATCACTTCTTATAGACATAATAGTACTTTGTTTTTCATTTTGCACCAAATTTACAAAAGTTGAAAACATAGAGAAAGCTTCATCTTTGCTAGCTAAGAGAATTATCCATGTGAATCTTGAAAAATCATCAACAATAACGAATACATATTTCTTTCCACCAATGGTTAAAATATCGGATGGCCCATATAGATCCATGTGTAGCAATTCAAGTGGCCTAGTGGTGGATATTTCCTTTTTGGTAGAGAAAGGCATCTTAGGTTGTTTAGATAATTGACATGCCTTGCAAATTTTGTCTTTGTTATATTAGATTCTTATGAGCTAATATGCATAAGTTACTTTAAAAGAAAGAGTGTTTTACACAAAAGTGTAAATAACAAGAATTAAAGGAAATATGTTTATGCAAATGCACTTATGAAAATGGTTTACGTATTTTGTTTGCCTTGTTTGCTAAAAACAGACCCCAAGACGGGGAATTATGAAAAGGATTTATGTGAAACTTGAGATGGATGTTGGAACGTCCATTTCTAAAAGAGCCTATATGAAGAATGTTTATGGACATAAGAATGTCCATTTCTAAAGAACCTAAATGATAAGGGTTATGGACGTAAAATGTCCCATGTTAATATGTTGGATTTTACAATGAAAAATATTTTTGGACATAAAAATGTCCTTTGCCGAGAAAGGCTTATGTGATTGATGTTTTAGGACATATGAATGTCCATTGCCAAAGGAAATTATGTGAAAAATGTTTTGAGACATTAAATGTCTCTTGGATAAAGGATTTTATGATGGTTTATGTTAATGATGTTTTGAGACATGAGATGTCTCCTGTGCCTAAGGATTTATGTTGTTTTGGACGTAAAACGTCCACTGGCAAACGATGATTTCATGCAATGTCTATGAACATTAAAAATGTTCATGTAAGAATTAAGTGAATTTCATCATCAAGGTAAAACATATTTGTTTTGGCTTAACAAGCCCGGGCGCGACTTGTAAATGATTTTAAGAATGAATGTCTTATGAAAACATTCGGGGGCATGAAATTGTCCTCATAAACAAAGGATTTCACGATGATATTTTAGGACATATACATGTCCTCAGGAAAAAGGTTTTCCCAATGTTTATGAAAAAGGTTTTCAAAGAAGCCTTGCCCTAAAGATAAAATGCTTTCATACTGAGTTGTCACTCACGTTTTGTTTTCCCAACCCTTAGACAGGTGTCGAGGAAACTCAGAAGGTTGCGAACCTAAGACGTGGAGGAAGGTACGTGATGATAGCCTTGAAGGCTATGAGGAATGAAAAAGCATGAATATGCTAAGGTAAGCTAATTGTGTATATGAACTTACTTAGAATTCTAAGTTCCATGTTTATGTGTATATGAACTTAGTTAGAATTCTAAGTTTCATGTGAGTCAATGACTAAATGTATGCAAGTATGATGTGTACAATGATTGAGTGAATAATGGCAGGCATGAAAGGATGCTATGAATGAAATGATGAATTCTATTACAAGTGAAATGTCACAATGTGTGATGATTGTCATGTCAAGTTATGAATGATGACAGATAAATAAATGGAAAAAAATTTAGGCGTATTCCAATTAAGAACCCGCCGCGTGATCAGGGCAACAATCTTGATTCACATTTACCAATCGATAGGATCTTGAGGTAAGGAAGTGATGTCTTGGTTCGGGGCGCCATAGAAGGTGACTAAAGGGGCATAATGAGGATTAAAACATGCTAATGTGGCATGAATGTTTAGTTTAATTTCCATGTGTTAATTAATGGAGATTAAAATGGAAATTATGGAATTATGTTGGAAAACACTAGAAAAATCATAACTCAACGCCTATAAGGCGGATTCAAGTGAAATTTGAAATGGTAGTTGATGATGTTGGTCTTGGTATTATGGGATTATTGTATTATGAAAATCCTTGATGAAATTGGATTAATGATTTATTGAATACATCTCAATTTCAACCGTTAACTTCCAACGGCTATAACGGGAGTTAGGAAAATCGGATTGAGATGAAATTCGAATAGTTGAATGAAATTATGAGATTAACATTTTGGAAGGTTTGGATTAAGAAAATCATGTTGGGAAAATACCTGAATTGAAAAAGGTGCACGTAGTTGACTTTTACACCCAAGAGTACCATGCATTAATGGCTAGAGTACATGGATTAAATGCATTATTTAATGGAATATATGAGGCGTCAAAGGGAGGCAATTCCAAGTGTATTTTATGAATTAAAAAAAATTCTAAATCCATGGAAAATCAGTAGCTTAAATGCAGGGTATTAAATGGCTAAGGGAGTAGCTTCAATAGGCATGTATGTGTGTCAACACAAGGGACGCCCATGGGTGATAAAGTATGGATTTTGAATTTTTTAAAAAATCCCAAATATGTGTCTAAAATACCTAAACACCTAGGGTAAGTAATGGGACATTAATAATGTGTAAAAATCCCTAAAAATTTGTGATTATCAGCTGCGGATTGAAAAATGCAAAAGTGGACAGCTTTGTCTCATGCAAATGACGTCCAAATGATGGGCTGATTGCTGCCATTTTGCTAAAATTATTAATGCCAAATTAATGAATTAATTAAGGGATAATTAGGTGTATGAATTACCCTCATTTTGAGATTTAAAAACAATAAAAATGATGGAAAATGGAGGCAGCTATGGACGTGTAAGGGCTGTACAGTTGGACGGTTGAGATGAGAGCATAATTCTGGATTTTTAAAAATTGGTAAAAATCATTTTACTTGGCTGTGAGTTCACCAAAACATAGGGGGGGATAAATTTGCATTGAATGGCTGTGGAAAATGCTCAGAAAGTGGGGCCCACAGCTGGAAAAAATCCAACTCCACAAAGGCATTGCACGTTCACATGAATTGGGCTTTTGGCTAAGTGCTGAAACTTCCCCTCTAGACCAGCAGCTCACGTCCAGTCATGCCCAGCAAGAAGAAGAGACAACTAAGGGAAAAGCAAGTGGAGAAGAAGAGAATTTGTAGAGGAAAACTCTTCCAATTGATTAGGGTTGGAGAGCATCAATCCAAGTAAGTAGATGTGTTATTTTGATTGGTTAATCTTGAATTCTTGGACTCCAAAATTCAAAAATGAAATGGATGTTTAAACATGCTTTAAAGTGATGATTCAACATGCTTTTGAATGAATATGGAATGTTTATTAGCTTGCATGTATGAAATTCCATGATTTAGATGATGAAAAGTGAAGTTTTGAATGATATATGATGTTATAAATTAAATTATGGACGGAATACTAAATGAATTAATTTTAGCATAAAAATTTTTGGGAAAAATAATTATGGGGTTATTAAAAAACGACCCAATTTTCATCTTAAAAGGATAAGTATGTTTCAAATTAAAAATCTGAGAAGATTAACACAAACAGGGTAAAATGGGTGACAGGATAAGCTGTAGAAAAGGATTTTTAATAATTTTTAAAAAAGGACTTTTATGCTTAAAATTTTATAGGATATATAAGAAATATTTAGGATCACACGAAAAAATTAAAAATTAGGTTTTTATGGGTATAAATATACCCAATAATTTACGTGATTAAGGATGACTGAAAATGGATGCTGCTGTCCAGCAAGGTAAAAATGCCAAACTAAATATAAATTCTTAATGTTTTATGATGGAAATATTTCAGATCAAAACTACTTGATTTGATATTAATTCAAGATTTTGAGATTTCAGTACGCCTGATTTCAGCATATGTGGATATTTTGAGAAAAAAATCAAAAAGAAATATGAAACCTATGTAGAAATGATCCAAATTGATATATGTGTTAAATCCTTAAATATGGATTAAGAAAGTGGGATTATATGTTGAAATTTCGGATTTATATAATTGCCTAAGGTTATGTGTCAAAAGACACGTTAAACGGGTGAAAAATGGGTTCCAAAGTTGCTATTTTGGAAACCTATGGAAAGTGGATTTAAACCACATACAAATACCATAAATGAAATGGTAATTAAGGGTAATTAATCCGCTGAAATATTGATTAAAACTCTGCCTTAGAAAATTTTATGAAACATCTTATGTATATGTTGCTAAATGGGCATACGTGAAGCAATAGACTTGCATAAGTGATGAATGACATATAGAATATGGTTTTGTGCAAAAATGCATGAAAATATGATGAATTTCATGATTACATAACTTTTTTGAATTATATGATGTTAATTCCCAATTTTGGGACTATGTAATAAAGCTTAAGGCGATAACGTGTGCTTAAAACAGGCACCGATGTGTGAAGTTTGTAAAAGGAGTGAAAAATGGTAAGTGAAGGTTAATGAACCTATGTATGATAGTTAATGGATGGATTATGTATGGTTGAATGGATACCTTAATTATGAGGTTATATATGTTATGTGATTAGCCGATGAAATGTGTAAAAATGTGCACGTATATGCTAAATGTATGCATAGTGACTTGAGAAGTCGAATAAATGATATATGTGAATAAAATGGGTTGGAAAAAATAAATGGAATGCAAGGAAAAGAAATATATGAAAAATCATATTATTCTCATGTAGGCAAGGAAAAGAATGGAAGGAAAGGGATTATGGCGATCTTAGGTAAGCAAGCAAACTTTCTAAAATGCCATTTTCTTTCTATGGGATTGATATGATTGAAATGTTTATGTTTGTGTTTGAAATATTTATGTTTATGTTTTATTGAATGGGCAAGCACAAGTTTTGAATATGACGGCTTTAATGCAAAGCCATAAGTTTTGAAAAATGATGACTTTAATGAAAAGTCTTAAGGTTTGCTTCATGGGAAGCAAATGACACTTCTTAAGATAAATAATTTATCCTAAGTGTTGCCAAGGATGGGAATGCTTCAAGTGAATGGAATTGAGAATTTTGCTTATGAGCAAGCAAGTTCTCCATGCTAATATTTTCTAAGGATTTCATGTTTGACACCGATGGTTTTAAGAACTTTCTTTTAAGCAAGCAAGTTCTATATGATATTGTTCAACAGCATTTTATAAGAAAAAGAGAATTTTACCTTTTTTCACAAAATATTATTTGTAAATGAGTTTAGAGTTATCTCTACAATAACTCACGATAAACAATGATGAAAAAGATTTGTTTTGCTAGATCAAGATAATTAAATAGTAAATGATGGTTTGGACATAGTCCATATGTTTTGAAATGACGTTTGAAAAGATTTGATTTCCTTTAGATAAGGAAATCTATGTTAAAAATGTTAGAAAAATATTTATACGGATGTGTTGAAAAGGGATTTATGGATGACCAACCTCCTATGATTGATTTAATAAAATGGTTTGATTTCAGGATGCTTAATGACATGCAAAAGACTGTGCAATTTTCTTTTATGTAAAAATGATTGATATGTGGACAATTATTAAATTTTTAGGTTATGGACAAAGGGATAACATAATTGCATAACTTTTGTAAACAAAAGGTGCTGAAATGGAAACCAAGCAAATATTAGAGAAAAATATGATTTATTTATGAAAATCCAAAGGATTTGAAATTCTTTTATTAAAAGGATTTTAATTTTAAGATGTATTATTTCTGAAATATTTCAAATGTTTATCAAAATATTTTACTCAAAACGTTTCTAAAGGAATTTAAGGAAAGTCATCCTAAAACTGGATTTCAAATAACAACTTGTTAAAGTGGGTGTGCTTGCTTACAAGTTGACACGGACTGCGGTCCGTGATGTGTTTTTGAAAATTATTCTTAAATATAGACTTCGGTCTAAGATTTTTGTGCATATGGATGCAGATTGCGGTCTGTGATCCCAATTTAAAAGAACTTCGGCTGCGGTCTATGGTTCTTCAAACCAAATGGACTGCAGTCCATCATAATAATGTACGGTGCACCAGTACAAGTAATAAGCAAGTTGTAGAGCACGGTTGGGATGACTGGGGCCCACTCTACATAAGGCCATGTCGCTAAGGGATGGCAGGAGTGCCAGCGGCGCCCTCCCTGAGATGGGAGTAGAATATATAAACAGCCATTGTGCTAGCGTGTTGTTAAGGATTTTCTTCCAAACAGTAGCATGATCACTTGCTAAGTGTCACTACTGGATGGGGAGAAATGCATTTGCATACGTTTGGCTTTTCAAAAGCCCAAAGATTGGGTTAAAAAGCATTTATACAACAAGTTATCATAAATTAGATTCTTATGAGCTAATTTGCGTAAGTTACTCTAAAAGAAAGGGTGTTTTACACAAAAGTGTAAATAACAGGAATTAAAAGAAATGTGTTTATGCAAATGCATTTATGAAAATAGTTTACGTATTTTGTTTACCTTGTTTGCTATAAACGAGCCCCAAGACGGGGATTATGAAAAGGATTTATGTGAAACTTGGATTGGACAAAAGAATGACCTTTTCTAAAGAGCCTAAATGATAAGGGTTTATGGACATGAGAATGTCCAATGTTAATGTGTTGAAATAAAAAGTGTTTTAGGACATATGAATGTCCATTGCCAAAGGAAGCTATATGAAAAATGTTTTGAGACATAAAATGTCTCTTGGCTAAAGGATT
Organism: Annona cherimola; assembly: GCA_030490835.1. Lineage (NCBI taxonomy): Eukaryota > Viridiplantae > Streptophyta > Magnoliopsida > Magnoliales > Annonaceae > Annona > Annona cherimola. Next base: position 77,261,786 of record CM059974.1, on the reverse strand, counting down.
TTATGGTGGTTTATGTTAATGATGTTTTGAGAAGAGATGTCTCCTTTGCCTAAGGATTTCTAAGAAAAATGTTTTGGACGTAAAACGTCCACTGGAAAATGATGATTTCATGTAATATCTATGAACATAGAAAATGTTCATATAAGAATTAAAGGGATTCAATTAGAGAAGGTAAAACATGTATGTTTTGCCTTAACAGGCCTACACGGTGCTTGTAACTGGTTTTATGAATGAATGGCCAATGAAAAAGATTTCATGATGATATTTCAGGACATATACATGTCCTCCGGAAAAAAGGTATTCTCGATGTTTATGAAAAAGGTTTTCAAGGAAGCCTTGCCCTAAAGATAAAATGCTTGCTTATTGAGTTATCACTCACGTTTTCGTTTTCCAAACCCATAGACAGGAGAAAGAAGAGGCCTGGCAAAGGAACAGGAGCTATCCATTGAAGAAATGGAAAGATATTATAAGTTTCATGTGCTAAGGTAAGCTAATGTGTATGTGAACTTAATTAGAATTTTAAGTTCTATATATGATTCAAAGATTGAATGTATGAATTGTTGGAAACAATGTTTAAAACAATAAAATTGACCAAATCTTGAGTTTTGATGATTAACAAGAACTAATTTTGAGTATATAAAAGGAACTAATATGTTTGCTAAATGTTTAAGGAAAGCAAAGAGGTCAAGTCGATCTCCAAGTCGACTTGGACTTCGACTTGGGTGAAGTCGATCCCAAAGTCGACTCAAATATCGACTTGAGAATGAATCCCAAAAGGCAACAGGTGAAGTCGCAGGTCAAGTCGACTCCACTTGCGACTTGGGAAGTCAAGTCGCAGACGAAGTCGACTCCAGCATCGACTTGGAGTATCCAGAGCTGAAAAGTGGAAACGAACATAACGAAGTCGCAAACGAAGTCGACTCCAGGTGCGACTTGGGTGAAGTCGCAGGCCAGGTCGACTCCATTCACGACTTGAGAAGTTCAAACTTTCAGAGATGCAGTTTTTAAGATATTCAAGAGGACTTATCACTCAAAGTCCAAGGAATCAAGATGAAAAACAAATGAGTCAAATTCAAAGTCAAAAATCATGTTCTACATCAAATCAAGTCTATCAAGCTCAAAGACAAAGATACAAGAATGATTCAAACAATGTCTATCAAGACTACATAAGTCAAATATGCATGTATCATCTAAGTAAGAATCAAGCCAATCCAAGATAGAACAACACAACTTGAAGATCAAAGCAGGTTCAGCAAAACCCGAGCCAAGTCGCTGGCCAAGTTGACTTCAGGATCGACTTGGGTCGAAGTCTGAAGTCAAGTCGACCAAGCCTAAGACTTGGGAATCCGAAGAACTGGAGTCGCAGACGAAGTCGACTCCAGATGCGACTTGGGTAGCCAAGTCGCATCCCAAGTCGACTCCACCTTCGACTTGGGTATAACGGTCATATTTTCGAACGTTGGAGTTCATTTATTGCGCACCAACCACCTCAATAACGTTCATATTTTCTTCTCTCTATAAAAGGACCCTCAAATGAACGTGAAAACAAAACAAGAGAACACAAGACACTACGTTAAAGTTCAAAGAGAGAAAAGAAGTGCAAGAAAGGTTTCCTATTTGCTTTTCTCCATTATTGAGTGGTCCGTATAAATTCTAAGGAAGAAGAAAGCTTCAAGTTGCTAGCGCCTTCAACAATATTCATCTACAGCTGCTTCCACAACTTCTTCCTCGAGCTAAATCTGCCTACACAATTCTATAAAGTGTAGTTTCATTTATTTCATTGTCTTGTTGTATAAATCTTGATTTAGCTTGGGTAGCTAAGATCAAGTATATGCAAAGTAGGGTGTGATTGGAATGAGACTCATCACCTACTTTTGCATGTGAGTTGTTTATGCCCCCTAGAGCTAGAATCTAGAAGAGAGCAAGTGGCTCTAGTTGTATATGCCCCCTAGAGCTGGAATCTAGAAGAGAGCGGTGACTCTAAGTGTATTCGTGGAATACATAGTGGAATCCAAGTCACAACAGAGTGTGAGCTTGGAAGAGTGGAGTAGGGAAGGTTTGCCCGAACCACTATAAATCTTGTGTTATATTTCTTTTTACTACTTTATCTTTATTGCTCTCTAGCTCTTTTCAAAAGGGGATTAATTACTCAAGGGGTTAAGACTTTATTTACCAAACACTTTTTAAAGAACCCAATTCACCCCTCCCCTCTTGGGTTTTGCCACTAACTCGGGACCAACAAGTGGTATCAGAGCAGGTCTTTGAGTTTACCAAAGAGATCTTATCAAAATGGCATCCCAATCTACTTCCGTTCCCGCTTTTGCTGAAGGCCAATCCTTTACAAGGCCACCGTTGTTTGACGGAAACAATTTTGGATATTGGAAGCTTCGTATGAAGCAACTCATCATGGCTACCGACATGGACTCTTGGATTGCTATCCAAGATGGAGTAACCTTGCCTACCGATGAAAGAGCTTCCAAATGGACCGATGAGGAAGTAAGAATTGTTAAGAGCAACGCCAAAGCTATGAACTCTTTATTTTGTGCTCTTAATGCTTCTGAATATGATAGAGTATCCTCTTGCTTGACCGCCAAAGAAATATGGGACACGCTAACCTCTATCTATGAAGGAACTTCTCAAGTCCAAGGGACGAGAAGAAATATTTTGATTGGAGAACTAGAGAATTTTAGAATGCTAGAAACAGAAAATATTTCTGAAATGTTCGCTAGATTCTCAAAAATCACTAATGCTTTAAAAGGTCTTGGAAAGGCTATTTTTGAATCTGAGCAGGTTATGAAGATCTTAAGAGCTCTACCGGAATCATGGACTCCAAAGATCACTGCAATAGAAGAAGCCAAAGACCTAAACACTTTAAAGCTTGAAGACTTAATTAGCTCACTCATGTCACATGAGCTAATTAAGAGAAGAAATGAAGATCAACATAGGGGCAAAAGAGCAATCGCCTTGAAAGCCGCACAAGACACTGACGATACCTCCTCTTCTCAAAACGACGACGAGATTGCCCTACTCACAAAACGTTTCAGAAAATTTGTGAGAAAAGGCAAAAATTTCAGAGGTTTCAAAGAAAGAACTCCCAAAGAGAAGAAGAAAGAATCGACCAAATGTTACCGATGCGGCGGTTCGGGACATATGCAAGCTCAATGTCCAACTCCCGAAGAGAGCAAGGCAAAAGAACAAAGAAAGGATCGAGGGGACAACAAAAGATTCCAAAAATACAAAGGTAGAGGCATGTACGTAAATGATGAGGAATCTACAACGAGTAACTACTCAACCGACGAAAACGAGGCGGAAGAATGTGCGAGAATTTGCTGCATGGCACAAATCGAACAAGAAGAACGAATTACCTCAACAAAATGCACAAGCGATGAAGAGGTAAGTTCCAAACTCTCCCATTCTAAATCAAGTTTTACTTCCTTTCAAGAATGCCTCAAATGTACTGAATTAGATGAGCTACAAACTGCATATGATTCATTATATGAAGAAATGAAGAAATTAGGAAGCAAGTTTACAATTAAGAAAAGACAATGTGATGCAACAATAATTGTAAATGGTAAACTTGCAGAAAGATTAGACAAATTAAAAGATGAAAATAATCTGCTGAAAAAGGAGAACAAATCATTAAATGAATCATTAGCTAAGTTCTCTAATCCAGGAGAAAGTGTCAAAATGTTTTTGAATATGACCTCTCAAACACATAAAAGAGATCTTGGGTATCATACATTTGAGCAAGGAGAAAGTAGCAAATCAAATGTACAAATATTTGAGAAACATCAAACTAAAAATGCATCTATATACAAGCCACAAAAGAAAAATTTTAAGTGGACTAGAAGACCAATAATGGAACCATTGCATACTTGGATGCCTACTCCAAGATTACCTATGGCTTCTAATTTCTGCAATAAAATGGGTCACAAAACTTACAAATGTAATTTTAAGAAATTATATGACCATGGTGCAAAATTAGTTTGGGTTCCAAGAAACACAAGATTTGGGCTTTCAAAGTTAGAACAACAAAGATTGATCTATATTACTAACCCAAATGGACCCGTAAAATGGGTACCAAGAAGATAAGATTTATTTGCTTATTTTTCAGACATGTATTAAGGCAAAGGCAAACAATGAATGGTTTATGGATAGCGGTTGCTCAAGGCATATGACCGGTGAAAGAAGTTTGTTTCACAAACTTAAGCCTTGTAATGATGGAATGGTTGCCTTTGGCAATAATGAAAAAGGTAAAATTAAAGGTAAAGGAAATATACATAGTATTTCAAATGCATGTATGGAAGATGTTTTGTTTGTTGAAGGACTCAAACACAATTTAATGAGCATTAGCCAATTATGTGATAAAGGATACAAAGTTGTGTTTGAATCATCTATATGTAATGTATTTGATGGAGAGCATATCATGTTTAGTGGTAAAAGACATGGAAATGTATATTTGGTTTCACTTGATGAATTGAATGATCAATGTCTAATGGCCATTGATAATGATCCATGGGTTTGGCATAAAAGGCTTGGACATACAAACATGGGAAACATAAAAACCCTATGGAAAAAGAGTTTGGTAGAAGGATTACCAAGATTGAAATATGACAAAGACAAGATTTGCAAGGCATGTCAATTATCAAAACAACCCAAGATGCCTTTCTCTACCAAAAAGGAAATTTCCACCACTAAGCCACTTGAATTGCTACATATGGATCTATATGGGCCATCCGACATTCTAACCATTGGTGGAAAGAAATATGTATTTGTCATAGTTGATGATTTTTCAAGATTCACATGGATAATTCTCTTAGCTAGTAAAGATGAAGCCTTCTCTATGTTTGCAACTTTTGTAAATTTGGTGCAAAATAAAAAACAAAGTACTATTGTGACCATAATAAGCGATCATGGTGGCGAATTCGAAAACAAACGATTCATGGAATTTTGCAATGAAAAAGGAATTCACCACACATTTTCTGCACCAAGAACTCCACAACAAAATGGAGTAGTAGAAAGGAAAAATAGAACTATACAAGAGATGGCTAGAACTATGCTAAATGAGAGCAATCTATTCAAGAAATTTTGGGGTGAAGCTGTAAGTACAGCTTGTCATGTATTGAACCGTGTTACCATTCGAGCAATCTTGAAAAAGACCCCATATGAACTATGGAAAGGAAGGAAACCGAATATCTCTTATTTTCATGCTTTTGGATGTACGTGTTATGTTTTGAACAATGGAAAAACTAACTTGGGAAAGTTAGATGCTAAAAGCGACGAGGCTATATTCCTTGGTTATTCATCAAATAGCAGAGCATATAGAGTTTTCAATAAACGAAGCCAAGTTGTAGAAGAATCCATACATGTTGTATTTGATGAAATTAACCAAACTCCGAGAAAGGAGGATGAACTGAGTGATGCAAATGAAACAAAAGGCAAAGAACAATCAAAGGAACTTGAGCTCAAGCCAGAAAATCTCGTGGAGGAAGAGGTAAGTGAAGGTAATGATTCTTACAAACCACCAACTGATTTGAAGTTCAATCATGCCCATCCAATTGAACAAGTTATTGGAAATATATATGAAGGAGTGAAAACTAGAAGATCAAAACAAAATGTTTATGGTCAATATGCCTTTGTATCTAAAATTGAACCAAATACCATTGAACAAGCTCTCAATGATGAACATTGGATTATTGCAATGCAAGAAGAGCTAAACCAATTCGAAAGAAACAATGTATGGCATTTAGTTCCTAGACCAAATAATCACACTATCATAGGTACTAAATGGATATTTAGGAACAAATTAGATGAAAGCGGACTCGTAATTAGAAACAAGGCAAGATTAGTAGCCAAAGGGTATTCCCAAGAAGAAGGAATTGATTTTGAAGAATCACATGCACCCGTGGCTAGATTAGAAGCCATACGTATTTTACTAGCATTTGCTTCTCATATGAATTTCAAATTGTTTCAAATGGATGTAAAAAGTGCATTTTTGAATGGCTATCTGAATGAAGAAGTATATGTTGAACAACCCCCTGGCTTTGGAGAAAAGAATCAATCAAAGTATGTCTATAAATTGACCAAAGCATTATATGGACTAAAACAAGCTCCAAGAGCTTGGTATGAAAGATTGAATAAATTTTTGATTGACCATGAGTTTCAAAAGGGGAAAGTAGACACTACTCTGTTCATTAAATATAAAAATAAGAACATTTTAATTGTGCAGATTTATGTTGATGACATAATATTTGGTGCTACTGACGAAAAACTTTGTCAAGAGTTTTCTAAGATAATGCAGAGCGAATTCGAAATGAGTATGATGGGAGAATTAAATTTCTTCCTTGGACTGCAAATCAAGCAACAAAGTGAAGAAATATTTCTAAACCAGTCCAAATACGCCAGAGAGATGCTCAAGAAGTTTGGAATGCAAAATAGCAAAGGAGCAAACACTCCAATGAGCTCTACAATCAAGATCGATGCGGACGAAAATGGTAAAAGTATCGATCAAACACTTTATAGAAGCATGATAGGATCCTTGCTATACTTAACTGCTTCTAGACCCGATATTCTATTTAGTGTTTGTATGTGCTCTAGATTCCAAGCATGTCCAAAATAATCACATCTACTTGCTGTAAAAAGAATTTTTAAATATTTGTTAGAAACTACAAATCTTGGACTATGGTATCCAAAGAGGTCAACCTTTGATCTAATCAGCTATTCGGATGCAGACTTTGCCGGATATAAAGTAGATAAAAAAAGTACCAGTGGAACTTGTCAATTTCTTAGACATATGCTAGTTTCATGGCATTCAAGAAAACAAACAAGTGTTGCACTATCTACTGCGGAAGCCGAATACATAGCCGCCGGTAGTTGTTGTGCCCAATTACTTTGGATGAAACAACAGTTGAAAGACTATGGTATTGATTATGTTGATATTCCTATGAGATGTGATAATACAAGTGCAATTTGTTTGACTAAAAATCCTGTATTGCATTCTAGAACCAAACATATTGATGTGAGACATCATTTTATTCGTGAACATGTTGAAAATCATGATGTGTGCTTAGAATATGTGAAAACAGAGGATCAAATTGCTGATATCTTTACCAAACCTCTAGCTAAAGAATCATTTTACAAGATTAGGAATGATATGGGAATGATAGAGCTAAATTAGGAAAAATTATATAAGAAAATTACAATTGAAAAATGTCAAGTCGATGAGTCAAGTCGACTCCAAGGGCGTCAAGTCGACTCCACTTTATAAGCGAAGTCGACTCCGCCAGAGTCGAAGTCGACTCCGCCCCCAGGCGAAGTCGACTCCAAGGGACCGAAGTCGACTTCGCCTAGGGCGAAGTCGACTCCGCGCGCGACGTTTCGCATTCGGCCGACTCTCCTCTCTATTTCTTCTCTTCTCTTTCTTTTCTTCCTCATTTTTCCGGCCTCCCTGTTTTTCCTCTTCTCCTCCGGCGATTCTCCTTATTTCTCCCTCTCCGGCGACAGCCTTTTCTCCGGCGATTTTTTCCCTTGTCTCCGGCAAATCATCACACACTATCTCTCTTTCACTCCCTTTCATTCTCTTTATCTCTCACTCTCTCAGTTTCCTTTTCTTTCTTTTTCTCTTCCACACTATCTCTCAAACTCTCTCCTTCTCTCACTCGCATTCCCTCTCAGATCCATAAAGTCCAAACTCCAAATGGCACCAAAGAAAGCCGTATCAAAACCATACCCCAAACGGGTTCCCACACAACCACAACCGTCATCTCAACCAAAAGAAGTTCCTAGAAGAACTAGGACTCCATCAAAAAGAGCCAGAGAGGAACCATCAACTTCGACGGGTAAACGGGTTCGATTCCAAACCTCCACTCAATCATCTGATCAAGCACCCAGGTCGGAAAATCAACAACAAACCTCACAGAGCACACAATCCGGGACAAGCAGAAGGGGCACTGCAGCTGGGAAAGCCCAAGTATTGAAGATGCCCACTACCTACTTCAAAATCGAGCTCCAACATAGCCGTTTCTACAAAAAGTTCTACGAACGGAAGGTATTCATACCCAAGATTATAGATTTTAATTTCCTGAAAGAATATGGATCAGACATAGAAGATCTATTGGATTTTCAATGATGGACCAATTTGCTAAAGGAAGACGAAAGGGTCTATCCAGATCTTACTCGAATGTTTTATTATCTCTGGGATGAAGAATACTTTGGAACATTCGTCAAAGGAGTCGAAATGGATCTTGGAATCGGGATAGTTGCAGGACCGACTGAAGTAATGAGTCATTTAGGACACATACTTGGAGTCCCGTATGAGGATGAGCCTATTCCAGAAGATCTCACTATGGATCAAATGTATAATCAGCTCACCCGGAGCAACAAGTACCATCCGGGAATCAAATTCCTTCGGTACATGGATCTTTCACCAAGGCTACGAGTACTCTGACTTCTCATTGCCCACTGCATCTACCCAAAGGGCGGTTGAAGAAATCAATTGAATCCACAAGAAGCAGGGATACTATGGAAAGTGGCCAACAGGGTCAAAGTGAGCATACCCAAATTATTTCTTGAAGCCTTGGCTTCTAGAAAGGATAACCCACGAGGAGTCCTTCCCTATGGCACATGGATCACAAAAATTCTTGAATTCTTCAAAGTGGATATTGAAGGCGAGCCTTTCGAAGTGCTCAAATCCACAAATGCCATAAATAAAGCTCTCATACAAAGAATGAAGATCAATCTGCTTGAACTAAGGCATGAAGCTTCAGAAGAAGAGCAAGAAGACAATGCACAGACTGAGGGGGAGCAACCTCCCGCGGCACCACTTGCTCAAGAGGAGCCAGCATCTCCCATATCGCACGGATCCTATTCTCCACAAGGGTCCGCTGCAAGAGAACGGGTGCCTCCAACCTCTTCTGAGGAGGTCACCCTAAAGGATTTAAAAGATGAAATTGTTGCTATGAGGGCAGAAATGGGTCATCAAGAAGACCGGATGACAAGTCTTATCACCGGCGTTCACAACGCCCTCGAGGATATGCACTCTCGGCAAGACAGAATTGAACGGGAAATGCGGACTATCCGCTATCATCTTGCCTCAGGCCGACATAAGAAGAAACCCATGCCTGAACTCGATCCTTACGAATCAGGATCAGTTCATAAAGAAGCAACTCCAGATCACGCTTCTCTTGTTTACTCATCGGCCCATCATTGTCCTATCGAACCAATCTTATATCCGATCTCTCAATTTCAATTCACAAAATCATTAAGAGTTGATCGATTTTTGATAGTTTGACAAAAAGGGGGAGATAGAATAGGTGAGTTGAGTAAAATTTTCTTATGGGTTGGGTAGTTTTGTATCTAGGTTTCATTTTTGTTTTGTATTGCATTTTGTAAAAATGAAACTTGATATATATATATGCTTTTGATGAATGTTATGTTTGCTTAATATGTTATGTTTGATTAATAAAGTATTCAACATGATTTGCTTGAAAGGTATCCAATATGCCAAAATGATATAATGTTGGAATTTCAAAAAGCTCTGACCTATAAGACAAAATGCTCTGTTTTTCAAAAGACATATGAACATGATTAATGCTTGAAAGGTATCAACTCAAATGAAGTTTTGTCAATCATCAAAAAGGGGGAGATTGTTGGAAACAATGTTTAAAACAATAAAATTGACCAAATCTTGAGTTTTGATGATTAACAAGAACTAATTTTGAGTATATAAAAGGAACTAATATGTTTGCTAAATGTTTAAGGAAAGCAAAGAGGTCAAGTCGATCTCCAAGTCGACTTGGACTTCGACTTGGGTGAAGTCGATCCCAAAGTCGACTCAAATATCGACTTGAGAATGAATCCCAAAAGGCAACAGGTGAAGTCGCAGGTCAAGTCGACTCCACTTGCGACTTGGGAAGTCAAGTCGCAGACGAAGTCGACTCCAGCATCGACTTGGAGTATCCAGAGCTGAAAAGTGGAAACGAACATAACGAAGTCGCAAACGTAGTCGACTCCAGGTGCGACTTGGGTGAAGTCGCAGGCCAGGTCGACTCTATTCACGACTTGAGAAGTTCAAACTTTCAGAGATGCAATTTTTAAGATATTCAAGAGGATTTATCACTCAAAGTCCAAGGAATCAAGATGAAAAACAAATGAGTCAAATTCAAAGTCAAAAATCATGTTCTACATCAAATCAAGTCTATCAAGCTCAAAGACAAAGATACAAGAATGATTCAAACAATGTCTATCAAGACTACATAAGTCAAATATGCATGTATCATCTAAGTAAGAATCAAGCCAATCCAAGATAGAACAACACAACTTGAAGATCAAAGCAGGTTCAGCAAAACCCGAGCCAAGTCGCAGGCCAAGTCGACTTCAGGATCGAGTTGGGTCGAAGTCTGAAGTCAAGTCGACCAAGCCTAAGACTTGGGAATCTGAAGAACTGGAGTCGCAGACGAAGTCGACTCCAGATGCGACTTGGGTAGCCAAGTCGCATCCCAAGTCGACTCCACCTTCGACTTGGGTATAACGATCATATTTTCGAACGTTGGAGTTCATTTATTGCGCACCAACCACCTCCATAACGTTCATTTTTCTTCTCTCTATAAAAGGACCCTCAAATGAACGTGAAAACAAAACAAGAGAAGACAAGACACTACGTTAAAGTTCAAAGAGAGAAAAGAAGTGCAAGAAAGGTTTCCTATTTGCTTTTCTCCATTATTGAGTGGTCCGTATAAATTCTAAGGAAGAAGAAAGCTTCAAGTTGCTAGCGCCTTCAACAATATTCATCCACAGCTGCTTCCACAACTTCTTCCTCGAGCTAAATCTGCCTACACAATTCTGTAAAGTGTAGTTTCATTAATTTCATTGTCTTGTTGTATAAATCTTGATTTAGCTTGGGTAGCTAAGATCAAGTATATGCAAAGTAGGGTGTGATTGGAGTGAGACTCATCACCTACTTTTGCATGTGAGTTGTTTATGCCCCCTAGAGCTAGAATCTAGAAGAGAGCAAGTGGCTCTAGTTGTATATGCCCCCTAGAGCTGGAATCTAGAAGAGAGCGGTGACTCTAAGTGTATTCGTGGAATACATAGTGGAACCCAAGTCACAACAGAGTGTGAGCTTGGAAGAGTGGAGTAGGGAAGGTTTGCCCGAACCACTATAAATCTTGTGTTATATTTCTTTTTACTGCTTTATCTTTATTGCTCTCTAGCTCTTTTCAAAAGGGGATTAATTACTCAAGGGGTTAAGACTTTATTTACCAAACACTTTTTAAAGAACCCAATTCACCCCTCCCCTCTTGGGTTTTGCCACTAACTCGGGACCAACATGAATGTATGGATATAAAATGTGATGCTTAAGTTAAGGAATCTTTCACTATAGAAAGGCATGTAAAGATGCTATGTGTTTATGTATATCCGAACTTAGTTAGAATTCTAAGCTCTATGTGAATCAATGACTGAATGTATGCAAATATGATGTGTACAATGATTGAGTAAATAAAGACAGACATGAAAGGATGCTATGAATGAAATGATGAATTCTATTACAAGTGAAATGTCACAATGGATGATGATTGTCATGTCAAGTTATGAATGATGACAGTGTTGGAAACAATGTTTAAAACAATAAAATTGACCAAATCTTGAGTTTTGATGATTAACAAGAACTAATTTTGAGTATATAAAAGGTACTAATATGTTTGCTAAATGTTTAAGGAAAGCAAAGAGGTCAAGTCGATCTCCAAGTCGACTTGGACTTCGACTTGGGTGAAGTCGATCCCAAAGTCGACTCAAAAATCGACTTGAGAATGAATCCCAAAAAGCAACAGGTGAAGTCGCAGGTCAAGTCGACTCCACTTGCGACTTGGGAAGTCAAGTCGCAGACAAAGTCGACTCCAGCATCGACTTGGAGTATCCAGAGCTGAAAAGTGGAAACGAACATAACGAAGTCGCAAACGAAGTCGACTCCAGATGCGACTTGGGTGAAGTCGCAGGCCAGGTCGACTCCATCCACGACTTGAGATGTTCAAACTTTCAAAGATGCAGTTTTCAAGATATTCAAGAGGATTTATCACTCAAGTCCAAGGAATCAAGATGAAAAACAAATGAGTCAATTTCAAAGTCAAGAATCATGTTCTACATTCAAATCAAGTCTATCAAGCTCAAAGCAAATCTTCAAGCTAGCTTCCAAATGGAGTAATACCTAAGTCATAAAGACCAAGTGAGTCCAAAGCAAAGCAAGGACTCAAAGCTTTCAAATGGTTTGCAAGATTCAAGACATTTTCAAGAAGATCAAGGCGTTTTGCAATAGACCAAGCCAAGTCGCAACCCAAGTCGACTTCAGGATCGACTTGAGTTAAAGTCTGAAAGCCAAGTCGACCCAAGTCTCAAACTTGAGTTTCTGAAGAACCCAAGTCGCAGGCCAAGTCGACTCCATGTACGACTTGGAAGCCAAGTCGCAGGCCAAGTCGACTTCATCTTCGACTTGGATTATAACGGTCAAATTTTCGAACGTTGGAGTTCATTTATTGCACGCCAACCACTTCTACAACGTTCGTATTTTCCTCAATCTATAAAAGGACATTCAAATGAACGTGAGAAGAAGGAAGTGACACTACTCTAAGGATCATAGAGAGAAAAGAAGTAAAAGAAAGATTTTCAAATCCCTTTTCTCCATATTTGAGTGTTTCAAAGGAAGAAAGAGCTTCAAACTGCAAGTTGCTTCAACGATCATCATCCCAGCTGTCTTTGATTTCTTCCTCGAGCTCAAAACTGCCTACACAAATCTGTAAAGTGTAGTTTTTATTCATTTCTTTATTCGGTTGTATAAATCTTGATTTAGCTTGGGTAGCTAAGATCAAGTGTATGCAAAGTAGGGTGTGATTGGAGTGAGACTCATCACCTACTTGTGCAAGTGATTGTATATGCCCCCTAGAGCTTTGAATCTAGAAGAGAGCAAGTGGCTCTAGTTGTGTATGCCCCCTAGAGCTTTGAATCTAGAAGAGAGCGGTGACTCTAAGTGTATTCGTGGAATACATAGTGGAACCCAAGTCACAACGGAGTGTGAGCTTGGAAGAGTGGAGTAGGGTAGGTTTGCCCGAACCACTATAAATCTTGTGTTCTACTTATTTTTACTGCTTTATCTTATTTGCTCTCCATTCGCTTAAAAAGGGGATTAACTTTTTCAAGGGGTTAAGATTTTCAAGTTTACCAAAGAAATTTTAAAGAACCCAATTCACCCCTCCCCTCTTGGGTTTAGCCATCAACTCGGGACCAACAGACAGATGAATAAACGAAAAAAATTTGGACGTATTCCAATTAAGAACCCGCCGCGTGATCAGGGCAACAATCCTGATTCACATTTACCAATCGATAGGATCTTGATGTAAGGAAGTGACGCCTCGGTTCGGGGCGTTACAATTGTTGGTATTAGAGCAAGGATTGGTAAATAGGCGGGAGAAGGAGAAAATAAAGGATGATGAAAGGATAAGACTGATGCCACAACAGATGGTGTCAGGATATGGATTGGTAAATAGGCAGGGAAAGCAAAGATTTGATATAATAAGAATGATATCTTAGCAAGGATTGATAGATAAGCATAAGGAAAAAATGGAAAATGATGCAAGAAATAGATTGAGACTATAAGACACATAAGATATGTATTGTCTTATATTGTGCGTCATTATGACATAAGGATATGGTTAATTAAGGAAATATAGCCGGTCGCTATGTTTCATGAAATAGATGGTATACGAAGAAAAAATGATATGAGATCAGATGAAATGAAGAAAGAGGCAGAAAAATTTAAAGAAAGACAAAGGATAGAAGAGAATCAGAACAGATGATGGGTTATGGAACTCTACATAGAGACCCCCCATAGCTAAGGTTGACCACACCTTACTTAAGATAGCACGAGACTGTGCTATATGATACATATGTTTAAGGTATAGAGCCATGGTGACATATGGAAGGCACCAAAGCGCCAACTTTCTAAGTGATTTGTAGTCTAGAATTATGTTTATGATAAAATGACAGATTATGCTAATATAATCTCTGTGTAGGGAAAAGTAACCTTACACCATGAAATGTGCACGTAGAAATGAGAAAGGTAGGAAAAAAGGAGTTTCTTTTGACTCCTAATGTACGATGTTTAATGTTATGAAAATACAGATGCATATGATTTCATTTAAGTGCTAAGTTATATGAAAAAGGAAAGATCCTTGATCTTTCTAGATTATGTTATTGACTATGTATGATGATTCTATGATCATAAATGATCATATTGACTATGTGTGATATGAATCCTATGATAAGACATGAATATATTATGACTTTTCGTGTTGCTCTCTACTAAATGCTTATCACCTTAGTTTTGAACAAGGGATAGGCAGTTACTAATATGAGTCAACAAGGAAGAAGAGAAGCTAGTAGCAAATCTAAATGATTAGGACAAGTAAGTCCATAAGCTCGTTAACGATGGGCAAATATAAACCCTAAGTCAAAGGATTTGAGGTGTTACCACTAAGAGTAATATCTCACAGGTAGAAAGAGTAAAGGATAACTACAACTTTAGAAAGAGCTATGCAGTAGGCCCCTCAAGATTGTGTGGCTTAGACAGAAAGAAGATTACAGGGCCTTTGGGAAATACCCAACAGGACAAATTAAAAGCAGGTGGAAAAGATAAAACGGTACAGGTAATAAATTTTTACCTAGTACCAAAACTTTTAAAGGTTAATAATGGTAAGATAGAAGTAAATGGGAAGGTTATTGATGCCTTTCTATCTCAGTATCCACCTAAGTTCTCAGGCGAATTAGATTTTATTCAAGATGAGCAGTAAGTGGATGACTGAACCCAAGAACATGTTCAAGGTTTGAGCATGTAGTCAAATGTAATGTCGAAACATTGATTGGCAATGCTTATAAGTAATAGGAAACCCTAAAATGGCTATTATGCCATAATCAAAGAAGATAATCTGGAAGAATTTGTTAAAAAATGTCTTCCAATAGAACATCAGGATATACCACATGTTGGTAATGAACATGTACAATTAGGGCAAGGATAACTTGCCACTAAAAACTAAGGAACCTGGTGTAGGAAAAGAAATGAATAAGAAAGATCAACTCAATCGATAGCTATAATTGATAGGAAATCCCTGTAAATTATTGCAGAAAAGTGTAGCAAACTATGCCTAGTTAACATGTATAGAAGGAAAAAAACATCACACATATGATACCACAAAAGTTGGTATCTATCATAGCAAGAGATGGTAGATAAATGAAGAGAAGAATGAAGGCAATAATGATTGCCGTAATTCTTTTCAATTTAGATATGATTGAAAGATAGATACGAGAGAAATGATTTCTCTATGATATTCATAAGAAATGAGGTTAGGAAAATTTTAAAATGATAAGGACCCTAACTAATTTATGGAAACTGGAAAGGGAACTGAGGAAGAAAATATTTTAGACTGGTTTAGTACCGGTATTCCTAATAGATAGTCTACAATGGTAAAATCTAGCGGTAGACATTATAAGAAGAGAAGGAATGGATAACTTGGCAAAGGTGACTTTTGCTAAGAAATGTATGAAATTTCATATATGAAACTCTGTACGAGAGCAATTTTTGCTCTATATTATAAAATGAATGTATTATGTTAAATTGATAATATGTGAAAATGATGGCTATAGATTTTTATGAATGAATGGGTAACTTAAAACTTACCCTATGATGAGACGGGAAATGATGCAAATTCTCCATATATAAGGGAAAACAGTGACAAATGACACAAATGAAGAGCAAATGCCAATGAGAAACCCATGTGTGAACAAGGAATAGTAGAGCTAAGTGATAGGTCTAATGGACCAAGGCTAAAAATGCCACTAAGACAGAGTAGTGCAGTGGAAGCGTAGTGAGCCATTGGAATATTATAAATAATGATAAGTTAGTAAATTATATGGGCCTTATCCCCAATATATGAAATGTAATAGGTTTCGGGACGAAACCTGTTATAAGGGGGCAGGATTGTGAAACCGAAAACTAAATAAGATTCAATGTGTGCATTGAACAGGTACATGTGACTTATATATGATTAAATGGAATTTTTTGATGATTTTAGAATTTTATGATATGTTGCAATTAGAGTTTAATTAAGAAGGGTGATTAAAAATTTAATCGCCGGAGCCCAATATGAGTCAAGGTGACTAAAGGGGCATAATGAGGATTAAAACATGCTAACGTGGCATGAATGTTTAGTTTAATTTCCATGAGTTAATTAATGGAGATTAAAATGGAAATTATGGAATTATGTTGGAAAACACTAGAAAATTCATAACTCAACGCCTATAAGGCGGATTCAAGTGAAATTTGAAATGGTAATTGATGATGTTGGGCTTGGCATTATGGGATTATTGGATTATGAAATTCCTTGATAAAATTGGATTAATGATTTATTGAACACATCTCAATTTCAACCGTTAACTTCCAACGGCTATAACGGGAGTTAGGAAAATTGGATTGAGATGAAATTTGAAACTGTTGAATGAAATTATGAGATTAAAATTTTGGAAGGTTTGGATTAATCAAATCATGTTGGGAAAATACCTGAATTGAAAAAGGTGCACATAGTGGACTTTTACACCCAAGAGTACCATGCATTAATGGCTAGAGACATGGATTAAAAGCATTATTTAATGGCATATATGAGGCGTCATAGGGAGGAAATTCCAAGTGGATTTTATGAATTAACAAAAATGATAAATCCATGGAAAATCAGTAGCTTAAATGCAGGGTATTAAATGGCTAAGGGAGTAGCTTCAATAGGCATGTACGTGTGTCAACACAAGGGACGCCCATGGGTGATAAAGTATGGTTTTTGAATTTTTAAAAAAAATCCCAAATATGTTTCTAAAATACCTAAACACCTAGGGTAAGTAATGGGCCATTAATAATGTGGAAGAATCCCTGAAAATTCGTGATTATCAGCTGCGCATTGAAAAATACAAAAGTGGACATCTTTGTCTCATGCAAATGACGTCCAAATGATGGGCTGATTGCTGCCATTTTGCTAAAATTATTAATGCCAAATTAATGGATTAATTAAGGGATAATTAGGTGTATGAATTACCCTCATTTTGAGATTTAAAAAAAATAATAAAAATGCTGGAAAATGGAGGCAGCTATGGACGTGTAAGGGCTGGACAGTTGGACGGACAACTGTAACGCCCCGAACTGAGACGTTACTTCCTTACCTCAAGATCCTATTGATTGGTAAATGTGAATCCGGATTGTTGCCCTGATCACGCGGTGGGTTCTTAATTGGAATACGTCCAAATTTTTTTTTTCGTTTATTCAATTGTCATCATTCATAACTTGACATGACAATCATCACACATTGTAACATTTCACTTGTAATAAAATTTATCATTTCATTCATAACATCTTCACATGCCTGTCATTACACACTCAATCGTTGTACATATCATACTTGCATATATTCAGTCATTAATTCTCATGGAACTTAGAACTCTAACTAAGTTCAAATATACATAAACACGTAACATCTTTTCATGCCATTCGACAGTGAAAGATTTCTTGACTTAAGCATCACATTTTCATATCCATACATTCATACATTCAATCTTTGAATCATATAGAACTTAAAATTCAAATTAAGTTCACATGCACATTAGCTTACCTTAGCATATTCATGCTTTTCCATTCCTCATAGCCTTTATGGCTATCATCACGTACTTTTCTTCTCGTCTTAGGTTCGCAACCTTCTGAGTTTCGCTGGTACCTGTCTAAGGGT
Source organism: Annona cherimola (assembly GCA_030490835.1). Classification (NCBI taxonomy): domain Eukaryota; kingdom Viridiplantae; phylum Streptophyta; class Magnoliopsida; order Magnoliales; family Annonaceae; genus Annona; species Annona cherimola. The sequence continues at coordinate 77,243,979 of CM059974.1, read as the reverse complement.
TGGGAAAACAAAACATGAGTGACAACTCAGCAAGCAAGCATTTTATCTTTAGGGCAAGGCTTCCTTGAAAACCTTTTTCATAAACATCGGGAATACCTTTTTTCCTAAGGACATGTATATGTCCTGAAATATCATCATGAAATCTTTTTCATTAAGCATTCATTCATAAAACTAGTTACAAGCCATGTGTAGGCCTGTTAAGGCAAAACATACAGGTTTTACCTTCTCTGATGGAATCCCTTTAATTCTTATATGAACATTTTCAATGCTCATAGACATTACATGAAATCATCGTTTGCCAGTAGATGTTTTACGTCCAAAATATCTTTCTTATAAATCCTTAGGCAAAGGAGACATCTCATGTCTCAAAACATCATTAACATAAACCATCATAAAATCCTTTAGCCAAGAGACATTTCATGTCTCAAAACATTTTTCACATAATCTCCTTTGGCAATGGACATTCATATGTCCTAAAACATCAATCACATAAGCCTTTCTCGGCAACGGACATTTTTATGTCCAAAAATATTTTTCATTATAAAATCCAACATATTAACATGGGACGTTTTATGTCCATAAACCCTTATCATTTAGGTTCTTTAGAAATTGACATTCTTATGTCCATAAACATTCTTCATTTAGTCTCTTTTAGAAATGGACATTCCTAAGTCCATCCCAAGTTTCACATAAATCCTTTCCATAATTCCCCGTCTTGGGGCTTGTTTATAACAAACAAGGCAAACAAAATACGTAAACCATTTTCATAAATGCATTTGCATAAACACATTTCCTTTAATTCCTGTTATTTACACTTTTTGGGTAAAACACCCTTTCTTTTTGAGTAACTTATGCATATTAGCTCATAAGAATCCAATTTAGGATAACTTGTTGTATAAATGCTTTTATAACCCAATCTTTGGGCTTTCGAAAAGCCAAACGTATGCAAATGCATTTCTCCCCATCCAGTAGTGACACTTAGTAAGTGATCATGCTACCTTTTGGAAGATAATCCTTAACAACACGCTAGCCCAGCGGCTGTTTATATATTCTACTCCCATCTCAGGGAGGGCGCCGCTGGCACTCCTGCCATCCCTTAGCTACTTGGACTTATGTAGAGTGGGGCCCGGTCATCCCAACCGTGCTCTACAACTTGCTTATTACTTGTACTGGTGCACCGTACGTTATTATGACGAACCGCAGTCCGTTTGATTTAAAGAACCATAGATCACAGTCCATGTCCTTTTAAACCGGGATCACAGACCACAACTTGCATCCATATGCACAAAAATCTTAGACCGAAGTCTATAATTAAGAATAATTTTCAAAAACACATCACAGACCGCAGTCCGTGTCAACTTGTAAGCGAGCGCACCCACTTTAACAAGTTGTTATTTAAAATCTAGTTTTAGGATGACCTTCCTTAAGTTCCTTTAGAAACGTTTTGTGTAAAATATTTTGATAAACATTTGAAATATTTGAGAAACAATACATCTTAAAATTCTTTTAATAAAAGAATTTCAAATCCATCGGACTTCCATAAATAAATCATATTTTCTCTAATATTTGCTTGGTTTCCATTTCAGGACCTTTTGTTTACAAGAGTTATGCAATTATGCTATCCCTTTGACTATAACCTACAAATTTAATAATTGTCTACATATCAGTCATTTTTACATAAAGGGAAATTGCACAGTCTTTTGCATGCCATTAAGAAACCTGAAATCAAACCATTTTATGAAATCAATCATAGGAGGTTGGTCATCCATAAATCCCTTTTTAACACATCCGTATAAACATTTTTAATATACATTTCCTTGTCTAAAGGAAATCAAAATTTTTCGAACATCATTTCAATACATATGGACTTTGTCCAAAACATCATTTATTATTTAATTATCTTGACCTAGCAAAATAAATCTTTTTCACCAGTGTTTATCACGAGTTATTGTAGAAATAACTCAAAACTCATTTACAAACAATATTTTGTGAAAAAGGGTAAAATTCCCTTTTTCTTATAAAATGTTGTGAAACAATATCATATAGAACTTGCTTGCTTAAAAGCAAATTCTTAAAATCATCGGTATCAAACATGAAATCCTTAGAAAACATTAGCATGAAGAACTTTCTTACTCGTAAGCAAAATTTCTCAATTCCATTGACATGAAGCATTCCCATCCTTGGCAACCCTAAGGATAAATTATTTATCTTAAGAAGTGTCGTTGGCTTCCCATGAAGCAAACCTTAAGACTTTTCATTAAAGTCATCATTTTTCAAAACTTATGGCTTTGCATTAAAGCCGTCATATTCAAAACTTGTGCTTGCCCATTCAATAAAACATAAACATAAACATTTGTAACACAAACATAAACATTTCAATCATATCAATCCCATGGAAAGAAAATGGCCTTTTAGAAAGTTCGCTTGCTTACCTGAGGTCGCCATAATCCCTTTTCCTTCCATTCTTTTCCTTGCCTATACGCATAAACACGACATTGCATTTATACATATAAATCTCATATGCTTGCACATAACTTAGTTTTCCAACCCATATATTTTTCATTAACATATATTCTTCATCTATATTTACTTATCCATTTTTCACATTTCTTTCATTAGTGCTTACTTTAATCACATGTTCATGAGTTTAAGCTTCATATATCAATTCCAAATTTTGAGATTAACAAAGATTATCAAAACAGCACCTTGTTTACAAGTTTCAACATATTTCCATCCATTTTGCATTTTAGCAAATCACATTAACTCATTACCCCATTCCATCATTCATATCTTGCACTTAAACCCTCTTAATGACACATATAATATGTGTTATGAAAATTTTTCCTAAACAGCAATATATTCATAAAATATATCATATTTTCATGCATTTTTGCACAAAACCAAATGCTATATGTCATTCATCAACCTTGCATATTTATTCCTTCTCATATGCCCATTTGGCAAAATATACATAAGATGTTTCATAAAATTTTCTAAGGCAGAGGTTTAATCCATATTTCAGCGGGTTAATTAACCTTAATTACTACTGCATTTAGGGTATTTTAATGGGGTTTAAATCCACTTGCCATAGGTTTCCAAAACAGCTAGTTTGGAACCCGTTTTCACCCGTTCTTTTGACACATAACCTTAGGCAATTATATAAATCCGAAATTTCAGCATATAATCAAAATTTTACTCACCCAAATTTAGGGTATTAATATATATATCAATTTGGATCATTTATACATAGGTTTCATATTTATTTTTGATTTGTTTCTCAAACTATCCACATATGCTGAAATCAGGCGTACTGAAATTTCAAAATATTGAATTAATATCAAATCAAGTATTTTTAATCTGAAATTTCTAATATACCTTAATAACTACATTAATTAATCAAAATAAATATTTCCTTTTTTAATGTGATAATAAATATGTTTTATATATCCTTTATAACTTTCAGCCTAAAATGCCTTGTATAAAAATTATTAAAAATAAATGTCTACAGCTGATCCTGTCACCCATTTTACCCTGTTTGGGTTAATCTTCTCGGATTTTTAATTTGCAAATTACTTATCATTTTAAGCTTAAAATTAGGTAATAAATTAATAACTTCATACTTATTATTATTAAAAAAGTTTATACTAAAATTAATCCATTTACTATTCCGTTCATATTTTAGTTTACAACATCATATAATTTCCAGATTTGAAGCATAAAATCAAAATAATCATATACTTACATGATTAAATGGGTGATCTCTCCTTTTCCCCTTTATTTTCCTTCTATTTTCTTCCTCCTTGGTGGCCTAGGGCAGGGACGTGAGCACTGCCTTGGGGAGATGGAATTTCAGCACTTAGAATAATTTCCAAAAACCAATCCATGTGAACATGTATGCTCTTGTAGTGCTGGATTTTCCAGCTGTGGGCCCCACTTGTTTCTGCCCATTTTCCACACCATTGAGTGCATGCTTATCTCCCCTTATGTGCTGGTGAACTCACAACCAAGTAAAATGCATTTTATCATTTTTTAAAAATCCACAAATCTGCATTAATCCAGGCCCTACATCTGTCCACCAAATCACGTCCACCATTCCTGCCTGTTTTCATATTTTTTTCCAATTTTTAAAAATCCCAAAATGTGGGTAATTTATACACCTAATTATCCCTTAATTCATATATTAATTTTGTGTAAATAATTTTAACAAAAACTGTAGCAACTTAGCATATCATTGCACGCCATTTGCATAAGACCAAGCTGTCCATTTTTGCACCTTCAATGGCAGCTTCTGTTCACGAATTTTCTTGAATTTTTTTCACATAATTGAATGCTTATTTATACATCCCAACATGGAAGCTATATATATACATATTTTATAAAATAAAAATTTCAAAAAATATGCAGCAACCAGCCCATGAACGTGCTTGCCTTGGACACCTCACCTCTGCTCACTTGAGCACTCATAGCTTCATCAATTATGGACATTCATTGCTGGGATTTTATTTGGATATTTGAATTTTATATTAATGCATAAAATACCTTAGAAATGTGCTGCATTTGACACCTCATCTCCCATTAAAACCAAGCCATTATGCATTGTACTCTAGCATTAATGGAAAGGTACTTTTGAGGTGCATTAGTCAACCATGCTCACTTTTTCATTGCAGGTATTTCCCAAAATTTCAAGCTTAATCCAAGCCATCCAAAATAAACATCTCATAATTTCATTCAACCGTTTCAAATTTTACCTCAATCCGACTTTCCTAGCTCCCGTTATAGTCGTTTAAAGTTAATGGTTAGATTTGGGCTGTGTTCAATAAATCATCACCCCAATTTCATTAAGGATTTTCATAACCCAATAATTCCATAATACCAAACCCAACATCACATGTGCACATGAAATTTTGCATAAATTCATCTTTAACATGCTAGCATGATTTTTCAATCAGAAACATGGAATCACATCATTTTTCCATAGCATTTATCAAAGAAAGATTTCATAACATTGCATTTGAAGTAAAATATCATTTAAACATCATTTTGCTAAGGGATGGCCATCCTTAAACACATTAGAAACAATTTTCATAGTTTCAACAAACAAGTTAAAGCAAAAATTGCATTTATGGAAACAATTTAGAAAAGCAAAAATCCTTTAGAAAATTTGCTTGCTTACCTGAATTTCTTAGCTTTCCGTGACCACCTTTTCTTTTCCCTTGCCTACATGAGAATAATATGACTTTTCATATATTTATTTTTCTCATATTTCATTTAGTTTTCCAACCCATTCCATATACATACATCACTTATTTGACTTCATAACTCATCATACACATATATAGCTCATTTTATACACATTTCTTCGGCTACCATATATCAAAATAAGTATGACCTCATACACTGGGTATTCATTTTAATCACATAAACTTCATTCAATACACATCATTCATAGGTTCATTGAGCTCACTTTTCCATTTATCCCTTGTTTTCCACAACACACACAACGGTGCTTGCTTTAGCACATGTTATTGCCTTAGGCTTTCTTAAATAATTTCGAATTTTGAAATAAATTATCATACACTAAAAAAAGATGTATAATCATGGAATTCATCTCATTTTCATGCATTTTTGAATAAAATCATTTTTCATAAGTCATTCATCACCTATTCACCTTCATCCCTTCACATAAGCTCATTTAGCATATAAACATAATGCATTCTATAAAATTTGCTAACTCAGAAATTTTATTCATTTTTCAGGGGTTTAATTACCCTTAATTACCACTTAATTCAAGGTATTTTTATGGGATTTAAATCCATTCAACCTAGGTTTCCAAAACAGCAAGTTTAGAACCCATTTTTTACCTGTTTTACGTGTCTTTTGACACATAACCCTATGTAGTTCATATAATTCCGAAATTCCAGCAAATAAATCCACTTTTCCTAATCCTTATTTAGGGATTAAACACATATATAATATCCATGCATTATCATTTCTCAAAACAGCAAGTTACCCACACGTTTTGAGTCCCGTTTCACGTCGGTTTGACGTTCTTTCATAAAAATCAGTTTCAGCGTTTCTTTTTCCCAAATATTTTGGGCATCCATAATACCTTAAACCTAGGGTATTTTACCCTGCATAACATGCATAAAACATGCAAGCCCATTTTTCATAACATTTTTAACATAGAAACATGTAAATTAGGTCAAAATCATCACTTTGCATTCCATAACTTCAAAAATTCATCATTTAAGCATAAACCAACATATATTTTGCATAAATACATGATTCATAACCTAATCCCATCATCAAACCAAAACAAAAACTTGTCTTAGAGATTTAGGGTTTACCACCTTGGATTTTCCACTTAATACACATGCATAACCCCACTTTCATCAACTTAAACTTGAAAATTCATATATGAAACTTTATACCCATTCGATATCATTCAAAAGTATGTTATATCATCACTTTACAGATTATTTAAGCATCCCTTCCATATTCCCATTTTGGAGTTCAAAAACTCAAAATAATCAACTCAAACAACATGTATACTTACTTGGTTTAGAGCTAATTCAAACCCCAATCCTTGGAGATGATTTTCCTCCACAAATTCCTTGCTGGACAAAATGGGACGTGAAAGCTGCTGGTTGCTTGGGATGAAAATTCAGCACTTAGCCAATTTTCTAAAGCTCCATCATATGAACGTGCATGGCCTTACATAGGTGCTGGATTTTCCAGCTATGGGCCCCACTTCTTGGGCATTTTCCACATCCCTTAAATGCTCTCTTATCACCTTCATGTGTTGGCACATTCCCAGCCAAGTAAAATGGGATTTTACCATTTTTGAAAAATCAGAAAATCACTTTAATCCATGACCGTCCAAGTTGCTCCATCTAGCACGTCATTTGTTGTCCATTTTTCCAGAAATTTTTTTCCATTTTTAAAATTTCAAAATGTGGATAATTTATATACTTAATTACCCCTTAATTTATGTATTAATTTGGTATTAAAAAAATTACCAAAAATTGCAGAAATCACACTTAGCATTGCACATCAATTGTATACAACAAGCTGTCCACTTTTTCACCTTTTCATGGCAGCTGTAATTCATGATTTTTCTTGGATTTTTTCCACATAATTGAATGCTCATTTAAATATGCAATGTCGTGTTTATGCGTATAGGCAAGGAAAAGAATTCAAGGAAAAAGGGATTATAGCGATCTCAGGTAAGCGAGCGAACTTTCTAAAATGTCATTTTCTTTCTATGGGATTGATATGATTGAAATGTTTATGTTTGTGTTTGCAATGTTTATGTTTATGTTTTAACGAATGGGCAAGCACAAGTTTTGAATACGACGGCTTTAATGCAAAGCCATAAGTTTGGGAAAAATGATGACTTTAATGAAAAGTCTTAAGGTTTGCTTCATGGGAAGTAAGCGACACTTCTTAAGATAAATAATTTATCCTAAGTGTTGCCAAGGATGGGAATGCTTCATGTCAATGGAATTGAGAAAATTTTCTTATGAGTAAGCAAGTTCTCCATGCTAATGTTTTCTAAGGATTTCATGTTTGATACCGATGGTTTTAAGAATTTACTTTTAAGCAAGCAAGTTCTATATGATATTGTTCAACAACATTTTATAAGAAAAAGGGAATTTTACCCTTTTTCACCAAATATTGTTTGTAAATGAGTTTTGAGTTATCTCTACAATAACTCGTGATAAACAATGAAAAAATGATTTGTTTTGCTAGGTCAAGATAATTAAATAATAAATGATGTTTTGGACATAGTCCATATATATTGAAATGATGTTCGAAAAGTTTTGATTTCCTTTAGACAAGGAAATCTATGTTAAAAATGTTTATACAAATGTGTTAAAAAGGAATTTATGGATGACCAACCTCATATGATTGATTTCATAAAATGGTTTGATTTCAGGTTACTTAATGGCATGCAAAAGACTGTGCAATTTCCCTTTATGTAAAAATGATTGATATGTGGAAAATTATTAAATTTTTAGGTTATGGACAAGGGGATAGCATAATTGCACAACTTTTGTAAACAAAAGATCCTGAAATGGAAACCAAGCAAATATTAGAGAAAAATATGATTTATTTATGGAAATCCAAAGGATTTGAAATTCTTTTATTAAAGGATTTTAAGATGTATTGTTTCTCAAATATTTCAAATGTTTATCAAAATATTTTACTCAAAATGTTTCTAAAGGAACTTAAGGAAGGTCATCCTAAAACTTGATTTCAAATAACAACTTGTTAAAGTGGGTGCACTCGCTTACAAGTTGACACGAACTGCGGTCTGTGATGTGTTTTTGAAAAATATAGACTTCGGTCTAAGATTTTTTTATGCATATGGATGCAGGCTGCGGTCTGTGATCTCGGTTTAAATGGGCATGGGCTGCGATCTGTGGTTCTTCAAACCAAATGGACTGCGGTCCGTCATAATAACGTACGGTGCACCAGTAAAAGTAATAGGTAAGTTGTAGAGCACGGTTGGGATGACCAGGGCCAACTCTACATAAGGCCAAGTCGCTAAGGGATGGCAGGAGTGCCAGCGGCGCCCTCCCTGAGATGGGAGTAGAATATATAAACAGCCGCTGGGCTAGCGTGTTGTTAAGGATTCTCTTCCAAACGGTAGCATGATCACTTGTTAAGTGTCACTACTGTTTGGGGAGGAATACATTTGCATACGTTCTGCTTTTCAAAAGCCCAAAGATTAAAATATAAAAGCATCTATACAAAAAGTTATCGTAAAAGGGATTTTTATGAGCTAATATGCATAAGTTACTCTAAAAGAAAGGGTGTTTTACACAAAAGTTTAAATAAAAGGAATTAAAGAAAATGTGTTTATGCAAATGCCTTTATGAAAATATTTTACGTATTTTGTTTGCCTTGTTTGTTATAAACAAGGCCCAAGATGGGAATTATGAAAAGGATTTTATGATGGCTTATGTTAATGATGTTTTGAGACATAAAATGTCTCTTGGCTAAAGGATTTTATGATGGGTTATGTCAATGATTTTTTGAGACATGAGATGTCTCCTTTGCCTAAGGATTTATAAGAAAAATGTTTTGGACGTAAAACGTCCACTGGCAAACGATGATTTCATGTAATGTCTATGAACATTGAAAATGTTCATATAAGAATTAAAGGGTTTCCATCAGAGAAGGTAAAACGTGTATGTTTTGCCTTAACAGGCCTTCATATACACATTAGCTTACCATAGCATATTCATGCTTTTCCATTCCTCATAGCCTTCAAGGCTATCATCACGTACCTTCCTCCACGTCTTAGGTTTGTAACCTTCTGAGTTTCCCCGATACCTGTCTAAGGGTTGGGAAAATAAAACGTGAGTGACAACTCAGTAAGCAAGCATTTTATCTTTAGGGCAAAGCTTCCTTGAAAACCTTTTTCATAAACATCGGGAATACCTTTTTTCCTAAGGACATGTATATGTCCTTAAATATCATCATGAAATCTTTTTCATTAAGCATTCATTCATAAAACTAGTTACAAGCCATGTGTAGGCCTGTTAAGGCAAAACATACAGGTTTTACCTTCTCTGATGGAATCCCTTTAATTCTTATATGAACATTTTCAATGCTCATAGACATTACATGAAATCATCGTTTGCCAGTAGATGTTTTACGTCCAAAATATCTTTCTTATAAATCCTTAGGCAAAGGAGACATCTCATGTCTCAAAACATCATTAACATAAACCATCATAAAATCCTTTAGCCAAGAGACATTTCATGTCTCAAAACATTTTTCACATAATCTCCTTTGGCAATGGACATTCATATGTCCTAAAACATCAATCACATAAGCCTTTCTCGGCAACGGACATTTTTATGTCCAAAAATATTTTTCATTATAAAATCCAACATATTAACATGGGACGTTTTATGTCCATAAACCCTTATCATTTAGGTTCTTTAGAAATTGACATTCTTATGTCCATAAACATTCTTCATTTAGTCTCTTTTAGAAATGGACATTCCTAAGTCCATCCCAAGTTTCACATAAATCCTTTCCATAATTCCCCGTCTTGGGGCTTGTTTATAACAAACAAGGCAAACAAAATACGTAAACCATTTTCATAAATGCATTTGCATAAACACATTTCCTTTAATTCCTGTTATTTACACTTTTTGGGTAAAACACCCTTTCTTTTTGAGTAACTTATGCATATTAGCTCATAAGAATCCAATTTAGGATAACTTGTTGTATAAATGCTTTTATAACCCAATCTTTGGGCTTTCGAAAAGCCAAACGTATGCAAATGCATTTCTCCCCATCCAGTAGTGACACTTAGTAAGTGATCATGCTACCTTTTGGAAGATAATCCTTAACAACACGCTAGCCCAGCGGCTGTTTATATATTCTACTCCCATCTCAGGGAGGGCGCCGCTGGCACTCCTGCCATCCCTTAGCTACTTGGACTTATGTAGAGTGGGGCCCGGTCATCCCAACCGTGCTCTACAACTTGCCTATTACTTGTACTGGTGCACCGTACGTTATTATGACGAACCGCAGTCCGTTTGATTTAAAGAACCACAGATCACAGTCCATGTCCTTTTAAACCGGGATCACAGACCACAACTTGCATCCATATGCACAAAAATCTTAGACCGAAGTCTATAATTAAGAATAATTTTCAAAAACACATCACAGACCGCAGTCCGTGTCAAATTGTAAGCGAGCGCACCCACTTTAACAAGTTGTTATTTAAAATCTAGTTTTAGGATGACCTTCCTTAAGTTCCTTTAGAAACGTTTTGTGTAAAATATTTTGATAAACATTTGAAATATTTGAGAAACAATACATCTTAAAATTCTTTTAATAAAAGAATTTCAAATCCATTGGACTTCCATAAATAAATCATATTTTCTCTAATATTTGCTTGGTTTCCATTTCAGGACCTTTTGTTTACAAGAGTTATGCAATTATGCTATCCCTTTGACTATAACCTACAAATTTAATAATTGTCTACATATCAGTCATTTTTACATAAAGGGAAATTGCACAGTCTTTTGCATGCCATTAAGAAACCTGAAATCAAACCATTTTATGAAATCAATCATAGGAGGTTGGTCATCCATAAATCCCTTTTTAACACATCCGTATAAACATTTTTAATATACATTTCCTTGTCTAAAGGAAATCAAAACTTTTCGAACATCATTTCAATACATATGGACTTTGTCCAAAACATCATTTATTATTTAATTATCTTGACCTAGCAAAATAAATCTTTTTCACCAGTGTTTATCACGTGTTATTGTAGAAATAACTCAAAACTCATTTACAAACAATATTTTGTGAAAAAGGGTAAAATTCCCTTTTTCTTATAAAATGTTGTGAAACAATATCATATAGAACTTGCTTGCTTAAAAGCAAATTCTTAAAATCATCGGTATCAAACATGAAATCCTTAGAAAACATTAGCATGAAGAACTTTCTTACTCGTAAGCAAAATTTCTCAATTCCATTGACATGAAGCATTCCCATCCTTGGCAACCCTAAGGATAAATTATTTATCTTAAGAAGTGTCGTTGGCTTCCCATGAAGCAAACCTTAAGACTTTTCATTAAAGTCATCATTTTTCAAAACTTATGGCTTTGCATTAAAGCCGTCATATTCAAAACTTGTGCTTGCCCATTCAATAAAACATAAACATAAACATTTGTAACACAAACATAAACATTTCAATCATATCAATCCCATGGAAAGAAAATGGCCTTTTAGAAAGTTCGCTTGCTTACCTGAGGTCGCCATAATCCCTTTTCCTTCCATTCTTTTCCTTGCCTATACGCATAAACACGACATTGCATTTATACATATAAATCTCATATGCTTGCACATAACTTAGTTTTCCAACCCATATATTTTTCATTAACATATATTCTTCATCTATATTTACTTGTCCATTTTTCACATTTCTTTCATTAGTGCTTACTTTAATCACATGTTCATGAGTTTAAGCTTCATATATCAATTCCAAATTTTGAGATTAACAAAGATTATCAAAACAGCACCTTGTTTACAAGTTTCAACATATTTCCATCCATTTTGCATTTTAGCAAATCACATTAACTCATTACCCCATTCCATCATTCATATCTTGCACTTAAACCCTCTTAATGACACATATAATATGTGTTATGAAAATTTTTCCTAAACAGCAATATATTCATAAAATATATCATATTTTCATGCATTTTTGCACAAAACCAAATGCTATATGTCATTCATCAACCTTGCATATTTATTCCTTCTCATATGCCCATTTGGCAAAATATACATAAGATGTTTCATAAAATTTTCTAAGGCAGAGGTTTAATCCATATTTCAGCGGGTTAATTAACCTTAATTACTACTGCATTTAGGGTATTTTAATGGGGTTTAAATCCACTTGCCATAGGTTTCCAAAACAGCTAGTTTGGAACCCGTTTTCACCCGTTCTTTTGACACATAACCTTAGGCAATTATATAAATCCGAAATTTCAGCATATAATCAAAATTTTACTCACCCAAATTTAGGGTATTAATATATATATCAATTTGGATCATTTATACATAGGTTTCATATTTATTTTTGATTTGTTTCTCAAACTATCCACATATGCTGAAATCAGGCGTACTGAAATTTCAAAATATTGAATTAATATCAAATCAAGTATTTTTAATCTGAAATTTCTAATATACCTTAATAACTACATTAATTAATCAAAATAAATATTTCCTTTTTTAATGTGATAATAAATATGTTTTATATATCCTTTATAACTTTCAGCCTAAAATGCCTTGTATAAAAATTATTAAAAATAAATGTCTACAGCTGATCCTGTCACCCATTTTACCCTGTTTGTGTTAATCTTCTCGGATTTTTAATTTGCAAAGTACTTATCATTTTAAGCTTAAAATTAGGTAATAAATTAATAACTTCATACTTATTATTATTAAAAAATTTTATACTAAAATTAATCCATTTACTATTCCGTTCATATTTTAGTTTACAACATCATATAATTTCCAGATTTGAAGCATAAAATCAAAATAATCATATACTTACATGATTAAATGGGTGATCTCTCCTTTTCCCCTTTATTTTCCTTCTATTTTCTTCCTCCTTGGTGGCCTAGGGCAGGGACGTGAGCACTGCCTTGGGGAGATGTAATTTCAGCACTTAGAATAATTTCCAAAAACCAATCCATGTGAACATGTATGCTCTTGTAGTGCTGGATTTTCCAGCTGTGGGCCCCACTTGTTTCTGCCCATTTTCCACACCATTGAGTGCATGCTTATCTCCCCTTATGTGCTGGTGAACTCACAACCAAGTAAAATGCATTTTATCATTTTTTAAAAATCCACAAATCTGCATTAATCCAGGCCCTACATCTGTCCACCAAATCACGTCCACCATTCCTGCCTGTTTTCATATTTTTTTCCAATTTTTAAAAATCCCAAAATGTGGGTAATTTATACACCTAATTATCCCTTAATTCATATATTAATTTTGTGTAAATAATTTTAACAAAAACTGTAGCAACTTAGCATATCATTGCACGCCATTTGCATAAGACCAAGCTGTCCATTTTTGCACCTTCAATGGCAGCTTCTGTTCACGAATTTTCTTGAATTTTTTTCACATAATTGAATGATTATTTATACATCCCAACATGGCAGCTATATATATACATATTTTATAAAATAAAAATTTCAAAAAATATGCAGCAACCAGCCCATGAACGTGCTTGCCTTGGACACCTCACCTCTGCTCACTTGAGCACTCATAGCTTCATCAATTATGGACATTCATTGCTGGGATTTTATTTGGATATTTGAATTTTATATTAATGCATAAAATACCTTAGAAATGTGCTGCATTTGACACCTCATCTCCCATTAAAACCAAGCCATTATGCATTGTACTCTAGCATTAATGGAAAGGTACTTTTGAGGTGCATTAGTCAACCATGCTCACTTTTTCATTGCAGGTATTTCCCAAAATTTCAAGCTTAATCCAAGCCATCCAAAATAAACATCTCATAATTTCATTCAACCGTTTCAAATTTTACCTCAATCCGACTTTCCTAGCTCCCGTTATAGTCGTTTAAAGTTAATGGTTAGATTTGGGCTGTGTTCAATAAATCATCACCCCAATTTCATTAAGGATTTTCATAACCCAATAATTCCATAATACCAAACCCAACATCACATGTGCACATGAAATTTTGCATAAATTCATCTTTAACATGCTAGCATGATTTTTCAATCAGAAACATGGAATCACATCATTTTTCCATAGCATTTATCAAAGAAAGATTTCATAACATTGCATTTGAAGTAAAATATCATTTAAACATCATTTTGCTAAGGGATGGCCATCCTTAAACACATTAGAAACAATTTTCATAGTTTCAACAAACAAGTTAAAGCAAAAATTGCATTTATGGAAACAATTTAGAAAAGCAAAAATCCTTTAGAAAATTTGCTTGCTTACCTGAATTTCTTAGCTTTCCGTGACCACCTTTTCTTTTCCCTTGCCTACATGAGAATAATATGACTTTTCATATATTTATTTTTCTCATATTTCATTTAGTTTTCCAACCCATTCCATATACATACATCACTTATTTGACTTCATAAGTCATCATACACATATATAGCTCATTTTATACACATTTCTCCGTCTACCATATATCATAACATGTATGACCTCATACACTGGGTATTCATTTTAATCACATAAACTTCATTCAATACACATCATTCATAGGTTCATTGAGCTCACTTTGCCATTTATCCCTTGTTTTCCACAACACACACAACGGTGCTTGCTTTAGCACATGTTATTGCCTTAGGCTTTCTTAAATAATTTCGAATTTTGAAATAAATTATCATACACTAAAAAAAGATGTATAATCATGGAATTCATCTCATTTTCATGCATTTTTGAATAAAATCATTTTTCATAAGTCATTCATCACCTATTCACCTTCATCCCTTCACATAAGCTCATTTAGCATATAAACATAATGCATTCTATAAAATTTGCTAACTCAGAAATTTTATTCATTTTTCAGGGGTTTAATTACCCTTAATTACCACTTAATTCAAGGTATTTTTATGGGATTTAAATCCATTCAACCTAGGTTTCCAAAACAGCAAGTTTAGAACCCATTTTTTACCTGTTTTACGTGTCTTTTGACACATAACCCTATGTAGTCATATAATTCCGAAATTCCAGCAAATAAATCCACTTTTCCTAATCCTTATTTAGGGATTAAACACATATATAATATCCATGCATTATCATTTCTCAAAACAGCAAGTTACCCACACGTTTTGAGTCCCGTTTCACGTCGGTTTGACGTTCTTTCATAAAAATCAGTTTCAGCGTTTCTTTTTCCCAAATATTTTGGGCATCCATAATACCTTAAACCTAGGGTATTTTACCCTGCATAACATGCATAAAACATGCAAGCCCATTTTCATAACATTTTTAACATAGAAACATGTAAATTAGGTCAAAATCATCACTTTGCATTCCATAACTTCAAAAATTCATCATTTAAGCATAAACCAACATATATTTTGCATAAATACATGATTCATAACCTAATCCCATCATCAAACCAAAACAAAAACATGTCTTGGAGATTTAGGGTTTACCACCTTGGATTTTCCACTTAATACACATGCATAACCCCACTTTCATCAACTTAAACTTGAAAATTCATATATGAAACTTTATACCCATTCGATATCATTCAAAAGTATGTTATATCATCACTTTACAGATTATTTAAGCATCCCTTCCATATTCCCATTTTGGAGTTCAAAAACTCAAAATAATCAACTCAAACAACATGTATACTTACTTGGTTTAGAGCTAATTCAAACCCCAATCCTTGGAGATGATTTTCCTCCACAAATTCCTTGCTGGACAAAATGGGACGTGAAAGCTGCTGGTTGCTTGGGATGAAAAATTCAGCACTTAGCCAATTTTCTAAAGCTCCATCATATGAACGTGCATGGCCTTACATAGGTGATGGATTTTCCAGCTATGGGCCCCACTTCTTGGGCATTTTCCACATCCCTTAAATGCTCTCTTATCACCTTCATGTGTTGGCACATTCCCAGCCAAGTAAAATGGGATTTTACCATTTTTGAAAAATCAGAAAATCACTTTAATCCAAGACCGTCCAAGTTGCTCCATCTAGCACGTCATTTGTTGTCCATTTTTCCAGCAATTTTTTTCCATTTTTAAAATTTCAAAATGTGGATAATTTATATACTTAATTACCCCTTAATTTATGTATTAATTTGGTATTAAAAAAATTACCAAAAATTGCAGAAATCACACTTAGCATTGCACATCAATTGTATACAACAAGCTGTCCACTTTTTCACCTTTTCATGGCAGCTGTAATTCATGATTTTTCTTGGATTTTTTCCACATAATTGAATGCTCATTTAAATATGCAATGTCGTGTTTATGCGTATAGGCAAGGAAAAGAATTCAAGGAAAAAGGGATTATAGCGATCTCAGGTAAGCAAGCGAACTTTCTAAAATGTCGTTTTCTTTCTATGGGATTGATATGATTGAAATGTTTATGTTTGTGTTTGCAATGTTTATGTTTATGTTTTAACGAATGGGCAAGCACAAGTTTTGAATACGACGGCTTTAATGCAAAGCCATAAGTTTGGGAAAAATGATGACTTTAATGAAAAGTCTTAAGGTTTGCTTCATGGGAAGTAAGCGACACTTCTTAAGATAAATAATTTATCCTAAGTGTTGCCAAGGATGGGAATGCTTCATGTCAATGGAATTGAGAAAATTTTCTTATGAGTAAGCAAGTTCTCCATGCTAATGTTTTCTAAGGATTTCATGTTTGATACCGATGGTTTTAAGAATTTACTTTTAAGCAAGCAAGTTCTATATGATATTGTTCAACAACATTTTATAAGAAAAAGGGAATTTTACCCTTTTTCACCAAATATTGTTTGTAAATGAGTTTTGAGTTATCTCTACAATAACTCGTGATAAACAATGAAAAAATGATTTGTTTTGCTAGGTCAAGATAATTAAATAATAAATGATGTTTTGGACATAGTCCATATATATTGAAATGATGTTCGAAAAGTTTTGATTTCCTTTAGACAAGGAAATCTATGTTAAAAATGTTTATACAAATGTGTTAAAAAGGAATTTATGGATGACCAACCTCATATGATTGATTTCATAAAATGGTTTGATTTCAGGTTACTTAATGGCATGCAAAAGACTGTGCAATTTTCCTTTATGTAAAAATGATTGATATGTGGACAATTATTAAATTTTTAGGTTATGGACAAGGGGATAGCATAATTGCACAACTTTTGTAAACAAAAGATCCTGAAATGGAAACCAAGCAAATATTAGAGAAAAATATGATTTATTTATGGAAATCCAAAGGATTTGAAATTCTTTTATTAAAGGATTTTAAAATGTATTGTTTCTCAAATATTTCAAATGTTTATCAAAATATTTTACTCAAAATGTTTCTAAAGGAACTTAAGGAAGGTCATCCTAAAACTTGATTTCAAATAACAACTTGTTAAAGTGGGTGCACTCGCTTACAAGTTGACACGAACTGCGGTCTGTAATGTGTTTTTGAAAAATATAGACTTCGGTCTAAGATTTTTTTATGCATATGGATGCAGGCTGCGGTCTGTGATCTCGGTTTAAATGGGCATGGGCTGCGATCTGTGGTTCTTCAAACCAAATGGACTGCGGTCCGTCATAATAACGTACGGTGCACCAGTAAAAGTAATAGGTAAGTTGTAGAGAACGGTTGGGATGACCAGGGCCAACTCTACATAAGGCCAAGTCGCTAAGGGATGGCAGGAGTGCCAGCGGCGCCCTCCCTGAGATGGGAGTAGAATATATAAACAGCCGCTGGGCTAGCGTGTTGTTAAGGATTCTCTTCCAAACGGTAGCATGATCACTTGTTAAGTGTCACTACTGTTTGGGGAGGAATACATTTGCATACGTTCTGCTTTTCAAAAGCCCAAAGATTAAAATATAAAAGCATCTATACAAAAAGTTATCGTAAAAGGGATTTTTATGAGCTAATATGCATAAGTTACTCTAAAAGAAAGGGTGTTTTACACAAAAGTTTAAATAAAAGGAATTAAAGAAAATGTGTTTATGCAAATGCCTTTATGAAAATATTTTACGTATTTTGTTTGCCTTGTTTGCTATAAACAAGGCCCAAGATGGGAATTATGAAAAGGATTTTATGATGGCTTATGTTAATGATGTTTTGAGACATAAAATGTCTCTTGGCTAAAGGATTTTATGATGGTTTATGTCAATGATATTTTGAGACATGAGATGTCTCCTTTGCCTAAGGATTTATAAGAAAAATGTTTTGGACGTAAAACGTCCACTGGCAAACGATGATTTCATGTAATGTCTATGAACATTGAAAATGTTCATATAAGAATTAAAGGGTTTCCATCAGAGAAGGTAAAACGTGTATGTTTTGCCTTAACAGGCCTTCATATACACATTAGCTTACCATAGCATATTCATGCTTTTCCATTCCTCATAGCCTTCAAGGCTATCATCACGTACCTTCCTCCACGTCTTAGGTTCGTAACCTTCTGAGTTTCCCCGATACCTGTCTAAGGGTTGGGAAAACAAAACGTGAGTGACAACTCAGTAAGCAAGCATTTTATCTTTAGGGCAAAGCTTCCTTGAAAACCTTTTTCATAAACATCGGGAATACCTTTTTTTCCTAAGGACATGTATATGTCCTGAAATATCATCATGAAATCTTTTTCATTAAGCATTCATTCATAAAACCAGTTACAAGCCACGTGTAGGCCTGTTAAGGCAAAACATACACGTTTTACCTTCTCTGATTGAATCCCTTTAATTCTTATATGAACATTTTCTATGTTCATAGACATTACATGAAATCATCGTTTGCCAGTGGACGTTTTATGTCGAAAATATTTTTCTTATAAATCCTTAGGCAAAGGAGACATCTCATATCTCAAAACATCATTAACATAAACCATCATAAAATCCTTTAGCCAAGAGACATTTTATGTGTCAAAACATCATTAACATAAGCCATCATAAAATTCTTTTCCTAAACCCCGTCTTGGGGCTTGTTTATAGCAAACAAGGCAAAGAAAATACGTAAACCATTTTCATAAATGCATTTTCATAAACACGTTTCCTTTAATTCCTGTTATTTACACTTTTGTGTAAAACACCCTTTCTTTTAGAGTAACTTATGCATATTAGCTCATAAGAATCCAATTTAGGATAACTTATTGTATAAATACTTTTATAACCCAATCTTTGGGCTTTTGAAAAGCAAAACGTATGCAAATGCATTTCTCCCCATCCAGTAGTGACACTTAGCAAGTGATCATGCTACCTTTTGGAAGAGAATCCTTAACAACACGCTAGCCCAGCGGCTGTTTATATATTCTACTCCCATCTCAGGGAGGGCGCCGTTGGCACTCCTGCCATCCCTTAGCGACTTGGCCTTATGTAGAGGGGGCCCCGGTCATCCCAACCGTGCTCTACAACTTGCCTATTACTTGTACTGGTGCACCGTACGTTATTATGACGGACCCTAGTCCGTTTGGTTTGAAGAACCACAGATCGCAGCCCATGTCCTTTTAAACCGGGATCACAGACCGCAGCCTGCATCCATATGCACAAAAATCTTAGACCGAAGTCTATATTTAAGAATAATTTTCAAAAATACATCACAGACCGCAGTACGTGTCAACTTATAAGCGAGCGTACCTACTTTAACAAGTTGTTATTTGAAATTTAATTTTAGGATGACCTTCCTTAAATTCCTTTAGAAACATTTTAAGTAAAATATTTTTATAAACATTTGAAATGTTTGAGAAACATTACATCTTAAAATCCTTTTAATAAAAGAATTTCAAATCCTTTGGATTTCCATAAATAAATCATATTTTTCTCTAATATTTGCTTGGTTTCCATTTCAGGATCTTTTGTTTACAAAAGTTGTGCAATTATGCTATCCCCTTGTCCATAACCTAAAAATTTAATAATTGTCC
Source organism: Annona cherimola (assembly GCA_030490835.1). Taxonomy (NCBI): domain Eukaryota; kingdom Viridiplantae; phylum Streptophyta; class Magnoliopsida; order Magnoliales; family Annonaceae; genus Annona; species Annona cherimola. The sequence continues at coordinate 77,223,852 of CM059974.1, read as the reverse complement.
ACATATCAATCATTTTTACATAAAGGGAAATTGCACAGTCTTTTGCATGCCATTAAGCAACCTGAAATCAAACCATTTTATGAAATCAATCATAGGAGGTTGGTCATCCATAAATCCCTTTTTAACACATCCGTATAAACTTTTTTCTAACATTTTTAACATAGATTTCCTTATCTAAAGGAAATCAAAATTTTTCGAACATCATTTCAAAACATATGGACTATGTCCAAACCATCATTTACTATTTAATTATCTTGACCTAGCAAAATAAATCTTTTTCATCATTGTTTATCGCGAGTTATTGTAGAAATAACTCAAAACTCATTTACAAACAATATTTTGTGAAAAAGGGTAAAATTCCCTTTTTCTTATAAAATACTGTTGAAACAATATCATATAGAACTTGTTTGCTTAAAAGCAAATTCTTAAAACCATCAGTATCAAACATGAAATCTTTAGAAAACATTAGCATGGAGAACTTGCTTACTCATAAGCAAAATTTCTCAATTCCATTAACATGAAGCATTCCCATTCTTGGTAACACTTAGGATAAATTATTTATCTTAGGAAGTGTCGCTTGCTTCCCATGAAGCAAACCTTAAGAATTTTCATTAAAGTCATCATTTTTCGAAACTTATGGCTTTGCATTAAAGCCGTCATATTCAAAACTTGTTCTTGCCCATTTGTTGAAACATAAATATAGACAATTTTATGAAATGCCTCATATATGTGTTGCCAAATGGGCATATGTGATAGAATAGACATGCATAAGTGGTAAATGACCTAAGTAAATTGATTTTGTACAAAAATGCATGAAAATCTGATAAATTTTGTGAATATATTGCTGTTTAGAATTGCATGATGTTAATCTCAAATTTTGGGATTGATTAATGAGGCTTAAGGCAACAACGGGTGCTTAAAATAAGCAACAATGTGTGAATTTTGGAAAATAAGTGAAAAATGGCTTAAGGAAGGTAATGAGCCATTAAATAATAATTATGGGATGATTATTATTTGATTTCATGATTACCCTATTTATGGTATCAAATATGATGTGTAAAAGCCCATGTAATGCACTAGTATGTGCTATACGGGCATAACGACTTGAGAAGTCGAAGGAATTATGTATGTTAAAGCAAATGGGTTGGAAAACTGAGTTGAATGCAAGCAAAGGAAATATATGAATGTTATATCATTCTTATATGTATAGGCAAAGGCAAAGGGATAAGCGAAACGGAAAGCTAAGCAAACGAGGTAAGCAACCAGTTTTCTAAATGAGTTTCGTTTTAAATGCTTTCTAAGGTATTTAAGGATGACCATTCCTTGTCTAAATGTATGTTGAAATGTTATTTCTATTGAAATAAATGATTGCTTATTTTTTCGCAATTATTCATGAAAAGTGATGAAGTCTGGATTTAAAACGATGTTTCATTGAGACGATGTTCAAAGGGATGGTGCAAAGAATTCTCTATATGAAAATGACAAGTTCCATGTGTAAGAGGGTATATAATGTCGGGGTGACTAAAAGTCATGCATGGAATGGAACTCAAGTAGGCTAGTCGAGGTAGTAAGTGGACAAGGAGTCCCCCTTGACGTTGCCAAGTCGGTAGGTCCAGCGTCAAGGATAGAAAGGATCATGTCATGAAAGAGGGTTCCCCGTGCTAGCGTACCGTCACATGAAGGATAACATCATCAATGGAAATGATGAATTCGCACTTCCAATATTTATGAAATGTTTATGAAAAGTGTTTGAATGATTTATGAAAAGGTTTTTGCTCCACAGGTAGTTGATCACTTGATAAGTATTTTTACTGAAGGGAGAAAAATGATTTTAAATAAATATGCCTTCAAAATGAATTGCCTGTAAAATATAAGTTTGCTTATTGAGTTTCGACTCACGTTTTCGTTTTCCAAACCCATAGATAGGTGAAGGAAGAGACCTGCTAAAGGAGCAGGAGCTATATATTGGAGAAAAGGAAAAATATTATAAATTTTATGTTTATGAGATTGTGAAACCCCAACCTAAGTAGGGTCCAATATATTGGACATATACAAGTGATTTATATGTGAGTTAAATAGAATTTTTGGATGATTTTAGAATTTTATGATATTTTGAATTAGGGTTTCCATTGGAAACGGTGATGAAAAATTTAATCTCCGGAGCCCAAAGTGAGTCGGTATGACCCGAGGGGCTTAATGAGGATTTAACGGTGATAAGGTGTCATGAATAATCATGTTGATTACCATGATTTAATTTATGGAGATTAAAATGTAATTATGGAATTAAGGTGAAAAATAATAGAAAATTCATAACTTGACGCCTACAAGGCAGATTTCGATGAAATTTGAAAGGTAAGCTCACGACGGTGGGCCCAATATTATGAATGTATTGGATTAAGGGAATTATTATGGGATTAGGGTGATAATTAATTATTTTATCCCAAATCCAAAAGATAAATTCAAGTGGTCATAACTTGACGTAGAAACGTCGGTTTGAGATGAAATTTGAAATGATAGAATAAAATTATGAAATCTATGAGATGAATGGAATGGATTAAGCTAATTATCATGGACAGTTGGTTTCTTGGAGAGCAAGTAACAAGTTGCTTAAGGGCTAAGTAAAGAAGGGCAATTGTGGACAAGTGGACGGTCAAGATGTGAGCTGATTTTTTGGATTTTCAAAAATGGTGAAAATGTATTTTACTTGGCTGAAAAATGTCCAGTACATGAAGGGGGATAACTACACATTAAATTTCTGTGGAAAAATCAGCCAAGTGGGGCCCACAGCTGGATCATATCCAGCTTATAAAATGGTGTACACGTCCATATGAGAGAGGTTTTGAGAAATTTCAAAGTGCTGAAACTTGCACCCCAAGGCAGCAGCTCACGTCCAGCTCTAGAGACAGAAAAGAAGGAAGAAAAAGAAGTAAAAGAAAAGGGAAAATGAGGGATTACTTATTTAATCATGTAAGTATATGATTATCTTGATTTTATGCCTCAAATCTAGAAGTTATATGATGTTGTAAACTAAAATACGAACGGAATAGTAAATGAATTAATTTTAGAATGAGATATTTTGAAAAGAATTATTATTTGGTTATTAAGGAACCATCCAATTTTTAACTTAAAATGGTAATTATTTTTTAAATTAAAAATCCGAGAATATTAACCTAAACAGGGTAAAACGGGTGACAGGATCAGCTGTATAAAAGGATTTTTAATACTTTTTATACAAGGAATTTTGGTCTAAAAATTTTACAAGATATATAAGAAACATTTATTATCACACTAAAAAATTAAAAATTAGGTTTTTATGGGTATAAATATACCCCATAATTAACGTCATTCAGGCTGTCTGAATATGGATTCTGCTGTCCAGCAAGGTAAAAATACCAAAATAAATAGACATTCTTAATGATTTGTTCTGGAAATATTTATTTGGGTTAATTAATGTATTTATTAATGTATGGTAGAAATATCAGATTGAAACTACTTGATTTGATATTAATTCAAGATTTTGAGATTTCAGTACGCCTGATTTGAACATATGTGGATAGTTGGAGAAACAAATCAAAGAGAAATATGATATCTATGTAGAAATGATAAAAATTGATATATATGTTAATAAAATAAATTTTTATTAAGAAAATTGGGATTATATGCTGAAATTTCGGATTTATATAATTGCCTAAGGTTATGTGTCAAAAGACACATTAAACGGGTGAAAAATGGGTTCGAAACTAGCTGTTTTGGAAACCTATGGCAAGAGGATTTAAACCCCATAAAAATACCCTAAATAAAGTGATAATTAAGGGATGATATCATGCTGAAATATGAATTATATTTCTGACTTAGAAATTTTATGAAATCCATTATGTATATGTTGCCAAATGGGCATATGAGAAGGAGTAGATATGCAAGGGTGATGAATGACTCATGTAATTTGGTTTTGTACGAAAATGCATGAAAATACGATAAATTTTGTGAATATATTACTGTTTAGAATTGCATGATGTTAATCTCAAATTTTGGGATTAATTAATGAGGCTTAAGGCAACAACGGGTGCTTAAAATGAGCACCAATGTATGAATTTTGGAAAATAAGTGAAAAATGACTTAAGAAAGGTAATGAGCCATTAAATAATAATTATTGATTGATTATTATGTGATTTAATGACTACCCTACTTATGGGACTAAATGCGATGTGTAATGGCCCATGTAATGCACAAGCATGTGCTATATGGGCGTAACGACTTGAGAAGTCGAAGGAATTATGTATGTTAATGAAAATGGGTTGAAAACTAAGTTGAATGCAAGCAAAGGAAATATATGAATGTTATATCATTCTTATATATATAAGCAAAGGCAAAGGGATAAGCGAAACGGAAAGCTAAGTAAGCGAGGTAAGCAAGCAGCTTTCTAAATGATTTTGGTTTTCATTATAAGGTATTTAAGGATGACCATTCCTTGTTTATATGTGTATTGAAATGTTTATTTCTATTGAAATAAATGATTGCTTATGGTTTCACAATTATGCTTGAAATGTGATGAAACATGAATTTATACGATGTTTCATTGAAATGGTGTTAAAAGAGGGATGGTGCAAAGAATTCTCTATATGAGAATGACAAGTTCCATGTGTAAGAGGGTATATAATGCCGGGATGACTAAAAGTCATGCATGGAATGAAAATCAAGCAGGCTAGTCAAGGTAGTAAGTAGACAAGGAGTCCCCCTTGACGTTGCCAAGTCGGAAGGTCCGGCGCCAAGGACGGAAAGGAACATGTCATGAAAGAGGGTTCCCCGTGCTAGCGTACCGTCACATGAAGGATAACATCATCAATGGAAATGATTAATTTACACATCCAATATTCATGAAATGTTTATGAAAAGTATTTGAATGATTTATGAAAAGGTTTTTACTTCACAGGTAGTCGATCACTTGATAAGTGTCTCTACTGAAGGGAGAAAAATGCTTTTAAATAAATATGCTTCAAAATGAATTGCCTGCAAAATATACAGCTTGCTTATTGAGTTTTGACTCACATTTTCGTTTTCCAAACCCATAGACAAGTGAAAGAAGAGACCTGGCAAAGGAGTAAGAGCTGACCATTGAGGAGATGGAGAACAATATAAGTTTCATGTTGTGAAAAACTTATGTTGAATGATTGATTGTAAATTTACCTTGATGGTTTATGTTAACAACTATGATAATTACATGCAGTGACATCTGATTTATGAGAATGATGAAATGGTTTTTGAACATCATGCTTTATTATGTCATGAATGGTTGGAAATGACTGAGATATGCATGAAATGAAAATATGAAGAATTAAATTCCCAAGAGAATATATCTAATTGGATAAATATCCGTTAAAACCCGCCGTGTGACAGCGCAACAATCCTGATCACGTTTACCAGTCGAACGATCTTGAGGTAAGGTTGTGACGCTCGGGCTGGGGCGCCACACTTTAACCTTTTAATCATCCTTAAATCATTTGGGCTAATTCATATATCATTTTTAACATAAAAACATGGAAATCGGGTCATATATGTAACCCTGATTCTCATTCTTTCTAAAATTCATAACTTAAGCCCAAATCAACATATATAATTCATTAAATTTTGAATCATCATATATTCATAGATACATATCAAAACAGCAACATCATATGGGGGTTTAGAAAAATTTCAGTTATGTTAATCAATCCATATTCAACCCTAATCACCATTTTCATCCTCTTGATCCCATGTTTTCATTATTTTCATTCAATCCTTAATCAATACCATAATCAAGGGCATCATGAATCATCCTTTAAGGGTTCAATATGAATCAAATTCTTGACACATAAGTTGAGGTGAAAAACATAGAATTAAATAACTCAAATCATGGGGTATACTTACATGAATTGGTTCCAACTTGAACTCCATTTTGCTAGCTTGAATCCTTCTTCTTTTTTTTCCCTTTTTCCTTCTCTTTTTCTCCTTTTTTTTTCTTGCTTTCATTGCTGCTGGAATATGGGGTGATGAGCTACGTATATGTCTATTAAAATGCTCATTTTAACACAAGTATACGTGTCGATCAAGTAATAAAGAGTGAGTAGAGTATCGTTCCCACGAGGATTGTGTTAAACGGGTTAGCACCTTAAATCTCAATTGTCTAAGTGAATTGGTAAAAGGAATGAGATTTTATTTTGAAGAATTGAATTAAACTAACTAAGCAAAGCAGTAAATGACCAGAGTGGTGTGGATGTTGCTAAGATTGCCTTGAGGTGATTAAGATAGGTGGGAATATGAACTCATTGAATCATAACTATGTTATTTGGTTCCAATTAAGTTAGTTTTGCATAGATTACTAATCTAGGTTCATTCATATTCATATATGTCTTCCAACACATACAAACCTAACCAAGTTTTAGGTATGTGCTATATTCCCATGCATATAAGTAAAACAAGGTTGATAACCATATAACCTAATCAAGATTACACAGTATTAATAGGTATATTCCTATCCATATTAACATCCAACACAAACAAGAGCAAGAATACTTGTGCCTTATATATGGATCTTATTTAAATCCCACTTTTCCAAGCATGAATCTGAATATTCGATCAATCCACAAGGTTGCAAAGCTTGTAAACGCATTAAGAATGATATATAAGGGTAATCTCAAGTAACACAAGTCACAGCACAACAGTATTATCAGTTCAAGTATAAGAAAACCAAATATCATAAGCTATGAGTTCAAATCCTACATATCTCTCACCATAGGAAGGTTCGGCCCATAAACATAACTTCAGTTCCCATTAAAATCAAGTTACAATCATCTCACACAAGGAGAATAACAACCAGGAAGAGAAAGATGAGAAGAGTGACAACTCGTATTTGTACGAGTTATCATGGCCCATTTCAGACTTAATTTGTGTGTTAGTTCAAGAGATTAGGCTTAGTTTGCACTCTTTTAGCTTAATTTTCATCCACTTTGCATTTTAGGAGCATTAATTAGTTTTTAGGAAATTTTAGTTTATTTATTTAGTTTTCCATTTTTTGTAGGAAGGACAGGACGTACGGCAGCGGAGCGGACGAGTTGAAGGCAAGTTAAGGCATCTAGAGGCAGGGAGTTGCCGCCTAGGCGCCACCCTACCCGCCTTGACCATTTACAGCACACGCAGCTGACATGAAGGAGCAGTCCAAAGAGTTGGCGCCTAGACGCCACCTAGGAGCGCCCAGGCGCCACTGCTCTACATGAAATCCAAGTCAGAAGCCACAAATTAAGTGATGTAGTCCAGAGAGTTGGCGCCTAGGTGCCACCCAAGGGTGCCCAGACGCCACTTTATCAACATGCAACTCAAGTGAAAACATGGCTGAAACCACAAGTTAGAAACCACTTCCAGGGAATTGGCGCTTAAGCGCCAGTGCAAAAATCCCTAGGGTTCCAGAATGTGTCTAAACTACTCAGCATACAGAAAGTTGGCACCTAGGTGCCAGCCAAGGGCGCCTAGCTGCCAATACGCATCCGTGTGCGAATATTCCAGTGCGTAAGGTGAGCGAAAGGAGACTCTATATATAGTTCCTAGGGGTTCGCGCGGGAGAAAAGGAGGGAGAGACGGAGAATGAACTACAGTGCAAGAGAAAGCCGGAAACTGTCAGAAAATAGTTTTTTCTTATTCTTTCCAATTTTCTTTCTCTTCCTTATGGATACTTTTTATTTGGATGTATTGGATGTTAAAATCATGTCTTTGAGCTAAATCTCCATTAGATGGATAGTTAGGATGAATTGAATTCTAAACTGTATTGTTTCTTGGTTCTTAGAATATTTAGGAATGAATATTTAAGCTTATATATATTATTGCATATAATTTACCTTTGCATGTGTGAGTTTAATGCTTTTATAAGATTAGCTACCTTGTAAGATGATTTAATTGCTCTATTTGCCCTTGGAAAAGGGAGATATTTGCCAGATCCATTTGCAAGGCACAGGTTTCAACCTTTGTGTAAGTAGAGTTGTTTAACGGATAGGAATATACCGTTAAACCCTGTGTAGTCATTATACAAGTTATGAACTTATCAATTTCACTTTATTTAATGGCATGGGAACATAGCACTTAAATAGGGTGTAATTAGCTTTATATACTGTTGGAAGACATATATGAAGATACATGAACTTGGGCTAGTAAATTCATATGCAATCTGCTTAACAGGAACCAGAGCAATACAGTTTAGATTCAAGGATTCCGATCTATCCATCTTCCATCCCTAATCAGTAAACTCGCTTTTAGTATCCAGTAGTCTTGTGATCTCTACTCTGATTTCTTTTTCACAATCGTTAGCTTAGTTAATTCACAAAACTAGAATTTCACAACCTTCGAAAGCAGTTAAGCTAAATAATAATTTCGGCTAAGAATTCCTCGTGGGAACGATACTCTACTCACTCTTTATTACTTGACACGACACGTATACTTGCATAAATGGCGAGTAATTTAATAGACATATACGCAGCTCGTCAAAGAGGAGATGAAACTCAATGGATTTGGAGTGATAGCTTGGATCTCCACTTGCTATTCTCTCCTTCCCTGAAGCTTTGGTTTCCTCCCTTTTCTCCATAGTAGCCACGACCCTCTCCGTCTCTCTCCTAACACCAATCCCTAGGTTTCTATTTAAACCTATCAGCTTGCGTAACACACATGCTGAAATCTATGCGTACGGATGCATAGTGGCGCCTAGGCGCAAACTCTCTGTATGCTGTGTAACTTAGAAACCATTCAGAATGTCCTGAAATCTGATGCCTTGGCGCCTAGGCGCCAATTCTCTAGATGCAATATGTTGTGTGAGGTGTTAAAGATTCTGGCAAAGGCATGTAGGGTGGCACCTAGGCGCCACTGGTCGGTGCCTGGGCGCCAGACTACCTGCTTCTTCACTTCGCTCTGTTCATCCTTCGACTCACTCATGTGCCTATAATTCTCCATCCTTCCTGTAAAAATGAATGAAACTAAATAAATGAACTAAAAATTCCTAATTTATACTAAAAATGCATAAAAACTACATAATGCTCCTAAAATGCAAAGCGAGTGAAAATTTAGCTAAATGAATGCAAACTAAACCTAATATCTTTGACTAACACGCAAAAATTGTCTGAAATAGGCCATGATAACTCGTATTTTTACGAGTTATCACACCCCTAAACTTAAATGTTGTTAGTCCTCGAGCAACACATGCAAACACCATGAATGAATGAATTTGAACTCCATCAATTCAACCTGCTTCCCATTATGCTTCTATCAATCCATTTCTCTATTCAACACGATCAAGAATAATCTAACTTGAAAAATCATCCATTTCTCAAAATAGGACATGCATATTCATTTTTCATTCGCAAACCAAGTCACATGTAGATGATAGTAATTCTAGTACAAAGTAATAATTCAAACATTCTAATCTTCCTCTTGATCAAAAGAAACTTGTTAGAAGATCAATACAAAACAGGTGAACCAAGGTTTAACCTGAACTGACTGGTCAAAGAACATGGTAATCATTCACTGGATTCCATTTTTCTTGACTGCACATTCTTTCCTTCCCCAAACTTATTACAAAACTCTCCTCACCATATTTCAGGATATCTGGAGATCTTTATTTTTATTTTTTTTGGCTCCCCTCACCATATTTCAGGGTATCTAGGGAGAGTTTTCTTTCTAAAGCATTATTATTGTGACTTTCCTTTGCCTTTTTATGCGAACCTTGACATTTATTGATGTCAAGTCCCGGTTACTCAGCTTAGGTCAGTCACCCCCTTTTTATTATTCCGATAACTTAGTAGAGATACTGAACATGCAAGAAAATTTTGTAAAGTATTACCATTTCTGGGACCATTAATTCCCTTAAAGCACATGGTTAACATTTGTTTAACTCAGTTCTTATCATTTCAGTTGAAAAGATTAGCATGAAATTGAATTATAACAATATACTATGAGATTTAGTCCAATTCATTCACATGTTACTTGCAAATTTCCTTAACACATAGTCCTTAGCCTGAATTTCTAATTTTTCATGAAATCAATTTCAAGTTAAATTTTTTCTCAACCTTGCACATATTTCATCAAAATGGATTGAAACAAGATAATTTTCACAGACAAAATTTGACATGATGTGCAATCTAACACATGTATATAAGATATGAATCAAAACACACCAAAAGGAATTATACACCCCCTAAACTTGAGGGATGCATTATCCTCAATGCATGCAACTACATGAAACCTATATGTTCATAGACTGAGATATAAATACAAAAAGAATATAAAATGGAAAGGGCAGGTACTCCCCTAGGTGTCTGATGGGGAGGAGTCGTCGTCGTCACGCTCACTTTCTTCACTAGGTTGATGTGAAGATTGACCAAAATAGGCTCGGAACTCGGGAGGTGTCAATGGGAATGGTGGTAAAGCCTTCATATCAATCTGTCGGTCCTCCATGAGTCTTCAAAAGTTCCCTCCATAGACCGATTGGACAGCTGTAGAAATCGGGCTGGGGCTGCCATTAGATTTTCCAAGTTGGTCAGCCTCACATTGGTTAGGAGCGATTGAGAGCGACGTCACAAATAGGAAGAAGGAAGAATGAGCAGCACAATATTAAAAAGTGCACTGCAAGCTCAACTCTCCATGTCTTTACACCCCAAGTTTAATTCATACAAGCTCTTCTTAGGCAATTCAACTCAAGTTTCTAGTCATATTATCGATACCACAAGTGCAGTCCATAAACTCCTCCCCCATTACTTTAAACTCTTAGCCACAATAAATTAATGGAACAGCTTGAACCAAAAGGTTACCCACAAGCAACACATCCACATGCTCGCAAATATATGAAAAATGCAAACCACCCACTTGCACACCTTTTATTTAAAGTAATAAAATTGGTTATTCACTAAAAGCAGTAAAACAAATTGCGTAGAACTTCAACGGCTCCAAATACGTAAAGATGGAGGTTTTTGATATTGAAAATGATTTCAACTATGCAAACCATGGCTTTCATCTCGACGGGCTCGAAAAATGCTTTCCGTTGATATGTGGTAGCTCCCGTAGCTCCTCCGGGATCAAAAGTTATGGCCAGTTGAAGTTGGTATGCTGAAAACTCGTGTTTTGCTGTTTTTTTTATGCTGTCAGGAGGGTGGCTCCGGGGCGCTCAAAATCGAAGCCTAGGCGCCGACTTGCGACTCAAAAGTTGCAACATGTTATTTCCTTGAAAAATATGGTGTCGGGGCACCAAATATTGAGGCTTGAGTGCCGACTTGCTGACTCAAAAATTGCAACATGTTATTTCCTTGAAAAATATGGTGCCGGGGCACCGGATCATGGCGTCGGAGTGCCAATTCTATGATCCCAACTTGCAGCAACATGTTCTTTTACAAAAACTTAGTGCCGGGCGCCAAAAATTGATGCCAAGGCCTCACTCTAACTGCATTTTCTTGTCTTAAATGATGAATATAAACTTGAAACTCCTTGATTTCATCAACTATCAACTTCAAAGTGGATTGAAAATCCATATGATAATCCTATCCTTCCTTTCCTTGGGAGATACTACTTTATTCTTTGATCAAAATCAAAAAGTGTAATGAGTTGCCTCCCATTCAGTGCTAAATTTATCATCTTCAGCCTGATGTCCCATTATGATTAACCAATTTCTGCTCTATTAAACTTCCTTCCATGCGGATTGTGCACTAGAAGTTCAGATCTCTTCCTAGCCTCTTCAAGAGGATCAATTAGCCTCTTTTCTTGAATTTCATAGAGACTATAGAAGGGTTGTTCAGGGTCTTGAATTATTGATGACTCCAAGATGCTGGTTTCCAAGGCTATGCATTGATCACTTAAGTCATGCTGCACCTGAATTTCAGGAAGACAAATTAGAGTCATGTTGATATTATAATTTTCAACTTTCTCCACTATATCACTTGGTTCCAATTTCCAATATCTAACCAAGTGTCAAATATAAGTAATGAATCAAATAAAGAAATTACACTTTATAAGTTCATGTAGGCAGATTGCAGCTCGTGGAAGAACTTCATATAGGCAGATTGGAGCTCAAGATCTTATAGATTGGTAAATGTGAATCAAGATTGTTGCCCTGATCACGCGGCTGGATTTTAATTGGAACTCGTCTAAATTTTTTTTTGTTTCTTCATTCATTATCATTTCATTTATAACATAAGCAATGGTACACTTGTACATATCCTCTAAACCATTTCAACAATACTGTTATACATCATAGGCCCTCTTGACCTCATCATGGCATTTTCATTGCGTACACACATCTATTCAATCATTAGTTCACCTAGAACTCGGAACTTTAAACGAGTTCACATATACGTCAACGTACCTGAATACTTTCATTCATATCATTCTACTCACCATGGATAATCCTTTTAGCCCACATGGTACTATCTCGTACCTTTTCTCTATTTCTTAGGCCCTCGACCGATTGAGTCTCCCAGTACCTGTCTGAGGTTTGGAAAAAAAAATGTGAGTGATAACTCCATAAGCAAGTATTTTGGGCAAGACTTTCCTTGAAAATCTTTTCTTAAAACATTTTTCTCATAAATCATTTTGGCTAGGGGACATTGTATGTCCCAAAACATCTTGACATAAACCATATTTGACAATGGACATTCTCATGTCCACAAAAAGACACTTTTTCCACATAAATCATTTTAGCATTGGACGTTCATACGTCCTAAAACATTTATCCATTTAAACCTTGTTGGAAACGGACATTTATACGTCCTAAAATATTTTTCACATAAACACTTTGATAAACATTTCATAAACTTTGGATGTGAAAATTTATCATTTCCATTGATGACGTTATCCTTCATGTGACGGTACGCTAGCACGGGGAACCCTCTTTCATGACATGATCCTTTCCATCCTTGGCGCCGGACCTTCTGACTTGGCAACGTCAAGGGGGACTCCTTGTCCACTTACTACCTCAACTAGCCTACTTGATTTCCATTCCATGCATGACTTTTAGTCACCCCAACATTATATACCCCATTACACATGGAATTTGTCATTCTCATGTAGAGAATTCTTTGCACCATCCCTCTTTAAACACCATTTCAATGAAACATCGTTTCAAATCCATACTTCATCACTTTTCATGAATAATTGCGAAACAATAAGAAATCATTTATTTCAATAGAAATAAATATTTCAATACGCATATAAACAAGGAATAGCCATCCTTAAATACCTTGTAACGAAAACCAAAATTATTTAGAAAACTGCTTGCTTACCCGAGATCGCTATAATCCCTTTCCTTCCATTCTTTTCCTTGCCTTTGCCTAGATAAATGAAAATAACATTTCATTTATTTGCATCATCTTCAAATACTTATATTCCTTCGGTTTTCCAACCTACATAAGTTCATCTAACTTAATCCACTTGTCTTTCAAGTCGGGTATTCATACTTATCTCTTCATATACGTCCATTTTTCAACATATACTTATGTGTTTCTTAAACTTTTTCGAAATAGAAACTTGTCTCTAATTCTAGCATGATTAAACCCCTTAATTACCACTATACTTAGGGTATTTTTATGGAATTTCAATCTACTAATCATAGGTTTCCAAAACAGCAACTTTGGAACCCATATTTCACCTGTTTAACGTGTCTTTTGACACATAACCCTAAGCAGATTTATAAATCCGAATTTTCAGTAATTAATCCAAATTTTCCTAACCCAAATTTAGGTTATTAACATATATATCAATTTTGATCATTTATACATAGGTTTCATATTTCTTTTTGATTTTTTTCTCCAATTATCCACATATGCTGAAATCAGACGTACTTAATTCTCAAAAACGTGAATTAATATCAAATCAAGTAGTTTTGATCTGAAATGTCTGAAATACCTTAATAACTATATGAATTAACAGAAATAAATATTTATAGCACAAAATATTAAGCATTTATATTTATTTTGGTATTTTTACCTTGCTGGATAGTAGAATCCATTTTCAAACAGCCTGAACCACGTTAATTATGGGGTATATTGATACCCATCAAAACCTAATTTTTATTTTAATATTGTGATCCTCAATATGTCTTATATCCTGTAAAATTTTCAGCCCAAAATTCATTGTATAAAAATTATTAAAAAGCCTTTGGTGCAGTTGATCCTGCCACCCTTGCAACCCTGTTCAGGTTAATTTTCTCGGATTTTTAGTTTGCAACTGGCTTATCCTTTTAAGCTGAAAATTTGGTCGTTCCTTAATCACCCCTAATGATTCTTCCCAAAAAATTTCATGCTAAAATTCATACATTTACTATTCCGTTCATATTTTAGTTTACAACATCATATAACTTCCAGATTTAAGGCATAAAATCAAGATCAACATATACTTACTTGATTAAGTGATAATCCCTTCATTGAGAACTTGAAATTCTCTTCTTTCCCTCTCCTCCTTGCTGAGTTTGACGTGCCCTAACTGCTGCCCTTGGAGAAAATTTCCATTTTTCTCTTATTTTCCTCTCTTCTCTCTCACCTTCTCTCTTCTTCTCTCTCTTTCTCTCTCCTTCTTTCTCTCCTTCTCCCCTGCTGGAAACGGCAGCCGTGCTCCCCCATTTCCTCCTTTTATTTGCTACTTTTCTTGGTGTCCAAGTGACCCCATAGGCATTTTAGTAAATTCCATTTTCACTTTCCACAATTGCCCTTCTTTACTTAGCTCTTAATCAACTTGTTACTTGCTCTCTAAGAAACTAACTTTCCATGATAATTAGCTTAATCCATTCCATTCATCTCATAGATTTCATAATTTTATTCCATCGTTTCAAATTTCATCTCAAACCAATGTTTCTACGTCAAGTTATGACCACTTGAATTTATCTTTTGGATTTGAGATAAAAATAATTAATTATCACCCTAATCCCATTATGATTCTCTTAATCCATTCATAATATTGGGCCCACCGTCGTGAGCTTACCTTTCAAATTTCATCAAAATCTGCCTTGTAGGCGTCAATTTATGAATTTTCTATCATTTTCCAACATAATTTCATAATTACACTTTAATCTCTATAAATTAAATCATGATTATTAACCTGATTATTCATGACACCTTGTCACCCTTAAGTCCTCATTAAGCCCCTCGGGTCATACCGACTCACTTTGGGCTCCGACGATTAAATTTTTAATCACCGTTTCCAATAGAAACCCTAATTCAAAATGTGACATAATTCACAAAAATCATTCAAAATTCATTTTCATCACATATAAATCATATATATATGTTCAATGCATACCCTTGAGTCCTACATAGGTTGGGGTTTCACACTTGTTGAGAGAATGAATTGATCAGCAATGTCGCTTTCAGCAATCTAGAACAAAGTTCTTCACTTGAAGTTGGTGTAGATCAATTAATGCTTAGAGAGGGTGGAAGGTGAACACAATGAATGATTCTCTAACCTCTAGCACGTCCTCTTGAATGCTCTTTTATAATGGTGGAGTAAATTCAAACGTTTGGTGGTAGGTGGCGCCCATTTAATGCGCCAACGTTCGAATTTTTCCGACCGTTGAGAACCAAGTCGCATGTGAAGTCGACTTCGGATGCGACTTCACCCAAGTCGCAGACTCGAGTCGACTTCGGTTGCGACTTCGATCTCTAGCATGGCTTCAAGTTCCACTTCAGGTCGACTTGACCTTGGACTTGACCCAAGTTGCAAGTGAAGTCGACTTTGGGTGCAACTTCACTTTCTGTATGCATATTATGGAACTTGGGAAAGTGATCCTTGATGCTTGTTATTCATCTCATATCTTGTTCTTCCAATAATATTCTTGATCTTGAGTACTTGGTCTTGGAACTTGGTATGTTCATCTTCTTTTGAGATCTTTATCTTCATTACCTTGATCTAAAAATGATTTGCCTTCCTTGAGTTTGCAGTATAAAAATGTAATTAATGATCTTTCCTTAAATGAATTACCATCTTGAATGATTCTATCGTGGATATTTGCTTTGTATAGACTGTCTTGGTCTTCAGCTTGATTCAAGTTGGATGCTTGGGTCGACTTGAGGTTCAACTTCACTCAAGTCGCATTGTGAAGTCGACTTGGGAATGCGACTTCACCCAACTCGAAGGTGGAGTCAACTTCGGCTGCGACTT
The DNA here is from genome assembly GCA_030490835.1 of Annona cherimola. NCBI lineage: Eukaryota > Viridiplantae > Streptophyta > Magnoliopsida > Magnoliales > Annonaceae > Annona > Annona cherimola. The sequence continues at coordinate 77,207,703 of CM059974.1, read as the reverse complement.
CACCTGTCTCTGATCCCAAATACAACTCTGGAAGTTTTTGGTCACCTGAAGTAAATCTTGGAGTCGACTTGGGTTTGCGACTTCACCTAAGTCGCAGGTAGAGTCGACTTGGACTACGACTTCACCTGTCTTGGTTCCCAACTTCAACACTGGAAAGTTTTTCCCATTTGAAGTCGATCTTGAGGTCGACTTGGATATCAACTTCGCTCAAGTCGATGTCTAAGTCGACTTGGCCTTGCGACTTGGTCTGCTATTTTCTGAATTCTAAGTTTTTATCCTATAACCAAGTTTAACAAACCACATTAGTACCTAAAATATTCTCAAATTGAGTTATTAATTATCAAAATATGGATTGTGCTTAATTTGCGTTTGATTCCAACAATTATGTGATACTCGGATCCAAGTAGGACTCATACGAAGGCATTAGGCATGTAATTATGATACATGTATGCCTTGAATGAATTTTGAATGATTTATGGATGATTTTATGATTTAATGATATTTTTCAATTAGGGTTTAATTAAGAATGGTGATTAAAAATTTAATCGCCGGAGCCCAAAGTGAGTCAGTATGACCCGAGGGACTTAATGAGGATTTAAAGGTGACAAGTGTCATGAATAATCATGTTAATAATCATGATTTAATTTATGGAGATTAAAGTGTAATTATGGAATTAAGATGAAAAATGATAGAAAATTCATAACTTGATGCCTACAAGGCGGATTTCGATGAAATTTGAAAGGTAAGCTGTGGAACCCTGACCGTATACGCGTTGTTTCGACTGTATACGCGTCATTTCGACAATTGTAATTTTTGTAATTATTTTATGAATAAATGAAAATTCATGAATTATATTGATGGATATGTGTATTGGAGATTGAAATAATGCAATTAGGAATTTAACCCCGTGAATAGTGTACGTGAATAGTAACCAAGGACTAAGACCCGTGATTAAGAGTTAATCACTTGGATTAACTTAATCACAAAAAGACAAAATAGAGATTTAATCACTACAAGACAAAATAGTAATTTTTTTGGATATTTTAATCCAAGTTTGGATTTTTGTGGAAAAATAGAAAAAAATTCATAAATTGCAATCCGGGCGTCGGAATTCGATGAAATTTTTTATGGATGGTTAAAAATTCATGATGGACATGATGAATGGGCTAAGATGTGATGAAAATCACAAATCAATGGTCAAAATGAAACGTCAAATGCAAAGTGAAAAAGTAACTTCACTTTTTCATTAATTATGTATTTGACTTTAATTAAAATTAATAAATAAAAATTAAAAAAATTAAATTCAATGCAGCAACATGTCAGGTCGTGCAGGGGGAGTACCATGACCAAATCAATGGTCCAAATTCATCCAAATCACAAATCAAGGGTTTAGATTTAATTAGCTTAAATTTAATTAAATAAAAAAATAAAAAAATAGGTAGAAAATAGGGCTGAAATAGGGTCGCTGGAGCAGGCCTAGGGTGGGCAGCACATGGCTCAAAGCATTTTTCAAAATTTAAAAAGAAATACCAATTTATAAATAAATACCTCAAATCTAGGGGGTAAATTCCAAATTTATGAAAAATGGACCCCTATAAATAGAGGAGCAGGCCATGGACGAAATTCACAACCATCCCAGCTTAAAAATCACTTGAGGAACTTCATTTCCCATCCCCACACGTTTTAGCCTTGAAGAATAGAAGTTAGAGAGAGAAAGTGCGAGAAAAAGAGGCATATCTCCACTTCGGGTAAGTGATTTCTACCCAAATTTATTTTGGATGTTAAGTAGGGTAAAAACATGCTTAGATAATGCCTAATCATGAGAAAATAAGTATAGATATAATGTTTAAATAGAATTATGCCAAAACATCAAAAATTTGGAGCGAATATAGGGTATTCGGCAAGATAGCATATGATATGTGAAAATAATGCTCCAAAATTTATAAATGATGATTTGGGGTGTATGATTATGATAAATATGATGTTAGAATAATGATATCTTAATTTCATGATTTTTGGAATTAAGGATTATGCTTAAGTGAATTTATGATGATTTTTAGTATATGGAGAAAATGATGATAAATTCAAAATATACGAAATGTCCAATGATATACTAGGCATAAGGTATGTCATGGTATTTTTTATTTTTGGAAAAAATATCAATTTTTGAAACCCATAAACAGTAACCACGTTGCTGTGAACAGTAACCACGAATGAACAGTGTGATTTTGGAGAAAATTTGGAAATTAATATTTGAATGGAATTTTTGAAGAATTTATGGACAAAAATATCTATGTAAAGAAATAATGCCCAAATATTATAAAGCATACATGGGAAGCAGCTTAAATAGAGGAAATGAAATATCCTTTGTCCTTGAATAGGAAAAGGAAAAGAGAAGGTCGAAGACACCTCCTAAGAAGGTAAGCAAGTTATATGTTTTGCAAATTAATTTCAAAATGCTTGAAATTGTCTGTGAATTGCTTTATGAAATTTATTTAAGGTTGGCCATAACTATAACTGCTTTACATGAACTGAAGTTTGTGAAATTGTTTATTAAATGCTTTTTATGAAATTGTTTATGATTTTCAAATATCATGTCGGCATGTGTATGAGAATGAGCATGTGCACGAGGAATAGGCCTTAGTCGAGGTAGTAAGCGGACCGGATGTCCCCCTCGCTATTGCCAAGTCGCTTAATAGGCCCAGGCCGGCGGCGACCTCCCTGAAATGGGAGCATGTATGGGATGGGCGCCTAGCTAGCGTTGCATCCAAAGGAATGTCATGAATGCTATGTATGCATTGCATTTGCATTTTATGAAATGCATGAAAATGATTGAAAAATTATGTATAGCTTGCTTACTGAGTATTATTACTCACCCATGCTTTTTCAACAACAGACAGGAAATGATGATGAAGGCAGCATGCCAAGTGTTATATAGTTTTTGTTATAAATGATGTTTATGTAAACTTTATTTAAAGTCAACGATGATAATTTTGAGATGAAAAGGGAATATTTTTATTCCAATGAAAATATTTATGGAATAGTTTTTTATCATAACTGTGTTATGTGAAATATATTTCAAATTAGATGAATGATGGGAATTTTCCATGTATTGATGAAAAAAAAAAAAAATCCTGTCGTGTGATCAGGGCAACAATCCTGAGTCACGTTTACCAATCAAAACGATCCCGGAATAAGGCTTCTAGGCACCTCGGTTCGGGGTGCCGCATAAGCTCACGACGGAAGGCTCAATCTTTTGAATGGATTGGATTAAGGGAATCATGATGGGATTAGGATGATAATTAATTATTTTTATCCCAGATCCAAAAGATAAATTCAAGTGGTCATAACTTGAGTTAGAAACGTCGGTTTGAGATGAAATTTGAAACGATGGAATAAAATTATGAAATCTATGAAACGAATGGAATGAATTAAGCTAATTATCATGAGAAGTTGCTTTCTTGGAGAGCAAGTAAGAAGTTACTTAAGAACTGAGTAAAGAGGGGTAATTTGGGAAAATGAAAATAGAATTTACTTAAATGCCCTATGGGTTGCTTAAGCACCAAGAAAAGTGGCAAATAAAAGGGGAAAAAAGGGGGAGATCAAGGGCTGGACGTTCCAACAGGGGGGAAAAGGAGAGAGAGAAGGAGAAAGAGAGAGAGAGAGAGAGAGAAGAGAGGAAAACAAGAGAGAAATGGAGATTTTCTCCAAGGATCAGTAGCAAGCATGTCTAAACCCAGCAAGGAAAGGAAGAAAAGAAGGAAATTTCAAGTTTTCAAAGGAGGGATTACCAATTAATCAAGTAAGTGTATGTTAATTTTGATTTTATACTTCAAATCTGGAAGTTATATGATGTTATAAATCAAAATATGAATGAAATAGTAAACAAAGTATTTTCACCATGAAAATTTGTTTACAAGCTCATATATGATGATTAAGGGACAAAAAAAATTTATATTGAAATATTAAGCAGGTTTCAAATTAAAAATCTGAGAAGATCAACCTAAACAGGGTAGAACGGGTGACAGGATTATCTATACCAAATAATTTTTAATAATTTTTATACAAGCAATTTTAGGTTAAAAATTTTACAGGATATATAAGACATATTGAGGATCACACAAAAAAATAAAAATTAAGTTTTGATGGGTATAAATATGCCCCATAATGAATGTGATTCAGGATGTCTGAAAAGGGGTGCTGCTGTCCAGCAGAGTAAAAATACCAAAATAAATAGAAATACTAAATATTTTATGGTGAAAATATTTATTTTAGTTAATACATGTAATTATTAAGGTATGGTAGAAATTTCATATCAAAACTACTTGATTTGATATTAATTCAAGTTTTTGAGCAGTGTAACTGAATTCAGCCTTATGGACAACTAAAGGAATAAATCAAGATAAATGTTAAATTCCAGATTTTTGTGATGAAATTTGACTTATAATGAGATATAAATCATGATTTAGTGTAATTCCTATGATGATTTATGAATAGGTTGCTGATTTTATAAGGTATGGAACCTAGGGTTACATATATGATTCGATTTTTTCATTTTTTATGTTAAAAATGGTGCGGAAATGAGATTAAATGATTTATGAAATTTATGTAGGGTAAAATACCCTAGGATTAGGGTACTTTAGACGCCCAAAAGGATTTGGGAAGATGAGCCCCAAATCTGATTTTTATGAATTTTATGAATAGGTGTCCAAATGGGGTGAAAACGGTACCCGTAATAGGGGAATAAGTTGTTGTTTTGAGAGGAGTTAATATATGGATTTTAATCATATTTTAATACCCCAAATTTGGGTTAAGAAAACCATGGTTTAAGGCTAGAAAATTTGGATTAAAAATCTGTTTAGACCATGTTGCTAAAGGGAGCATTGAAACAATGAAAAACGGGTTCTAAAGTTGTTGTTTTGGGAACCCTATGATAAATGGATTATAAATTCGAAATTAAACCCTAAATTATGTGTTAATTAAGGGGTTTAATCATGCTGAAATTAGAGACAAGTTGTTGTGTTGTAAAATTTTAAGAAACACATGATTTATGTGTTGAGAAATGGACTTATATGAAGAGATAAGTATGAATAAATGATATATGGATTATGTAAGTTGTTAAAATAAAAAAAATGGATAACAACATAATGAAAAATGTGGATTAGGGTGCTGTTTAAGTAAATAATGATAATCTCAAAATTTGAGATTATTATATGATGTCTAAGTTAGCAACTAAGTGCTTAAAATGAGCACCATTGTATGAAAAATGGAAAATGTGTTAAAAATGATAAATGGAGGTAATGAACCTCCAAATAATGATTTAATAAAATATTATTACATGTATGTAAGTTTACCCTATATAAGGGCATCAAAAATGAATGGATGATTGATATGTATAGGCTATGTTGCTAAGTATGAATACCCGACTTGAAAGACAAGTGAGTTAAGTAAAATGAACTTATGTAGGTTGGAAAACCTAAGAAATATAAGTATTTGAAGACGATGCAAATAAATAAAATGTTATTTTCATTTATCTAGGCAAAAGCAAGGAAAAGAATGGAAGAAAAGGATTATGACGATCTTAGGTAAGCAAGCGAACTTTTTAAAATAATATTTTTTTCTATATGATGATATGTGATTGAAATATTTATATTTATATTTTAATGAACGGGCAAGCACAAGTTTTGAAAATGATGGCTTTAATGAAAAGTCGTCAGTTTTGGAAAAGAAGGGCTTTAAGGAAAAGCCTCAAGGTTTGCTTCATGGGAAGCAAACAATACGTTTTAAGATAAGGATTTTATCAACAGTGTTGCCGAAGATTGGCAATGCTTTATGTTAATGGAATTGAGAATTTTGCTTATGAGTAAGCAAGTTCTCCATGATAATATTTTCAAAGGATTTCATGTTTGATACCGATGGTTTCAATAATTTTCTTTTAAGCAAGCACGTTCTTTATGATGTTGTTTCAAAAGTATTTTATAAGAAAAATAGAATTTTACCCTTTTTCACAAAGTATTGTTTGTAAATAAGTTTTGAGTTATTTCTACAATAATTTGTGATAAACACTTATGTTTATGAAAGAAAAAAAGAAAAAGGGGAATTGATTTATGAAAAAGATTTATTTTGCTAGGTTATGATAATTAAATAATAAATGATGATTTGGACATAGTTCATATGTTTTGAAATGATATTCGAAAAGTTTTGATTTCCTTTAGATAAGGAAATCTATGTTGAAAATATCTTGAAAAATGTTTATATGGATGTGTTGAAGGGGATTTAAGGATGACCAACCTCCTATGTTGATTTCATAAAATGGTTTGATTTCGGGTTGCTAAATGGTATGCAAAAGATTATGCAAGCCCTTTATGTAAAGATAACAACATTGATATGTGGACAAGAAATTGATTTTAAGGTGGTTGAGAAGAGGTTAACACAATTGCAAACTTTTGTAAGCAAAAGGCCCCGAAATGGAAACCAAGAAAATGCTAGGAAAAATGTATAATTTATTCTTGAAAATCTAAAAGTTTTGAAATTCTTTTATTAAAAGAGTTTTAAGGTGTATTGTTTCTCAAACATTTCAAATATTTATCAAAATATTTTACTCCAAATATTTCTAAAAAAATTTAAGGAAGGTCATCCTAAAACTAAATTTCAAATGACAACTTGTTTAAAGTGGGTGCGCTCGCTTTACAAGTTGACATAAACTGCGGTCTATGATGTGCTTTTTTTCAAAATGATTTGTTTTAAAAAGACAGAGACTTCAGTTTGTGATGTTTTTAAGTTATGGATGCAGACTGAGGTCTGTGATTCCGATTTTAAAGGATATGGACTGCGGGTTGTAATACTTTAAACTAAATGAACTGCGGTCTGTCATAATAGTGTATGGTGCACCAGTACAAGGAACAGGCCGGTTGTAGAGTACGATTGGGATGACCGGGGCCCACTCTACATATGACCAAGTCGCTAAGGGATGACAGGAGTGCCAGCGGTGCCCTCCCTGAGATGGGAGCAGGATAAAGGAACAACCACCTAGCTAGCATGCTGTTAAGGATTCTCTCCCAAAAGGTAGCATGATCACTTGCTACGTGTCACTACTGGATGGGGAGAAATTCATTTTCATACATTTTGCTTTTCAAAAGCCCAAACATTGGGATATAAAAGCATTTATATGAAAAGTTATCCTAAATTGGATTTTTATGAGCTATTATGTATAAGTTATCCTAAAAGAAAGAGTGTTTTACACGAAAGTGTAAATAACATAAATAAAAGGAAATGTTTTTATGCAAATGCATTTATGAAAATGGTTTATGTATCTTATATGCCTTGTTTGTATAAACAAGCCCAAAGACGGGGATTCTGAAAAGGATTTATGTCAAACTTGTTTTTGGACATAAGAATGTCCTTTATAAAAGAGCCTAAATGAAAAGTGTTTATGGACATGAGAATGTCCAATGCCAAAGTGTTTTAATAAAAGGTGTTTTAGGACATATGAATGTCCATTGCCAAAGGAAGCTATGTGAAAAATGTTTTGAGACATTAAATGTCTCTTGGCTAAAGGATTTTATGATGACAAATGTTTTGGACATAAAAATGTCATTTGCCGAGAAAAATTTATGTGAATGATGTTTTAGGACATGAGAATGTCCTCCTTTGCCAAAGGATTTATGAAAAAAATGTTTTAGATGTAAAACATCCACTGGCAAAAGATGGTTTTATGTAAAGGTCTTTGAACATTAGAAATTTTCATCTAAGATCAAAGGAAATTAATTAAGGAGGGTAAAACATATATGTTTTGCCTTAACAAGCCCAGACGTGGCTTGTAAATGATTTTAAAAATAAATATTTTATGATAATATTCAAGGACATAGAATTGTCCTCATGAACAAGGAATTTCATGATAATGTTTTAGGACAAATAAATATCCTCAAGAAAAAGGTGTTCAAGATGTTTAATGAAATGATTTTCAAGGAAGTCTTGCCCTAAAAGATAAGATGCTTGCTTACTGAGTTATCACTCATGTTTTGTTTTCCAAACCTTAGACAGGTATTGGGAGACTCAAGCGGTCGAGGACTTAAGAAATGGAGAAAAGGTACGAGATAGTACCATGTGGGCTAAAAAGATTAGCCATGGTGAGTGGAATGATATGAATGAAAGTATTCAGGTATGGTGACGTATATGAATTTATTTAAAGTTCTAAGTTCTAAGAGAACTAATGAATGAATGAATGAATGTATGTATAGATGAATGTATGTCTAGAATGGCAATATCATGAATAGGTCAAGAGGGCCCATGATGTATAATAGCATGTTGAAATGGTTTAAAGGATATGTACAAGTGTACCATCGCTTATGTTTAGTCCCGAGTTAATGGAAAATACCCAAGAGGGGAGGGGTGAATTGGGTAATTAAAATTTTTCAACTTAAACAGAAACTTTACCCCGGTTTGGTTCAATCCCCTTTAATAAAACAAAAGGAAAGCAACAAGATAATAAGAGCCGGAATAAATCAATGGACAAGATTTATAGTGGTTCGGGTAACCTTCCCTACTCCACTCTTCCAAGCTCACACCTCTTGTGACTTTCACAAATACAACTAGATCCACTGCTCTCTTCTAGATTCCAGCTCTAGGGGGCATCAACAACTCACAGCACAAGTAGGTGACGAGTTCCACTCCAATCACACACTACTTTGCTTACACTTGATCTTAGTTACCCAAACTAAATCAAGTTCAATACAACAAGAAAAAGTAAAAGAGAGTTTTTAAACGTTACTGAAGTGTAGAGGCAGATTTTGCGCAGAGAAGAACTTGTGGAGTAGACTTAATAATTCAGCAAGCAGCTCTTGGCAGTTTGAAAGCAACGTTCTTCTTATAGATGTTGGCTTGATCACTTAAAGCTCTTAGGAATGGGAGTTATGCTCAATCAATGATATTTCAGCTACCTTCCTCATTCATATTGAATTCCTTATATAAATGGTGAGGGAATCCGAACGTTTGGAAGTAGGTGGCACGCATTTAATGCGACAATGTTCGAAAAGTTTTCGACCGTTGCGACCCAAGTCGCACGTGGAGTCGAATTCGGGTGCGACTTCGCCCAAGTCACAGATAGAGTCGACTTCGGGTGCGACTTCGGTTGTACTCAGGCTGTTCAAGTTCTTCCTCGGGTCGACTTGGTCCTGGACTTGACCCAAGTCGCAAGTGAAGTCGATTTCGGGTGCGACTTCACTTCCTGTGCTTGCTTGATGAACTTGAAATCCTTGGAGATGACTTTGATCTCTTGATTTTCTTCAAATTAATGTTCTTCCCTTGATTATATCTCTTGGAACTCAGTATAATCATCCTAGCTTGATGTTCTTTAGCTCCGTGACTTACAAACTTTGAATCCTTGAATCTTGGAGTACATGAAAGAAGTCCAAAATGTGTGATCTTGATCTTCCATGATGAATACATGAAACTTTGCTTGCTTTGGACTTGATTTGATCTTCATTTGGCCTAAGTCGAATGTTTGAGTCGACTTGGCCTTCAACTTCACTCAAGTCTAGCATCAAGTCGACTTGGTCTGCGACTTAGCTCTTCAAAACGTGTGCTGATGACCTGAAGTTGATGCTGGAGTCGACTTGGCCTGCGACTTCACCCAAGTCGCATGCGGAGTCGACTTGGTCTGCGACTTCGGTAGCTCTCGTTCCAAATTTCAACTCTGGACAGAAAATCACGTTTGAAGTCGATGCCGGATTCGACTTGGTCTGCGACTTCACCCAAGTCGCGTGCAAAGTCGCCTTCGTTTGCGACTTCAGCAGCTTAGCTCCCCGATTTCAACGCTGGACGAAAATGATGTTTTGAAGTCGCTGCTGGAGTCGACTTAGGGATCAACTTGGCCTAAGTCGATGCCTGAGTCGACTTGGAAATCAACTTGACCTGTAATGCTTCATTTTCTTCATTTGTATATCCTTTAATCATCTTCACAAACATGTTAGTAACCAAAACTTACTCAAATTGATTTATTAATCATCAAAACATAGACTTGGCTTATTTTCCACATGTTTCCAACAATCTCCCCCTTTTTGATGATTGACAAAACCGATTTGAGTGTATACCTTTCAATGTCTTTAAAACATACTATTTTATCTTGTTTTGGTATCTTTAGAATAATCAATGGTCTTTTGCATTTTGAAGTTTAACATACATATTCTATTTCCAATAAATCACAAGTTAAAACCATTAATACAAGCATTTAAAATCGAGACTACTCAAATCCTAATCTCTTCTTCCCCTTTTTGTCAATTGTTCAAAAAAGGTTGAGCGGGTTAATCCTTTGAGAATGGTGGGGGCTGCTCCCCCTGAACCTGTGCTCCCCCTCAGCTTGTGCTTTTCTAAGTTAATTCAATCATCCCCATATCATTTCTAATTTTATAAAATGGTTCTTTTGCTAGAGGTTTGGTAAAAATATCTACAATTTGATCTTCTGTTTTTACATATTCCAAACAAATATCATGATTTTCTACATGTTCTCTAATAAAATGATGTCTTAGGTCTATATGCTTGGTCCTAGAATGCAATACTGGATTTTTAGTTAAACATATTGCACTAGTATTATCACATCTAATAGGTATATCTTTAAAGTCCATGCCATAATCCCTAAGTTGTTGTTTCATCCAAAGCAATTGGGCACAACAGCTCCCGACGGCAATATATTCGGCTTCCGCGGTGGATAGAGCAACACTAGTTTATTTTCTTGAAAACCATGAAACCAACATGTTCCCAAAAAACTGACATGTTCCACTAGTGCTTTTTCTATCTACCTTGTAACTGGCAAAATCCGCATCCGAGTAGCCGATTAGATCAAAATTAGAACCCTTTGGATACCAAAGTCCTATGTTGGTAGTATCTACTAAATATTTGAAAATTATTTTTACAGCTACCAAGTGTGATTCTTTTGGACATGATTGAAATCTAGAACACATACAAATACTAAATAGTATATCGGATCTAGAAGCAGTTAAATATAATAAAGAGCCTATCATGCTTCTATATAGCTTTAAATCAACTAGTTTGCCTTTCTCGTCTTTGTCAATTTTAATGGTTGAGCTCATAGGCGTGTTTGCCCCTTTGCTATTTCCCATGCCAAACTTTTTTAACATTTCTTTGATATACTTGGACTGGTTTATGAAGATCCCTTCACTTAGTTGCTTAATTTGTAGTCCAAGGAAGAAGTTTAGCTCCCCCATCATACTCATTTCAAATTCCTTCTGCATAAGCTCAGAAAATTCTTGACAAAGGATCTCATTAGTAGCACCAAAAATAATATCATCTACATAAATTTGAATAATCAAGATATCTTTTTCTTTATACTTGATAAACGAAGTGGCGTCTACCTTTCCTTTTTGGAAGTCATGGTCGATCAAAAATTTGCTTAATCTTTCATACCAAGCCCTTGGAGCTTGTTTTAATCAATACAATGCTTTGGTTAATTTGTATACAAATTTAGATTGATCTTTCTCCTCAAATCCAGGTGGTTGTTCAACATACACCTCTTCATTTATATACCCAATCAAAAATGCACTTTTAACATCCATTTGAAATAGCTTAAAGTTCATCTGAGATGCAAAGGCTAGTAAAATACAAATAACTTCTAATCTAGCAACCGGAGCATAGGATTCCTCAAAGTCTATTCCGTCTTCTTGTGAGTATCCTTTTGCTACAAGTCTAGCTTTGTTTCTTACTACAAGTCCACTTTCATCTAATTTGTTCCTAAAGACCCATTTTGTGCCAATGACAATACAGTGTTTTGGTCTTGGAATAAGATGCCAAACTTGGTTTCTTTCAAATTGATTTAATTCCTTTGCATTGCTATGATCCAGTTTTTATCATCAAGAGCTTGGTCAATAGTGGATGGTTCAATTTCAGATACAAAGGCGTATTGTCTACAAATATTTTGTTTTGACCTTCTAGTCTTAACACCTTCAAAAATATTGCCTATAACTTGCTCAATTGGATGGGCATTTTTGAACTTTAAATCAGTTGGAGGTTTATAGGAATTATTACCTTCACTTACTTTTTCCTCCATGGATTCTTCTTGCTTTTCCACATGCAATTTTTCAAGGTTACTTGTGACATCATCTGCATCACTTAAATCATCTTTTCTTTTGGAGCATGAATTAAATTCATCAAAAACAACATGTATTGACTCTTCTACAACTTGATTCCGTTTATTGAAGACTCTATATGCTTTGCTATTTGATGAATAACTAAAGAATATTGCCTCATCACTCTTAGCATCCAGTTTTCCCAAGTTGGTTTTTCCAATGTTGAAAACATAACATGTGCAACCAAAAGCATGAAAATATGAAATATTTGGTTTTCTACCATTCCATAGCTCATATGGGGTCTTTTTCTAGATTGCTCTAATGGTAACTCGGTTCAACACATGCAAGCTATACTTACAACTTCACCCCAAAATTTCTTGGATAATTTACTCTCATTTAGCATTGTTCTAGCCATCTCTTGTATGGTTCTATTTTTCCTTTCAACCACTCCATCTTGTTGTATAGTTCTTGGTGCGAAAAATGTGTGGTGAATTCCTTTTCCATTACATAATTCTATGAATCGTTTATTTTCAAGCTCACCACCATGATCACTTCTAATGGTCATAATAGTACTTTGTTTTTCATTTTGCACCAAGTTTACAAAAGTTGCAAACATAGAGAAGGCTTCATCTTTGCTAGCTAAGAGAATTACCCATGTGAATCTTAAAAATTCATCAACTATTACAAACACATACTTCTTTCCACCAATGGTTAAAATGTCGGATGACCCATATAGATCCATGTGTAGCAATTCAAGTGGCCTAGTGGTGGAAATCTCCTTTTTGGTAGATAAAGGCAGTTTAGGTTGTTTTGATAATTGACATGTCTTGCAAATTTTATCTTTATCATATTTCGATTTTGGCAATCATTCTGCCAAACTCTTTTTTCATAGGATCTTAATATTTGTCATGTTTATATGCCCAAGCCTCTTATGCCAAACCCATGGATCATTGTCGATGGCCATTAGACATTGACCATCTAGTTCATCAAGTGAAACCAAATATACATTTTCATGTCTTTTTCCTCTAAACATGATATGTTCTTCATCAAATACATTGCATAGAGATGATTCAAACACAACCTTGTATCTTTTGTCACATAATTGACTAATACTCATTAGATTGTGCTTGATTCCTTCAACAAATAACACATCCTCCATACATGCATTTGAAATACTATAAATATTTCATTTACCTTTAATTTTACATTTCTCGTTGTTTTCAAAAGCAACAGTTCCATCATTGCAAGGCTTGAGTTTATGAAATAAACTTCTTTCTCCAGTCATATGCCTTGAGCAACCACTATCCATTAACCAAACGTTGCTTGCCTTTGCCTTGAAACATACCTGAAAAATGAGCAAATAAATCTTATCTCTTTGGTACCCATTTTGGTCCATTTGGGTTAGTAAATTGACTTAATCTTTGTTGTTCTTTTCTCGAAAGCCCAAATCTTGTGTTGCATGGAACCCAAACTAATTTTGCACCATGGTCATACAGTTTCTTAAAGTTGCATTTATAACTTTTGTGACCCATCTTATTGTAAAAGTTGCAAGCCATTGGTAATCTACGAGTAGGCCTCCAAGTATGTAGTGGTTCAAAAGTTGGCCTTCTAGTCCAAACAACTTGTTTCCCTTTGAGTTTGTAAATAGGTGCAGCTTTAACTTAATTTTTCTCAAGTTTTGGCACACTTGATTTGCTACTTTCTCCTTGCTCAAATGTGGAGTATCCAAGACCTCTTCTATTGTTTTGAGAGGTCATGTTCAGAAATATTTTCACACTTTCTCTTGGATTAGAGAACTTAGTTAATGATTCATTTAAGGATTCATTCTCCTTTTTTAATTTTTCTACTTCTTTCAATAGCAGTTCATTTTCTTCTTTCAGTTTTGTTGTTCTTTCTTCTAGTTTTCCATTTACAATAATAATGGAATTACATTGTTGTCTCTTTAATGATAACTTATTTTTTAGTTTTTTGATTTTCTCATATAATGAATCACATGCCTGTTGTAATTCCTCTAATTCAGCACATTTGAGACATTCTTGAATAAAGAATGAGTAGATTGAGAATAACAAAATTTAAAAGTTACCTCTTCATTACTTGTGCATTTTGTTGAGGTGGTTTGCTCTTCCAAAACTTCCGTTGTGTTCAAAGTTTCTTCATGCTCAATCTGTGTCATGCAGCATATTCTTGCGCAATTTGCTGCATCAAAATCATCGATTGAGAAGCTACTTGTTGATGAAGTTTCTTCATTCACGTACATTCCTCTTCCCTTAGGACTTTGGAATTTTCGGCTTTCATATCTTTCCTTCTTTTCATGATGATCCTTTGATCTTTCTTTCGGTGTAGGACATTGAGCTTGCATATGTCCCATACCACCGCATCTATAACACTTTGTAACCTCCTTCTTTTTCTCTTTTTGAGGTCTCTCTTTGAAATCTTTGAAGTTCTTTTCTTTCCTTACAAACTTTCAAAATTTGCGAGTTAATAGAGCAATGTCTTCATCATCATTGTGAGATGAGGAGGTGGACTCATCCGAGTTATGAGTAACTTTTAATGCAATTGCTCTCTTTCCTTTGTGGTGATCTTCATTTCTTTTCTTGATTAACTCATGTGACGTTAATGAGCTAATAAGATCTTCTAGCTTCAATGTGTTCAGATCCTTGACTTCTTCTATTGCAGTAATCTTTGGAGTCCAAGATTTCGGAAGAGCTCTTAGGATCCTCATAACCGGTTCAGATTCGGAGATAGCTTTTCCAAGACCTTTCAAAGCATTAGTAATTTTAGAGAATCTAGCAAATATTTCAGAAATATTTTCTGTTTCTAGCATTTTAAAGCTTTCCAACTCCCCAATCAAAATATTTCTCATTGTCCCTTGGACTCGAGAAGTTCCTTCATAGATAGATATTAGTGTATCTCATATCTCTTTGGCGGTCAAACAAGAAGATACTCTATTATATTCAGAAGCAGTAAGAGCACAAAACAGTGAATTCATAGCTTTAGTGTTGCTCTCAACAGTTTTTACTTCCTCATTGGTCCATTTGGAAGCTCTTTCATCAATTGGCAAAGTCACACCGTCTTGGATCGCAATCCAAGAGTCCATATCTGTAGCCATGATGAGTTATTTCATACGTAGCTTCCAATAGCCAAAGTTGTTCCCATCAAACAATTGTGGCCTAGTAAAAGATTGGCCTTCGGCAAATACGAGAACGAAAGTAGATTGGGATGCCATATCAAAAGATCTCTTTGGTAAAACTCAAAGACCTGCTCTGATACCACTTGTTGGTCCTGAGTTAATGACAAATACCCAAGAGGGGAGGGGTGAATTGGGTAATTAAAATTTTTCATCTTAAATAGAAACTTTACCTCGGTTTGGTTCAATCCCCTTTAATTAAACAAAAGGAAAGCAATAAGATAATAAGAGCTGAAATAAATCAATAGGCAAGATTTATAGTGGTTCGGGCAACCTTCCCTACTCCACTCTTCCAAGCTCACACCTCTTGTGACTTGGGTTCCACTATGTATTTCACAAATACAACTAGAGTCACTGCTCTCTTCTAGATTCCAGCTCTAGAGGGCATCAACAACTCACAGCACAAGTAGGTGACAAGTTCCACTCCAATCACACACTACTTTGCTTGCACTTGATCTTAGTTACCCAAACTAAATCAAGTTCTATACAACAAGAAAAAGTAAAAGCAAGTTTCTACACGTTACTGAAGTGTAGAGACAGATTTTGCGCAGAGAAGAACTTGTGAAGTAGACTTAATAATTCGGCAAGCAGCTCTTGGCAGTTTGAAAGCAACGTTCTTCTTCTAGATGTTGGCTTGATCACTTAAAGCTCTTAGGAATAGGAGTTATGCTCAATCAATGATGTTTCAGCTATCTTCCTTGTTCATATTGAATGTCTTATATAAATGGTGAGGGAATCCGAACGTTTGGAAGTAGGTGGCGCGCATTTAGTGAGCCAACATTCGAAAAGTTTCTGACCGTTGCGACCCAAGTCGCAGGTGGAGTTGACTTCGATTGCAACTTCGCCCAAGTCGCAGATGGAGTCGACTTCGGGTGCGACTTCGGCTGTACTTAGGCTGTTCAAGTTCTTCCTCGGGTCGACTTGATCCTGGACTTGACTCAAGTCGCAAGTGAAGTCGATTTCGGGTGCGACTTCACTTCCTGTGCTTGCTTGATGAACTTGAAATCCTTGGAGATGACTTTGATCTCTTGATTTTCTTCAAATTAATGTTCTTCCCTTGATTATATCTCTTGGAACTCAGTATAATCATCCTAGCTTGATGTCCTTTAGCTCCGTGACTTACAAACTTTGAATCCTTGAATCTTGGAGTACATGAAAGAAGTCCAAAATGTGTGATCTTGATCTTCCATGATGAATACAAGAAACTTTGCTTGCTTTGGACTTGATTTGATCTTCATTTGGCCTAAGTCGAATGTTTGAGTCGACTTGGCCTTCAACTTCACTCAAGTCTAGCATCAAGTCGACTTGGTCTGCGACTTAGCTCTTCAAAACGTGTGCTGATGACCTGAAGTTGATGCTGGAGTCGACTTGGTCTGCGACTTCACCCAAGTCGCATGCAGAGTCAACTTGGTCTGCGACTTCGGCAGCTCTCGTCTCCAATTTCAACTCTGGACAGAAAATCACATTTGAAGTCGATGCCGGAGTCGACTTGGTCTGCGACTTCACCCAAGTCGCATACGGAGTTGACTTTGTTTGCGACTTCGGCAGCTTGGCTCCCCTATTTCAACGCTGGACGAAAATGACGTTTTGAAGTCGCTGCTAGAGTCGACATAGGGATCGACTAGGCCTAAGTCGATGCCTAAGTCGACTTGGAAATCTACTTGACCTGTCATGCTTTATTTTCTTTATTTGTATAACATTTAATCATCTTCACGAACATGTTAGTAACCAAAACTTACTCAAATTGATTTGTTAATCATCAAAACATAGACTTGACTTATTTTCCACATGTTTTCAATAATAACTAAAATGATGATGAATGAAGAAACGAAAAAAAAAAATTTGGATGAGTTCCAATTAAAATCCTGCCGCATGATCAGGGCATCAATCCTGATTCACATTTACCAATCAATAAGGTCTTGAGGTAAGGAAGTGACGTCTCGGTTTGGGGCGCCACAAATTATATTCATCCAAATGAGATGATATTTTAAATTTTTATTATTATTTATCTAGCTCAACGTCCAAAACAGGAATGGGTGTTTAGAAGAAAATTTCCCCATTTCTTCCATCTGTTATGCATGGCTTTATAGTTAGATAAGTACAGAAATATTATTCAATTTTTTTATAGATAGTTGTGGCTTTTATGGATCGTCCATATTATGTATATTTCTTAATTAACGTAGTTGGATTGCACCTGTTGACATTGATGAATAATATATTCAAACAGAAAATTAAATTTATAAATATTGGGACCATATTATGTTAATAACATGATTGAATAAAATGAAATATATCGTTTCCTTAACACCCAAAATTGACCAAAATGGATGGCTGCTACTTACGTTCAAAATAGAGTTATGTTTTTTTTATGATGATTAATAGCAATTTTGTAGGCCATATACGATCCACACTTAGACTGAATTATGGGTAATTCATGGGAGTTGTGAAAATTACAAACAAAAAATATCTAACTATTAAATGAATAAAATAAAAAAAGAAAAAAAAAAAGAAAATTTCTATTTTCCACCACTATTACCCGTGTGAATAATATGATATGAGTTGAAATCATACCGCATTAATGGTATATATGGTATAATAAAGGAATAGGCATGCAAGTATTAAAATATGATGCAAATTTATAAGGAAGCCCTTTTCATTTGTTTAGGAAAAGGAAAAGAAAAAGTTGATGAGGCAAACTGATATTCTAAGGTAAGCAAGTAACGTCTTTAAACGATTTATTTTCAAATGATTGAATGATTTGTAATTTATTTCTTCTTGGCATTTTTCAATATTATTTAAGGATGGCCATCCCCATAATGTGGTTTGAAAAAGGTATTTATTAATTTGTTTTATAAATGGTTATGCCATTTTCTTAAGTTGAAAAGAGAGCAAAATGATAAATGCGATTATTTCTTGAAGTAATGCTAGCATGTGTATGATACATAGTGCACAAAAGTATAGGTCCATTCTAGATGTATAAGCGGACCAAAGTCCCCCTCTAATGTGACTGAGTCGCTGATATAGGCCCAACGGCCGGCGGGCCCTCCCTAAAATAGGGGATAGACGAATTGATGATCGCCTAGCTAGAGTACCATCAAATGAAGGTTTAAAGCATGATTGTGAAATGTTCATTTGCATGTGCATTATTTATGAAATGCCAAATTATGAAATAAAAATATTTATTTAAATGAAAATATTTGCTTACCGAGTCTAGTACTCATTTTTGTTTTTCCCAACCTTAGACAGGTACAACAAGGTTTAAAAAGAAAAATAAATGCCTCAATTTAGAGACTCTTAAGGTTGTATGGTCCTTATATATTTTGATGAATGATGAGGTTTTGAGAATACAGTACTACAAGATTACAAAGATCGACGGTGTAAATGAGTTTTAATACTTTGTAAATATCATGTGATTTTAATTACCAGTGAATGATTGCTTGTAAATTGATATAAGATTGAAATGAAAACCCTGTCGCATGAACAGGGCTACAATCCTGCTCACAGTTTACTAACTAAATGATCTTGGAGTAAGGTTCCGGCGCCATAGAGAGTGGTATCAGAGCCGAGGTGTTAGTAAATAGGTGATGCGTACCAAGTGCTTATCGTTAAGAGCACTATGATCATCAATTTAATTAAAATTAACCGAAACACAATAAAGCTACCACTATGCGGGCTATTGACGAGCTGCATATATGTCAATTAAAATGCTCGCTATTTACGCAAGTATACGTGTCGTGTCAAGTAATAAAGAGTGAGTAGAGTATCGTTCCCACGAGGAATTTTTAAACAAAATTATTAATTAGTCTAATTGCTTTCGATGGGTAGAATATTCTGAATTTGTGGATTTGAACTAAAGCTAACAAATGCAACAAGAAATCCGAGTAGAGTTCACGGAACTACTGGAAACTAGAAACGGGGTTACTAATCGGGGATGACAGATAGATAGCTCGGAATCCTTGAATCTAAACTATATCGCATTGGTTCTTTTTGATTGGATTGTGTATGGATTTACTAGCCCAAGTTCAATAATCTCTATATATGTCTTCCAACACTATATAAAGCTAATTATACCCTATTTAACTGCTATGTTCCCATGCCGTTAAATAAAGTGAAATTGATAAATGCATAACCGGTTTAGTGACTACACAGGGTTTAACGATATATTCCTATCCATTAAACAACTCCCCTTACAAAGAGGAAACCTATGCCCTGCATGTGGATCAAGAAGAGATTTTCCTCTTCCAAGGATAAATCAAGCAATTAAATCATCTTACAAGGTAGCTAATCTTGTAAAAAGCATTAAAACCACACATGCAAGGGTAAATCATACACAATCATATATAATATCAAATAGTCATTCCTGAATTTCAAAGAACCAAGACAATATAGTTTAGGGTTCAATTCATCCTAACTATCCATCTAATGAAGGTTTAGTTCAAAGACATGATCATAACATCCATTACATCTATATGGAAAGTATCCATGAAAGTAGAGAAAGAAAAATAGAAGGAATAAGAGAAAACTAGTTTTCCGGCGGCTTCCACCACGGAGTTGAATCCTCTCTTCAATCTGTGCTTTGATCGCATTTTCGTCTTTCTCTTTTGTGTAATTCCGTTCTCGAGCTCTCTCTCTGGCCGTATGTGAAACCCCAACAATATACACGTCATTTCGACAATTGTAACCCTAGATTCTTTTGTAATTATTTTTATGATAAATGAAAATTCATGAATTATATTAATAGGTATGTATATTGGAGATTGAAATAATGCAATTAGGAATTTAACCCCGTGAATAGTAAACATGAATAGTAACTGGAGATTAAGACACGTGATTAAGAGTTAATCACTTGGATTAACCTAATCACAAAAAGATAAAATAGAGATTTAATCACTACAGGATAAAATAGCATTACTTTTGAAAAATAAAGAAAAATTCATAAGTTGCAATCCGGGCGTCGAAATTCGATGAAATCTTTTATGGATGGTTAAAAATTCATGATGGACATGATGAATGGGTTAAGATGTGATGAAAATCACAAATCAAAGGTCAAGATGGAACGTCAAAACAAGATAAAAAAGTAGCTAACTTTTTAATAAATTCTACTTTGACTTTTTAAATAAAATAAATAATTAAAAATAAAAAAAATTAAATGCAATGGATGATGCTACAGTGAAATGGCAGGGGGAGCATCTGGAAAATTTGACCAAGATCAATGGTCATTAATCATCATCATCTTTAATCAATGGCTAAGATTAATTTAGTCTAATTTAATTAATTTTAAAAATAAAAAAATAGGTAAAAATAGGGCTGCATAGGGGGGCTGGAGCAGGCCAAGGGGGGGCAGCACATGGCTCAAATAATTTTTTAAAAACTAAAAATAAATACCAATTTATAATTAAATACCTCAAAGCTAGGGGGTAAATTCCAAGTTCTTGAAAAATGGAACCCTATAAATAGGGCAACAGGGAGAACGTCCAAGGGCATCAAATCCGAGCTCCACTTGAGCCATTCCAAGTCCCCAAACCATCCCACACGTCCAAGGAAAGAAGGGAGTAAGTTAGACAGATAAAGTATAAGAAAAAGAGGCGTATCTCCACTTGGGGTAAGTAATTTCTACCAAAATTTCTTTTGGATGTTAAGTAGGATAAAAACATGCTTAGATAATTCCTAAGCATGAGAAAATAAGTATATATATATATAATGCTTAAATGGAATTATGCCAAAACATCAAAAATTTAGAGCGAAGATAGGGTATTTGGGAAGATAGCATATGGTATGTGAAAATAATGCTCCAAAATTGATAAATGATTATTTGGGATATATGATTATGATAAATATGATGTTGGAATGAGGATATATAAATTTCATAATTTTTGGAATTAAGGATTATGATTAAGTGAATTTATGTTGATTTTTAGTATATGGAGAAAATGATTTTTTTCGCCAAGTAAATGATAATAAATTTAAAATGTATGAAATGTCCTATGATATACTACGCATAAGCTATGTCATGGTATTTTTTATTTTTGAAAAAAATATCAATTTTTGGAACCCATGAACAGTCACCACGTCTCTGTGAATGATAACTCGGATGAACAGTAACTGCTACAGTGGCCTGCTACAGTGGCCTGCTACAGTGGTTTGATACAGTAAACAACATAATTTTGGAGAAAATTTGAGATTAATATTTAAATATAAGGATGAAAATTTTGAGGAACCTATGGATAAAAATATCCATATAAAGAAATAATGCCCAAATATTATAGAGCATGTATGGGAAGCAACTTGAATAGAAGAAATAAAATTATCCTTTTTCCTTGAATAGGAAAAGAAAAAGAGAAGGTCGAAGACACCCACTGAGAAGGTAAGCAAGTGATATGTTTTGCAAATTATTTCCAAAATACTTGAAATTGTTTGTGAATTGCTTTATGAAATTTATTTAAGGTTGGTCATACCTATAACTGCTTTACATGAATTGAAATGTGTTTGTTAAATTGTTTATTAATTTCTTTTTATGAAAGTGTTTTATGATTTGCAAATATCATGCCGACATGTGTATGAGAATGAGCATGTGCATGAGGAATAGGCCTTAGTCGAGGTAGTAAGCGGACCGGATGTCCCCCTCGCTATTGCCAAGTCGCTTAATAGGCCCAGGCCGGCGGCAACCTCCCTGAAATGGGAGCATGTATGGGATGGGCGCCTAGCTAGCCTCGCATCCAAAGGAATGTCATGAATGCTATGTATGCATTGCATTTACATTTTATGTAATGCATGAAAATGATTAAAAAATTATGTATGGCTTGTTTACTAACTATTATTACTCACTCATGTTTTTTCAACAACAGACAGGAAATGATGATGAAGGCAGCATGCCAAGTGTTATGTAGTTTTTGATATAAATGATGTATATGTAAACTTTATGTAAAGACAACGATGATAATTTTGAGATGGAAAGGAATATTTTTATTTCAATGAAAATGTTTATGGAATAGTTTTTGATCATAACTGTGTTATGTGAAATATATTTCAACTTGGATGAATGATGAGAATTTTCCATGTATTGATGATAAAAAAAATTCTACCGTGTGATCAAGGCAGCAATCTTGAGTCACGTTTACCAATCAAAATGATCCCGGAGTAAGGCTTCTAGGCACCTTTGTTCAGGGCGCCACAGAAGTTGGTATCAGAGCATGAATTGGTAAATAGGCAGAAAAGGAAAGAAATGATCAAATTAGAATACATGAAATCATGATAATGATTGATTGAATTATTATTGATGAATATTGATGTTATACTAATAAATGTTTCATGAAGTTGAAAATGCCGCTCACTAGAGCTAGAGTAAGAGCCAACAAAGGCAAGGCCCCAATGGAAGAATCAATAGATCAAGCAAGGGGCGAAGCCAATAAAAGAACGTATAGGGCAGAATCTGAAAAACAAACCTCTAGGACCTGCCCACGGCGAGAGGAAAGCCCTAGACCTCAAGCAGAGGTCAATATAGAAGAAAGAATTGTTGCGACCATCGAGAAAGCTATGCAGCAATGGACAGCCCAGACTGCTGGGTTATTACAAGAAATAAGGAATCAGCAGGCCCTGCCATCAAGAGGAGACGGGGAAAGACCAGGGCCCTCGGCCAATCCCGGCACTTCAAGGGGAGTGGAGGATAGTCTCCTTGAGGCCAACAGAAAGGCTATCAATGCCTTTGTTGCCCAGCGTCCGCCCAAGTTTGCAGGGGAATTGGACCCCCTCATTGCAGAGCAATAGATTACAGAAATTAAGAAATTATTTAGAATATCACCCGGCAATGATCAGCAGAAAGTGTTGTGCGCTACCCACCTACTGGTAAAAGATGCTTATGAATGGTGGGAAACACTAATGGTCACTATGCCACATCCAGAGCAAGTTACGTGGCATGAGTTTTTGAAGGAATTCAATAAAAAATATCTCCCTGTAGGGCTACAAAGCAAAAGGGTGATAGAGTTTGAAAAACTCTACCAAGGCAGGATGACAGTTACAGAATACGCTACGAAGTCCAACGCCTTGGTGAGATATGTGCCGTGGATAGCCAACGTGCGAGAAAATAAGCACAAAGGTTCAAGAGGGGATTAAGACCCCAGTTAAGAGAGGGGTTAGCCCCATTACTAATGAAGGATTATGCCTCTAGCATTGAAAGGGCTAGGGCATTAGAGATGAAGTCACTAAGGACTCAAGAGCTTAGGCAAGCTCAAAAATAATTCTTTACCGCCTCCATAGAAGGTGAGGCTAATAAAGGGAAAAGGGGAATCGCCAGGAAAAAGAAAATCAGCGATAAGATAAAGAGCACCCCGACTTGCAGTACTTGCCACAAGCGCCATTCAGGCGGATGTCTACAAGGAACGGGGAAATGCTACAAATGTGGCCAAGCGGGTCATGTGGCCTGGGACTGCGGGACCGACAAAGCCAAGATAATAAAGTGTTTCAACTGTGGTCAAGTCGGACACATTTCACCTAATTGTCCGAATAAGCCACAAGGAGCACCAGCTCGAGGGAGGCCGGCCCAGCAAAAAGTCCCCGCCATCACCAATCGACCCGGTAATGCTGCCAACCCAGTGCGTGTCGAAACCCTCACCCGAACGGAGTCACAAGAGATAGAGGAGAAAGTGATTACAGGTATGATTATATTTTAGGAAATTCTGCAGCAGCTTTATTTGATTCTGGAGCTACGCATTCATTTATATCATACCAATTCGTAATCACACACGCACTTCGGGTAGAAGAAACTAGTAGTACTATACATGTAGAATCCCCAGTATATAGGTTGGCAAGTATAAATCAAATTTGCAAGGCATGTCCTATCAGGATAGGAACAAAAATATTGGAAGTTGATCTCATCCTATTACCCATGACAGAGTTTGATGTCATATTAGGGATGGATTGGCTAAGTCAATGGGGTGCGACAATTGATTATAGAAATAAAAAGGTGTAATTTGAAGCACCAAAAGATGAAATAGAGATCAGTAAAATAAGACAGCTAGAAAACACAATAAGGATGGTATCAGCTATGAAATGTAACGCCCCATTCATAAAAATACTCAATAACTAATCAACGGCGCTACACAATCATAGAAAAATTCGGCAGCATCTCCCCATAACATACAAGGGGTAATATGGAATACATGACCTGATATTCATTACATTTCCATCTGTAACATTCAATCCTATTTATATACTTGCATCTTCATATAATAAGAACATTCATATAGAAGGAAATCATTACATATTTTCCTTACACAACAAACAGATATAATAGTCATGCATATGTGCATCAACAAGGATTATAATCCAATCTGAAATAACAAATACATTATAGTTGTCAAAACGAATCCGTCTAAGTAATTGTCTACATATATGATTATCAAAAGAGCACAAGTCTAAAAGAACTGGAATCAACATATTGTGCTAGGGTCTCTCATGTTTGATCTTCAACTTGTCCCATCCTTAAGTTCTCCTTCTGACCTGCGATCTAAAACCACAATAACAATGATATGAGTCTAAATAGACCCAGTAAGTAGATAGTGGTTAGCACAAAGTGCAAATAAGCATAATGATGGATACTCATACAGTGATGAAGCTAATACACATGGGTCCAATACCCACTCCCAAGATCGTATACATATAACCATACACACAAATTGACCAACACAACCAATCATCTACTCATGTCCGTCAAGGGCCATGAACAACCCTCTCCTCATGTCAATCAGGGGCCATGAACAACCCTTACAACCAACTATTTGAGATAACGCATCATACATAACAGACAATGAAACACATCGCAAACCACGCATACAACATCAACACAATTCAGATACAACACGTAGATCTGTCACACAAGCATTTTATCAAACATATGATAGGTGCGAAATGAAAGAACCTTCAATTCATACTCTCGATTGGGGCAAATCAATTCACGTCACATTTCAACAATATAACAACTGCTAAGAAGTCTTTTACATCATAGAAATCACGCATTCAAAGTAAATTCACCATGAACCCTAACTGTTACGAACTCTACGCCTAATATCATGGAGTCGTTAGAAGCTATACATTCCCTCTAGCCTCGTATCGCGTTTAACGTAAAATTTCATCACTAAATCGAGAAGGGGCGACATCTACTTACCTTGACCGTGATCCCTCCCAAGACAGCGACCCTAGATGTGGACTGCAGAAATTCGGAGCCTTGGAGCTTCCTGAACTCGGATCTATGACCTTCAAGGTAGTTGGTATAGTTCCCCTCAAGCGATCACGGGTGGTTCGAACTGAGTGGAAGAGAAAGTAGAAGAGGAACGAAGAACCAGAAGAGAAGGAGAAGAGAACGCGGTCAGGCGCGAAATGGGAATGAAACCCTAGAGCGCGGGCCGCTTATGTTAATAGAATCCATTGAGTCGGGTCGGGGCTCGGGTCGGGTCCAGTCGCAATTAGTCGGGTCGGGGCTCTCCTACAACTTAATAATTTAAATTTTCTCCGGGGGCGCTGCTCCCTTGACCCCCGCAAGGGGCGCTGCCCCCTTGACCCCCGCAACCTGACCGGTCAGGTCGAACCCCGTACCTACTCTGCGAGGGAAACAATAGTCATAGAGCCCATCAATGGAACGCTAATCATACATGCACATATGCACTATACATCTCCTAAATGTCGTGTCCATGTATGTTATGTATCCATTAATATCGTAAAATTCTTACTAGCATGTTCAAAAGTTACCTCATAAATAGAGAAAAGTTATAATAAAAATAGAATAAAAATACCTGGTCCTCACATGAAAGCAGCTAAGCTGATGCGCCAACAATGTACAGCTTATCTGGTCTTTATAAACACAATAAGAGATGGGGTACCTATGGAACAAATTCCAATGGTAAAGGAATTTCTTGATATTTTCCAAAGGAGCTATGTAATTGACCACCAGAAAGGGAGATGAATATGGAAATAGAAATTATTCCAGAGACAACCCCAATATCTAAGGCCCCATATAGGATGGCACCAGCCAAATTGGCTGAGTTGAAAGTACAGATTCAAGATTTATTGGATAAAGGGTTTATTAGACCCAGTGCATCATCTTAGGGAGCTCCAGTACTATTTGTAAGGAAAAATGATGGGAGTTTGAGACTCTGTATTGATTACAAAGAAATGAACAAAGTAACAGTAAAAAATAAGTATCCACTCCCAAGAATAGATGATCTTTTTGATTAGTTGAAAGGAGCTTCGACAATTTCAAAAATTGATTTACAGTCAGGATACCACCAGTTGAGGATTCTTAGTCATGTCATTTGGACTAACGAATGCCCTAGCTGTATTTATGGACATGATGAACAGGATTTTTCAAGAATTTTTTGATCGATCTGTGGTGGTATTCATTGATGATATATTGATTTATTCAAAGACAGAAGAAGAACATGAGAAGCATTTAAGGATAGTGTTAGAAATTCTCCGAAGGGAGAAATTATATGCTAAATTTAAGAAATGTGAGTTTTGGTTGAAACAGGTAGCCTTTCTCGGCCACATTATATCTGAGAAAGGAGTACACGTAGATCCTCAAAAGATTGAGGCAATAACAAAGTGACCACAACCAACAAATATCATGAAAATAAGAAGTTTCCTAGGAAAGGATTCTCACAATTGTCAGCTCCCCTCACAAAGCTGACAAGAAAAGGAGTTAGATATGAATGGACACAGGAATGTGAGACTAGCTTTCAAGAGTTAAAGAAAAGACTGGTAAAAGCGCCAATTCTAATACTGCCTACAGAGAGGGAAGGATTTGTGATCTATAGTGATGCTTCAAAGAAAGGATTAGGATGTGTACTGATGCAAAATGGAAAAGTTATATCATACGCATCCAGGCAACTCAAGCCAAATGAGGTAAACTATCCAACCCATGATTTAGAATTGGCAGCAGTAGTCTTTGCCTTGAAAATTTGGAGACATTATTTATATGGAGTTAAATGTGAGGTCTATACTGATCACAAAAGCCTTAAGTACATTTTTACTCAAAGAAATTAAATATGAGGTAAAGAAGATGGCTCGAGTTACTTAAAGATTATGACCTCAACATTTTATATCATCCAGGCAAAGCCAATGTAGTAGCCGATGCGCTAAGTAGAAATATTAGCTTAGCACATCTCATCACAAAGGAAGAAGAGCTACTATAATAATTGAGACAACTAGAATTAATTGTAAGCCCACCTGGGGTACAAGTTAGATTGTCTCAATTACAAATCCAGTCGAATTTATTTGAGCAAATTAAAATGGCTCAACAAGAAAATGGGGAATTAAAAAGTTATATGGAGAAAATGATCAAGAAAAATCCCACTGAATATATACAAGATGAACATGGGATGTACAGATATAGGGGTCACTTGTATATACCCAACCAAGAGAAATTAAAGGAACATATATTAAAAGAAGCACATTTCTCTCCATTTTTGATGCATCCAGGTAGCACTAAAATGTATGAAGACATTAAAAGAACATATTGGTGGAATAATATGAAGAGAGAAATTGCTAAATATGTGGCTAAGTGCCTAACATGTCAAAGGGTTAAGGCTGATCATCAAAGGACCCCTGAAAAATTACAGTCGCTAGAAATTCCAGAATGGAAATGGTATTATATTACTATGGATTTTATTG
The DNA here is from genome assembly GCA_030490835.1 of Annona cherimola. NCBI lineage: Eukaryota > Viridiplantae > Streptophyta > Magnoliopsida > Magnoliales > Annonaceae > Annona > Annona cherimola. Next base: position 77,179,776 of record CM059974.1, on the reverse strand, counting down.
AAGGGTTGCCAAGAACCCAAAATGAAAATGATGCTATATGGGTAATAGTTGATAGATTATCAAAGGTAGCTCATTTCCTAGCCATCAAGAAAATTTTTACTGCTGAGCGACTGGCTAAGATCTATTATAAGGAGATAGTGAGACTGCATGTAGTACCTAAGTCAATAGTTTCTGATCGAGATTCCAGTTTTACGTCTCGATTTTGGAAAAGTTTACATCATACCTTAGGTACACAGCTGAAATTCAGCACATCATTTCATCCTCAAATTGATGGGCAAACAGAAAGGGTAAATCAAGTAGTTGAGGATATGCTAAGGATGTGCGCAGTAGAATTTGGAGGAGCATGGGATGAATATTTGGCTATGGCAGAGTTTGCTTATAACAACAATTATCAAGCAAGTATTCAAATGGCCCCATTTGAAGCTTTATATGGACGGAAATGGAGAACTCCTCTAAACTAGGATGAAGTGGGAGAAAGGAAGTTGGCTCCAGACCTCTCAAAGAGAATGACAGAAAAAGTTCAAGTGATTCTCTAGTGTATACTCACGGCCCAGAGCAGGCAAAAGAGTTACACCGATTGCAAAAGAAGGGATTAAATATCCAAGTTGGGGATCACGTATTTGTTAAGGTAACGCCATTCAAGGGAGTCACCTGGTTTGGAAAGAGAGGAAAATTAAACCCAAGATATGTTGGGCCCTTTGAAGTTTTGGAAAAGATAGGCAATTTAGCCTATAGAATAGCTCTGCCACCAGCCCTAAGTGTCATCCACAATGTATTTCACATCTCCATGCTAAGGAAATATGTTTCCGATCCTACCCATGTGTTTATAGCGGAGAATTTGCCGATCCAAGAACACTTGAACTACGAGGAAAGGCCAATCAAAATATTAGATTTCAAAATCAAGAAGCTTCGAAACAGAGAAATCAAATATGTAAAGGTAAAATGGAATCGATATTCGGAGTCCGAAGCCACTTGGGAGCTACGAGAAGAGGTCGAAAGAAAATATCCTCAATTGTTTAAAGAAAGATAGGTTTTGGGACGAAACCTATTATATGGGGGGGAGGATTGTGAAACCCCAACAATATACGCGTCATTTCGTCAATTGTAACCCTAGATTCTTTTGTAATTATTTTTATGATAAATGAAAATTCATGAATTATATTGATGGATATGTGTATTGGAGATTGAAATAATGCAATTAGGAATTTAACCCTGTGAATAGTGCCCATGAATAGTAAACACGAATAGTAACCGGGGATTAAGACACGTGATTAAGAGTTAATCACTTGGATTAACCTAATCACAAAAAGACAAAATAGAGATTTAATCACTACAGGACAAAATAACATTAATTTTGGATATTTTAATACCATTTTGGATTTTTGTGAAAAAGTAAAGAAAAATTCATAAGTTGCAATCCGGGCGTCGAAATTCGATGAAATTTTTTATGGATGGTTAAAAATTCATGATGGACATGATGAATGGGTTAAGATGTGATGAAAATCACAAATCAAAGGTCAATATGGAACGTCAAAACAAGATAAAAAAGTAGCTAACTTTTTAATAAATTCTACTTTGACTTTTTAAATAAAATAAATAATTAAAATAAAAAAATTAAATGCAATGGCTGCTGCTACAGGGACATGGCAGGGGGAGCAGCTGGAAAATTTGACCAAGATCAATGGTCAATAATCCTCATCATCTTTAATCAATGGCTAAGATTAATTTAGCCTAATTTAATTAATTTTTAAAATAAAAAAATAGGTAAAAATAGGGCTACATAGGGGGGCTGGAGCAGGCCTAGGGGGGGCAGCACATGGCTCAAATAAGTTTTTAAAAATTAAAAAGAAATACCAATTTATAATTAAATACCTCAAAGCTAGGGGGTAAATTCAAGTTCTTGAAAAATGCAACCCTATAAATAGGGCAGCAGGGAGAACGTCCAAGGGCATCAAATCCAAGCTCCACTTGAGCCATTCCAAGCCCACATGTCCAAGGAAAGAAGGGAGTAAGTTAGAGAGAGAAAGTGTGAGAAAAAGAGGCGTATCTCCACTTGGCGTAAGTAATTTCTACCCAAATTTTTTTTGGATGTTAAATAGGTAAAAATATTCTTAGATAATTCCTAATCATGAGAAAATATGTATATATATATAATGCTTAAATGGAATTATGCCAAAACATCAAAAATTTGGAGCGAAGATAGGGTATTCGGGAAGATAGCATATGATATGTGAAAATAATACTCCAAAATTGATAAATGATGATTTGGGATGTACGATTATGATAAATATGATGTTGGAATGAGGATATATTAATTTCATAATTTTTGGAATTAAGGACTATGATTAAGTGAATTTATGTTGATTTTTAGTATATGGAGAAAATGATTTCTTTCGCCAAGTAAATGATAATAAATTTAAAATGTATGAAATGTCCTATGATATACTACGCATAAGCTATGTCATGGTATTTTTTATTTTTGGAAAAAATATCAATTTTTGGAACCCATGAACAGTTACCACGTCTCTGTGAATGGTAACTCGGATGAACAGTAACTGCTACAGTGTCCTGCTACAGTTATTTGATACAGTAAACAGCGTAATTTTGGAGAAAATTTGAGATTAATATTTAAATATAAGGATGGAAATTTTGAGGAACTTATGGATAAAAATATCCATATAAAGAAATAATGCCCAAATATTATAGAGCATGCATGGGAAGAAACTTGAATAGAAGAAATAAAATTATCCTTTTTCCCTGAATAGGACAAGGAAAAGAGAAGGTCGAAGACACCCACTGAGAAGGTAAGCAAGTTATATGTTTTGCAAATTATTTCCAAAATGCTTGAAATTGTTTGTGAATTGCTTCATGAAATTTATTTAAGGTTGACTATACCTATAACTGCTTTACACGAACTGAAACGTGTTTGTTAAATTGTTTATTAAATGCTTTTGATGCAAGTGTTTTATGATTTGTAAATATCATGTCGGCATGTGTATGAGAATGAGCATGTGCACGAGGAATAGGCCTTAGTCTTGGTAGTAAGCGGACGGATGTCCCCCTCGCTATTGCCAAGTCGCTTAATTGGCCCAGGTCGGCGATGACCTCCCTGAAATGGGAGCATGTATGGGATGGGCGCCTAGCTAGCATCGAACCAAAGGAATGTCATGAATGCTATGTATGCATTGCATTTGCATTTTATGAAATGCATGAAAATGATTGAAAAATTATGTATGGCTTGCTTACTGAGTATTATTACTCACCCATGCTTTTTCAACAACAGATAGGAAATGATGATGAAGGTAGCATGCCAAGTGTTATGTAATTTTTGATATAAATGATGTATATGTAAACTTTATGTAAAGACAACGATGATAATTTTGAGATGGAAAGGAATATTTTTATTTCAATGAAAATATTTATGGAACAGTTTTTTATCATAACTGTATTATGTGAAATATATTTCAAATTGGATGAATAATGAGAATTTTCCATGTACTGATGATAAAACAAATCCTGCCGTGTGATCAGGGCCGCAATCATGAGTCACGTTTACCGATCAAAACGATCCCGGAGTAAGGCTTCTAGGCACCTCGGTTCGGGGCGCCACACCGTCCTTCACTCGCAAACCTCTAGGATCTATTTATAGAGTGATATGCGCAGCACACACACTGTAATCTGCGCATACGGATGCGTATTGGTGCCTAGGTGCCAACTCTCTGTGTGCTGGGTAACTTGGAACTTTTCTGCAAACCCTAGGAGTTCATGCCTTGGTGCCTAGCCACCAACTCCCTGGATGCTATGTAACTTGGAACCTCTCCTCAAACACCTGTGTGATCATGTACATGGCACCTGGGCGCCCCTGGATGGCGCCTAGGCTCCAACTCACTGGAAGCTATATGTTTGCTGAATTTTGCTGGAGTCCTGGCAAGGGTACATAGGGTGGCGCCTGGGCGCCATCCACCTGCCTCGTGACCTGGTCTCGATCTGCATTCCACTGGCCAGCATACCTTCATATGGCCCATCCTTCCTACAAAAAATGGAAAAACTAAGTAAATGGACTAAAAAGGCTTAATTAATGCCGAAAATGCATAAAAAGTAAATAATGCTTCTAAAATGCAGAGTGAGTGGAAATTAAGCTAAATGAATGCAAACTAAGCCTAATCTCTCGGACTAACACACAAATACAGTCTGAAATGGGCCATGATAACTCGTAAAAATAGGAGTTATCACACCCCCAAACTTAAATGTTGCTAGTCCTCAAGCAACACATGCAAACACAAGGTATGTTTGGGAATGAACAAAACTTTTGATGAAAAGTTTTGGAGAGTAGAAGTTGTCAAATGATGTGATAAGATAGAGGTAATGATGAGGACTAAAGATGATAAAGTTAAAATATATAGGTTAATTATATAGGTAGTTGTGTAGAAATGATTGAAAAGTAGGGTAGTTGTATGGAAAAATGTAAAAAAAAAATTAACAAATATAATAATTGTAGAGAGTGAAAAGTTTTAGATTGAAAAGTTTTAAGTTGACATTTTTTCCTCATTGCCAAACACACCCACAATGAATAAATGAATGAATGAATGAATGAGTGAATGAATGCAGACTGTCAACTTCGTTTGCTTCCCGTGCTGCTTTGATCAATCCATTTATCTATTCAACAAGGTTAAGAGTAATTTGACTTGAAAAATCTTCCACTGCACAAAACAAGGCATGCCTTTTCATTTTCAAACCAAGTTACTTGTGGGTGCTAAAATTTCTTAATACATGGTCATAATTCAACATGTTAATCTTCCATTGGATCAGAAAACTAGTAAGAAAATTAATGGAAACAGGCAAACCAAGGTTTGAGCTGAATTAACTGGTTATAGAAAATAGTAATAAGTCACTGGATTCAATTTCTACCAACTGCACATTCTTTTTCCCCCTAAACTTATTGCAAAAATTCTCCTCATTATATTTCAGGATATCTGGAGATCTGTTTTTTTTTGGCTCCCCTCACCATATTTCAGGGTATCTTGGGAGAATTTTGATTTTAAAGTGTTATTACTGTGATTGTCCTCTGCTTTTTTACGCGAACCTTGCCATTTGTTGATACCAAGTCCCGGTTACTCAGCTTAGATCAACCACCCCCTTTTTATTTTTCTTATTTTGTTAGGGGTACCGAACATGCCTGTGTGATTTATGTGAAATAATACCATTTCTGAACCCATTAAAGTACTTGGTCAGCATTTATTTAATTCAGTTCTCATCATTTCAGTCTAGAAGATATACATGTAATTGAATTAGAATAATGTATTATGAAATTCCTTTTAATCCTTTCACATGTCAATTTCAACTTGCTTTTATACTTGGTCCTTAATCTAAATTGCCCATGCTTTCATGAATTCAATTTCAAGTCAACATTAATCACAACCCTGCACATTTTCAATAAGATGGATTGAAACAAAGATAACTGTGGCTCCTCAAAACTAGCATCACAACCTGAGCCTTACCTCGGGATCGTTATTGATTGGTAAACGTGATCAGGATTGTTGCCCTGTCACGCGGCGAGTTTTAATGGATATTTATCTAATTAAAAATATTTTCATAAGAGTTTAATTCCTCATATTTTCATCTCAAGCATAACTATGTCATTTTCAACCATTCATTGCATAACAAGTCACATGTAGATGATAGTAATCCTAGTACAAAGTGATAATTCAACATGCTAATTTCCTCTTGATCAAAAGAAACTTGTTAGAAAATCAATACAAAATAGGTGAACCAAGGTTTAAGCTGAACGGACTGGTCAAAGAACATGGTAATCATTCACTGGATTTCGTTTTGCCTGACTGCACATTCTTTCCTCCCCCAAACTTATTGCAAAACTCTCCTCACCATATTTTAGGATATCTAGAGATCTATTTTTTTTTTGGGCTCCCCTCACCATATTTCAGGGTATTTGGGGAAAGTTTTCTTTTTAAAGCGTTCTTACTATGATTTTCCTTTATTTTTTTACCCGAACATTGACATTTGTTGATGCCAAGTCCAGGTTACTTAGCTTAGGTCAATCACCCCCTTTTATTGTTCTGATAACTTAGTAGGGATACTAAACATGTAAGAAAATTTTTGTGAAGTATTACCATTTTCGAGACCATTAATTCCCTTAAAGCACGTGGTTCACATTTGTTTAACTCAATTCTTATCATTTTAGTTGAAAAGATTTGCATAAAATTGAATTATAACAATGTACTATGAGATTCTCATGATTCATTCACATGTTACTTGCAAATTTCCTTAACACATAGTCCTTAGCCTGAATTTTTGATTTTTCATGAAATCTATTTCAAGTTTAAAGTTTTTCTCTACCTTGCTCATATTTCATCAAAATGGATTGAAGCAAGATAATTTTCACAGGCAAAATTTGACATGATATGCAATCTAGCACATGTATACAAGATATGAATCAAAACACACCAAAAGGAATTATACACCCCTCCAAACTTGAGGGATGCATTGTCCTCAATGCATGCAACTACATGAAACTTACATGATCATAAACCGATAAATAAATACAAAAAGAATATAAAATGGAAAGGACAGGTACTCCCCTGTGCGTTTGATACGGAGGAGTCATCGTCGTCGCGCTCACTTTCTTCACCAGGCTGATGTGAAGATTGACCAAAATAGGCTCGGAACTCGGGAGGTGTCGATGGGAATGGTGGTAAAGCCTTCATATCAATCTGTCGGTCCTCCATGAGTCTTCGAAAGTGCGCCTCCATAGTCTGATTGGACAACTGTAGAAACCGGGCTTGGGCTGCCGTTAGATTCTCCAAGTTGGTCAGCCTCACATTGGTTGGGAGCGGTTGCGAGTGACGTCCCAAATGTATTCTATAGAAGCTCTTCTCAGGCAATTCATCTCAAGTTTCATGTCATATTATCGATACCAAAAGTGCAGTCCATAAAGTCCTCCCCTACTACCTTGAACTCTTAGCCCAAATAAAATAATGAAACAGCTTAAATCAAAAATTTATCCACAATCAACACATCCTCATGCCCGCAAATATATGAGAAATGTAAACCACCCACTTTCACATCTTTTACTTAAAGTAATAAAATAGGTGATTCACTAAAAGCAGTAAAACAAATTGCGTAGAACTTCAACGGTCCAAAATATGCAAAGATGGAGGATTTTGATATTGAAAATGATATCAACTAAGCAAACCATGGTTTTCATGTTGACGGGCTCGAAAAATGCTTTCCGTTGATATGTGGTAGCTCCGGTAACTCCTCCGAGATCAAAAGTTATGGCCAGTTGAAGTTGGCATGCTAGAAACTTGTATTTTGCTGTTTTTTTATGTTGTCTGGGGGGGTGGCGCCGGGGTGCCAAAAACTGAGGCCTAGGTGCCAACTTGCTGACTCAAAACTTGCAACATGTTATTTCCTTGAAAAATATGGCCCCGGGGTGCCGGATCATGGCGCCGGAGCGCCACTTCTCTAGTCTCAACTTGCTAGAACATGTTCTTTTGCGGAACTTAGCGCCGGGCACCAAAAATTGAGGCCGGGACCTAACTCCAACTGCATTTTCTTGTCTTGAATGATGAATATAAACTTGAAACTCTTTGATTCCATCATTTATCAACTTGAAAGTGGATTGAAAGTCCATATTTGAGCATGATAATCCTGTCCTTCCTTGCTTTGGGAGATGACTGCTTTATTCTTGAAACAAAAATCAAAAAGTGTAATGGGTTGCCTCCCATTCAGCACTAAATTTATCGTCTTCATCCCGACGTTCCATTATGATTAGCCAATTCCCGCTCTATCGAATTTCCTTCCATTAGTATTGTGCACTGGAAGTTCAGCTCTCTTCTTAGCCTCTTCAAATGGATCAGTTAGCCTCTTTTCTTGAATTTCATAGAGGCTATAGAAGAGGTTTTTAGGGTCTTTAACAAATGATGGCTTCAAGATGTTGCTTTCCAAGGCTTTGCATTGATCGATTAAGTCTTGTTGCACCTAAATTTCAGGAAGACAAATTAGAAGAGTGTTGATATGATAATTTCCAACTTTCTCCACTATATCAAACTCTATTTCTTCGTCAATTTCTTCTTCCACTTCCTGGATTTCCATTGGCTCAGCCACTTGTTCAAGAACATGCTGAGGTACAGGTTGCTTTATCACATAGATTGATATATCTTCATTAATGCTTGAAGTGACTTCGCAGCCCTGTTCCAACTCGTTTTCTTCTGTAATTTCTTCAATATGACTAGAAGACGGCTCTTGTTGCCTACATTGGATTGCAGTAGCCAATTGCTCCACCTGTTTCTGCATGTTCCCATTAAATTGCATCTTACTCTTTATGAATTGCATGAACATGTCCTCTAAAGATAACTTGCTTTCAGGTAGTGACGGCTCCTTAAACTCCTGTGCTTGACAATCGAAAGGCATCATATTCCTTGCTTGCAAATATCCATGGTAGCCCTGTGTATCATTTGAATGCTCATAATAGCCCACGAATGATGAATAATACACGCATTGGATTGACAGATGTCCTTCACCTCCACATAAATCATAGTAGCTTGAATAAGAATTATCCATTCCCTGCATTTGCTAATCAAAACTTTAGAATTGATCTGAGGGTGCCAATGCGTCATTAAACCCATGGAAACGGTAAGTGCTTGGTGTTGAAAATTCTGCATTTAGCCATTGGTAAGGATTTGAAGCCATTGAAAATTACAAAACAAAGACTCTTGAAATAGAATTTGATCAAAAGAAAAGAAAGAAAAGAAAAACTATGTATAATATATACACATTCACAGAAGACAACTGAAATTGTCAGGTACTAAGTTTAAAGCACCAATCCCTGGCAACGATGCCAAAAACTTGACGAGTTGCATATATGTCTGTTAAATTTCTCGCTATTTGCGCAAGTATACGTGTCGTGTCAAGTAATAAAGTGTGAGTAGAGTATCATTCCCACGAGGATTGTGTTAAACGAATTAGCACCTTAAATCTCAATTGTCTAAGTGAATTTGTAAAAGGAATGAGATTTGGTTTCAAAGAATATAATTAAACTAAACTAAGCAAAGCAAAGTAGTAAATGCCCAGAGTGGTGTGGATGTTACTGATATTGCCTTGAGATGATTAAAATAGGTGGGAATATGAATTCATTGAATCATAACAATGTTATTTGGTTTCAATTAAGTTAATTGTGCAGAGATTACTAATCTAGGTTCATTTATATTCATATATGTCTTCCAACACATACAAACCTAACCAAGTTTCAGTCATGTGCTATGTTCCCATGCATACAAGTAAAACAAGGTTGATAACCATATAACCTAATCATGATTACACAGGGTTAATAGGTATATTCCTATCCATATTAGCATCTAACATAATATGAGTTAGAATACCTGTGCCTTATATATGGATCTTATTCAAACCCCACTTTTCCAAGAATGAATCTGAATATTAGATCAATTCATAAGGTTGTAAAGCTTGTAAACGCATTAAGCATAATATATAACGGTAATCTCAAGAAACATATGTCACAGCACATCTATATTATTATTTCAAGCATAAGAAAACCCAATATCATAAGCTATGAATTCAAATCCTACATATTAACATGACTTCAATCCTCATTAAAATCAAGTTACAATCATCTCCAAGAACACGGAGAAAAGGAAAGAGAAAGGAAAGAGAATGAGAAAGAGAAGAACTAAATCCCGGAAGCTTCTACCAGCGAGATCGGATCTCCTCTTTCATTTGCGATGGAAAACGGATCTTTTTCCTTCTCTATGCGGCTGCTCTAGCGGCTCTCTTTGGCCTCTGGAACTCTAGGTTTCTATTTCAACTAACAGCCTATGTTGCAAAACCCACGCGTACGGATGCGTATTGGCACCTAGGCGCCCCAAGCTAGCGCCTAGGCGCCAACTCTCTGGAAGCTTTTGACCTAAAAACTCTTCTGGTTGTGTCTGTATCTTAATGAAGTGGCGCCTAGGTGCCAACTCTCCGGATGCTTTTGACCTAAAAACTTTTCTGGTTATGTCTGCATGTTAATGATGTGGCGCCTAGGCGCCAACTCTCTGGATATACTGTGTTGTGTGAAGTGTTGGAGATTCTGGCAAAGGCCTGTAGAATTGCGCCTGGGCGCCAACCTCATGCTCCTTCACTTGGCTCTGTTCTGCATTCGACTCGATTGCGTGCTTGTAATTCTCCGTCCTTCCTGTAAAAACGAATGAAACTAAATAAATGAACTAAAAATGCCTAATTTGTACTAAAAATGCAAAAAAAACTACATAATGCTCCTAAAATGCAAAGCGAGTGGAAACTTAGCTCAATGGATGCAAACTAAACCTAATCTCTTGGACTAACACGCAAAAATAGTCTGAAATAGGCCATGATAACTCGTATTTTTATGAGTTATCACCGGGGCTCGGGGTAGCGATGCCTAGTCACCGATCTGCTAACAGCGGGTTTCCGGTGCCAGACAAACAAAATGATGATAGTTGGGCTCAAAATGGAGCCCAAATCAAGGGGGAAATGATGGAAAAGCTAGAATAGGTGTGGGGTTGAGGATTTGGTGATGAAAAACTGGATTTTGGATGGATTTGAGTGGATCTAAGGAAAGGGGAAAAAGGGAAATGAAATGGAAAACAGAATGGATGGAATGGGAGGATGATTCCTTGAGGAAATGTGGTTAGATTTGAAATGAAATGGCTTGGAATCATCGGAAGATTGATTGGGGATGAGAAAATGGGGATTTCGGCACCGGGGCGTGGGGTTTAGGGTTTAGAACCCTAACCCCGAGCTTTATAAGGCATCCGGGTCGCGCTATCCACGACCCGGCGCCGGGGCGCCAACATGTGGCGTCAGGGCACCCGTTCGTGCTTCCTGTTCTTTGGGATCTTCATCACGGTGCCAGGGCGCCCCAATGCGGCACCTAGGTGTCGATCTTCTTCAGTAATTTTTTGAATTTTTCTCCTGGCTGCTTCCAAGCAATTATGCTCTAAATTATTTTCCTAAAAATAAAAAATAAAAACAAAAAAAAATCAAAAATGAAAATGAGTAATGGGTTGCCTCCCATTCAGCGTTAAGTTTAACATCCTCCGCCCGATGTTCCCGTTGTTCAATCTTCTTTCAGTTTCACCACCTTGAATTTCTTTCTATTCAGACTGCAACATTGACGCTCAAATTTACATTTAGCTCCTTTTGTGGATCAGTTAGTCTCTTAAAAGGACTATGCAGGCATTTGTCAGGGTTTTGACTTGAAGCGGCTCCAGGGTTTTGCATTTGTCCGTTGAGTCACGCCGAGTCTGACTTTCTGGCAGGTGGAATAGAGGCATTTGGATATGATAATGTTCAGTTCCCTTAACTGTATCCCCTTCTATTCCATCATCGACTTTTTCTTGCATGTCCTGGTTTTCCACTGGCTCGGTCAATTGTTCAAGTCCGATGTGATCAACTAGTTGGTCTTCTGTATAAGCAGTTAACTCGCGATCCTTATTTGCAGTCTCCTTTGGGTCCTTCTCAATACCAATTGAGGAAAAATTTTGAACCTTTGAATTGACCATATCAACCATTAAGCAATCCTCTGAATCAGTTGGGCTCTGTATTGCTTTGAGCACATTGAACGTGACTTTTTCATTTTGCACCTGCATGGTTAATTCTCCGGCTCGTACATTAATTATTGCGTTGCCCGTTGCAAGGAAAGGTCGACCTAGAATAATTGGCACGTCCCGGTCTTCTTCGTAATCCAGGATAATAAAATCAACAGGAAAAATATGTTGGAAACAATTGATGAAATCAAATGCAAAATATCCAAAGCATATGTTTTGATGATTAACATCATAATTTGAGTAAAGTCTTAGCTACTAATATGTTTTGTGCAATGTTTAAGGTTATAAAAGTAAAAAATACAAAATAGAACAGGTCAAGTCGCAACTCACGTCGACTCAGACATCGACTTGGGCCAAGTCTACTCCATCTTCGACTTCAATAGATGTCCTATGTCCAGCGTTGAAATTAGGAGCAAGAATTCTCGAATTCGCAGACGAAGTCGAGTCCACTAGCGACTTGGGCGAAGTCGCAGACCAAGTGGACTCCAGTATCAACTTCACATGTGAAACCCTAACCCAAGTAAGACCCGTATGTATGCATTGAACATGTATAAGCTTTGCACGTAGAGTTGAGATGGAATATTGGGAAAACTTTCTAAGTGCTGAAAATGTCCCAAGGGAACCAGCAACTCACGAATTTTTTCCAGCAAAATAGAGGTGAAAAGCAAGGGGAAAAGGAAGGAAATTTGAAGAAGAAATTACTTCAAGTTGCTAAGATTTGATTTGCTACAAATCCAAGTAAGTATGTGATGATTTTGAGTTGTTTAACTTGAGTTCTTAAACTCAAAACTTGGAAATGAAAAGTATGCTTAAAGAATCTGTAAAATGATGTTTTAACATGCCTTTGCATGAATATGGATTGGGTATTAAGTTTTAAGCATGAATTTTTAAGTTTAAGTTGATAGAAATGGAGTTATGCATGCATATGAAATGGAAAATCTAAGTAGTTAAACCCTAAATCTTCAAGACAAGTTGCTATTTTGATTAAGCTATAAATCATGTATTTATGCCAAATATATGAGGGTTTATTCTTAAGTGATGAAATTTTAAAGTTATGGAATGCAAAGTGTCGATTTGGACCTAATTCCTACATTTAGATGCTTAATATGTTATGGGAATGGACTAGCATGTTTTATGTATGTTATATAGGGTAAAATAACCTAGATTTAAGGTATTATGGATTCCCAAAAGATTTGGGAAAAATAAACCCTAAATCTGATTTTTATGAGTTTTTGAAGTAATGCATGTATCGAGTGGAAACGGGTCTCAAAACGCGTGGATTACCCGCTGTTTTGAGAAATGGAAATGTATGAATGTTGAATATGTGTCAAACCCTAGAAAATGGGTTGATAAAAAATGGATATATTGCTGAAAAATTCGGATTTTAGGGCTGCCCATAGTTATGTGTCAAAAGACACGTTAAACGGGTGGAAAACGGGTTCCAAACTTGCAGTTATGGGAACCTATGAAGAATGGATTTTAAACCCCATGAAAATACCTTAAGAAAAGTGGTATTAAAGGGTAATTAACCCGCTGAAAAATGGATTAAATTTCTGAGTTAAGAAATTTTATGAAATGCATTATGTTTGAGTGCTAAATGAGCTTATCTGACGAGATAATGGTAAACGGGTGATGAATGACCTATGAAAAATGATTTTATGCAAAAATGCATGAAAATGAGATGAATTCCATGTATATGAATCTGTTTGAAATAATATAACATTAATCCAAAATTTTGGACTTAATTTATGAAGCTAAGGCAATGTCATGTACGTAAAAGAAACACCCATATGTGTGTGTTGGAAAAAATGGGAAAAATGGCAAAGTAAGCTTAATGAAGCTATGAATGATGTGTATGAAATGAATTTTATGATATTGGAATGAATACCCTAATTTTAGGGTTATATGTATATGCTACGATGTATGATAGCCGAATGGGTGTAAAAAGTGCTAATATGTGTTAAATGAGCCATGTATGTGTATGATGACTTGTGAGGTCAAATAAATGATGTGTGTATATGGAATGGGTTGGAAAACTAAGTAAAATATGAGAAAAAGGAAATGTATGAAAATTCATACTATTTTTATGTAGGCAAAGGCAAAGAGAAAGTGACGGAGGAAAGCTAAGAAGTTCAGGTAAGCAAGCAAATTTTCTAAAGGATTTTTGCTTTTCTAAATTGTTTCCATAAATGCAAATTGTATTCTAACTTGTTTGATGAAACTATGAAATTATTTCTAATGGGTTTAAGGATGGCCATCCCTTAGCAAAATCATGTTGAAATGCTATTTTATTTCAAATGCAATGATTATGAAATGTTTCTTTTATAAATGCTATGGAAAAATGATATGGTTTGATGTTTATGATTGAAAAATCATGCTAGCATGTTAAAGATGGATTTTACAAGCATGTTAAAGATGGATTTATGTAAAATATCATGTACACAAGATACTAGGTCCACTTGAAGGGTGTAAGCGGACCGGTTGTCCCCCCTTGGTGTGACCAAGTCGCTTGTAATAGGCTGATGGTCGGCGGCGCCCTCTCTGAAATTGGAGTTACGTGACGGATGGTCACCTGGCTAGCTTCCATCCTAAGGGAGATATGATGTGCATATTCATATTTTTCATATGGCATTATGCATATGAGACCCGTGATGGGTACAAGATTTAATGTTTTCAAGATATACCTTTGGATAAGGTATAAGATGCTTTCCAAGTTATTTTAAATGACAAATGTTGTCTGAAATGATTTGCCTGAAAAATGCAAATAGCTTGCTTATTGAGTTTCGACTCACATTTTCATTTTCCAAACCCAAAGACAGGTGATGGACAGGACATGGCAAAGGAGCTAGCACCGGCATAAGGAATTCATGGAGAAATTCATGTTATGCAATTATGTGAAATGATTGTAAATTTGTATGCAGTGTTATATGTTGAATAGATGTAAACTATTCGAATGTTATGTATGGATGACTATGTTTTATACATGTAGTGACATCTGATTTGACAAAAGATGAAATGTCACTGAACAGCTTGGTAGTATGAAGTGAATGATTCAAAATGACTTAGAAATGTGTGAAAATGAATTTATGAGAATATGAAGTGTTTTATGAATTCTATATGACCACAATTATCAGGATAAACATCTGATAAATCTCGCCGTGTGACAGGGCAACAATCCTGATCACGTTTACCAATCAAGAGACCTTGAGGTAAGGATGTGACGCCCGGGCCGGGGCACCACAGAGCTTGGTATCAGAGCATGGATTGGTAAATAGGCGTGGAAAACTTCTAAGTATAGGAAAGTTGACAGAATATGAGGAAATATACACGATTAACCATTATTATGTGATGAATAAGATATGATTAAATGATGCTCTTACATGATTATGACATAATGAAATGCATGTTAGATGAGGAAATGGATATGCTCATATGATGAATAGGTATGCTCATGATATGATGAAATGCATGACATATGATAATGAATTATGTTGTTGCAATGCAATTTGATTGCTATGTTTATACAAATGGCTGATAGAGGGAAAAGAATGATGAGTGCGGAAGAGTTAAGAAAGGAAAGAGAGGAGGAGAATAGGAGACAGAGAAGGGAAGAAAATGTGAATAGATGGTGGGAAACACAGACCGACAATGAACCGTTTCCATCAGTCCCCCTGGATTTTCACCAATACGCACTCAGGATCACACTCAAGGAAGTTACTGTTGGAAATATGTGGAAAATAAGCTAAATCTATGTTTTGATGATTAACAAATCAATTTAAGTAAGTCTTGGCTACTAACAAGTTTGTGGAAGTGTTTAAGGGACATACATTTGAAGAAAATAGATCATGGAAGGATAAGTCGATCCCCAAGTCGACTCCAACATCAACTTCAATGCGCCAAATCCTTCCAGAGTTGAAAATGGAGAGCTGAACTGCAGAAGTCGCAAACGAAGTCGACTTCGTATGCGACTTGGGTCGAAGTCGCAGACCAAGTCGACTCCAGTATCGACTTCAACATGACAAAACCTTCCAGAGTTGAAGTCCAGACCCCGAAGTGCCGAAGTCGCACCCCAAGTCGACTCCACTTGCGACTTGAGGAGAAGTCGCAGACGAAGTCGACTCCGGCATCGACTTCGATCGAGCAGAGGGGATATTTCAGAAGACGAGCTGAGATTAACTATTTTCAAGACAAACTTGTATGAAGATGAAGATCAAGGCAACCTAGATGCTCAAACTGAAACATTTGAAGACTAATCCAAGTCCAAGCAAGATGCATCAACTCGACCAAGAAGTTATTCAAGATTATATGATTCAAGACTATATGGGTTCAAAGGCTTGCAAAACATGGAGCTAATGAAAGCAAGCTAAAATGAAGAAAATGATTCAAAAGGAAATGAAAAATGCAAGAGAACAACAAAAGGCATGAAGGAACCCAAGCAAACTAAAGCATTCCAAGTTTTCAAGTTCGTCAAGCTAATTGACGAGGTGAAGTCGCACACCGAAGTCGACTCCACCTGCGACTTGGGTCAAGTCGATGCCCAAGTCGACCCAATCTGGAACTTGAAGTTGCTACGGAAGGCGAAGTCGCACCCGAAGTCGACTTCATCTGCGACTTGAGCGAAGTCGCACCCGAAGTCGACTTCATCTGCGACTTGAGCGAAGTCGCACCCGAAGTCGACTCCACCTACGACTTGGGTCGCAACGGTCGGAAAAAATTCGAACGTTGGCGCATTAAATGCACGCCACCTACCTTCAAACGTTCGGATTCCCTCCACAATTATAAAAGGCATTCATTGTGGACGAGGGAAGTAGCTGAAAAGCATTAAGAGTGCATAACTCCCATCTTCAAGAGCATTAAAGAGATCAAGCCAATCCAAAGAAGAAGAACTTTGCTTCAAACTGCTAGAGCTCAACTTCTGAATCTTCAAAGCCAATTCTACGAGTTCTTCTCTGCGCAAAACTGCTTCTACACAACTGTAACGTGTAGATTCCTTTGTTATTTCATTTGATTGTATTAAACTTGATTTAGTTTGAGGAACTAAGATCAAGTGTAAGCAAAGTAGTGTGTGATTGGAGTGGAACTCATCACCTACTTGTACTGAGATTTGTTGAAGCCCCCTAGAGCTGAAATCTAGAAGAGAGCAGTGGCTCTAATTGTATTTGAGGAATACAATAGTGGAACCCAAGTCACAAGGAGTGTGAGCTTGGAAGAGTGGAGTACGGAGGTTGCCCGAACCACTATAAAAATCTTGTGTGCTTGATTTATATTTCAGCTCTCTACATTATATTGCTTTCCATTTCATTTCATCAATCAAGGAGATTAAACTATCAAGGGGTTAAGTTTTTAATTTACCAAAAAATTTTATAAGAACCCAATTCACCCCTCCCCTCTTGGGTTTTGCCATTAACTCGGGACCAACAGTTACTACGACACTTCCAGTCAACATGCACAAGATTTAGGAGAGCCCTCTAGTTTTAAACCCCGAGCACGAGTGTTACCCGGTACTTACCTTGGTATTCCCTGAGATCCCCCTGTTCCGACTGATAGAGTAGATCCGCAAGATCTACAGAACTTCTGGAATAAAACACGGGCACCTACACCTCCCAATGCTGGTCCATGGTATAGATGTTGGAAACAATGTTTAAAACAATAAAAGTTGACCAAATCTTGAGTTTTGATGATTAACAAGAACTAATTTTGAGTATATAAAAGGTACTAATATGATTGCTAAATGTTTAAGGAAAGCAAAGAGGTCAAGTCGATCTCCAAGTCGACTTGGACTTCGACTTGGGTGAAGTCGATCCCAAAGTCGACTCAAATATCGACTTGAGAATGAATCCCAAAAGGCAACAGGTGAAGTCGCAGGTCAAGTCGACTCCACTTGCGACTTGGGAAGTCAAGTCGCAGACGAAGTCGACTCCAGCATCGACTTGGAGTATCCAGAGCTGAAAAGTGGAAACGAACATAACGAAGTCGCAAACGAAGTCGACTCCAGGTGCGACTTGGGTGAAGTCGCAGGCCAGGTCGACTCCATCCACGACTTGAGAAGTTCAAACTTTCAAAGATGCAGTTTTCAAGATATTCAAGAGGATTTATCACTCAAGTCCAAGGAATCAAGATGAAAAACAAATGAGTCAAATTCAAAGTCAAGAATCATGTTCTACATTCAAATCAAGTCTATCAAGCTCAAAGAAAATCTTCAAGCTAGCTTCCAAATGGAGTAATACCCAAGTCATAAAGACCAAGTGAGTCCAAAGCAAAGCAAGGAACATACATATATTGTGCAAGGACTCAAAGTTTTCAAATGGTTTGCAAGATTCAAGACATTTCAAGAAGATCAAGGCATTTCTGCAATAGACCAAGCCAAGTCGCAAACCAAGTCGACTTCAGGATCGACTTGAGTTAAAGTCTGAAAGCCAAGTCGACCCAAGTCTCAGACTTGAGTTTCTGAAGAACCCAAGTCGCAGGCCAAGTCGACTCCATGTACGACTTGGAAGCCAAGTCGCAGGCCAAGTCGACTTCATCTTCGACTTGGAGTATAACGGTCAAATATTCGAACGTTGGAGTTCATTTATTAAGCACCAACCACCTCCATAACGTTCATATTTTCTTCCCTCTATAAAAGGACCCTCAAATGAACGTGAAAAAGACAACAAGAGAACACAAGACACTACGTTAAAGTTCAAAGAGAGAAAAGAAGTACAAGAAAGGTTTCCTATTTGCTTTTCTCCATTATTGAGTGGTCCGTATAAATTCTAAGGAAGAAGAAAGCTTCAAGTTGCTAGCGCCTTCAACAATATTCATCCACAGCTGCTTCCACATCTTCTTCCTCGAGCTAAATCTGCCTACACAAATCTGTAAAGTGTAGTTTCATTTATTTCATTGTCTTGTTGTATAAATCTTGATTTAGCTTGGGTAGCTAAGATCAAGTATATGCAAAGTAGGGTGTGATTGGAGTGAGACTCATCACCTACTTTTGCATGTGAGTTGTTTATGCCCCCTAGAGCTAGAATCTAGAAGAGAGCAAGTGGCTCTAGTTGTATATGCCCCCTAGAGCTGGAATCTAGAAGAGAGCAGTGACTCTAAGTGTATTCGTGGAATACATAGTGGAACCCAAGTCACTACAGAGTGTGAGCTTGGAAGAGTGGAGTAGGGAAGGTTTGCCCGAACCACTATAAATCTTGTGTTATATTTCTTTTTACTGTTTTATCTTTATTGATCTCTAGCTCTTTTCAAAAGGGGATTAATTACTCAAGGGGTTAAGTCTTTATTTACCAAAGATTTTTTAAAGAACCCAATTCACCCCTCCCCTCTTGGGTTTTGCCACTAACTCGGGACCAACAAGTGGTATCAGAGCAGGTCTTTGAGTTTACCAAAGAGATCTTATTGATATGGCATCCCAATCTACTTTCGTTCCCGCCTTTGCTGAAGGCCAATCCTTTACAAGGCCACCGTTGTTTGACGGGAACAATTTTGGATATTGGAAGCTTCGTATGAAGCAACTCATCATGGCTACCGACATGGACTCTTGGATTGCTATCCAAGATGGAGTAACCTTGCCTACCGATGAAAGAGCTTCCAAATGGACCGATGAGGAAGTAAGAATTGTTAAGAGCAACGCCAAAGCTATGAACTCTTTATTTTGTGCTCTTAATGCTTCTGAATATGATAGAGTATCCTCTTGCTTGACCGCCAAAGAAATATGGGATACGCTAACCTCTATTTATGAAGGAACTTCTCAAGTCCAAGGGACGAGAAGGAATATTTTGATTGGTGAACTAGAGAACTTTAGAATGCTAGAAACAGAAAATATTTCTGAAATGTTTGCTAGGTTCTCAAAGATTACTAATGCTCTAAAAGGTCTTGGAAAAGCTATTTCTGAATCTGAGCAGGTCATGAAGATTTTAAGAGCTCTACCCGAATCATGGACCCCAAAAATCACTGCAATAGAAGAAGCCAAGGACCTTAACACACTAAAGCTTGAAGACTTAATTAGCTCACTCATGTCACATGAGCTACTTAAGAAAAGAAACGAAGATCAACACAGGGGCAAAAGAGCAATTGCCTTGAAAGCCGCACAAGACACTGACGACACCTCTTCTTCTCAAAACGATGATGAGATTGCCCTACTCACAAAACGCTTCAGAAAATTTGTGAGAAAAGGCAAAAATTTCAGAAGTTTCAAAGAAAGAACTCCCAGAGAGAAGAAGAAAGAATCAACCAAGTGCTACCGATGCGGCGGTTCGGGACATATGCAGGCTCAATGTCCAACTCCCGAAGAAAACAAGGCAAAAGAACAAAGAAAGGATCGAGGGGACAATAGAAGATTCCAGAAATACAAAGGAAGAGGCATGTACGTAAATGACGAGGAATCTACAACGAGTAGCTCCTCAATCGACGAAATCAAAGCGGAAGAATGTGCGAGAATTTGCTGTATGGCACAAATCGAGCAAGAAGAACAAGCTACCTCAACAAAATGCACAAGCAATGAAGAGGTAAGTTCCAAACTCTCTCTTTCTAATTCAAGTTATTCTTCCTTTCAAGAATGCCTCAAATGTACTGAATTAGATGAACTACAAATTGCATATGATTCATTATACGAAGAAATGAAGAAATTAGGAAGCAAGTTTACAATTAAGAAGAAATAATGTGATGCAACAATAATTGTAAATGGTAAACTTGCAGAAAGATTAGACAAATTGAAAGATGAAAACGAATTGCTGAAAATGGAGAACAAATCATTAAATGAATCATTAGCTAAGTTCTCTAATCCAGGAGAAAGTGTTAAAATGTTTCTGAATATGACCTCCCAAACACATAAAAGAGGTCTTGGGTATCATACATTTGAGCATGGAGAAAGCAGCAAATCAAATGTACAAACACTTGAGAAATATCAAACTAAAAATGCATCTATGTACAAGCCACAAAAGAAAAATTTTAAGTGGACTAGAAGACCAACATTTGAACCATTGCATACTTGGAGGCCTACTCCAAGATTACCTATGGCTTGTAATTTCTGCAATAAAATGGGACACAAAACTTACAAATGTAATTTTAAGAAATTATATGACCATGGTGCAAAATTAGTTTGGGTTCCAAGAAACACAAGATTTGGGCTTTCAAAGTTAGAACAACAAAAATTGATTTATATTACTAACCCAAATGGACCCATAAAATGGGTACCAAGGAGATAAGATTTATTTGCTTATTTTTCAGACATGTTTTAAGGCAAAGGAAAACAATGAATGGTTTATGGATAGCGGTTGCTCAAGGCATATGACCGGTGAAAGAAGTTTGTTTCACAAACTTAAGCCTTGTAATGATGGAATGGTTGCCTTTGGCAATAATGAAAAAGGTAAAATTAAAGGTAAAGGAAATATACATAGTATTTCAAATGCATGCATGGAAGATGTTTTGTTTGTTGAAGGACTCAAACACAATTTAATGAGCATTAGCCAATTATGTGATAAAGGATACAAAGTTGTGTTTGAATCATCTATATGTAATGTATTTGATGGAAAGCATATCATGTTTAGCGGTAAAAGACATGGAAATGTACATTTGGTTTCACTTGATGAATTGAATGGTCAATGTCTAATGTCCATTGATAATGATCCATGGGTTTGGCATAAAAGGCTTGGACATATAAACATGGGAAACATAAAAACCCTATGGAAAAAGAGTTTGGTAGAAGGATTACCAAGATTGAAATATGACAAGGACAATATTTGTAAGGCATGTCAATTATCAAAACAACCCAAGATGCCTTTCTCTACTAAAAAGGAAATTTCCACCACCAAGCCACTTGAATTGCTACACATGGATCTATACGGGCCATCCGACATTCTAACCATTGGTGGAAAGAAATATGTATTTGTCATAGTTGATGATTTTTCAAGATTCACATGGATAATTCTCTTAGCTAGTAAAGATGAAGCATTCTCAATGTTTGCAACTTTTGTAAATTTGGTGCAAAATGAAAAACAAAGTACTATTGTGACCATAAGAAGCGATCATGGTGGCGAATTCGAAAACAAACGACTCATGGAATTTTGCAATGAAAAAGGAATTCACCACACATTTTCTGCACCAAGAACTCCACAACAAAATGGAGTAGTAGAAAGGAAAAATAGAACTATACAAGAGATGGCTAGAACTATGCTAAATGAGAGCAATCTATCCAAGAAATTTTGGGGTGAAGCTGTGAGTACAGCTTGTCATGTTTTGAACCGTGTTACCATTCGAGCAATCTTGAAAAAGACCCCATATGAACTATGGAAAGGAAGGAAACCGAATATCTCTTATTTTCATGCTTTCGGATGTACATGTTATGTTTTGAACAATGGAAAAACTAACTTGGGAAAGTTAGATGCTAAAAGCGATGAGGCTATATTCCTTGGTTATTCATCAAATAGCAAAGCATATAGAGTTTTCAATAAACGAAGCCAAGTTGTAGAAGAATCCATACATGTTGTATTTGATGAAATTAACCAAACTCCGAGAAAGGAGGATGAACTAAGTGATGCAGATGAAACAAAAGGCAAAGAACAATCAAAGGAACTTGAGCTCAAGCCAGAAAATCTCGTGGAGGAAGAGGTAAGTGAAGGTAATGATTCTTACAAACCACCAACTGATTTGAAGTTCAAACATGCTCATCCAATTGAACAAGTTATTGGAAATATATATGAAGGAGTGAAAACTAGAAGATCAAAACAAAACGTTTATGGTCAATATGCCTTTGTATCTAAAATTGAACCAAATACCATTGAACAAGCTCTCAATGATGAACATTGGATTATTGCAATGCAAGAAGAGCTAAACCAATTCGAAAGAAACAATGTATGGCATTTAGTTCCTAGACCAAATAATCACACTATCATAGGTACTAAATGGATATTTAGGAACAAATTAGATGAAAGCGGACTCGTAATTAGAAACAAGGCAAGATTAGTAGCCAAAGGGTATTCCCAAGAAGAAGGAATTGATTTTGAAGAATCATATGCACCCGTGGCTAGATTAGAAGCCATACGTATTTTACTAGCATTTGCTTCTCAGATGAATTTCAAATTGTTTCAAATGGATGTAAAAAGTGCATTTTTGAATGGCTATCTGAATGAAGAAGTATATGTTGAACAACCCCCTGGCTTTGGAGAAAAGAATCAATCAAAGTATGTCTATAAATTGACCAAAGCATTATATGGACTAAAACAAGCTCCAAGAGCTTGGTATGAAAGATTGAATAAATTTTTGATTGACCATGAGTTTCAAAAGGGGAAAGTAGACACTACTCTGTTCATTAAATATAAAAATAAAAACATTTTAATTGTGCAGATTTATGTTGATGATATAATATTTGGTGCTACGGACGAAAAACTTTGTCAAGAGTTTTCTAAGATAATGCAGAGCGAATTCGAAATGAGTATGATGGGAGAATTAAATTTCTTCCTTGGACTGCAAATCAAGCAACAAAGTGAAGGAATATTTCTAAATCAGTCCAAATACGCCAGAGAGATGCTCAAGAAGTTTGGAATGCAAAATAGCAAAGGAGCAAACACTCCAATGAGCTCTACAATCAAGATCGATGCGGACGAAAATGGTAAAAGTATCGATCAAACACTTTATAGAAGCATGATAGGATCCTTGCTATACTTAACTGCTTCTAGACCCGATATACTATTTAGTGTTTGTATGTGCTCTAGATTCCAAGCATGTCCAAAAGAATCACATCTACTTGCTGTAAAAAGAATTTTTAAATATTTGTTAGAAACTACAAATCTTGGACTATTGTATCCAAAGGGGTCAACCTTTGATCTAATCGGCTATTCGGATGCAGACTTTGCCGGATATAAAGTAGATAGAAAAAGTACCAGTGGAACTTGTCAATTTCTTGGACATATGCTAGTTTCATGGCATTCCAGAAAACAAACAAGTGTTGCACTATCTACTGCGGAAGCTGAATACATAGCCGCCGGTAGTTGTTGTGCCCAATTACTTTGGATGAAACAACAGTTGAAAGACTATGGTATTGATTATGTTGATATTCCTATTAGATGTGATAATACAAGTGCAATTTGTTTGACTAAAAATCCTGTATTGCATTCTAGAACCAAACATATTGATGTGAGACATCATTTTATTCGAGAACATGTTGAAAATCATGATGTGTGCTTAGAATATGTGAAAACAGAAGACCAAATTGCTGATATCTTTACCAAACCTCTAGCCAAAGATTCATTTTATAAGATTAGGAATGATATGGGGATGATAGAGCTTAACTAGGAAAAATACATAAGAAAATTAAATTTGAAAATGTCAAGTCGATGAGTCAAGTCGACTCCAGGGACGCCAGGTCGACTCCGCTTCAGAAGCGAAGTCGACTCCACTAGGGTCGAAGTCGACTCCGCCCCAGGCGAAGTCGACTCCAGAAGGACCGAAGTCGACTTCGCCTAGGGCAAGTCGACTCCGCGCGCGACGTTTCGCATTCGGCCGACTTCTCTTCCTTTTTCTTCTCTTCTCTTTCTTCTCTTCCTCATTTCTTTCCGGCTTCCCTGCTTCTTCCTTATCTCTCTCTTCTCCGGCTATTTCCATCTCTCCGGCATTCTCTCATTTCTTCTCCCAACTCTCTCAATCCGTCTCCTCCATCTCAGTTCTATCTCTCTCCCTCAACTACTCTCTCATTTCTCCTCCCATTCTCAAAATCTCTCAAGTTCTTTCAAGTCCCATTCTCAAAGTTCCATTCTCAAAATCCATCTCATCATTCTCTTTCTCTCTAACTCTTCTTTTCAACTCTCTCAAGTCCTCTCTCAATCTAAGTTCATTTTCCTATTCCAAACTCCAAAACTCCCATCTCAATGGCCCCGAGGAAAGCCGTCTCCAAACCATCAAAAAGGCCTGTGCCTAGACCTCCCACATCTCACACTGAGGAAGAAGTCCCTAGAAGAACTAGGACTCCATCAAAAAGAGCCAGAGAGGAACCATCAACTTCGACGGGTAAACGGGTTCGATTCCAAACCTCCACTCAATCATCTGATCAAGCACCCAGGTCGGAAAATCAACAAACCTCACAGAGCACACAATCCGGGACAAGCAGAAGGGGCACTGCAGCTGGGAAAGCCCAAGTATTGAAGATGCCCACTACCTACTTCAAAACCGAGCTCCAACATAGCCGTTTCTACAAAAAGTTCTACGAACGGAAGGTATTCATACCCAAGATTATAGATTTTAATTTCCTGAAAGAATATGGATCCGACATAGAAGATCTATTGGATTTTCAAGGATGGACCAATTTGCTAAAGGAAGACGAAAGGGTCTATCCAGATCTTACTCGAATGTTTTATTATCTTTGGGATGAAGAATACTTTGGAACCTTCGTCAAAGGAGTCGAAATGGATCTTGGAATCGGGATAGTTGCAGGACCGACTGAAGTAATGAGTCATTTAGGACACATACTTGGAGTCCCGTATGAGGATGAGCCCATTCCAGAAGACCTCACTATGGATCAAATGTATAATCAGCTCACCCGGAGCAACAAGTACCATCCGGGAATCAAATTCCTTCGGTACATGGATCTTTCACCAAGGCTACGAGTACTCCGACTTCTCATTGCCCACTGCATCTACCCAAAGGGCGGTGGAAGAAATCAATTGAATCCACAAGAAGCAGGGATACTATGGAAAGTGGCCAACAGGGTCAAAGTGAGCATACCCAAATTATTTCTTGAAGCCTTGGCTTCTAGAAAGGATAACCCACGAGGAGTCCTTCCCTATGGCACATGGATCACAAAGATTCTTGAATTCTTCAAAGTGGATATTGAAGGAGAGCCTTTCGAAGTGTTCAAATCCACAAATGCCATAAATAAAGCTCTCATACAAAGAATGAAGATCAATCTGCTTGAACTAAGGCATGAACCTTCAGAAGAAGAGCAAGAAGACAATGCACAGACAGAGGGGGAGCAACCTCCCGCGGCACCACTTGCTCAAGAGGAGCCAGCCTCTCCCATATCGCACGGATCCTATTCTCCACAAGGGTCCGCTGCAAGAGAACGGGTGCCTCCGACCTCTTCTGAGGAGGTCACCCTAAAGGATTTAAAAGATGAAATTGTTGCTATGAGGGCAGAAATGGGTCATCAAGAAGACCGGATGACAAGTCTTATAACAGGCGTTCACAACGCCCTCGAGGATATGCACTCCCGGCAAGACAGAATTGAACGGGAAATGCGGACTATCCGCTATCATCTTGCCTCAGGCCGACATAAGAAGAAACCCATGCCTGAACTCGATCCTTACGAATCAGGATCAGTTCATAAAGAAGCAACTCCAGATCACACTTCTCTTGTTTACTCATCGGCCCATCATTATCCTATCGAACCAATCTTATATCCGATCTCTCAATTTCAATTCACAAAATCATTAAGAGTTGATCGATTTTTGATAGTTTGACAAAAAGGGGGAGATAGAATAGGTGAGTTGAGTAAAATTTTCTTATGGGTTGGGTAGTTTTGTATCTAGGTTTCATTTTTGTTTTGTATTGCATTTTGTAAAAATGAAACTTGATATATAAATGCTTTTGATGAATGTTATGTTTACTTAATATGTTATGCTTGATTAATAAAGTATTCAACATGATTTGCTTGAAAGGTATCCAATATGCCAAAATGATATAATGGTTGGAATTTCAAAAAGCTCTGACCTATAAGACAAATGCTCTGTTTTTCAAAAGACATATGAACATGATTAATGCTTGAAAGGTATCAACTCAAATGAAGTTTTGTCAATCATCAAAAAGGGGGAGATTGTTGGAAACAATGTTTAAAACAATAAAAGTTGACCAAATCTTGAGTTTTGATGATTAACAAGAACTAATTTTGAGTATATAAAAGGTACTAATATGATTGCTAAATGTTTAAGGAAAGCAAAGAGGTCAAGTCGATCTCCAAGTCGACTTGGACTTCGACTTGGGTGAAGTCGATCCCAAAGTCGACTCAAATATCGACTTGAGAATGAATCCCAAAAGGCAACAGGTGAAGTCGCAGGTCAAGTCGACTCCACTTGCGACTTGGGAAGTCAAGTCGCAGACGAAGTCGACTCCAGCATCGACTTGGAGTATCCAGAGCTGAAAAGTGGAAACGAACATAACGAAGTCGCAAACGAAGTCGACTCCAGGTGCGACTTGGGTGAAGTCGCAGGCCAGGTCGACTCCATCCACGACTTGAGAAGTTCAAACTTTCAAAGATGCAGTTTTCAAGATATTCAAGAGGATTTATCACTCAAGTCCAAGGAATCAAGATGAAAAACAAATGAGTCAAATTCAAAGTCAAGAATCATGTTCTACATTCAAATCAAGTCTATCAAGCTCAAAGCAAATCTTCAAGCTAGCTTCCAAATGGAGTAATACCCAAGTCATAAAGACCAAGTGAGTCCAAAGCAAAGCAAGGAACATACATATATTGTGCAAGGACTCAAAGTTTTCAAATGGTTTGCAAGATTCAAGACATTTCAAGAAGATCAAGGCATTTCTGCAATAGACCAAGCCAAGTCGCAAACCAAGTCGACTTCAGGATCGACTTGAGTTAAAGTCTGAAAGCCAAGTCGACCCAAGTCTCAGACTTGAGTTTCTGAAGAACCCAAGTCGCAGGCCAAGTCGAATCCATGTACGACTTGGAAGCCAAGTCGCAGGCCAAGTCGACTTCATCTTCGACTTGGAGTATAACGGTTAAATATTCGAACGTTGGAGTTCATTTATTAAGCACCAACCACCTCCATAACGTTCATATTTTCTTCCCTCTATAAAAGGACCCTCAAATGAACATGAAAAAGACAACAAGAGAACACAAGACACTACGTTAAAGTTCAAAGAGAGAAAAGAAGTACAAGAAAGGTTTCCTATTTGCTTTTCTCCATTATTGAGTGGTCCGTATAAATTCTAAGGAAGAAGAAAGCTTCAAGTTGCTAGCGCCTTCAACAATATTCATCCACAGCTGCTTCCACATCTTCTTCCTCGAGCTAAATCTGCCTACACAAATCTGTAAAGTGTAGTTTCATTTATTTCATTGTCTTGTTGTATAAATCTTGATTTAGCTTGGGTAGCTAAGATCAAGTATATGCAAAGTAGGGTGTGATTGGAGTGAGACTCATCACCTACTTTTGCATGTGAGTTGTTTATGCCCCCTAGAGCTAGAATCTAGAAGAGAGCAAGTGGCTCTAGTTGTATATGCCCCCTAGAGCTGGAATCTAGAAGAGAGCAGTGACTCTAAGTGTATTCGTGGAATACATAGTGGAACCCAAGTCACAACAGAGTGTGAGCTTGGAAGAGTGGAGTAGGGAAGGTTTGCCCGAACCACTATAAATCTTGTGTTATATTTCTTTTTACTGTTTTATCTTTATTGATCTCTAGCTCTTTTCAAAAGGGGATTAATTACTCAAGGGGTTAAGTCTTTATTTACCAAAGATTTTTTAAAGAACCCAATTCACCCCTCCCCTCTTGGGTTTTGCCACTAACTCGGGACCAACAAGTGGTATCAGAGCAGGTCTTTGAGTTTACCAAAGAGATCTTATTGATATGGCATCCCAATCTACTTTCGTTCCCGCCTTTGCTGAAGGCCAATCCTTTACAAGGCCACCGTTGTTTGACGGGAACAATTTTGGATATTGGAAGCTTCGTATGAAGCAACTCATCATGGCTACCGACATGGACTCTTGGATTGCTATCCAAGATGGAGTAACCTTGCCTACCGATGAAAGAGCTTCCAAATGGACCGATGAGGAAGTAAGAATTGTTAAGAGCAACGCCAAAGCTATGAACTCTTTATTTTGTGCTCTTAATGCTTCTGAATATGATAGAGTATCCTCTTGCTTGACCGCCAAAGAAATATGGGATACGCTAACCTCTATTTATGAAGGAACTTCTCAAGTCCAAGGGACGAGAAGGAATATTTTGATTGGTGAACTAGAGAACTTTAGAATGCTAGAAACAGAAAATATTTCTGAAATGTTTGCTAGGTTCTCAAAGATTACTAATGCTCTAAAAGGTCTTGGAAAAGCTATTTCTGAATCTGAGCAGGTCATGAAGATTTTAAGAGCTCTACCCGAATCATGGACCCCAAAAATCACTGCAATAGAAGAAGCCAAGGACCTTAACACACTAAAGCTTGAAGACTTAATTAGCTCACTCATGTCACATGAGCTACTTAAGAAAAGAAACGAAGATCAACACAGGGGCAAAAGAGCAATTGCCTTGAAAGCCGCACAAGACACTGACGACACCTCTTCTTCTCAAAACGATGATGAGATTGCCCTACTCACAAAACGCTTCAGAAAATTTGTGAGAAAAGGCAAAAATTTCAGAAGTTTCAAAGAAAGAACTCCCAGAGAGAAGAAGAAAGAATCAACCAAGTGCTACCGATGCGGCGGTTCGGGACATATGCAGGCTCAATGTCCAACTCCCGAAGAAAACAAGGCAAAAGAACAAAGAAAGGATCGAGGGGACAATAGAAGATTCCAGAAATACAAAGGAAGAGGCATGTACGTAAATGACGAGGAATCTACAACGAGTAGCTCCTCAATCGACGAAATCAAAGCGGAAGAATGTGCGAGAATTTGCTGTATGGCACAAATCGAGCAAGAAGAACAAGCTACCTCAACAAAATGCACAAGCAATGAAGAGGTAAGTTCCAAACTCTCTCTTTCTAATTCAAGTTATTCTTCCTTTCAAGAATGCCTCAAATGTACTGAATTAGATGAACTACAAATTGCATATGATTCATTATACGAAGAAATGAAGAAATTAGGAAGCAAGTTTACAATTAAGAAGAAATAATGTGATGCAACAATAATTGTAAATGGTAAACTTGCAGAAAGATTAGACAAATTGAAAGATGAAAACGAATTGCTGAAAATGGAGAACAAATCATTAAATGAATCATTAGCTAAGTTCTCTAATCCAGGAGAAAGTGTTAAAATGTTTCTGAATATGACCTCCCAAACACATAAAAGAGGTCTTGGGTATCATACATTTGAGCATGGAGAAAGCAGCAAATCAAATGTACAAACACTTGAGAAATATCAAACTAAAAATGCATCTATGTACAAGCCACAAAAGAAAAATTTTAAGTGGACTAGAAGACCAACATTTGAACCATTGCATACTTGGAGGCCTACTCCAAGATTACCTATGGCTTGTAATTTCTGCAATAAAATGGGACACAAAACTTACAAATGTAATTTTAAGAAATTATATGACCATGGTGCAAAATTAGTTTGGGTTCCAAGAAACACAAGATTTGGGCTTTCAAAGTTAGAACAACAAAAATTGATTTATATTACTAACCCAAATGGACCCATAAAATGGGTACCAAGGAGATAAGATTTATTTGCTTATTTTTCAGACATGTTTTAAGGCAAAGGAAAACAATGAATGGTTTATGGATAGCGGTTGCTCAAGGCATATGACCGGTGAAAGAAGTTTGTTTCACAAACTTAAGCCTTGTAATGATGGAATGGTTGCCTTTGGCAATAATGAAAAAGGTAAAATTAAAGGTAAAGGAAATATACATAGTATTTCAAATGCATGCATGGAAGATGTTTTGTTTGTTGAAGGACTCAAACACAATTTAATGAGCATTAGCCAATTATGTGATAAAGGATACAAAGTTGTGTTTGAATCATCAATATGTAATGTATTTGATGGAAAGCATATCATGTTTAGCGGTAAAAGACATGGAAATGTACATTTGGTTTCACTTGATGAATTGAATGGTCAATGTCTAATGTCCATTGATAATGATCCATGGGTTTGGCATAAAAGGCTTGGACATATAAACATGGGAAACATAAAAACCCTATGGAAAAAGAGTTTGGTAGAAGGATTACCAAGATTGAAATATGACAAGGACAATATTTGTAAGGCATGTCAATTATCAAAACAACCCAAGATGCCTTTCTCTACTAAAAAGGAAATTTCCACCACCAAGCCACTTGAATTGCTACACATGGATCTATACGGGCCATCTGACATTCTAACCATTGGTGGAAAGAAATATGTATTTGTCATAGTTGATGATTTTTCAAGATTCACATGGATAATTCTCTTAGCTAGTAAAGATGAAGCATTCTCAATGTTTGCAACTTTTGTAAATTTGGTGCAAAATGAAAAACAAAGTACTATTGTGACCATAAGAAGCGATCATGGTGGCGAATTCGAAAACAAACGACTCATGGAATTTTGCAATGAAAAAGGAATTCACCACACATTTTCTGCACCAAGAACTCCACAACAAAATGGAGTAGTAGAAAGGAAAAATAGAACTATACAAGAGATGGCTAGAACTATGCTAAATGAGAGCAATCTATCCAAGAAATTTTGGGGTGAAGCTGTGAGTACAGCTTGTCATGTTTTGAACCGTGTTACCATTCGAGCAATCTTGAAAAAGACCCCATATGAACTATGGAAAGGAAGGAAACCGAATATCTCTTATTTTCATGCTTTCGGATGTACATGTTATGTTTTGAACAATGGAAAAACTAACTTGGGAAAGTTAGATGCTAAAAGCGATGAGGCTATATTCCTTGGTTATTCATCAAATAGCAAAGCATATAGAGTTTTCAATAAACGAAGCCAAGTTGTAGAAGAATCCATACATGTTGTATTTGATGAAATTAACCAAACTCCGAGAAAGGAGGATGAACTAAGTGATGCAGATGAAACAAAAGGCAAAGAACAATCAAAGGAACTTGAGCTCAAGCCAGAAAATCTCGTGGAGGAAGAGGTAAGTGAAGGTAATGATTCTTACAAACCACCAACTGATTTGAAGTTCAAACATGCTCATCCAATTGAACAAGTTATTGGAAATATATATGAAGGAGTGAAAACTAGAAGATCAAAACAAAACGTTTATGGTCAATATGCCTTTGTATCTAAAATTGAACCAAATACCATTGAACAAGCTCTCAATGATGAACATTGGATTATTGCAATGCAAGAAGAGCTAAACCAATTCGAAAGAAACAATGTATGACATTTAGTTCCTAGACCAAATAATCACACTATCATAGGTACTAAATGGATATTTAGGAACAAATTAGATGAAAGCGGACTCGTAATTAGAAACAAGGCAAGATTAGTAGCCAAAGGGTATTCCCAAGAAGAAGGAATTGATTTTGAAGAATCATATGCACCCGTGGCTAGATTAGAAGCCATACGTATTTTACTAGCATTTGCTTCTCAGATGAATTTCAAATTGTTTCAAATGGATGTAAAAAGTGCATTTTTGAATGGCTATCTGAATGAAGAAGTATATGTTGAACAACCCCCTGGCTTTGGAGAAAAGAATCAATCAAAGTATGTCTATAAATTGACCAAAGCATTATATGGACTAAAACAAGCTCCAAGAGCTTGGTATGAAAGATTGAATAAATTTTTGATTGACCATGAGTTTCAAAAGGGGAAAGTAGACACTACTCTGTTCATTAAATATAAAAATAAAAACATTTTAATTGTGCAGATTTATGTTGATGATATAATATTTGGTGCTACAGACGAAAAACTTTGTCAAGAGTTTTCTAAGATAATGCAGAGCGAATTCGAAATGAGTATGATGGGAGAATTAAATTTCTTCCTTGGACTGCAAATCAAGCAACAAAGTGAAGGAATATTTCTAAATCAGTCCAAATACGCCAGAGAGATGCTCAAGAAGTTTGGAATGCAAAATAGCAAAGGAGCAAACACTCCAATGAGCTCTACAATCAAGATCGATGCGGACGAAAATAGTAAAAGTATCGATCAAACACTTTATAGAAGCATGATAGGATCCTTGCTATACTTAACTGCTTCTAGACCCGATATACTATTTAGTGTTTGTATGTGCTCTAGATTCCAAGCATGTCCAAAAGAATCACATCTACTTGCTGTAAAAAGAATTTTTAAATATTTGTTAGAAACTACAAATCTTGGACTATTGTATCCAAAGGGGTCAACCTTTGATCTAATCGGCTATTCGGATGCAGACTTTGCCGGATATAAAGTAGATAGAAAAAGTACCAGTGGAACTTGTCAATTTCTTGGACATATGCTAGTTTCATGGCATTCAAGAAAACAAACAAGTGTTGCACTATCTACTGCGGAAGCTGAATACATAGCCGCCGGTAGTTGTTGTGCCCAATTACTTTGGATGAAACAACAGTTGAAAGACTATGGTATTGATTATGTTGATATTCCTATTAGATGTGATAATACAAGTGCAATTTGTTTGACTAAAAATCCTGTATTGCATTCTAGAACCAAACATATTGATGTGAGACATCATTTTATTCGAGAACATGTTGAAAATCATGATGTGTGCTTAGAATATGTGAAAACAGAAGACCAAATTGCTGATATCTTTACCAAACCTCTAGCCAAAGATTCATTTTATAAGATTAGGAATGATATGGGGATGATAGAGCTTAACTAGGAAAAATACATAAGAAAATTAAATTTGAAAATGTCAAGTCGATGAGTCAAGTCGACTCCAGGGACGCCAGGTCGACTCCGCTTCAGAAGCGAAGTCGACTCCACTAGGGTCGAAGTCGACTCCGCCCCAGGCGAAGTCGACTCCAGAAGGACCGAAGTCGACTTCGCCTAGGGCAAGTCGACTCCGCGCGCGACGTTTCGCATTCGGCCGACTTCTCTTCCTTTTTCTTCTCTTCTCTTTCTTCTCTTCCTCATTTCTTTCCGGCTTCCCTGCTTCTTCCTTATCTCTCTCTTCTCCAGCTATTTCCATCTCTCCGGCATTCTCTCATTTCTTCTCCCAACTCTCTCAATCCGTCTCCTCCATCTCAGTTCTATCTCTCTCCCTCAACTACTCTCTCATTTCTCCTCCCATTCTCAAAATCTCTCAAGTTCTTTCAAGTCCCATTCTCAAAGTTCCATTCTCAAAATCCATCTCATCATTCTCTTTCTCTCTAACTCTTCTTTTCAACTCTCTCAAGTCCTCTCTCAATCTAAGTTCATTTTCCTATTCCAAACTCCAAAACTCCCATCTCAATGGCCCCGAGGAAAGCCGTCTCCAAACCATCAAAAAGGCCTGTGCCTAGACCTCCCACATCTCACACTGAGGAAGAAGTCCCTAGAAGAACTAGGACTCCATCAAAAAGAGCCAGAGAGGAACCATCAACTTCGACGGGTAAACGGGTTCGATTCCAAACCTCCACTCAATCATCTGATCAAGCACCCAGGTCGGAAAATCAACAAACCTCACAGAGCACACAATCCGGGACAAGCAGAAGGGGCACTGCAGCTGGGAAAGCCCAAGTATTGAAGATGCCCACTACCTACTTCAAAACCGAGCTCCAACATAGCCGTTTCTACAAAAAGTTCTACGAACGGAAGGTATTCATACCCAAGATTATAGATTTTAATTTCCTGAAAGAATATGGATCCGACATAGAAGATCTATTGGATTTTCAAGGATGGACCAATTTGCTAAAGGAAGACGAAAGGGTCTATCCAGATCTTACTCGAATGTTTTATTATCTTTGGGATGAAGAATACTTTGGAACCTTCGTCAAAGGAGTCGAAATGGATCTTGGAATCGGGATAGTTGCAGGACCGACTGAAGTAATGAGTCATTTAGGACACATACTTGGAGTCCCGTATGAGGATGAGCCCATTCCAGAAGACCTCACTATGGATCAAATGTATAATCAGCTCACCCGGAGCAACAAGTACCATCCGGGAATCAAATTCCTTCGGTACATGGATCTTTCACCAAGGCTACGAGTACTCCGACTTCTCATTGCCCACTGCATCTACCCAAAGGGCGGTGGAAGAAATCAATTGAATCCACAAGAAGCAGGGATACTATGGAAAGTGGCCAACAGGGTCAAAGTGAGCATACCCAAATTATTTCTTGAAGCCTTGGCTTCTAGAAAGGATAACCCACGAGGAGTCCTTCCCTATGGCACATGGATCACAAAGATTCTTGAATTCTTCAAAGTGGATATTGAAGGAGAGCCTTTCGAAGTGTTCAAATCCACAAATGCCATAAATAAAGCTCTCATACAAAGAATGAAGATCAATCTGCTTGAACTAAGGCATGAACCTTCAGAAGAAGAGCAAGAAGACAATGCACAGACAGAGGGGGAGCAACCTCCCGCGGCACCACTTGCTCAAGAGGAGCCAGCCTCTCCCATATCGCACGGATCCTATTCTCCACAAGGGTCCGCTGCAAGAGAACGGGTGCCTCCGACCTCTTCTGAGGAGGTCACCCTAAAGGATTTAAAAGATGAAATTGTTGCTATGAGGGCAGAAATGGGTCATCAAGAAGACCGGATGACAAGTCTTATAACAGGCGTTCACAACGCCCTCGAGGATATGCACTCCCGGCAAGACAGAATTGAACGGGAAATGCGGACTATCCGCTATCATCTTGCCTCAGGCCGACATAAGAAGAAACCCATGCCTGAACTCGATCCTTACGAATCAGGATCAGTTCATAAAGAAGCAACTCCAGATCACACTTCTCTTGTTTACTCATCGGCCCATCATTATCCTATCGAACCAATCTTATATCCGATCTCTCAATTTCAATTCACAAAATCATTAAGAGTTGATCGATTTTTGATAGTTTGACAAAAAGGGGGAGATAGAATAGGTGAGTTGAGTAAAATTTTCTTATGGGTTGGGTAGTTTTGTATCTAGGTTTCATTTTTGTTTTGTATTGCATTTTGTAAAAATGAAACTTGATATATAAATGCTTTTGATGAATGTTATGTTTACTTAATATGTTATGCTTGATTAATAAAGTATTCAACATGATTTGCTTGAAAGGTATCCAATATGCCAAAATGATATAATGGTTGGAATTTCAAAAAGCTCTGACCTATAAGACAAATGCTCTGTTTTTCAAAAGACATATGAACATGATTAATGCTTGAAAGGTATCAACTCAAATGAAGTTTTGTCAATCATCAAAAAGGGGGAGATTGTTGGAAACAATGTTTAAAACAATAAAAGTTGACCAAATCTTGAGTTTTGATGATTAACAAGAACTAATTTTGAGTATATAAAAGGTACTAATATGATTGCTAAATGTTTAAGGAAAGCAAAGAGGTCAAGTCGATCTCCAAGTCGACTTGGACTTCGACTTGGGTGAAGTCGATCCCAAAGTCGACTCAAATATCGACTTGAGAATGAATCCCAAAAGGCAACAGGTGAAGTCGCAGGTCAAGTCGACTCCACTTGCGACTTGGGAAGTCAAGTCGCAGACGAAGTCGACTCCAGCATCGACTTGGAGTATCCAGAGCTGAAAAGTGGAAACGAACATAACGAAGTCGCAAACGAAGTCGACTCCAGGTGCGACTTGGGTGAAGTCGCAGGCCAGGTCGACTCCATCCACGACTTGAGAAGTTCAAACTTTCAAAGATGCAGTTTTCAAGATATTCAAGAGGATTTATCACTCAAGTCCAAGGAATCAAGATGAAAAACAAATGAGTCAAATTCAAAGTCAAGAATCATGTTCTACATTCAAATCAAGTCTATCAAGCTCAAAGCAAATCTTCAAGCTAGCTTCCAAATGGAGTAATACCCAAGTCATAAAGACCAAGTGAGTCCAAAGCAAAGCAAGGAACATACTTATATTGTGCAAGGACTCAAAGTTTTCAAATGGTTTGCAAGATTCAAGACATTTCAAGAAGATCAAGGCATTTCTGCAATAGACCAAGCCAAGTCGCAAACCAAGTCGACTTCAGGATCGACTTGAGTTAAAGTCTGAAAGCCAAGTCGACCCAAGTCTCAGACTTGAGTTTCTGAAGAACCCAAGTCGCAGGCCAAGTCGACTCCATGTACGACTTGGAAGCCAAGTCGCAGGCCAAGTCGACTTCATCTTCGACTTGGAGTATAACGGTTAAATATTCGAACGTTGGAGTTCATTTATTAAGCACCAACCACCTCCATAACGTTCATATTTTCTTCCCTCTATAAAAGGACCCTCAAATGAACATGAAAAAGACAACAAGAGAACACAAGACACTACGTTAAAGTTCAAAGAGAGAAAAGAAGTACAAGAAAGGTTTCCTATTTGCTTTTCTCCATTATTGAGTGGTCCGTATAAATTCTAAGGAAGAAGAAAGCTTCAAGTTGCTAGCGCCTTCAACAATATTCATCCACAGCTGCTTCCACATCTTCTTCCTCGAGCTAAATCTGCCTACACAAATCTGTAAAGTGTA
Organism: Annona cherimola; assembly: GCA_030490835.1. Lineage (NCBI taxonomy): Eukaryota > Viridiplantae > Streptophyta > Magnoliopsida > Magnoliales > Annonaceae > Annona > Annona cherimola. The sequence goes on along the minus strand of CM059974.1, from coordinate 77,142,971 downwards.
GTTTCATTTATTTCATTGTCTTGTTGTATAAATCTTGATTTAGCTTGGGTAGCTAAGATCAAGTATATGCAAAGTAGGGTGTGATTGGAGTGAGACTCATCACCTACTTTTGCATGTGAGTTGTTTATGCCCCCTAGAGCTAGAATCTAGAAGAGAGCAAGTGGCTCTAGTTGTATATGCCCCCTAGAGCTGGAATCTAGAAGAGAGCAGTGACTCTAAGTGTATTCGTGGAATACATAGTGGAACCCAAGTCACAACAGAGTGTGAGCTTGGAAGAGTGGAGTAGGGAAGGTTTGCCCGAACCACTATAAATCTTGTGTTATATTTCTTTTTACTGTTTTATCTTTATTGATCTCTAGCTCTTTTCAAAAGGGGATTAATTACTCAAGGGGTTAAGTCTTTATTTACCAAAGATTTTTTAAAGAACCCAATTCACCCCTCCCCTCTTGGGTTTTGCCACTAACTCGGGACCAACAAGTGGTATCAGAGCAGGTCTTTGAGTTTACCAAAGAGATCTTATTGATATGGCATCCCAATCTACTTTCGTTCCCGCCTTTGCTGAAGGCCAATCCTTTACAAGGCCACCGTTGTTTGACGGGAACAATTTTGGATATTGGAAGCTTCGTATGAAGCAACTCATCATGGCTACCGACATGGACTCTTGGATTGCTATCCAAGATGGAGTAACCTTGCCTACCGATGAAAGAGCTTCCAAATGGACCGATGAGGAAGTAAGAATTGTTAAGAGCAACGCCAAAGCTATGAACTCTTTATTTTGTGCTCTTAATGCTTCTGAATATGATAGAGTATCCTCTTGCTTGACCGCCAAAGAAATATGGGATACGCTAACCTCTATTTATGAAGGAACTTCTCAAGTCCAAGGGACGAGAAGGAATATTTTGATTGGTGAACTAGAGAACTTTAGAATGCTAGAAACAGAAAATATTTCTGAAATGTTTGCTAGGTTCTCAAAGATTACTAATGCTCTAAAAGGTCTTGGAAAAGCTATTTCTGAATCTGAGCAGGTCATGAAGATTTTAAGAGCTCTACCCGAATCATGGACCCCAAAAATCACTGCAATAGAAGAAGCCAAGGACCTTAACACACTAAAGCTTGAAGACTTAATTAGCTCACTCATGTCACATGAGCTACTTAAGAAAAGAAACGAAGATCAACACAGGGGCAAAAGAGCAATTGCCTTGAAAGCCGCACAAGACACTGACGACACCTCTTCTTCTCAAAACGATGATGAGATTGCCCTACTCACAAAACGCTTCAGAAAATTTGTGAGAAAAGGCAAAAATTTCAGAAGTTTCAAAGAAAGAACTCCCAGAGAGAAGAAGAAAGAATCAACCAAGTGCTACCGATGCGGCGGTTCGGGACATATGCAGGCTCAATGTCCAACTCCCGAAGAAAACAAGGCAAAAGAACAAAGAAAGGATCGAGGGGACAATAGAAGATTCCAGAAATACAAAGGAAGAGGCATGTACGTAAATGACGAGGAATCTACAACGAGTAGCTCCTCAATCGACGAAATCAAAGCGGAAGAATGTGCGAGAATTTGCTGTATGGCACAAATCGAGCAAGAAGAACAAGCTACCTCAACAAAATGCACAAGCAATGAAGAGGTAAGTTCCAAACTCTCTCTTTCTAATTCAAGTTATTCTTCCTTTCAAGAATGCCTCAAATGTACTGAATTAGATGAACTACAAATTGCATATGATTCATTATACGAAGAAATGAAGAAATTAGGAAGCAAGTTTACAATTAAGAAGAAATAATGTGATGCAACAATAATTGTAAATGGTAAACTTGCAGAAAGATTAGACAAATTGAAAGATGAAAACGAATTGCTGAAAATGGAGAACAAATCATTAAATGAATCATTAGCTAAGTTCTCTAATCCAGGAGAAAGTGTTAAAATATTTCTGAATATGACCTCCCAAACACATAAAAGAGGTCTTGGGTATCATACATTTGAGCATGGAGAAAGCAGCAAATCAAATGTACAAACACTTGAGAAATATCAAACTAAAAATGCATCTATGTACAAGCCACAAAAGAAAAATTTTAAGTGGACTAGAAGACCAACATTTGAACCATTGCATACTTGGAGGCCTACTCCAAGATTACCTATGGCTTGTAATTTCTGCAATAAAATGGGACACAAAACTTACAAATGTAATTTTAAGAAATTATATGACCATAGTGCAAAATTAGTTTGGGTTCCAAGAAACACAAGATTTGGGCTTTCAAAGTTAGAACGACAAAAATCGATTTATATTACTAACCCAAATGGACCCATAAAATGGGTACCAAGGAGATAAGATTTATTTGCTTATTTTTCAGACATGTTTTAAGGCAAAGGAAAACAATGAATGGTTTATGGATAGCGGTTGCTCAAGGCATATGACCGGTGAAAGAAGTTTGTTTCACAAACTTAAGCCTTGTAATGATGGAATGGTTGCCTTTGGCAATAATGAAAAAGGTAAAATTAAAGGTAAAGGAAATATACATAGTATTTCAAATGCATGCATGGAAGATGTTTTGTTTGTTGAAGGACTCAAACACAATTTAATGAGAATTAGCCAATTATGTGATAAAGGATACAAAGTTGTGTTTGAATCATCTATATGTAATGTATTTGATGGAAAGCATATCATGTTTAGCGGTAAAAGACATGGAAATGTACATTTGGTTTCACTTGATGAATTGAATGGTCAATGTCTAATGTCCATTGATAATGATCCATGGGTTTGGCATAAAAGGCTTGGACATATAAACATGGGAAACATAAAAACCCTATGGAAAAAGAGTTTGGTAGAAGGATTACCAAGATCGAAATATGACAAGGACAATATTTGTAAGGCATGTCAATTATCAAAACAACCCAAGATGCCTTTCTCTACTAAAAAGGAAATTTCCACCACCAAGCCACTTGAATTGCTACACATGGATCTATACGGGCCATCCGACATTCTAACCATTGGTGGAAAGAAATATGTATTTGTCATAGTTGATGATTTTTCAAGATTCACATGGATAATTCTCTTAGCTAGTAAAGATGAAGCATTCTCAATGTTTGCAACTTTTGTAAATTTGGTGCAAAATGAAAAACAAAGTACTATTGTGACCATAAGAAGCGATCATGGTGGCGAATTCGAAAACAAACGACTCATGGAATTTTGCAATGAAAAAGGAATTCACCACACATTTTCTGCACCAAGAACTCCACAACAAAATGGAGTAGTAGAAAGGAAAAATAGAACTATACAAGAGATGGCTAGAACTATGCTAAATGAGAGCAATCTATCCAAGAAATTTTGGGGTGAAGCTGTGAGTACAGCTTGTCATGTTTTGAACCGTGTTACCATTCGAGCAATCTTGAAAAAGACCCCATATGAACTATGGAAAGGAAGGAAACCGAATATCTCTTATTTTCATGCTTTCGGATGTACATGTTATGTTTTGAACAATGGAAAAACTAACTTGGGAAAGTTAGATGCTAAAAGCGATGAGGCTATATTCCTTGGTTATTCATCAAATAGCAAAGCATATAGAGTTTTCAATAAACGAAGCCAAGTTGTAGAAGAATCCATACATGTTGTATTTGATGAAATTAACCAAACTCCGAGAAAGGAGGATGAACTAAGTGATGCAGATGAAACAAAAGGCAAAGAACAATCAAAGGAACTTGAGCTCAAGCCAGAAAATCTCGTGGAGGAAGAGGTAAGTGAAGGTAATGATTCTTACAAACCACCAACTGATTTGAAGTTCAAACATGCTCATCCAATTGAACAAGTTATTGGAAATATATATGAAGGAGTGAAAACTAGAAGATCAAAACAAAACGTTTATGGTCAATATGCCTTTGTATCTAAAATTGAACCAAATACCATTGAACAAGCTCTCAATGATGAACATTGGATTATTGCAATGCAAGAAGAGCTAAACCAATTCGAAAGAAACAATGTATGGCATTTAGTTCCTAGACCAAATAATCACACTATCATAGGTACTAAATGGATATTTAGGAACAAATTAGATGAAAGCGGACTCGTAATTAGAAACAAGGCAAGATTAGTAGCCAAAGGGTATTCCCAAGAAGAAGGAATTGATTTTGAAGAATCATATGCACCCGTGGCTAGATTAGAAGCCATACGTATTTTACTAGCATTTGCTTCTCAGATGAATTTCAAATTGTTTCAAATGGATGTAAAAAGTGCATTTTTGAATGGCTATCTGAATGAAGAAGTATATGTTGAACAACCCCCTGGCTTTGGAGAAAAGAATCAATCAAAGTATGTCTATAAATTGACCAAAGCATTATATGGACTAAAACAAGCTCCAAGAGCTTGGTATGAAAGATTGAATAAATTTTTGATTGACCATGAGTTTCAAAAGGGGAAAGTAGACACTACTCTGTTCATTAAATATAAAAATAAAAACATTTTAATTGTGCAGATTTATGTTGATGATATAATATTTGGTGCTACAGACGAAAAACTTTGTCAAGAGTTTTCTAAGATAATGCAGAGCGAATTCGAAATGAGTATGATGGGAGAATTAAATTTCTTCCTTGGACTGCAAATCAAGCAACAAAGTGAAGGAATATTTCTAAATCAGTCCAAATACGCCAGAGAGATGCTCAAGAAGTTTGGAATGCAAAATAGCAAAGGAGCAAACACTCCAATGAGCTCTACAATCAAGATCGATGCGGACGAAAATGGTAAAAGTATCGATCAAACACTTTATAGAAGCATGATAGGATCCTTGCTATACTTAACTGCTTCTAGACCCGATATACTATTTAGTGTTTGTATGTGCTCTAGATTCCAAGCATGTCCAAAAGAATCACATCTACTTGCTGTAAAAAGAATTTTTAAATATTTGTTAGAAACTACAAATCTTGGACTATTGTATCCAAAGGGGTCAACCTTTGATCTAATCGGCTATTCGGATGCAGACTTTGCCGGATATAAAGTAGATAGAAAAAGTACCAGTGGAACTTGTCAATTTCTTGGACATATGCTAGTTTCATGGCATTCAAGAAAACAAACAAGTGTTGCACTATCTACTGCGGAAGCTGAATACATAGCCGCCGGTAGTTGTTGTGCCCAATTACTTTGGATGAAACAACAGTTGAAAGACTATGGTATTGATTATGTTGATATTCCTATTAGATGTGATAATACAAGTGCAATTTGTTTGACTAAAAATCCTGTATTGCATTCTAGAACCAAACATATTGATGTGAGACATCATTTTATTCGAGAACATGTTGAAAATCATGATGTGTGCTTAGAATATGTGAAAACAGAAGACCAAATTGCTGATATCTTTACCAAACCTCTAGCCAAAGATTCATTTTATAAGATTAGGAATGATATGGGGATGATAGAGCTTAACTAGGAAAAATACATAAGAAAATTAAATTTGAAAATGTCAAGTCGATGAGTCAAGTCGACTCCAGGGACGCCAGGTCGACTCCGCTTCAGAAGCGAAGTCGACTCCACTAGGGTCGAAGTCGACTCCGCCCCAGGCGAAGTCGACTCCAGAAGGACCGAAGTCGACTTCGCCTAGGGCAAGTCGACTCCGCGCGCGACGTTTCGCATTCGACCGACTTCTCTTCCTTTTTCTTCTCTTCTCTTTCTTCTCTTCCTCATTTCTTTCCGGCTTCCCTGCTTCTTCCTTATCTCTCTCTTCTCCGGCTATTTCCATCTCTCCGGCATTCTCTCATTTCTTCTCCCAACTCTCTCAATCCGTCTCCTCCATCTCAGTTCTATCTCTCTCCCTCAACTACTCTCTCATTTCTCCTCCCATTCTCAAAATCTCTCAAGTTCTTTCAAGTCCCATTCTCAAAGTTCCATTCTCAAAATCCATCTCATCATTCTCTTTCTCTCTAACTCTTCTTTTCAACTCTCTCAAGTCCTCTCTCAATCTAAGTTCATTTTCCTATTCCAAACTCCAAAACTCCCATCTCAATGGCCCCGAGGAAAGCCGTCTCCAAACCATCAAAAAGGCCTGTGCCTAGACCTCCCACATCTCACACTGAGGAAGAAGTCCCTAGAAGAACTAGGACTCCATCAAAAAGAGCCAGAGAGGAACCATCAACTTCGACGGGTAAACGGGTTCGATTCCAAACCTCCACTCAATCATCTGATCAAGCACCCAGGTCGGAAAATCAACAAACCTCACAGAGCACACAATCCGGGACAAGCAGAAGGGGCACTGCAGCTGGGAAAGCCCAAGTATTGAAGATGCCCACTACCTACTTCAAAACCGAGCTCCAACATAGCCGTTTCTACAAAAAGTTCTACGAACGGAAGGTATTCATACCCAAGATTATAGATTTTAATTTCCTGAAAGAATATGGATCCGACATAGAAGATCTATTGGATTTTCAAGGATGGACCAATTTGCTAAAGGAAGACGAAAGGGTCTATCCAGATCTTACTCGAATGTTTTATTATCTTTGGGATGAAGAATACTTTGGAACCTTCGTCAAAGGAGTCGAAATGGATCTTGGAATCGGGATAGTTGCAGGACCGACTGAAGTAATGAGTCATTTAGGACACATACTTGGAGTCCCGTATGAGGATGAGCCCATTCCAGAAGACCTCACTATGGATCAAATGTATAATCAGCTCACCCGGAGCAACAAGTACCATCCGGGAATCAAATTCCTTCGGTACATGGATCTTTCACCAAGGCTACGAGTACTCCGACTTCTCATTGCCCACTGCATCTACCCAAAGGGCGGTGGAAGAAATCAATTGAATCCACAAGAAGCAGGGATACTATGGAAAGTGGCCAACAGGGTCAAAGTGAGCATACCCAAATTATTTCTTGAAGCCTTGGCTTCTAGAAAGGATAACCCACGAGGAGTCCTTCCCTATGGCACATGGATCACAAAGATTCTTGAATTCTTCAAAGTGGATATTGAAGGCGAGCCTTTCGAAGTGCTCAAATCCACAAATGCCATAAATAAAGCTCTCATACAAAGAATGAAGATCAATCTGCTTGAACTAAGGCATGAACCTTCAGAAGAAGAGCAAGAAGACAATGCACAGACAGAGGGGGAGCAACCTCCCGCGGCACCACTTGCTCAAGAGGAGCCAGCCTCTCCCATATCGCACGGATCCTATTCTCCACAAGGGTCCGCTGCAAGAGAACGGGTGCCTCCGACCTCTTCTGAGGAGGTCACCCTAAAGGATTTAAAAGATGAAATTGTTGCTATGAGGGCAGAAATGGGTCATCAAGAAGACCGGATGACAAGTCTTATAACAGGCGTTCACAACGCCCTCGAGGATATGCACTCCCGGCAAGACAGAATTGAACGGGAAATGCGGACTATCCGCTATCATCTTGCCTCAGGCCGACATAAGAAGAAACCCATGCCTGAACTCGATCCTTACGAATCAGGATCAGTTCATAAAGAAGCAACTCCAGATCACACTTCTCTTGTTTACTCATCGGCCCATCATTATCCTATCGAACCAATCTTATATCCGATCTCTCAATTTCAATTCACAAAATCATTAAGAGTTGATCGATTTTTGATAGTTTGACAAAAAGGGGGAGATAGAATAGGTGAGTTGAGTAAAATTTTCTTATGGGTTGGGTAGTTTTGTATCTAGGTTTCATTTTTGTTTTGTATTGCATTTTGTAAAAATGAAACTTGATATATAAATGCTTTTGATGAATGTTATGTTTACTTAATATGTTATGCTTGATTAATAAAGTATTCAACATGATTTGCTTGAAAGGTATCCAATATGCCAAAATGATATAATGGTTGGAATTTCAAAAAGCTCTGACCTATAAGACAAATGCTCTGTTTTTCAAAAGACATATGAACATGATTAATGCTTGAAAGGTATCAACTCAAATGAAGTTTTGTCAATCATCAAAAAGGGGGAGATTGTTGGAAACAATGTTTAAAACAATAAAAGTTGACCAAATCTTGAGTTTTGATGATTAACAAGAACTAATTTTGAGTATATAAAAGGTACTAATATGATTGCTAAATGTTTAAGGAAAGCAAAGAGGTCAAGTCGATCTCCAAGTCGACTTGGACTTCGACTTGGGTGAAGTCGATCCCAAAGTCGACTCAAATATCGACTTGAGAATGAATCCCAAAAGGCAACAGGTGAAGTCGCAGGTCAAGTCGACTCCACTTGCGACTTGGGAAGTCAAGTCGCAGACGAAGTCGACTCCAGCATCGACTTGGAGTATCCAGAGCTGAAAAGTGGAAACGAACATAACGAAGTCGCAAACGAAGTCGACTCCAGGTGCGACTTGGGTGAAGTCGCAGGCCAGGTCGACTCCATCCACGACTTGAGAAGTTCAAACTTTCAAAGATGCAGTTTTCAAGATATTCAAGAGGATTTATCACTCAAGTCCAAGGAATCAAGATGAAAAACAAATGAGTCAAATTCAAAGTCAAGAATCATGTTCTACATTCAAATCAAGTCTATCAAGCTCAAAGCAAATCTTCAAGCTAGCTTCCAAATGGAGTAATACCCAAGTCATAAAGACCAAGTGAGTCCAAAGCAAAGCAAGGAACATACATATATTGTGCAAGGACTCAAAGTTTTCAAATGGTTTGCAAGATTCAAGACATTTCAAGAAGATCAAGGCATTTCTGCAATAGACCAAGCCAAGTCGCAAACCAAGTCGACTTCAGGATCGACTTGAGTTAAAGTCTGAAAGCCAAGTCGACCCAAGTCTCAGACTTGAGTTTCTGAAGAACCCAAGTCGCAGGCCAAGTCGACTCCATGTACGACTTGGAAGCCAAGTCGCAGGCCAAGTCGACTTCATCTTCGACTTGGAGTATAACGGTCAAATATTCGAACGTTGGAGTTCATTTATTAAGCACCAACCACCTCCATAACGTTCATATTTTCTTCCCTCTATAAAAGGACCCTCAAATGAACGTGAAAAAGACAACAAGAGAACACAAGACACTACGTTAAAGTTCAAAGAGAGAAAAGAAGTACAAGAAAGGTTTCCTATTTGCTTTTCTCCATTATTGAGTGGTCCGTATAAATTCTAAGGAAGAAGAAAGCTTCAAGTTGCTAGCGCCTTCAACAATATTCATCCACAGCTGCTTCCACATCTTCTTCCTCGAGCTAAATCTGCCTACACAAATCTGTAAAGTGTAGTTTCATTTATTTCATTGTCTTGTTGTATAAATCTTGATTTAGCTTGGGTAGCTAAGATCAAGTATATGCAAAGTAGGGTGTGATTGGAGTGAGACTCATCACCTACTTTTGCATGTGAGTTGTTTATGCCCCCTAGAGCTAGAATCTAGAAGAGAGCAAGTGGCTCTAGTTGTATATGCCCCCTAGAGCTGGAATCTAGAAGAGAGCAGTGACTCTAAGTGTATTCGTGGAATACATAGTGGAACCCAAGTCACAACAGAGTGTGAGCTTGGAAGAGTGGAGTAGGGAAGGTTTGCCCGAACCACTATAAATCTTGTGTTATATTTCTTTTTACTGTTTTATCTTTATTGATCTCTAGCTCTTTTCAAAAGGGGATTAATTACTCAAGGGGTTAAGTCTTTATTTACCAAAGATTTTTTAAAGAACCCAATTCACCCCTCCCCTCTTGGGTTTTGCCACTAACTCGGGACCAACAATAGATTTATGAACGGGTGTATCCAATTTCGTTATGGAGCATCGTGGGAGAAAATCCATCAACGGGAAGTGGACATGACCCTTTATATAAGAAGGTGTCGTGCTGAAGGAGTCATTGAGGTACCTGTTGGTCCTAAACCTGATGAGATTATGTTGTATATCATGGAGGATACAGGGGAAATTGTGTGGTTAGAGGAGGTCAATGATGATGATGACCCGATGGAATTCCTCGAACCATTTGACGAAGAAGGAGAGGAGGAAGTACAGGAAGAAATAGTGGAGTTTGAGGGAAATGATGAGGATGATGACGATAGTGACGATGAGGTTCAGGCATGGTCCGACACTAGCACTATCACAGAGGCACCCTCACAAGTTTCTCGTAGATGTAGACGCCGAGGGAGAGGACCAGGAAGGCGATGAACATGTTTGCTTTGTTTTTATTTAAACAGTTTGTATATATAAGTGTGATGATGATCATGTGGTATATGTATAATTATGGGTGGATGACTCTATGGTTGTGTTTGGTAATCTAACATGCATGCAGGTGTGAAATACGCATGCTAAGCTGAATCTGTATAGAAGTGTGACTTACTTTTGGTATGTACTGATTGTGAATATGATGTATATGAATGAATGTGTTACTATGCCGAACTACTAATGTGTGAAACCCCAACCTAAGTAGGGTCCAATGTATGCCTTGGACCTATATATATGATCAAATGGGAATTTTTGGATAATTTTAAGATTTTATGATATTTTGCAATTAGGGTTTAATTAAGAAGGGTGATTAAAAATTTAATCGCCGGAGCCCAAAGTGAGTCGGTATGACCCGAAGGGCTTAATGAGGATTTAAATATGACAAGGAGTCATGAATAATCATGTTAATAATCATGATTTAATTTATGGAGAGTAAAGTGTAATTATGGAATTATGTTGGAAAACACTAGAAAATTCATAACTCAACGCTTGTAAGGCGGATTCAAGTTAAATTTGAGATGAAAGTTGATGTTGTTGGGCTTGATATTATGGGATTATTGGATTATAAAAATCCTTGATGAAATTGGATTAATGATTTATTGATTATATTTCAATTTTAACCGTTAATTTTAAACGGCTATAATGGGAGCTAGAAAAAATCGGATTGAGATGAAATTTGAAACGGTTAAATGAAATTATGAGATGTTTATTTTGGATGGCTTGGATTAAGTTTGAAATGTTGGGAAAATACCTGAATTGAAAAAAGTGAGCATGGTTGACTAATGCACCTCAAAAGTACTCTACATTTAATGCTAGAGTACAAAGCATGAGTGCATGAATTTAATGAAATTTGAGGTGTCAAGTGCAGGCCATTTCTAAGGTATTTTATGCATTAAAATAAAATGAAAATATCCAAATAAAATCCCAGCAATGAATGTTCATAATTAATGAAGCTATGAGTGCTCAAAAAGAGCATAGGAGATATGGACGTCCAAGTGATGATATTGTTGGATTTTTCTGCAATTTTTTTTATAAATGATGTATATATATAGCTACCATGTTGGGATACATAAATAAGAATTTAATTATGTGGAAAAAATCCAAGAAAATTCGTGATTTGCAGCTGCCCTGAAAATTGCAAAAGTGGACAGCTTTGTCTCTTGCAAATGACGTCAAAATGATGGGCTGATTGCTGCCATTTTGCTAAAATTATAATGCCAAATTAATATATGAATTAAGGGGTAATTAGGCATATAAATTACCCACATATTGTAATTTTAAAAATGGAGAAAAATGGCTGGAAAAATGGGCAGCAGCTGGACGTTATGGTGGAAGCGGATTGACGGTCAAGATGAGGGCAGATTTTGGATTTTTAAAAAATGGTAAAAACCCATTTTACTTGGCTGTAATTGTGCTGAAACATAAGGTAGATAAGGGTGCATTTAAGGGTGTGGAAATGCAGCAACAAGTGGGGCCCACTGATGGAAATTCCTGCTCCTCAAAGGCATGCACGTTCACATGAGAGAGAGAGGGCTTTTGGAAATTTTCAAGTGCTGGATTTTTATCCCATGTAACCAGAAGCTCACGTCCCCAACTTGGAAAGCAAGAAGAAAATAAAATCAAGGGAAAATCATGGGGAAAAGGAGAGATCACCCATTTAATCAAGTAAGTATGTAATTATTTTGATTTTATGCATCAATCTGGAAATTATATGATGTTGAAAACAAAATTATGGTCGGAAAAGTAAATGGATTAATTTTAGTATTAAAAGTTTTGGGAATAATTCTTATGGGGTGATTAAGGAAATACCAAATTTTAAGGTTAAAAGGATAAGTACTTTGCAAATTAAAAATCCGATAAAATTAGCCCAAACAGGGTAAAACGGGTGACAGGATAAGCTGTTGAAAATTATTTTTAATAATTTTTATACAACGATTTTTGGGCTGAAAAGTTTACAGGATATATAATAAATATTTAGGAACACAATAAAATAAAAAATTAAAAAGTAAGTTTTTATAGGTATAAATATACCCCATAAATAACGTCATTCAGGCTGACTGAAAATGGATTTTACTGTTCATCAAGGTAAAAATGCCCAAATAAATATGTAATGTCAATATTTCGTGCGGAAAATTTTATGAAAGTTAATTAATGAAGTTAGTAATGTATGGTATAAATTTCAGGTAAAAAATACTTGATTTGATATTAAGTCAAGATTTTAAGATTTCAGTACGCCTGATTTCAGCATATGTGGATAGTTTGAGAAAAAATCAAAAAGAAATATGAAACCTTTGTAGAAATGATAAAAATTGATAAATGTGTTAAATAATTAAATATTGATTAAGAAAAGTGGTATTATATGCTGAAATTTCGGATTTATATAACTGCCTAAGGTTATGTGTCAAGAGACACGTTAAATGGGTGAAAAGTGGGTTCCAAACTAGCTGTTTTGGAAACCTATGGCAAGTGGATTTAAACCCCATAAAAATATCCTAAATAAAGTGGTAAATTAAGGGTTGATATCACTCTGAAATTTGGATTAAATTTCTGCCTTAGAAAATTTTATGAAATCCATTATGTATATATTGCCAAATGGGCATATGTAGAGGAATAGATATGCAAGGGTGATCAATGACTTGCGAAATTTGCTTTAGTATAAAAATGCATGAAAATATGATATATTTCATGATTATATATCTTTTTAGCACTTTGTGAAGTTAATTTCCAGATTTTGGAATTGATTTATGAAGCCTGAGGCGATAACGGGCACTCGGAACGGGCACCAATGTGTGAATTTTAGAAAAAAATGTGAAAAGTGGTAAATGAAGGTTAATGAACCTATATATGATTATTAATAGATGAATTTTATATGGTTGAATAGATACCCTATTTAAGGGGTTATATATGTTATGTGTTAGCCAATGAAATGCATAAAAAGGTGCTATTTATGTTTAATGACTTGAGAAGACAAATGAAGGATATATGTTAATGAAAATGGGTTGGAAAACTAAATGGAATGCAATGACAAGAAATATATGAAAAATCATATTATTTTCATGTAGGCAAGGAAAAGAATGGAAGAAAAAGGGATTATGGCGATCTCAGGTAAGCAAGCAAACTTTCTAAAATGCCATTTTCTTTCTATGTGATTGATATGATTGAATTGTCTATGTTTATGCTTATGTTTTATTGAAATGGGCAAGCACAAGTTTTGAATATGACGGCTTTAATGCAAAGCCATAAGTTTTGAAAAATGATGACTTTAATGAAAAGTCTTAAGGTTTGCTTCATGGGAGGCAAGCGACACTTCTTAAGATAAATAATTTATCCTAAGTGTTGCCTAGGATGGGAATGCTTCATGTTAATGGAATTGAGAAATTTTGCTTATGAGTAAGCAAGTTCTCCATGCTAATGTTTTTTTAAGGATTTCATGTTTGATATCGATGGTTTTAAGAATTTGCTTTTGAGCAAGCAAGTTCTATATGATATTGTTTCAACAGCATTTTATAAGAAAAAGGAAATTTTACCCTTTTTCACAAAATATTATTTGTAAATGAGTTTTGAGCTATTTCTACAATAACTCGCGATAAACAATGATGAAAAAGATTTGTTTTATTAGGTCAAGATAACTAAATAGTAAATGATGGTTTGGACATAGTCCATATGTTTTGAAATGATGGTTGAAAAGTTTTGGTTTCCTTTAGATAAGGAAATCTGTGTTGAAAATGTTGGAAAAATGTTTCTACGGATGTGTTGAAAGGGATTTATGGATGACCACCCTCCTATGATTGATTTCATATAATGGTTTAATTTCAGGTTGCTTGATGGCATGCAAAAGACTATGCAATTTTCCTCTATGTAAAAATGATTGATATGTGGACAATTATTAAATTTTTAGGTTATGGACAAGGGGATAACATAATTGCATAACTTTTGTAAACAAAAGGTCTTGAAATAGAAACCAAGAAAATATTAGAGAAAAATATGATTTATTTATGGAAATCCAAAGGATTTGAAATTCTTTTGATAAAAAGGATTTTAAGATGTATGGTTTCTCAAATGTTTCAAATGTTTATCAAAATATTTTACTCAAAACATTTTTAAAAGAATTTAAGGAAGGTCATCCTAAAACTAGATTTCAAATAACAACTTGTTAAAGTGGGTGTGCTCACTTACAAGTTGACATGGACTGCAGTCTGTGATGTGTTTTTGAAAATAATTGTTAAATATAGACTTCGGTCTAAGATTTTTGTGCATATGGATGCAGGCTGCGGTCTGTGATCCTGGTTTAAAAGAACATAGGTTGCGGTCTGTGGTTCTTTAAACCAAACGGACTGCGGTCCGTCAGGATAACGTACGGTGCACCGGTACAAGGAATAGGCTGGTTGTAGAGCATGGTTGGGATGTCCGGGGCCCACTCTACATAAGGCCAAGTCGCTAAAGGATGACAGGAGTGCCAGCGGCGCCCTCCTTGAGATGGGGTAGGATAAATAAACAGCCGCTAGGCTAGCGTGTTGTTAAGGATTCTCTTCCAAAATGTAGCATGATCACTTGCTAAGTGTCACTACTAGATTGGGAGAAATGCATTTGCTTATGTTTTATTTCTGAAAAGCCCCAAAGATTGGGTCATGAAAATATGATTTTATGAAAGTATCCTAAAGGAATTTTTATGAAATGGTTACCCTAAAAGAAAGGGTGTTTTACACAAAAGTGTAAATAACAGGAATTGAAGGAAAGGTGTTTATGCAAATGCATTTATGAAAATGATTTACGTATTTTGTTTCCCTTGTTTGATATAAACAAGCCCCAAGACGGGGAATTATGAAAAGGATTTATGTGAAACTTGAGATGAACATAGGAATGTTCATTTCTAAAAGAGCCTAAATGAAGAATGTTTATGGACATAAGAATGTCCATTTTTCCAAAGAGCCTAAATGATAAGGGTTTATGGACATGAGAATGTCCAATGTTAATGTGTTTAAATGAAAAGTGTTTTAGGACATATGAATGTCCATTGCCAAAGGAAGCTATATGAAAATTGTTTTGAGACATAAAATGTCTCTTGGCCAAAGGATTTTATGATGGTTTATGTTAATGATGTTTTGAGACATGAGATGTCTCTTTTGCCAAGGATTTATGTTGTTTTGGACGTAAAACATCCAATGGCAACTGATGATTTCATGTAATGTCTATGAACATTGAAAATGTTCATATAAGAATCAAAGGAAATTCATTAGAGAAGGTAAAACGTATATGTTTTGCCTTAACAAGCCCAGAGGTGGCTTGTTAATGATTTTAAGAATGAATGCTTTATGAAAACATTCAAGGACATAGAATTGCCCTCATAAATAAAAGACTTCATGATGGTATTTTAGGACATATACATGTCCTCAGGAACAAGGTATTCCCGATGTTTATAAAAAAGGTTTTCAAGAAGCCTTGCCCTAAAGATAAAATGCTTTCTTACTGAGTTGTCACTCACGTTTTGTTTTTCCAACCCTTAGACAGGTACCAGGGAAACTCAAAAGGTTGCGAACCTAAGACGAGAAGAAAGGTACGTGATTATAGCCTTGAAGGCTATGAGGAATGGAAAAGCATGAATGTGCTAAGGTAAGCTAATGTATATATGAACTTAATTAGAATTTTAAGTTCTATATGATTCAATGGTTGAATGTATGGATGTATGGATATAAAATATGATACTTAGGTCAAGGAATCTTTCACTGCAGAAAGGCAGGTAAAGATGCTATGTGTTTATGTATATCCGAACTTAGCTAGAGTTCTAAGTTCAATGTGAATTAATGACTGAATGTATGAAAGTATGATTTATACAATGATTCAATGTATAATGACAGGCATGTAAAGATGCTTTGAATGAAATGATGAATTTTAACACAAGTAAAATATCACAATGTACGATGATTTTCATGTCAAGATTATGAATGATGACAAATGAATAATCGAAATTTTTTTTGGACATATTCCAATTAAGAAACCACCGCGTGATCAGGACAACAATCCTGATTCACATTTACTAATCGATAGATCTTGAGGTAAGAAAGTGACGTCTCGGTTCGGGGTGCCACATAATGTTCTAGATGTGCATGAATGAATGAACATGAGCTGAATGGTGTGTTATGTGGTGATTGAATGAAATGATTGTGACTATGTGATGATGAGATGCATATGCGATGAATTAATATTGAATGAAACTGAAATGTGTATGCAATGATTCCATGATGATTATTAATGAAATGTGCACATAATGATTTAATACTAATTGAAAACAAAAAGTGTTTGTTATATATTCAGATTTAAAACAATGGTGGAAACAAGAACAGGAGTAAGGAAAAATAAAGGAAAAGAGGTGGAAACAGAGGTTCCAAGCCAACACGAAGTTGGCGAATCTAGCCGACCCAAAAGGGGAAGGCCGGTGACATAAAACCAAAGTAACCAACAGAGAAGGAATGATGTAAGCCCTGAACAGAATATGGTGGAGGAAAATGAGTCGAGGCAGAATAGACTCATGGAGGAAAGAGTGGCTGCGGCAGTGGAAAAAGCAATGCAGCGGGCCACTAGGGAATGGGCAGAGCAGACTGCCGACATTATACAAGGGTTATGGGAAAGAACCCAACAAGTTCAGTTGGGTAATATGGAAAGGGAAGGACCTGCTCCGAGGGCAGACCCCGTTGAGACACAGGAATCGCTAAGAGATGAAAATCAGCTAATGGAAGCTGACAGAAGAGCCATAAATGCCTTTCTAGCGCAGCGACCCATGAAATTTTATGGAGAACCCGACCCGGTACAAGCAGAGCAGTGACTGACTGAGATTAAGAAATTGTTTAGGATATCTCCATGCAATGATCGTCAAAAAGTATTGTGTGCTACTCATCTATGAGCAAAAGATGCACACGAATGGTGGGAGACAATGTTAATTACAATGCCACGACCCGAAGAAGTGTCTTGGCAAGCATTTGTGGAAGAATTCAATAAGGAATACCTCCCGGTGGGTTTGCAGAGTCAAAAAGTGATAGAATTTGAAAAATTGTATCAAGGGAGAATGACGGTCACTGAATACGCCACAAAATTCAATGCTCTGGTCAGATATGTCCCATGGATCACAAATGTTCCACAAAATAAGTCACAAAGATTCCAACAAGGGTTGAGGCCATATCTGCGGGAAAGCCTTGCACCCCTATTGATAAAGGATTATGCTTCGAGTCTGGAGAGAGCAAGAGCTTTGGAGATTGAGTCCTTGAGAACCCAAGAATTAAGATTGGGTTCGAGGGCGTTCAATATGGGTCTCAAGGAACCGGATACGGGAAAGGACAAAGCTAGAAAATGCAGCATAAGGAAAGGAAAAAGGAATTCAAAAGAAGAAAAGCTTGCCATTTTGTAAGAAATGTCAAAGGCGACACATAGGCGAGTGTTTAAAGGGCTCGAACCGGTGTTACAAATGCGGACAGACGGGTCACATCGCCAAGGAGTGCAGGCCGGGAGAAGCGAAAGTGGTTAAGTGCTATATATGTGATCAAGTGGGTCACATAGCTACGAACTGCCCAAACAAGGTGCGGTCATCCCAAGGACGTGGAAGACTTGCTCAGCTGAGGATACTTGGAGCACCAAATAAGCAAGGAACTTCTACGAACCCAGTGCATGTGCATGCTCTGACTCAGACAGAATCTCAAGAACAGGAAAAAAAGGTGGTCACAGGTACGGTTTACATTCTAGGGAATATGGTAGTTGCTTTGTTTGATTCTGATGCCACCCATTCATTCATAGCATGCCAATACGTGACCACTCATGCACTGCCGATAGAAGAAACTAATCAGGTTATACATGTGGAATCTCCAGTCTATAGGTTAGCAAGTTGTGGAACCCCAAATTTTAGGACCATGTATGAAACCCTAAGGTCATGAACCCTGGGTTATTGATTTTTTTTAAATATATAATTTTATAATATATGGAGTTGAAAGACCGAATAATTAATTTAATAAATAGTAAACATGAATAGTAATCATGTGGTTAAGATAAAGTGATAAGTTAATCACTTTCGATTAACTTAATCACGAAAAGACCAAATTACAATTTTACAAAAGTGAGATTAAATTATAAATTTAGAAAAGATGATTGATTGGCAATTTTGACAAGAGTGGAGGCACGAAGTGCACGTAGTGGAAATTTACAAAGGTTATATTTGGAATTTAAAAGAAAATGGAGGGTAATTTATGATCCTACTAAGATTAGTTATGAAAATGAATTTTTACAAATATTTTGGGAAGGAATTTCAAAATTCTGAATCATACAAATTAAAACTGTTTAAATTCCCGGACCTTATGGAAAAATAAAAATAAATGGAAAATTTTTGGCTAATTAGGGGCTCTAATTAAGGGCTTATATTCATCCTCACTGTTTTGATTAGATCTAAATATGCATAACTCAGAATCACATAGAAATTTAATAGAGAGTACTAAATTATATGCTCTCTAATCTAGACGGATCAGATTATGAAAAATAGTTGACTAAATTGTCAAACTTGAATGTATTAAAAAGCGTGCGAAAGGTAATAAATTCCACCGCAATGCACGTACGCGTTGATATTTTAATTTTTTTATATAATTGTTTAGTTAATTAATATCTTGATGTATATAAGATTGTTTGAGATGAAACTTTTGGAGCAAGCCTATTTTAATATACCCTACATAATGAATGGATTAAATTTTGCAAAATATGTCTACAAATTTTTAAAATGAAGTTTTATGCCAAAATATGATTTTAATTAAATTAAAATATGCACTTAGCTCCAATTGAGGTGAAATTTTATGGGTAATCCTATTTTAATATGCTCAATTTAATGAAGGAATGAAATTTTGGAAAACATGTCTCCAAAATTTTAAAATGAGACTTTTTATCCAAATATGAATTAGTTAATTAAAATAAAATAGAAAACTTTTTTCAAAATTCCTAAATGTACATTTTGTTAGCAATTGTATATATATTATTAAGAAAAAGTTTCATAATATATAAGTGTGTGTGTAGGTAGTTATGAATTAATTTATTAATGCAAATTAAAAAAAAAAATTGCATGAAAGAGCAGCAAAATAAACGTCCCATGTTACGTGGACAGCAGCTGTAACAAAATGCATAAAAATGCAACAGGTGTACCCATGCTAAACGGTGACCATGGTCTTTAACCATGGTGAACCGATTAAAGAAAAGTATAAAAGGAGAGATAAGATACAAGAGGGCAGCTGCTGGGCATTTTTTTTTAAAAAAAGCCAGATGTTGTACGTTGCTGGAAAACATGGAGATTACTTGGTGAATGTTTCAACGAGGCCAGGTGCTGTTTAATTCTTTGCTTTTATTTCTAATTGAATTACATATTTAATTCTGGAATGGATGTACCGTTCCAAACAGATTTTTATAATCATGTTTAAAATATGATTTATGAATAATGAAAAGATGGGTAAGGATTAATGTTATTAAACCAATTCAGTGTTAAACTAATTTAGGGATATTTTCATGATTAATTTGATAAGTATAAGTTAATCTTGTTTTATTGCTTCAAATATGGAGTTTATGTAATATTCGAAACAAAAATATGAATGAGATAGTAAACGAACGATTTTTGCTATGTAAACTTTTGTACAAGATCATTACATGATGTTTAAGGAACGACCAAATGGTTAGCTTAAAATATTAAGCTTATTGAAAATTAAAAATCTGAGAAGATTAATTTAAACAGGGTAAAACGGGTGACTGGATCAGCTGTAGTAAAGGATTTTTAATAATTTTTTAGATGGAATTTTAATCCTAATTTTTGATATGATGTACAAGATATTATTATTATCACACTAAAAATATTAAATATTATTTTTTGATGACATAAGTATGGTTTAAAAATAACGTGATTAGGGCTGTTCCTAATTTTACAACACTGTCCAGCACAGTGAAAATGTCAAAATAAATATATAATGTTAATATTTATTTCTGAAATTTTTATGGGTACTAATTCATGTAGTTATTGATTTATGACAGAAATTTCAGAGTTAAATACCTTGATTTTATTATAAATCAAGATTTAGAGAAATCCGTACACCTGATTTCAGCAAATGTGGACAGTTTGAGAAATAATCAAAAATAAATATGAAAACTAAGTGAAAGTGATCCAAATTAATATATATGTTATAAAAGAGTGTAATAAAGGATTAGGGATAGCAAATTAATGCTATTATATGTATATGGAATTAATAGATAAATAAGAAGATGGAACATAGTGAAAAGAGAAGGGCTGTTTTGGAATTTAATAATAAGTTTCAGAAATTTTAAATGAGAATTATGATTATGTTTATCATGGTATGTTATGGAATATATTGTAGGAATTAAAATAATTTTTTTAAGTCAAATTTATGCTTAAAACATGAATTATGGAACCTTATACACATATGTGTATAAGTGGCTAAAATGATTTATTTAGCCCAGATAATCATGATTAATTCAAAATGCATGAATTATCTCATGATGTACTAAACAAGAGTTGTGTCATGATGTTTTATTAAAAAAAATGCCAAATTTTGAAACCCATGAACAGTGCCAAACACGCTGTGAACAATAATCCGCGTGAACGGTAATTAGGAACAGTGATCATGAACAATAATCATGAATAGTAAACAGAGTGATTTGGGTAGAAATAAGATTGATATTTATAAGGATGTATGAATGGAATTTTTAATGATTTTTGGGATAAAAATCCATATGTGAAAATAGAGACCAAATTAACCTCTATGAGAGTTATGAAGGAAAATAAAGTGATTATGACATATGCATGGGTTAGAAACCCTAAGATGAATTCAAATTTAATAGTAGAAATGTGCAAGCATGGAATATTATGTCTATATGAGAAAAATGGTTCTTTTCATTTGCATAGGAAAGGAAATGGATACAAGTGAAAGATACAAGTTGACTACGCAGGTAAGCAAGCAAACCTTTTGAAAATACAATTTTATACGACCTTATTCTGAAATCTTAAATTGTCTTGGAAATTGCTTCGTTAAAAGCAAATCCTTTTAATGTTGAAAAATATTGAAATGCAAATGTTGAAAAGGTTGTGTTGAAAGGAAAATGAGTTTTTTTAAAATGATATTTGAAATAAATGTATTGAATAGTTTTATTTCAAGGTTTTGAAGTATTTTAAGGATATGTTTCAAAGGTTCTCTAAATATTGGATTATTTTGAAATTTCCAAAATCCATTGTTTCGAGCAGGATTTAAGGAAGGCCAACACGATAAATTAATTTGAAAAACGATTTGAGTAATGTTCAAACGATTATACAAGTCTATCACATATAGAAATTAACAATAAGACAGGTAGACAAAAGTATATGATATTAGATGAAAGTTTCAAATATTTTTAAAGACGTTTTGTCATTCAAAAATTATTTACAAAAACGGTTAGAAAATATTGTTATTTTAAATGTTTTCCTTGAATACTTCAAATTATTTATGAAATATAAATGTTTTAAGGTTGGCCATCCTTACAAAACGTTTTGAGCATAGAACTCGTTAACATGGGTTAAGCCCAGTTTTTATGATTTGAAAGGAATACAGGCGGAGGTCTGTAGTATTTTATGAAAGCATATTAGCATCAAGTTTTCAGAAAAAGGACACAGACTGTGGTCTGTGGTTTTTATAAAATCATGCTAGCATGTGAATGTGAAGGAAAAGTGTGCACAAGGGTTATGTACTAGGTCTACTGTAGAGGATATGCATACCGGACGCGGTTGCAAATTGGGCCCCCTTTGCATAGGCCGAGTCGCTTGAATAAGGCTAAATGCCGGCGACGCCCTCCCTGCAATGGGAGATGGACACGGATAGCCGCCTGGCTCGTGGGCTATCATCTGGAAGGGTTTCTCTCCTAAGGAAGGATGATCCTAAGGAATGAATACCCTAATTTTAGGGTTATATGTATATGCTACGATGTATGATAGCCGAATGGGTGTAAAAAGTGCTAATATGTGTTAAATGAGCCATGTATGTGTATGATGACTTGTGAGGTCAAATAAATGATGTGTGTATATGGAATGGGTTGGAAAACTAAGTAAAATATGATAAAAAGGAAATGTATGAAAATTCATACTATTTTTATGTAGGCAAAGGCAAGGAGAAAGTGACGGAGGAAAGCTAAGAAGTTCAGGTAAGCAAGCAAATTTTCTAAAGGATTTTTGCTTTTCTAAATTGTTTCCATAAATGCAAATTGTATTCTAACTTGTTTGATGAAACTATGAAATTGTTTCTAATGGGTTTAAGGATGGCCATCCCTTAGCAAAATCATGTTGAAATGCTATTTTATTTCAAATGCAATGATTATGAAATGTTTCTTTTATAAATGCTATGGAAAAATGATATGGTTTGATGTTTATGATTGAAAAATCATGCTAGCATGTTAAAGATGAATTTATGTAAAAGATCATGTGCACAGGATACTAGGTCCACTTGAAGGGTGTAAGCGGACCGGTTGTCCCCCTTTGGTGTGACCAAGTCGCTTGTAATAGGCTGATGGCCGGCGGCGCCCTCTCTGAAATGGGAGTTACGTGACGGATGGTCGCCTGGCTAGCTTCCATCCTAAGGGAGATATGATGTGCATGTTCATGTTTTTCATATGGCATTATGCATATGAGACCCGTGATGGGTACAAGATTTAATGTTTTCAAGATATACCTTTGGATAAGGTATAAGATGCTTTCCAAGTTATTTTAAATGAAAAATGTTGCCTGAAATGATTTGCCTGAAAAATGAAAATAGCTTGCTTATTGAGTTTCGACTCACGTTTTCGTTTTCCAAACCTAAAGATAGGTGATGGACAGGACATGGCAAAGGAGCTAGCACCGGCATAAGGAATTCATGGAGAAATTCATGTTATGCAATTATGTGAAATGATTGTAAATTTGTATGCAGTGTTATATGTTGAATAGATGTAAACTATTCGAATGTTATGTATGGATGACTATGTTTTATACATGTAGTGACATCTGATTTGACAAAAGATGAAATGTCACTGAACGGCTTGGTAGTATGAAGTGAATGATTCAAAATGACTTAGAAATGTGTGAAAATGAATTTATGAGAATATGAAGTGTTTTATGAATTCTATATGACCACAATTATCAGGATAAACATCCGATAAATCCCACCGTGTGACAGGGCAACAATCCTGATCACGTTTACCAATCGAGAGACCCTGAGGTAAGGATGTAACGCCCGGACCGAGGCGCCACATCACATAACATTTTCCTTCCAGCGTTGAAATTAGAAAGCACAGCTGCCGAAGTCACACATGTGGCGCCCCAGCCCGAGCGTCACAACCTTACCTCAAGATCGTTCGATTGGTAAATGTGGATCGGGATTGTTGCCCTGATCACGCGGCGGGTTCTTATTGGATATTTATCCAATTAATCCTAACTCCTTAGGATTTTATATCATTTATACATTCTATTTCCATCAAATTCCATTTTAGGCCATTATATCATTTGAGAAATTACACATGTCATCTCATAACCTTCATACTTAACCATATCATGATATTTTATGCCTTAGAATTTACCCATAAAAATTTTTCGCCAATCCATAGGCATAAAACATAGCATAATTCTTCTACAACATCAAATAACAATTTAATTGTTAACATTCATAAGTTCGTATACAGGTACTCATGGAAATTCATTCATCCTTGAATCTCCACCTGTGCTCCTTGCCTCCTTCCTTTCACCTGTCTATGGGTTTGGAAAACAAAACGTGAGTTGAAAATTCAACTCAATAAGCAAGCTTAGGGTTTTCATGCAATTCATTTTGAAAGCAAATTCTTTAAAAATATTTCTCTCCATTCAGTAGAGACACTTAACAAGTGATCAACTACCTGCGAAGCAGAAACCTTTTCATAAACTTTGCATAAACATTTCATGAAAACCATTCATGAAAAAACATTCACGTAAACCATTCGCAAACATTTCATAAACATTGGATGTGCAAATTCATCATTTCCATTGATGACGTTATCCTTCATGTGACGGTACGCTAGCACGGGGAACCCTCTTTCATGACATGATCCTTTTCATCCTTGGCGCCGGACCTACCGACTTGGCAACGTCAAGGGGGACTCCTTGTCCACTTACTACCTCGACTAGCCTACCTCACCGGTCCTTTCCGACTTTGCGACGTCAAGGGGGACTCCTTGTCCACTTACTACCTCGACTAGCCTACTTGATTTCCATTCCATGCATGACTTTTAGTTACCCCGGCATTATATACCCTCTTACACATGGAATTTGTCATTCTCATGTAGAGAATTCTTTGCACCATCCCTTTTAAACACCATTTCAATGAAACATCGTATAAACTCATGTTTCAACACATTTCATGCATAATTGCAAAACCATAACCAATCATTTATTTCAACAGAAATAAACATTTCAATACTCATAAAAACAAGGAATGACCATCCTTAAATACCTTGTAATGAAAACCAAAAACATTTAGAAAGCTGCTTGCTTACCTCGCTTGATTAACTTCCCGTTTCGCTTATCCCTTTGCCTTTGCCGATACATATAAGAATGATATAACATTCATATATTTCCTTTGCTTTCATTCAACTCAGTTTTCTAACCCATTTTCATTAACATACATAATTCCTTCGACTTCTCAAGTCGTTATACCCATATAGCACATACTTATTCATGAGCTTTTACACACCCTATTTAATCCCATAAATAGGGTAATCATCCAATATCTTAATAATCATTCAATAAAAATTATTTAATGGCTCATTTTCTTCCTTAATCCATTCTCCACTTATTCTCCAAAATTCACACATCGTTGCCCATTTTAAGCACCCGTTGTTGCCTTAAGCCTCATTAATCAATCCCGAAATTTGAGATTAACATCATGCAATTCTAACCAGAAATATATTCCCAAAATTTATCATATTTTCATGCATTTTTGCACAAAACCAAATTACTTAGGTCATTTACCACTTATGCAAGTCTATCCTTTCACATATGCCCATTTGGCAACACATATATGTGGCCTTTCATAAAATTTCCAAAGTCAGAAAATTAATCCAAATTTCAGCATGATAATTATCCTTAAATAAAACTATACTTAGGGTATTTTCATGGAATTTAAATCCACTAATCATAGGTTCCCAAAACAGCAACTTTGGAACCTATTTTTCACCCATTTAACGTGTCTCTTGACACATAACCCTAAGCAGATTTATAAATCCGAATTTTCAGTAAATAATCTCACTTTTCTTAATCCAAATTTAATAGTTTAACACATATATAAATTTGGATCATTTCTACATAGGTTTCATATTTCTTTTTGATTTTCTTCTCAAACTATCCACATATGCTGAAATCAGACGTACTGAAATCTCAAAATCTTGAATTAATATCAAATCAAGTAGTTTTGATCTGAAATGTCTAACATACCTCAATAACTACATGAATTAACCAAAATAAATATTTTTAGCACGAAATATTTAATATTTCTATTTATTTAGGTATTTTTACCTTGCTAAACAGCAACATCTAATTTTAGACAGCCTGAATGACGTTATTTATGGGGTATATTTATACCCATCAAAACCTAATTTTTAATTTTTCAGCCCAAAATTCCTTGTAGAAAAATTATTAAAAATCCTTTTCTACAGCTGATTCTGTCACCCGTTTTACCCTGTTTGGGCTAATCTTCTCAAATTTTTTATTTGCAAAATACTCATCCTTTTAAGCTGAAATTTTGGTCGTTCCTTAATCACCTTATAAGAATTCTTCCCAAAAATTTTCATTCTAAAATGCATCCATTTACTCTTCCGACCATATTTTAGTTTACAACATCAAATAACTTCCAGATTTGAGACATAAAATCAAGATAATCATATACTTACCTGATTAAATGATAATCCCTCTTTTTCCCCTTCTTTTTCTTCTATTTTACTTCCTCCTTGCTGGCCAAGTTGGGGACGTGAGCTGCTGTTGCTTGGGGAAGAATTTCCAGCACTTGGAAATTTCTCAAATCTCTCTCTCATATAGACGTGTATAGGTTATATATATTGCTGGATTTTTCCAGCTATGGGGCCCACTTGGTGCTGCAATTCCACACTCCTTAAATGCTCCCTTATCTACCATATGTGGTGGCACATTTACAGCGAAGTAAAATACTTTTTGACCATTTCTCATTAAGCAACTTGTTACTTGCTCTCCAAGAAAGCCATTTCTCATCATAATTAGCTTAATCCATTTCATTCATCTCATAGATTTCATAATTTTATTCCATCGTTTCAAATTTCATCTCAAACCGACGTTTCTACGTCAAGTTATGATCACTTGAATATATCTTTTGGATTTGGGATAAAAACAATTAATTATCACCCTAATACCATCATGATTCCCTTAATCCAATCCATTCATAAAATTGGGCTCACCGTCGTGAGCTTACCTTTCAAATTTCATCGAAATCCGCCTTGTAGGCGTCAAGTTATGAATTTTCCATCATTTTCCACCTTATTCCATAATTACACTTTAATATCCATAAATTAAATCATGATTATTAACATGATTATTCATGACACCTTGTCACCCTTAAGTCCTCATTAAGCCCTTCGGGTCATACCGACTCACTTTGAGCTTCGGCGATTAAATTTTTAATCACCGTTTCCAATAGAAACCCTAATTCAAAATATCATAAAATTCTAAAATCTTCCAAAAATTCCATTTAATTCACATGTAAGTCAAATGTACATGTTCGATGCACATATTAAATCCTCCTTAGATTGAGGTTTCACAGCACATGAAGTAGACTCCACTTGCGACTTGGGTGAAGTCGCAGGCAAAGTTGACTCCAGCATCAACTTCAGATGGACAGTGCATATTTTCAGAATTTCAAGTTGAAGGCCAAGTCGACTTCAAGATAGACTTGAGTCAAATTGAAGATGAAGTCAACTCAAATTTTTCAACTTGAATATATGAAGACTAATCCAAGTTAAGCAAGCAAGAGACACTTCAACAAAGATCAAACTGACTTGGCAAAAGAAAGAAGCCAAATCGCACCCGAAGTCGGCTCCAAGATCGACTTGAAGCCAAGTCTCAGACCAAGTCAACCCAGAGGACAGACTTGGAAACTGAAGAACAGTTGAAGTCGCACACGAAATCGACTCCAGCATGCGACTTAGGTGAAGTCGCACACGAAGTCGACTCCACCTGCGACTTGGAGACGTAACATTCAAATTTTTGAATGTTGGAACATTTATTACGAGCCAACCAACTCTATAACGTTCAAAATTATCCCTCCTCTATATATAGACACTCAAGCAAATGTGGATACACACAAGATAGAGCTGAAAAAGAGGAAAGAAGTGCTACTAAGAGTTTCAGTCCACTTTTCTCTACAATTGAGTGATCTATACACTTTCAAAGGAAGAACAAACTTCAAATTTGCTATTTTCTTCAACACAATACGATTCGTTGCTTCTACAGATTCTTCTGTTGGTCCCGAGTTTATGGAAAAACCCAAGAGGGGAGGGGTGAATTGGGTTTTTAAAAAATTCTTTGGTAAATCAAAACTTAAACCCTTTAGAGTTTTAATCCCTTAGATTGTAACAAATAGAAAGAAAATAAGATAATGAAAGAAATAAAGAAAAACAGTAGACAAGATTTATAGTGGTTCGGGCAACCTTTCCCTACTCCACTCTTCCAAGCTCACACACCCTTGTGACTTGGATTCCACTATGTATTCCGCGAATACAACTAGAGTCTCCGCTCTCTTCTAGATTCTAGCTCTAGGGGGCATATACAACCAGAGTCTCTGCTCTCTTCTAGATTCAAGCTCTAGGGGGCATATACAATCAACACAAGTAGGTGATGAGTTACACTCCAATCACAACTCTACTTGCAATGTCTTGGTTTGAATCACCAAACTCAAACCAAGCACTAAAAACAAAAAATAATGTGAAAATAAAGGAGATCTACACTTTACTGAGTTGTGTAGCAAGTTTCAGCTTGAGGAAGAATCTGTAGAAGCAACCAATTGTATTTCGTTGAAGCAAACCGCAACTTTGAAGCTTCTTCTTCCTTTGAAAGTGTATAGATCACTCAATTGTAGAGAAAAGCGAATAAAAGCTCTTGCTTGCACTTCTTTCCTCTCTTTAGGCTCTATGTTGTGTGTATCCACGTTTGCTTGAGTGTCTATATATAGATGAGGGAAGATTTTGAACGTTATAGAGTTGGTTGGCGCGTAATAAAAGTCCAACGTTCAAAAATTCGAACAATACGTCTCCAAGTTGCAGGTGGAGTCGACTTCGTCTTCGACTTCGCCCAAGTCGCATGCTGGAGTCGACTTCGTGTGTGACTTCGACTGTTCTTCAGCTTCCAAGTCTATCTTCTGGGTCGACTCAGTTTCAGACTTGGCCTCAAGTCGATCTTGGAGTCGACTTGGAGCGCGACTTGACTATTTCCTTGTGCCAAGTCAGTTTGATTTTTTGTTGATATAATTCTTGCTTGCTTAACTTCTTTCCTCTTCTTGTCCTTCAATACTAGAGACTTTATTTGTCTTGGATTGGCTTCAAATCTTGTGAACTTGGAGAACTTGAAACTTGTATGGACAAATCATCTTTGATTTGGAATGAATTCATATGCTTTGCTTGCTTTAGTCTTGATAAACTCAGGTTTGAAAAACTTGAGTTGTCTTCATCTTGAAATGGACTTGTACTTCAACTTGGGATTGAGAATTTCAAGTCGATCTTGGGGTCGACTTCATCTGCTACTTGGCCTCAAGTCGCAAGTGGAGTCGACTTCGACTGCGACTTCGGATGTGTTGTCCCCAAAATCAACGCTGGAGAGAAATGTGCAACTTCAAGTCGATACTGGAGTCGACTTCATCTGCAACTTGGCCTCAAGTCGCAAGTGGAGTCAATTTCATCTGCGACTTCAGATGTTTAATTCTCCA
This sequence comes from Annona cherimola, assembly GCA_030490835.1. Classification (NCBI taxonomy): domain Eukaryota; kingdom Viridiplantae; phylum Streptophyta; class Magnoliopsida; order Magnoliales; family Annonaceae; genus Annona; species Annona cherimola. The sequence continues at coordinate 77,113,858 of CM059974.1, read as the reverse complement.
ATTTCAACGCTGTCCAAAAATGCCTCTTGAAGTTGCTTGTGGAGTCGACTTCAGGATCGACTTCTCCTGAAGTCGATGTCTAAGTCGACTTGGGTTGCGACTTGACTTGTTCTGTTTTGTATACAACTTTGCACAATACATGTTAGTAGCTTAGATTTACTCAAATTGTGTTGTTTAATCATCAAAACATATGCTTTGGTTAATTTGTTTTGTTTTAACTATTGTTTCCAACAATCTCCCCATTTTTGATGATTGACAAAACTCATTTGAGTTTGTACCTTTCAAGAAAATCATATTTATATAACTTTTAAAATAGAGCATCAAATATCTTTCAAACAGAGCATGAAACAAATATTAGAGCATAAAACATATTTCATATCATCATGATTCATACAGATTACAATGCAAAGCAAAATAAAACCTATATACAAGCTACCCAACCCAAACAAAACTCTAAAATCTATGTCATGTCCTAATATTCACTCAAAAACTCTATCCTATCTCCCCCTTTTTGTCAATCACTCAAAATGAGATTCAATTACCAAAGATTTGGTGAATTGAAATTTAGAAATGGGATATGAAGGTTGAGTAGGTTTGACAGGTCGGACATGGGCAGATGAGTAGAAGGATGAAACGGGTGCTGGGGTAGGATCTCGATGAACTGATCCGGAACCAAACGGATCTAGTTCGGGTATGGGCCGATTACGATGACGCCCGGATGCTAAATGGTAGCGTATAGTCCACAATTCCTGATCCATACGATACTGTCGGGAATGCATGTCCATAATGGCTGTGAGGACCCCAGAGATGAGACTTGTAACTCTGTTTTCCTGTTGTGCCATTTCATCTCGAAGAGTTTGCAGAGTTATATCCGGAGATGATGATTGTGGTGCTGGATCTGGAATGCCTGAACCCCTTGGAGAGTATGATCCGTGTGATAAGGGAGAGGCTGGCTCCTCAGGTATGTCCTGTGGTGGAGCCGGTTGGGCTTCTGGAGATATCGGAGGCTGCTCCCCCTCAGTCTGTGCTCGTCCAGCCTCTTCTGAAGCTTCCCTTTCTGCTTCTGCCCTTAGTTGATGTCCATTGATCTTCATTCTTTGGATCAATGCTTTGTTGATTGCATTTGTGGATTTCAGTACTTCAAAGGGCTCTCCTTCTATATCAACTTCGAAATGCTCTAGGATCTTTGTGATCCAGGTACCATAGGGTAGAACTCCTCGTGGATTGTCTTTTCTGCAGCTAAGAGCTTCAATGAATAATCGAGGAAGGCTGACTTTTACCCTGTTTATGATTTTCCATAGTATTCCAGCTTCCTGTGGGTTCAGTTGATTTCTTCCTCCGTCCTTAGGATAGATGCAGTGGGCTAACAATAGGAATAGAACCCATAGCCTTGGAGATAGATCCATGTAATGCAGAAACTTGATCCCTGGATGATACTTATTGCTCCGGGTGAGTTGATTATAGATCTGATCAAGTGTGAGATCTGCAGGGATTGGTTCATCTTCATGTGGAACCTCAAGTATCTGCCCGATGTTTATTATTGCTTGTTCTAGATTTGGAGTTACTCCAATGCCGAAGAACATATCAACTCCCTTCACAAAGTTGCAGTAATATTCTTCATCCCACAAGTAATAGAAAATTCTAGTCAAATCTGGATAGACTCTTTCATCTTCTTTCAAAAGTTTGGTCCATCCTTGGAATTCCAAAAAATCTTCTATATCTGATCCATAATCTTTCAGAAATTTGAAATCAAAAATTTTGGGGATGAATACCTTCCGCTCGTAGAAGGATTTGTAGAACCGACTGTGCTGGAGTTCGATTTTGAAATACGTGGTAGGCATTTTCAACACCTGAGCTTTGCCAGCTGTGTTGCCTTTCTTTCTCTCCCCTGATTGAGTGCTGTGTGAGGTTTGAGGTTGTTCCTCACGACCAGCCGTTGTTGATGGAGTTCCCGTTTGAAAACGAACCCTGCAGCCAGTGGAAGTGGATGGTTCTTCCGGGCCTCGCTTTGAAGAGGTTCGTTGCCTCCTAGGCACTTCATCTTCAGTTTGGGATGTTGATTTTCTGGGGACAGGTTTAAGGGATGGTTTTGATACAGCTAGCTTGGGAATTCTGGATTTTGGAGCCATTGAAGTGGGTTTTGAGATTTAGAGGAGGAATGGTTGCTGAGAGAGATATAGAGAGAAAGAGAGAGACAGTGATCTAGAGATTGTGAGAGATTGAGATGGACAGAGAGAGAGAAGAGAGCAGAGAGAGAGAGGGAATGAATGCGGAGAACAGAGAGAGAGGGAGAGGCTGAGATGGAGAGTGATGGGAGCAGAGAGAGAACTGAGACGGAGAATCCAAAAATGTGGAGAATAGAGAGAAAAGGAGAGGGCCGTCAGAGAGAGAGACGCAGTCGGAGAGGACGACTGAGTTCGGGGAGGACGGAGTTCGGAAAATAGGAGAGAGAGAGAGTTCAGAGAGTCCGGAAATGGAGAGGGAGAGAACCGGAGAGGAGGAAGGCTGTGCGCGGGAAAATGGAGGAAAGAAGAAGGAAGTGAAGAATAAGAAGAAGGAGAGGAAGAAGAAGACGGACGGTCGCGAGCAGAGTCGACTTTGCCCTAGGCGAAGTCGACTTCACTTTCCCAAGTCGACTTCACTGGAGTCGACTTGACTTATCGATTTTGACCTTTTTCAGATTTGATTTTCCTATATAATTTTCCCTAATTTAATTCAATCATCCCCATTTCATTTCTAATTTTGTAAAATGGTTCCTTTTCTAAGGGCTTGGTAAATATATCAGCAATTTGATCCTCAATTTTCACATATTCCAAACAAATATCATGATTTTCAACTTGTTCTTGAATAAAATGATGTGTTACATCTATATGCTTGGTTCTAGAATGCAATACAGGATTTTTTGTCAAACATATGGCACTTGTGTTATCACATCTGATAGGAATATTATAATAATCAATGTCATAGTCTTTCAATTGTTATTTAATCCAAAGTAGTTGGGCACAACAGCTTCCGGCGGCTATATATTTGGCTTCTGCTGTAGATAGAGCAACACTAGTTTATTTTCTTGAATACCATGAAACCAACATATTTCCAAGAAATTGACAGGTTCCACTAGTACTTTTTCTATCTACTTTGTAACCAAAAAAATCCGCATCCGAGTAGCCGATTAAGTCAAATGTTGACGCCTTTGGATACCATTGTCCAAGATTAGTGGTATTTATCAAATATTTAAAAATTCTCTTTACAGCCAATAAATGTGATTCTTTAGGGCATGCTTGGAATCTAGAACACATACAAACACTGAAAAGAATATCTGGTCTAGAAGCAGTTAAATACAACAATGATCCTATCATACTTCTATAAAGCTTTTGATTGATACATTTACCGTTTTCGTCCGTGTCGATCTTGATTGTTGAACTCATTGGAGTATTTGCTCCTTTAGTAGTTTGCATTCCAAATTTCTTTAGCATTTCTTTTACGTACTTGGATTGATTTAAGAATATTCCTTTGCTTTGTTGCTTGATTTGCAGTCCAAGGAAGAAATTTAGTTCTCTCATCATGCTCATTTCAAATTCGCTCTGCATGATCTTAGAAAATTCTTGGCATAGAGTTTCATCAGTAGCACCAAATATTATATCATATACATAGATTTGCACAATTAAAATATTTTTACTTTTATATTCGATGAATAAAGTAGTGTCAACTTTCCCTCTTTGAAATTCATGATCAATCAAAAATCTATTTAGCCTTTCATACCAGGCTCTTGGGGCTTGTTTTAGTCCATATAATGCTTTGGTCAGCTTATAAACATATTTTGATTGATCCTTTTCTTCAAATCCAGGGGGTTGTTCAACATATACTTCTTCATTCAAGTATCCGTTCAAAAATGCGATTTTTACATCCATTTGAAACAATTTGAAATTCATGTGAGAAGCAAATGCTAGTAAGATATGTATGGCTTCTAATCTAGCCACAGGTGCATATGATTCTTCAAAATCAATCCCTTCTTCCTGGGAATATCCTTTGGCTACTAATCTAGCTTTGTTTCTAATTACAAGTCCGCTTTCGTCCAATTTGTTCCTAAATACCCATTTGGTACCAATAATGGTATAACCATTTGGTCTAGGAACTAAATGCCATATATTATTCCTTTCAAATTGATTTAGCTCTTCTTGCATTGCTATAACCCAGTTTTCATCATTGAGAGCTTGTTCAATGGTAGTTGGTTCAATTTGACACAAATGCATATTGTCCACAAATATTTTGCTTTGATCTCCTAGTTTTTACTCCTTCATAAATATTTCCAATGACTTGCTCAATTGGATGGGCATTTTTAAACTTTAAATCAATTGGAGGTTTGTAGGAATCATTACCTTCACTTACCTCTTCCTCCATGGAGTTTTCTGGCTTGAGCTCGGTTTCCTTTTGTTGTTCTTGTTGTTTTGCTTTTGTATCATCCAAGGCTATGAATTCATTATTTTGTGCTCTTACGGCTTCCGAATATGATAGAGTATCCTCTTGTTTAACTGCCAAAGAGATATGGGATACACTAACATCTATCTATGAAGGAACTTCTCAAGTCCAAGGGACAAGGAGAAATATTTTGATTGGAAAATTAGAAAACTTTATAATGTTAGAAACAAAAAATATTTTTGAAATGTTTGCTAGATTTTCCAAGATTACTAACGCCTTGAAAGGGCTAGGAAAAGCAATTTCTGAATCTAAGTAGGTCATGAAGATTCTGAGGGCACTACCCGAATCATGGACTCCAAAAATCACGGCAATAGAAGAAGGCAAGGACCTAAACACGTTGAAATTGGAAGATCTTATTAGCTCGCTGATGTTACATGAGCTAATCAAGAAAAGAAACGAGGATCACCACAAAGGCAAAAGAGTCATCACCTTGAAAGCTGCACAAGACTCGGATGACACCACCTCATCATCTCAAAACGACGATGAAATTGCCTTACTTACAAAACGATTCAGAAAATTTGTAACGAAAGGTAGAAATTTCAGAAACTTTAAAGAAAGAAATTCTAAAGAGAAAAAGAAAGAAACAACAAAATGTTACCAGTGTGGTGGTTCGGGGCACATGTAAGCCCAATGCCCAACGCCCGAAGAAAATAAAGCAAAGGAGCAAAGAAAAGATCGAGGTGACAACAGAAAATTTCAAAGAAACAAAGGAAGAGGCATGTACGTAAATGAAGAGGAATCTACAACATGTAGCTCTTCAAGTGAAGAATGTGAAGCAGATTGCGCAAGAATTTATTGCATAGCAAATTCCGACATATGTTTTGCAGCCACGGAAATCTTGGAGGATCAAGCTACTTCAACGAACTGCACAAGTAGTCAAGAGGTAACCTCCAAACAAAAATATTTTTTAATTTTTTCTTCTACAAACGAATGCCTCAAATGTGCTGAATTGAAAAAACTTCAACAAGCCTATGATTCATTATATGAGGAAATAAAGAAATTAGGAAACAAGTTTACAATAAAGAAAAGACAATGTGATGCAGTAATAATTGTGAATGGTAAACTTGCTGAAAAAATAGATAAATTAAAAAGTGAAAAGAATACCTTGGAAGTTGAGTTAGAGAAACTCAAAAAGGAAAATGAATCATTAAATGAATCGCTTGTCAAGTTTTCTAATCCAGGAGAAAATGTGAAAATGTTCTTAAAAATGACAACCCAAACTTGCAAGAAAGGACTTGGGTATAATACATTTTAGCAAGAGAAATCTAATGCTCTGAGAAACAACGTCAAACCCATTTATACTAAACCTAAGATAAATCAAGTAGTTTGGACCAAAAGACCAACCGAGGAACAAATTACCAAATGGTTTCCTATTTCTAGACTTCCGGGAGCTTGTAATTTTTGCAACAAGTTAGGACACAAGGTTTATCAATGCAAATTGAGAAAATTGCAAAACCTTGGTGCAAAATTGGTTTGGATGCAGAAAAGCATTGGATTTATGGCTTCAAAAGTAGACCAACATAGACTCCAAAGGATAACTAACCCAAATGGACCCATAAAATGGGTACCAAAAGGATGAGCTCCATTTGACTTAATTTCTGCAAGTTTGTCTTAAAGCTAAGGCCAATAACATATGGTTTATGGATAGTGGTTGCTCAAGACATATGACAGGAGAAAAAGGACTGTTCCATAAGATCAACCCATGTAATGAAGGAACGGTAGCTTTCGGAAATAATGAAAAAGGTAAAATAAAATGTAAAGGAAATGTTTATGGTATTTCAAATGCATATATTGAAGATGTACTATTTGTTGAAGGACTCAAACACAACCTAGTGAGTATTAGTCAATTATGTGATAAAGGATATAGAGTTGTATTTGAATCCTCTATATGTAATGTTTTTTATGATGAACACATAGTATTTAGTGGCAAAAGACATGGAAATGTATATTTGGTTTGCCTTGATGAACTAGAACGGAAATGTCTAATAGCCATAGAAAATGATCCATGGATATGACATACAAGGCTTGGACATATAAATATGTCAAATATTAAAACATTGTGGAAAAAGAATCTAGTATAAGGGTTACCAAAGCTCAAATATGACAAGGATAAGATTTGTAAAGCTTGTCAACTATCTAAACAACCCAAAATGCCATTTTCTACCAAAAAGGAAATTTCAACAACTAGACCACTTGAGTTGTTACATATGGATCTTTATGGGCCATCAGACATTTTAACTCTTGGTGGGAAAAAGTATGTCTATGTAATTGTTGATGATTTTTCAAGATTTACTTGGATTATACTCTTAGCTAGTAAAGATGAAGCATTTTCTATGTTTGTCACGTTTTCAAATTTGGTACAAAATGAAAAACAAAGTTCAATCATTTCCATTAGAAGTGATCATGGTGGTGAATTTGAAAATAATCGATTCATAGAATTTTGCAATGAAAAAGAAATTCACCATACATTTTCTGCACCAAGAACTCCTCAACAAAACGGAGTTGTTGAAAGGAAAAACCGGACAATACAAGAAATGGCTAGAACCATGCTAAATGAGAGTAAATTGTCCAAAAGATTTTGGGGTGAAGCTGTAAGTACAGCTTGTCATGTATTAAAGTGAGTTACCATTAGAGCAATATTGAAAAAGACCCCAAATGAACTTTGGAAAGGCAGAAAACCAAACATATCATATTTTCATACTTTTTGGTGTACTTGTTATGTGTTAAATAATGGAAAAAAAATTTGGGAAAATTAGATGCCAAAAGTGATGAAGTTATTTTCTTAGGTTATTCATCAAATAGCAAAGCATATAGGATTTTCAACAAAAGAAATCAAATAGTAGAAGAATCAATAGATGTCGTTTTTGATAACCAAACTCCGAGAAAGGAGGATGAACTAAGTGATGCAGATGATACAAAAGCAAAACAACAAGAACAACAAAAGGAAACCGAGCTCAAGCCAGAAAACCTCATGAACGAAGAGATAAGTGAAGGTAATGACTCCTACAAACCTCCAATTGATTTGAAATTCAAAAATGCCCATCCAATTGAGCAAGTCATTGGAAATATTTATGAAGGAGTAAAAACTAGGAGATCAAAACAAAATATTTGTGGACAATATGCATTATCTCAAAAATTGAACCAACCACTATTGAACAAGCTCTTAATGATGAAAACTGGGTTATTGCAATGCAAGAAGAGCTAAATCAATTTGAAATAAATAATGTATGACATTTAGTTCTTAAACCAAATGATTATACCATTATTGGTACCAAATGGGTATTTAGGAACAAATTGGACGAAAGCGGACTTGTAATAAGAAACAAAGCTAGACTATTAGCCAAAAGGTATTTCCAAGAAGAAGGGATTGATTTTGAAGAATCATATGCACCTGTGGCTAGATTAGAAGTCATACGCATTTTACTAGCATTTGCTTCTCACATGAATTTCAAATTGTTTCAAATGGATGTGAAAAGTGCATTTTTGAATGGGTACTTGAATGAAGAAGTATATGTTGAACAACCCCCTGGATTTGAAGAAAAGGATCAAACAAAATATGTTTATAAGCTGACCAAAGCATTATATGGACTAAAACAAGCCCCACGAGCTTGGTATGAAAGGTTAAATAGATTTTTGATTGATCATGAATTTCAAAGAGGAAAAGTTGATACTACTTTATTCATCAAGTATAAAAGTAAAAATATTTTAATTGTGCAAATCTATGTAGATGATATAATATTTGGTGCTACTGATGAAACTCTGTGCCAAGAATTTTCTAAGATTATGCAGAGCAAATTTGAAATGAGCATGATGGGAGAATTAAATTTCTTCCTTGGACTGCAAATCAAGCAACAAGGCGAAGGAATATTTATAAATCAGTCCAAGTACATCAAAGAAATGCTAAAGAAATTTGGAATGCAAACTAGCAAAGGAGCAAATATTCCAATGAGTTTAACAATCAAGATCGACACAGACGAAAAAGATAAATGTATCGATCAAAAGCTTTATAGAAGTATGATAAGATCATTGTTGTATTTAACCGCTTCTAGACCGGATATTCTTTTCAGTGTATGTATGTGTCCTAGATTCCAAGCATGTTCTAAAGAATCACATTTATTGGCTGTAAAAAGAATTTTTAAAGATTTGATAAATACCACTAATCTTGGACTATGGTATCCAAAGGGGTCAACGTTTGATTTAATCGGCTACTCGGATGCGGATTTTGCCGGTTACAAAGTAGATAGAAAGAGTACTAGTGGAACTTGTCAATTTCTTGGAAATATGTTGGTTTCATGGTATTCAAGGAAACAAACTAGTGTTGCTTTATCTACGGCAGAAGCCGAATATATAGCCGCCGGGAGTTGTTGTGCCCAACTACTTTGGATGAAACAACAATTGAAAGACTATGATATTAATTATTATAACATTCCAATTAAATGTGACAATACAAGTGCAATTTGTTTAACTAAAAATCCAATATTGCATTCAAGGACCAAACACATAGATGTAAGATATCATTTTATTCGTGAACATGTTGAAAATCATGATGTTTGTTTGGAATATGTGAAAACTGAGGATCAAATTGCTGATATATTCACCAAACCTTTAGCAAATGAATCATTTTACAAAATTAGAAATGATATGGGGATGATTGAGTTAACTTAGGAATAGTTAGATGAAAAATAGACTTAGAAAAATTCAAGTCGATAAGCCAAGTCGACTCCGAGGCCACCAAGTCGACTCCACTGAAGTCGACTTGGGCATAGTGAAGTCGACTTCGCCTAGGGCAACGTCGACTCCAGCGCGCGACCGTCAGGTTTGCCCTTCCCGTTTTTTCTTGTTCTTCTTCTTTTCTTCTTTCTTCCTCCTCTCCTTCCAGCTCGATCTGTCTTCCCACTTCCAGACCCTCCAGCATCCCTATTTTTCTCTTTTTGTGGAACCCTGATATTTGAGACGTGTATAAAACCCTAGGATTGTAAACCCTAGGTAATATATTTGAGAAATATATATTGATGGATATGAAATATATGGAAATGAAGGTTAAAATACTTATGTAGGAAATTCGGATGAATAGTGCACGTGAATAGTGAAATGTGAATAGTAATGTGGGATTAAGGAAATATGTTAAGTTAATCACTTTGGATTAACTTAATCATAAAAGACTAAAAAGGAAGCTTCCCACTACAGGAAAAAAATGTTTTTTGGATTAAAATATGAATTTTCGGATTTTTAATTTATTTTTGAAGAAAATGAAGAAAAATTCATATCTTGCAATCCGGACATCGGATCAAGATGAAATTTTTTATGGGTGGCCAAGATATGATGATGGATATGATGAATGGTCCAAGATTAATCAAAGATCATGAATTAAGGGTCAAGATTAAATGTCATTTGAAAATGGAAAAAGTAACTTTACTTTTTCATTAATGGCGTTTGACTTTGATTAATTTTAATTAAATAAAATTAATGCAAAGCCTGCAATTGCTGCTGGAGCATGGACTTTTGGGGCATGATCCAATGGCCCATGATCATCCTCATCAAAGATCAATGGCTAGAATTAATTTAGCCTAAATTAATTAATTTTAAAAACGTAAAAAAATAGGTAAAAATAGGGCTGCAATAGGGCTGCTGGAGCAGGCCTAGGGGGGCTACACGATTCTCCATGCACCTTTTAAAATTAGAAAAAAACACATTTGCAAATTTACACCTCAAGCAAGAGGGGGTAAATTGCAAATATGTGCAAAATGCATGCCTATAAAAGGGGATCATGGGGTGAACGTCCAAGCACATCCTCCCAGCTCCAATATTGAGCAATTCAATCCATTCCCACCCCCAAATTCGTTTTAAGAGAGAAAGAGGAGGTTAGAGAGAGAAAGGGCAAGTTGGAGGAGAGATTTTCTACTTCAGGTAAGGGGATTCTTCCCAAATTTCTTTTGGGTGTTAAGTAGGGTAAAACCATTCTTAGATAATGCCTAAGCATGAGAAAATAAGTAAAATTATGATGCTTAATTGGAATCATACCGAAACATCGAAAATTTGGAGCAAAGATAGAGCATTCGGGAAAATCATGTATGATATGTGGAAATAATGCTCCAAATTTGATAAATGATGATTTGGGATGTATGATTATGATAAATATGATGTTGGAATGATGATATATTAATTTCATGATTTTTGGAATTAAGGATTATGCTTAAGTGAATTTATGTTGATTTTTAGTATATGGAGAAAATGATTTTTTGGGCTAAGTAAATGATGATAAATTCAAAATGTATGAAATATCCAGTGATATACTAGGCATAAGGTATGTCATGGTATTTTTTATTTTTGGAAAAAATATCAATTTTTGGAACCCATGAACAGTAACCACGTCTCTGTGAACAGTAATTATGAACAGTAAACAGCGTGATTTGGGGAAAAATTGAGATTTATTTTTATATTTTATGAGGATATATGGATGGAATTTTTAAAGGATTTATGGATAAAAATCCATATAAATGAGTAATGACTAAGTATCTTTATACGATTAACCTCTATGGGAATGAGGTAATGAAATGTTATAAAGCAAGCATGGAAAGTAAACATAGAATGGATGGATAAAATATCCATTTTCCTTGTATAGGAAAAAAAAAGGAAAGGAAAAGGTGGAGGACATGGACTGAGGAGGTAAGCAAGCAAAACTTTCTAAAATGTTTTATATGATTGCAAATTGTTTGCTCACATGTTTTATGAAATGTGTTTAAGGGTGGCCATTCCTATAATGTTTTGAAATGATGAATATTTATGAGTTTTTATGAAAGTTATGCCGGCATATTGATATCATGTTATGTTTATGGACATGTGCACATGTGTGTTGTATGATGAGAAAGAGGCTTTAGTGGAGGAAGTAGGATCAGGGATCCCTCTTCACTATTGCCGAGTCGTATGGGTTGTGTGCCGACGGCGTCCTCCCAAGAGGTGGAGGCAAAGGAAGGTTATGTGTGAATGAACGCATTGCATTTTCATATATGGATTGGAAATGAAAGCATGAATTTAAAATGATCATTTTAAGGGATGGTGCAAATAATTCTCTACATGAGAATGACGAGTTACCTGGTGTAAGAGGTATATAATGCCGGGAAATCAAAAGTCATGCATGTAGGAACCATGTAGGCGTCAAGAGGAAGAGAGGTTCCCTTGATGAGGCCAAGTTGGAGACAGCCGGCGCATTGGACCATGCTATGTGAGATGTTCCCTGGGCTAGCGTACCCGCACACAAAGGTTTATGTCAGGAGTGGAAAGAAAGCATTTGCACATCCAATGGTTTATGAAAAGGTTTCTGTGCATTTGATAGTTGATCACTTGGTAAGTGTCTTCTATCGAATGTAGAGGAATGCATTTAAAATGAAAAAATGCTTGCTTATTGAGTTTCGACTCATGTTTTGTTTTCCCAACCTCACAAAGGTGTAGGGAAAGCCAAGAAGTGAAGGGCATGTGTTGCTAAAGGAAAAGAGGAATCTACAAAGGTTAGTAGATTTTTGTATGAATAGATTCCCTAATGGGATATGATGAAAAAGGACATAGGTTGTATGAAATTGTGAAGTTATGAATAATATGAGAAGTTGATGATTTATGATGTTATGGATAAGTCCATTATGAATGATGATGAGTATATGTTTATGTTATGAAAGAAAAAGAAAGAAAAAGAAAAAAAAATTGGACGAGATCCAATTAAGAACCCGCCGTGTGATCAGGGCACAATCCTGAGTCACGTTTACCAATCGACAAGATCCCGGAGTAAGGTCAAAGTGACGCCTCGGTTCGGGGCGCCACACTTTTCTTTCCCATTTCTCTTCTCTCGCCGACAACTTCTCTCTCTCTCTCTCTCTTTTCTCCTCCATCTCCTATTTTTCTCTCCCATTACTTACTCTCTCTATGATTCTTCGAAATCTGTTCTCAACATTCCAGCAATCCCTTTTTCATTTCTTGACTCTGGCAATCTCTCTCTCTATCTGTCTCACAATTTCCGTCATTTCCTCTCTCTTATCTCTTGCTCTGCCTCTGTCTCTGTCTCTAATTCTTTCAAAATTCTCTCATTTTGCCTCTCTTAACATCTCAACTGTCTATCCTTTTTACTGATCCTCCATTTCTCTCAAAGCTCCATTTGAATATTCCATCTCAAATGGCTCCTAAATCCCGACTGCCTAAACTAGTAGTGTCCAAACCATCACTGAAGCCTGTCCCTAGACCATCCAGTTCTCAACACGAGGACGAAGTACCTAGGACAACGGACCTCCTCAAAGCGAGGTCGGGAAGAACCATCCACTTCCGCAGGCCGCAGAGTCCATTTCCAAGCCGGGACTCCATCAACAACTGCCGCTCGAGAGGAACAACCGCAGACCTCGCAAAGCACACAATCTGGGGCCAGAAAGAAAGGTAATACAGCTGCTAAAGCTCAAGTATTGAAGATGCCAACTACTTACTTCAAAACAGAATTGCAGCACAGCCGGTTTTACAAATCTTTTTATGAGCGGAAGGTATTCATCCCAAAAATCATCAACTTTAAAATTTTAAGGGATTATGAGTCCGACATTGGGCAGTTACTAGATTTCCAAGGATAGACTAACCTTCTAAGAGCAGATGAAAGAGTATATCCTCATGTAACTCATATTTTCTATTACCTATGGGATGACGAGTACTTTGGAACTTTTGTCAAAACTGATATGTTCTTTGGAATCGGAGTAACCCCAAGATTAGAGGAAGCAATCATGAGTGTGGGTCAAATCTTAGAGGTACCTTATGAGGATGAGCCGTTTCCTGAAAACCTCACTCTCTCAGATATCTACAATTAGCTCACCAGGAGCAATAAGTATCATCCGGGGATCAAATTTCTACATTACATGGACTTATCCCCGAGGCTCAGGGTCCTCAGATTATTGGTTGCACATTGCATCTACCCCAAAGGTGGGGGTAGAAATCAGTTAAACCCGCAGGAGGCAGGAATTCTGTGGAAAATAGTGAACCGGGTCAAAGTCAGCCTTCCTCGGTTGTTTATAGAAGCCCTAAGTTCTAGGAAAGACAACCCACGAGGGGTTTTGCCTTATGGTACTTGGATCACAAAGATCCTAGAACATTTTGGAGTTGATATCGATGGAGAACCATTCGAGGTGTTAAAGCCGACGAATGCGATCAACAAGGCATTGATCCAAAGAATGAAGATCGCATTCGTTGAGGTCCTACATGCCATCACGGATATGCATTCTCGACAGGATCGCATGGATAGGGAGCTCCGGACCATCCGTTATCACTTAGCATCCGGAAGCCATCGTCATCAATCGATCCCCGAGCTTGATCCTTTTGACACTAGATCAGTTCATCGAGATCCCACACATGCACTACTCTCATCTTTTTACTCCTCGGCCCACAGTCGACCCGTTCGCCCGATTCCATATCCTATCTCTGCATTCCAGTTCACCAAATCTTCGAGTCGACCCCTATTTGCTCGATTGACAAAAAGGGGGAGAAGTTTGAGAGTTTTGAGTTTAGATTTTTAGGATTTTGGGTTGGGTAGCTTGTATATAGGTTTCATTGGCATTTGAAACTTGTATGAAACTTTTTTTAAAAAGTTGCTTATGAAAAAGTTTGTTTGTGTTCTGATTACTTTTGTAAAGTTTATTATCACTTAATTATGCTTTGATCACAAACGCTCTATGCTCTGATTTATTATATTTTCTCTAATCATTAATGTTCTATTTTTTTCAAAAAGTAAAATGACTTATGATTATCCTAAAAATGTCAAAACAGGATAATGGAAGGCATAAACTCAAATTGGTTTTGTCAATCATCAAAAAGGGGGAGATTGTTGGAAACAATTGTTGAAACCAAATGCAAAATATCCAAAGCATATGTTTTGATGATTAACAACATAATTTGAGTAAAGTCTTAGCTACTAATATGTTTTGTGCAATGTTTAAGGTTATAAAAGTAAAAAATACAAAACAGAACAGGTCAAATCGCAACTCACGTCGACTCAGACATCGACTTGGGCCAAGTCTATTTCTCAAGTCGACTCCATCTTCGACTTCAATAGACGTCCTCTGTCCAGCGTTGAAATTAGGAGCAAGAATTCTCGAAGTCGCAGACGAAGTCGACTCCACTTGCGACTTGGGCGAAGTCGCAGACCAAGTCGACTCTAATATTGACTTCACATAAATTTTTCTTCCAGTGTTGAAATTAGAAAGCACAGCTGCCGAAGTCGTACATGAAGTCGACTCCACTTGCGACTTGGGTGAAGTCGCAGGCAAAGTTGACTCCAGCATCAACTTCAGATGGGCAGTGCAGATTTTCAGAATTTCAAGTTGAAGGCCAAGTCGACTTCAAGATAGACTTGAGTCAAATTGAAGATGAAGTCGACTCAAAATTTTCAACTTAAATATATGAAGACTAATCAAAGTTAAGCAAGCAAGAGACACTTCAACAAAGATGAAACTGACTTGGCAAAAGAAAGAAGCCAAGTCGCACCCGAAGTCATCTCCAAGATCAACTTGAAGCCAAGTCTCAGACCAAGTCGACCCAGAGGACAGACTTGGAAACTGAAGAACAGCTGAGGTCGCACACGAAGTCGATTCCACTTGCGACTTAGAGACGTAACATTCAAATTTTTAAACGTTGAAACATTTATTACGCGCCAACCAACTCTATAACGTTCAAAATTCTCCCTCCTCTATTTATAGACACTCAAGCAAATATGGATACACACAAGATAGAGCTGAAAAAGAGGAAAGAAGTGCTACTAAGAGTTTCAATACACTTTCTCTACATTTGAGTGATCTATACACTTTCAAAGGAAGAACAAGCTTCAAAGTTGCTATTTTCTTCAACGCAATACGATTCGTTGCTTCTACAGATTCTTCCTCGAGCCGAAACTTGCTACACAAATCTATAAAGTGTAGATTTCTTCTATTTCATCTTGTTATTTCATTTTGGTGCTTGGTTTGAGTTTGGTGTTTCAAACCAAGATATAGCAAGTAGAGATGTGATTGGAGTGTAACTCATCACCTACTTGTGTTGCTTGTTATACACGCCCCCTAGAGCTAGAATCTAGAGAGAGCGGAGACTCTAGTTGTATTCGCGGAATACATAGTGGAACCCAAGTCAAAAGGGAGTGTGAGCTTGGAAGAGTGGAGTAGGGAAAGGTTGCCCGAACCACTATAAATCTTGTCTACTGTTTTTCATTTTCGCTTTTATATCTTATTGCTTTCTATTTGTTTCATTAAAGGGTTTAAACTAAATCGGGGTAAAATCTCTAATTAACGTTTTAAATTTTTAAATACCCAATTCACCCCTCCCCTCTTAGGTAATTGCCATAAACTCGGGACCAACAAAATAAAATTGTCCACCTTGACAAAAACATCCTCAATAATACCCTTCGGATACGTAATAGATCGGTCCGCTAGTTGGAGCGTTACTATCGTAGGTCGGGCTTCCCCAAGGCCCAGTTTTCTAAAAATCGACTTGGGCATGAGATTAATGCTAGCTCCCAAGTCGCATAGAGCTCTCTCAAAATATTAGTTTCCAATTGTGCATAGGATAGTGAAACTCCCTAGGTCCTTGAGCTACGGAGGCAGCTTCCTTTGCACTATAGCGTTGGTTTCGTCTGTTAACACTACTGTCTCGAATTCCGTAAATTGCCTTTTCTTTGATAGCACGTCTTTCATAAATTTAGCGTAGTTCGGCATCTATTCCAAGGCTTCGACGAGAGGTATATTGATATGTAGCTGCTTTAATACCTCTAAAAATTTCTTGAATTGGCCCTCCTTTTTAATCTTTGCAAATCTCTGAGGAAATGGAGGAGGCGGCCTTTGGTTTGTGGGGATTTCGGCGTCTGGTTGCTTCTGGGTAGTATTTTGTTCTTCTGGCTCCTGTGACTGCTGAATCAGAGGATTAGTGGGTTCAGTTATCGATTCTGGTGGAATTGCATCGGGTAACTGCCTCCCACTACGTAGCGTGACTGCTTGTACCTATTCTTTTCCTTTTCCTTTCAGGTTTTGCTCAATGTTGCTCGGCAAAGAACCTTGAGGCCGGTTATTTAAAGATGAGGCCAGTTGGCCTATTTGTGCTTCCAAATTTCTGTTTGTCGTGATCTGGGATTGCATGAATTGTATAAAGAGAATTTCCAGATCCGATTTCTTTTCTTCTCGCGGTGGTGGATTGAATTGCATTGGTCTTGATGGCTGTTGCCGCGGGGGCTGCTGCGAGAATCTAGGTGGCTGATTCGGCCTCGTCTGATTGTTCCATGAGAAGTTTGGGTGATTTCTCCAGCCTGGGTTGTAGCTATTTCCATACTGATTTGTTGGATTTCTTTGGAAATTTCCCACGTACTTAATGAACTCCGGATTGGAGACACATTCATCACTAGGATGACCGAATTCGCCACACCACGTGCAAATATTTGCTGCTATCGGTTGCTGTGGTGTATGCGGCCCTACTGCATTGACGTTGGCTGGCCTGTATAAGTTCTGAATCTACTGGGATAAGGTGTCAATGTGGGCTTTAATCAATGAAACTGCATCCAATTGGAGTAGACCCCCACTTCGGCTCCTGTTAGATGGCAGTTGATAGGTATTGGCCTCCATGTTTTTGAGTAGGGCGTATGATTCTCGAGAGCTTTTTCTCAGCAGAGAACCATTTGATGATGAATCCACCATGTGACTGGTGGAATCCTGGAGACCATTATAAAAAATTTAAATTTGAACCCACGGTTGAATTCTATGATGCATGCATTTTCGGAGCAGGTCTTTGAAACGACCCCACGCCTCTGATAGGGTCTCCTCTCCGTGTTACTTGAACGAGACTATGTCCATCCTCAGCTTGGCTAACTTGGAAGGCGAAAAATATTTCTCCAGGAATTTCTGAGCCAAGTCATTCCATGTGTTGACAGATTTTGGGGGCAAAGAGTCTAGCCACTCCGAAGCTCTATAACGCAGAGAAAATGGAAAAGTCCGAAGCCGCATTGCCTCGTCGGAGACTCCGTTCTGCTTGAACGTGTTCGTAATCTGCAAGAAATTCCGTAGATGGCGGTGTGGGTCTTCAGATGCTAGACTTCCAAACTGCCCAATGGACTAGAGCATTTGGAAAATCACCGGTTTGATCTCAAAGTTGTTGGTGTCGATAGGAGGAGGTGTGATGCTAGTCTAAACTGCATTCTGGCCCAGCGCAATGAGATCCCAAATGGGTTGGTCCAAATCATCTTGAGGTGGATGAATTGGAACCTCAATCCTTTGGTTCCCCTGTTGATTTGTGCGAACGTTCTCATCCTGGTTCTTGATGCGCTCCATAGTATGTTGTTGGCTCCTAGCTTCCTTGCTCTTACGAATCCTTCTCAAATAAGTTCGTTCTGGTTCCAGATCAAAAGGAATAACAATCTCCTTTCCGGCTCTGAAAAAACCAATTCAATTGAACTAGCGGAAAAAATTATAAACTAAAAGAAAATATGAAAATAAACTATTCTACAGAATTATAGAAGAAGGCAATAAAACTAACAATAATTAGCTAAACAGTTCCCCGAGAACGGCGCCAAAAAGTTGACGAGCTGCATATATGTCAATTAAAATGCTCGCTATTTACGCAACTATACGTGCCGTGTCAAGTAATAAAGAATGAGTAGAGTATCCATCCCACGAGGAATTGTTAACCGAAATTATTAATTAGTTTAATTGCTTTCGGTGGGTAGAAAATTCTGAATTTGTGGATTTGAACTAAAGCTAACAAATGCAACAAGAAATCCGAGTAGAGTTCACGGAACTGCTGGATACTAGGAACAGGGTTACTAATCGGGGATGATAGATGGATAGCTCGGAATCCTTGAATCTAAACTAAATTGCATTGGTTCTTTCTTATTGGATTGTGTATGGATTTACTTGCCCAAGTTCAATAATCTCTATATATGTCTTCCAATACTATATAAAGCTAATTACACCCTATTTAATTGCTATGTTCCCATGCCGTTAAATAAAGTGAAATTGATAAATGCATAACCAGTTTAGTGACTGCACAGGGTTTAACGATATATTCCTATCCGTTAAACAACTCCCCTTACAAAGAGGAAACCTATGCCCTGCACATGGATCTAGCAGAGATTTTCCTCTTCCAAGGATAAATCAAGCAATTAAATCATCTTACAAGGTAGCTAATCTTGTAAAAAGCATTAAAACAACACATGCAAGGGTAAATCATACACAATCATATATAATACCAAATAGTCATTCCTGAATTTCAAAGAACCAATACAATATAGTTTAGGGTTCAATTCATCCTAACTAATGGAGGTTTAGTTCAAAGACATGATAATAACATCCATTACATCCATATGGAAAGTATCCATGAAAGTAGAGAAAGAAAAATAGAAAGAATAAGAGAAAACTGGCTTTCCGGCGGCTTACACCACGGAGTTGAATCCTCCCTTCAATCTGTGCTTTGATCGCATTTTCGTCTTTCTCTTTTGTGTAATTCTGTTCCCGAGCTCTCTCTCTTTGGCTGTCCTTCACGAGCAAACCCCTAGGATCTATTTATAGAGTGATAATGTGCAGCACACACACTGTAATCTGTGCATACGGATGCGTATTGGCTCCTAGGTGCCAACTCTCTGTGTGCTGGGCAACTTGGAACTTTTCTGCAAACCCTAAGAGTTCATGCCTTGGTGCCTAGGCTCCAACTCCCTGGATGCTATGTAACTTGGAACCTCTCTTGAAACACCTATGTGATCATGTACGTGGCGCTTAGGTGCCAACTCCCTGTAAGAAATTTCTCCCATGCGACTTCACAACCCTTCTGGAATGGTCTACCTGTTGGTAGGGTGGTACCTGGGCACCCCTGGATGGCGCCTAGGCGCCAACTCATTGGAAGCTATGTGTTTGCTGAATTATGCTGGAATCCTAACAAGGGTATGTAGGGTGGCGCCTGGGCGCCATCCACCGCCTCGTGACTTGGTCTCAATCTGCATTCCACTCGCCCGCATACCTTCATATGGTCTGTCCTTCCTGCAAAAAATGGAAAAATGAAGTAAATGGACTAAAAATGCTTAATTAATGCTGAAAATGCATAAAAACTAAATAATGCTCCAAAAATTCAAAGCGAGTGTAAATTAAGCTGAATGAATGCAAACTAAGCCTAATCTCTCGGACTAACACACAAATACAGTCTGAAATGGGCCATGATAACTCGTAAAAATACGAGTTATTAGTGATAGTGTAGAATATGATGAGTTGGGTCGAATCCACAGAGAGACTATATAATTTTGGATTATTTTAAGCAGAAATGAAAGAGAAGAGTGAGAGAGTGTATAGAGACGAGAGAGAAAGAGATTAGAGAGAAAGGTGAGGAAATTAGAAAGGGAGAAAGAAAGGGAAAAAAATTAGAAAGAAAGAGAAAGAAGAGAGAGAGAGCAGATAAAGAAAGGAAAAAAACAAAGACAGAGAAAGGAGAGGAGAAATTACAATTGACAATAACTAAATTAAATCTAAACTTGGAAAGCAATTAAAAGATTACAGACGTAAAATTTAATCTACGAAAGCAGGAATGAAAATTGTATTAAACTTAATTTAAAAATTACAAAACATAAAGCAGTAAATCTAATCTAAAAATTATAAATCTAAATTAACAACTACAAAGCATTATAATTACTACAATTAAAAGAAAATTTATTTACCCCAAATTTTTCTCAAAGACCACTCTTTTGAGGAGCAACCCAAGCCTTTGGAGCATTACCCACTTAGCAAGGGTCCCACAATAAGGGGTTCCACTTCAAGGGAGAGGAGTGTTGTGTGTGTTGAGATGTGTGGAGGGCCATGCTTTTATAGAAGTGTGGGGGACCTTGTGACCAAAGTGAAATCGGATGTGGGATTTCTCATTTTGAACGTTACTGTAGCTGCTCTTACATTTGCTCCTTCTCGATGCCTTCTCGTCATTTGTCACTTTGCCTCTTTACCCAATGTGTGACTACTGTTAGAATTAATTTGGAGAGGTGGTTGCTTGCATTTATGATTACTGCAGGAGATGGGATGACCACTGCATTCGTAGATGGTGGCAGTTTACATGGTATTCAGGCCGGATGAAAAAGAGAAGATGCAGGGGCTGTCGCAATTTGGGATTTTGAATTTGGAGCACTTTTCAATTGCCGATTGGAGCCTTGGATTTCTTGGCTGTTGGAATTTGCTGGTGCTGGCCTCTTCACTTGTCGGATTCAGGGAATGGATTAGAAAGCAGCTAGTGACGGTGGGGAAGATGATGCTGAAATTAAGCTTGCTGCTGCCAGGTGAATGGAGACCAAGTTCCGAAATCAAGCTGCTTGCACGGTGGTGGATTTTGACATTTCTGGTTGATGAAGCTTGGAAGCTCTAAATCGTGGCTGCCAAAGCTGGATATAGGTGCTGGTGGACGACTTGGATTCTAGTGAATTATGGCGGCCGTCAGTTTAGGAATCAAGCTGGCGGATAACTTAGATGGTGCCTGCCGGGATGGGTTTTGTGTTTGCCGAAAATTAGGGAGACGTAGGGGTTGTTGCTGGGGCTGAGACAATTCAGTGGAGAGTGATTTCGAGTGAGGCTACTATGAAACCCCGATCTTAGACACTGTACAAAACCCTAGGGTTGTGAACCCTAGGTAATGTATCAATAAAATATATATTCATGAGTATGAAAACATGTGTATTAGAGGTTAAAGAAATGCAATTGTGGGATTAACCCACATGAATAGCAACCGAGGTGATTAAGAGTTAATCACGTAGATTAACCTAATCACAAAATTACAAAAAAGGGAGATTTAATCACTACAAGACGAAATAGCAATACTTTTTAATATTTTATGAAAATTTCGGATTTTAGTGAAAAATTGAAGAAAAATTCATAATTTGCAATCCGGACATCGGATTTAGATTAAATTTTTTATGGATGGCCAAATATTTATGATGAACATGATGAATGGTTTAAGATGTGATGAAAATCATGAATCAAAGGTCAGGATCAAATGTCAATTGGGGATCAAAAATACTTTTTGCTTTAACATTAATATAGGTTTGACTTTTGATTATTTTTAATTAATTAAAAAGAAAATTATTAAATGAAAAATCTGCACAAGTTCCAAGGCAGCTTGGGCGTGCTAGGGGAGCTAATTTTTTAGCCAAAATCTATGGCTACAAGAGGGGGACGTCCAAGGTAGAAAGGGGGGTTGAATTTTTTACTAAAAGACTGCTTGGATTTTGATGAAAAATCAAGGGCTAAGATGGATCCAATCATGGAAAATACCACATAATTCCACCTAGGAAAATCAGAAATGAGGTGAAAATGAGGTGGCAAAATATTTAGAATTTAATACCTCAAGCAAGAGGGGGTAAATTGCAATTAAGTAGAAAATCAAATACTATAAATAGGGGATGCATGGGACGTCCAAAGGCACACCATTCCAGCTTAATCTTGAGAAATTAAAGCCTTTCCCACCCCCAAATTCGTTTCTAAGAGAGAAAGGGAAGGTTAGAGAGAGAAAAGGCAAGTAGAAGGAGAGTTTTTTGCTACAATGACATGAACAGTAATTATGAACAGTGAACAGCGTGATTTTGGGAAAAAATCGAGATTTATTTTTATATATTTATGAGGATATATGGATGGAATATTTAAAGGATTTATGGATAAAAATCCATATAAGGAGGTAATAACCAAGTATATTTATAAGATTAAGCTCTATAAAAATGAGGTAATTAATGATTATAAAGCATGCATGGGAAGTAAACTAAGACATTAAATGATATAGATAAAATATCATTTTTTTCCTTGTATAGGAAAAGGTGGAAGACACAGACTTGGGAGGTAAGCAAGTTATATACTTTCTAAAATATTTCTAAATGATTGCAAATTGTTTGCTCACATGTTTTATAAATTATATTTAAGGATGGTCATTCCTATAATGCTTTACGTGAAATGATTGCTAACTGCTTGTTAAATTACTTTCTAAATGATTTATCAAGTTTTATGGAGCATGTCATGCCGGCATATATATGCATGAACATGGTGCACACAGATGAGGCTTTAGTGGAGGTAGTAAGCGGATCAGAGGGTCCCCATTCACTATTGCCAAGTCTCAAGGGCTGTGTGACAGCGGCGTCCTCCTAGAGGTTGGAGGCTCGAGGAAAGGCATGAAGGAATGAATGCTGTGATACCCGAATTCAAGTAGGACTCATATGAAGGCATTTGGCATGTAATTATGATACATGTATGCCTTGAATGAAATTTGGATGATTTTATGATTAATGATATTTTGCAATTAGGGTTTTAATTAAGAATGGTGATAAATAATTTAATCGCCAGAGCCCAAAGTGAGTCGGTATGACCCGAGGGGCTTAAGGAGGATTGAAAGGTGAAAATGTGTCATGAATAATCATGTTAATTACCATAATTTAATTTATGGAGATTAAAGTGTAATTATGGAATTAAGATGAAAAATGATAGAAAATTCATAACTTGACGTCTATAAGGCGGATTTCGATGCAATTTGAAAGGTAAGCTCACGACGGTAGGCTCAATCTTTTGAATGGATTGGATTAAGGGAATCATGATGGGATTAGGGTGATAATTAATTATTTTTATCCCGAATCCAAAAGATAAATTCAAGTGGTCATAACTTGAGTTAGAAACGTTGATTTGTGATGAAATTTGAAACAATAGAATAAAATTATGAAATCTATGAGATGAATGGAATGGATTAAGCTAATTATCATGGAAAGTTGATTTGTTGGAGAGCAAGTAAGAAGTTACCTAAGAGCTAAGTAAAGAGGGGTAATTTGGGAAAGTGAAAATGGAATTTACTTAAATGCCCTATGGGTTGCTTAAGCACCAAGAAAAGTGGCAAATAAAAGGAGAAAAAAGGGGAGAGCAAGGGTTGGACGTTCCAGCAGGGGGGAAAAGGAGAGAGAGAAGGAGAAAGAGAAAGAGAGAGAAAGAGAGAGAAAGAGAGAGAGAGACGGAGAGAGAAGAGAGAAAAACAAGAGTGAAATGAAGATTTTCTCCAAGGACCAACAACAATCCTCACACGTCCAACCCAACAAGGAAAGGAAGAAAAGAAGAAAATTTCAAGTGCTCAAAGGAGGGATTACCAATTAATCAAGTAAGTATATGTTAATTTTGATTTTATACTTCAAATCTGGAAGTTATATGATGTTATCAATCAAAATATGAACGAAATCATAAACGAAGGATTTTCACCATGAATATTTGTTTAAAATCTCATTATATGATGATTAAAGGATGACTAAAATTTCAGATTGAAATATTAATCAGGTTTGAAATTAAAAATCTGAAAAATAAACCTAAACAGGGTAGAACGGGTGACAGGATTATTTACACCAAATGATTTGTAATAATTTTTATAAATGTAATTTTGGGCTGAAAATTTTACAGGATATATAAGACATATTTCGGGTCATACGAACAAAATAAAAATTAGGTTTTGATGGGTATAAATATACCCCATAATTAACGAAATTTGGACTATTCGAAAATGGATGCTGCTGTCTAGCAAGGTAAAAATACCAAAATAAATATAAATTCTTAATTTTTTGTGCTATAAATATTTATTTTGGTTAATTAATGAAGTTATTAAGGTATGGTAGAAATTTCAGATAAAAAAGAATTGATTTGGTAATAATCCAAGATTTTTAGAATTCAGCATGTATTATTTCAGCATTATGGACAACTTAAGGAATAAATCAAGATAAATATTAAATTCTAGGTTTTTGTGATGTAATTTGACTTATAATGGGATATAAATCATGATTTAGTGTAAGTCATATGATGATTTATGAATAGGTCGCTGATTTTATAAGGTATGGAACCTAGGGTTACATAGATGATTCTATTTTTTCATTTTTATGTTAAAAATTGTGTGGAAATGAGATTAAATGATTTATGAAAGTTATGTAGGTTAAAATAACCTAGGATTAGGGTACTATGGATGCCCAAAAGTATTTGGGAAGATAAGCCCCAAATCTGATTTTATGAATTTTATGAATAGGTGTTCAAATGGGGTGAAAACGGTACCCGTAATAGGGAAATAAGTTGCTGTTTTGAGAAGAGTTAATATATGAATTTTAAACATATTTTAATACCCTAAATTTGAGTTAATAAAATCATGGTTTAAGGCTGGAAAATTTAGATTAAAAATCTGTTTAGACCATGTTTCTGAAGTGAGCATTGAAACGATAAAAAACAAGTTCTAAAGTTGCTGTTTTGGGAACCCTATGACAAATGGATTATAAATTAGAAACTAAACCCTAAATTATGTGATAATTAAGGGGTTTAATCATGTTGTAATTAGAGATAAGTTTCTGTTTTGAGAAATTTTAAGAAACACATGATTTATGTGTTGAGAAATGGACGTATATGAAAAGATGGGTATGGATAAATGATATATGGATTATGTAAGTTGTTAAAATGCAAAAATGCATAACAACTGTGAAACCCCAACTTAAGTAGGTTCCAATGTATGCATTGGACATATACATGTGACTTATTTGTGAATTAAATGGAAATTTTGGATGATTTTAGAATTTTATGATATTTGGAATTAGGGTTTCCATTGGAAACGATGATTAAAAATTTAATCGCCGGAACCCAAAGTGAGTCGGTATGACCCGGGGGCTTAATGAGGATTTAATGGTGACAAGGTGTCATGAATAATCATGTTAATTACCATGATTTATTTTATGGAGATTAAAGTGTAATTTTGGAATTAAGGTGGAAAATGATAGAAAATTCATAACTTCACGCGTACAAAGCAGATTTCGATGAAATTTGAAAGGTAAGCTCACGACGGTGGGCCCAATTTTACGAAGGGATTGGATTAAGGGAATCATGATGGGATTAGGGTGATAATTAATTTTTTTTATCCCAAATTCAAAAGATATATTCAAGTGATCATAACTTGACGTAGAAACGTCGGTTTGAGATGAAATTTGAAACGATGGAATAAAATTATGAAATCTATGAGATGAATGGAATGGATTAAGCTAATTATGATGAGAAATGGCTTTCTTGGAGAGCAAGTAACAAGTTGCTTAAGAGCTAAGCAAAGAAGGGCAATTGTGGACAAGTGGATGGTTGTGATTAAAGTAGATTTTTTGACTTTTGTAAATGGTCAAAAAGTATTTTACTTGGCTGTAAATGTGCCACCACATATGGTAGATAAGGGAGCATTTAAGGAGTGTGGAATTGCAGCACCAAGTGGGCCCCACAGCTGGAAAAATCCAGCAATATATATAACCTATACACGTCTATATGAGAGAGAGATTTGAGAAATTTCCAAGTGCTGAAAATTCTTCCCCAAGCAACAGCAGCTCACGTCCCCAACTTGGCCAGCAAGGAGGAAGGAAAATGGAAGAAAAAGAAGGGAAAAAGAAAGGGAAAAGGAAGGAGGCAAGGAGCACAGGTGGAGATTCAAGGATGAATGGATTTCTATGAGTTACCTGTGTATGAACCTAAGGGTTGAACGGTTATATGAATATTAACAATTAAATTGTTATTTGATGTTGTAGAAGAATTATTTATGCCTATGGAATGGTGGAAATTTTTATGGGTAAATTCTAAGGCATGAAATATCATGATATGAATAAGTATGAAGGATGCCCAAAAGATTTGGGAGAAATAAACCCTAAATCTGATTTTTATGAATTTTATGAAGGAACGTCAATCCGACGTGAAACGGGTCTCAAAACGTGAGGGTAACTTGCTATTTTGAGAAATGATAATGCATGGATGTTAATTATGCGTTAAATTCCTAAATATGGATGAGAAAAAATAGATTTTATTGTTGGAAATTCGGAATTATATGACTGCATAGGGTTAAATATCGAAAGACGCGTGAAATGGGTGAATAACGTGTTCCAAACTTGCTGTTTTGGAAACCTATGGGTGAATGGATTTAAATCCCATAAAGATACCTTTAATGTAGTTTTAATTAAGGGTAATTAACCCGCTGAAAAATGGATTAAATTTTTGAGTTAGAAAATTTTATGAAATGCATTGTGTTTAAGTGCTAAATGAGCTTATGTGAAGGGATAACGGTAAACGGGTGATGAATGACTTTTGAAAAATGATTTTATGCAAAAATGCATGAAAATGAGATGAATTCCATGTTTATGGATCTGTTTGAAATGATATAATATTAATCCAAAATTTTGGACTTGATTTATGAAGCTAAGGTAATGTTATGTACGTAGAAGAAACACCCATGTGTGTGTTTTGGAAAAAAATAGGAAAAATGGCAAAGTAAGCTACGACTAATGTTTATGGAGTGAATTTTATGGTATTGAAATGAATACCCTAATTTTAGGGTTATGTGTATATGCGATGTTGTATAATAGCCGAATGTGTGTAAGTTATGATAATGGGTGTAAAATAAGCTATATATGTGTATAATGACTTATGAAGTCAAATAAATGATATGTATATATGGAATGGGTTGGAAAACTAAAGGAAATATGAGAAAAAGGAAATGTATGAAAAATCATATCATTTTCATGTAGGCAAAGGCAAAGAGAAAGTGGTGACAGAAAGCTAAGAACTTCAGGTAAGCAAGCAGCTTTCTAAATGATTTTGGTTTTCATTACAAAGTGTTTAAGGATGGCCATTCCTTGTTTATATGTGTATTGAAATGTTTATTTCTTTTGAAATAAATGATTGCCTATGGTTTCGCAATTATGCTTGAAATGTGTTGAAACATGAGTTTATACGATGTTTCGAAAGGGATGGTGCAAAGAATTCTCTACATGAGAATGACAAGTTCCATGTGTAAGGAGGTATATAATGCCGGGGTGACTAAAGGACATTCATGGAATGGAAATCAAGTAGGCTAGTCGAGGTAGTAAGTGGACAAGGAGTCCCCCTTGACTTTGCTAAGTCGGAAGGTCCGGCGCCAAGGATGGAAAGGACATGTCATGGTATAATGTTCCCCGTGCTAGCGTACCCTCACATGAAGGATAACGTCATTAATGGAAATGATGAATTTGCACATCCAATGATTATGAAATGTTTGCGAGTGGTTTATGTGAAAGGTTTTTCATGAATGATTTTCATGAAATATTTATGAAAGGTTTATGAAAAGATTTTTGCTCCACAGGTAGTTGATCATTTGATAAGTGTCTCTACCGAAGGGAGAAAAATGCTTTTGAATAAACATGCTTTCAAAATGAATTGCCTGCAAAATATATAGCTTGCTTATTGAGTTGAATTTCAACTCACGTTTTGTTTTTCAAACCCATAGACAGGTGAAAGAAGAGACCTGACAAAGGAGCAAGAGCTGAGCATTGAGGAAATGAAGAACAATATAAGTTTCATGTTGTGAAAAACTTATGTTGAATGATGGATTGTAAATTTACCTTGATGGTTTATGTTGATAACTATGATAATACATGCAGTGACATCTGATTTATGAGAATGATGAAATGTTTTTGAACATCATGCTTTATTATTCCATTATTGGATGGGAATGACTCAGATATGCATGAGATGAAAATAAGAAGGAATCAAACTCCTATGAAATATATTTAATTAGATAAATATCCGTTAAACCCGCCGTGTGACAGGGCAACAATCCTGATCACGTTTACCAATCGAACAATCTTGAGGTAAGGCTATGACGCTCG
Organism: Annona cherimola; assembly: GCA_030490835.1. Classification (NCBI taxonomy): domain Eukaryota; kingdom Viridiplantae; phylum Streptophyta; class Magnoliopsida; order Magnoliales; family Annonaceae; genus Annona; species Annona cherimola. The sequence continues at coordinate 77,085,717 of CM059974.1, read as the reverse complement.
GGCTGGGGCGCCACAATAACATGATGAAAAACATGGATTAGGGTACTGTTTAAGTAAATAATGATAATCTCAAAATTTGAAATTATTATATGATGTCTAAGTTAGCAACTAAGTGCTTAAAATGAGCACCGTTGTATGAAAAATGGAAAATATGTTAAAAATGATAAATGGAGGTAATGAACCTCCAAATAATGATTTAATGAAAGATTATAACATGTATGTAAGTTTACCCTACATGTATTGAAATCAATGGTAAAATAAGCCAAATCTATGCTTTGATTATTAACAAATTAATTTGAGTAAGTTTTGGTTACTAACATGTTTGTGAGATGATTAAAGGATATTAAAATGAAGAAAATGAAGCATTACAAGTAAAGTTGATCCCCAAGTCGACTCAGGCATCGACTTATGCCAAGTCGATCCCCAAGTCGACTCCAGCAGCGACTTCAAGAGGCATTTTTCATCCAGCGTTGAAATCAGGGAATAAATCTGCCAAAGTCGCAAATGAAGTCGACTTCGCATGCGACTTGGGTGAAGTCGCAGACCAAGTCGACTCCAGCATCGACTTCAAACGTCATTTTCTGTCCAACGTTGAAATTGGGGATGAGAGTTGTCGAAAGTCAACTCCACATGCGACTTGGGTGAAGTCGCAGTCCAAGTCGACTCCAGCTTCGCTTCAGATTGATAGTGCGGAACTTGAAGAGCTAAGTTCAGGACCAAGTCGACTTGAATAAAATTAATGACCAAGTAGACCCAATCATTCGACTTAGGCCAAATGAAGATCAAATCAAGTCCAAAGCAAGCAAAGTTGCATGTATTCATCATGGAAGATCAAGATCACACATTTGGACTTCTTTCATGTACTCCAAGATTCAAGGATTCAAGTTTGCAAGTCACGGAGCTAAAGGACATCAAGCTAGGATAAATATACTGAGTTTCAAATGATATAAATCAAGAGAAGAACATTAATTTGAAGAAATTTAAGTGACCAAAGTCATTCTAAAGAATTTCAAGTTCATCAAGCAAGCACAAAAAGTGAAGTTGCACCCGAAGTCGACTTCACCTGCGACTTGGGTCAAGTTTAGGACCAAGTCGACCCAGAATGGAACTTGAAGTATTTGCAGAAAGCTGAAGTCGTACCCGAAGTCGACTCCACCTGCAACTTGGGTCTCAACGATCGAAATTTTTTCGAACGTTGGCGCATTAAATGCGCGCCACCTACTTCCAAACATTCGAATTCCCTCACCATTTATATAAGGCATTCAAGATGAACGTGGAGGGTACCTAAAACATCATTGATTGAGCACAACTCTCATCTCTAAGAGCATTAAGTGATCAAGACAACATCTAGAAGAAGAACATTGCTTTCAAACTGCCTAGAGCTGCTTGCTGAATCATTAAGTCTGCTTCACGAGTTCTTCTCTGCGCTAAATCTGCCTCTACACGCTAGTAACATATAGAAATTGTTGGAAATATGTGGAAACTAAGCCAAGCCTATGTTTTGATGATTAACAAATCAATTTGAGTAAGTTTTGGTTACTAATATGTTTGTGGAAATGATTTAAGGTTATGAATTTGAAGAATATAAAGCATGGCAAGTCAAGTCGATTTCCAAGTCGACTCAGGCATCGACTTAGGCCAAGTCGATCCCCAAGTCGACTCCAGCAGCGACTTCAAGACGCCATTTCTGTCTAGAGTTGAAACCGAGAACGAGAACTACTGAAGTCGCATACCAAGTCGACTCCGCTTGCGACTTGAGGTGAAGTCGCAGACCAAGTCGACTCCAGTCGCGACTTGGAGGCGTCATTTCTGTCCAGAGTTGAAATCAAGGAGCAGAGCTGCTGAAGTCGGAGACGAAGTCGACTCCGCATGCGACTTGGGTGAAGTCGTAGACCAAGTCGACTCCAGTATCGACTTCAATTGAACAGGGCAGAAACTTCAGAAGCCAAATCGGGGATTAGATCGATTTCAAGGTAGAACTTGAGTCAAGTTGAAGATCAAGTCGACTTCGATGTTCGACTTGGAACATATGAAGACTAATCCAAGTCTAAAGAAAGCAACATGCATGAATTCAACTATTCTAAACAAAAAATATTGGACTTGTTCATGAGTACAAAGATTCAAGACTCAAGGACTCAAGGTTTGCAAATCATGGAGCTAAAAGGACATCGAGCTAGAATGATAACACAGTGGTCCAAAGAGATATAAATCAAGGAAGAAACAACCAAGCATGAAGAAACTCAAGTAAGCAAAGCATTCCAAGGATTTCAAGTTCGTCAAGCAAACTGCCGAGGTGAAGTCGCACCCGAAGTCGACTCCACCTGCGACTTGGGTCAAGTCGAGGACCAAGTCGACCCAGACTGAAACTTGAAGTTGTTACGAACAGGCGAAGTCGCACCCGAAGTCGACTCCATCAGCGACTTGGGCGAAGTCGCACCCGAAGTCGACTCCACCTGCGACTTGGGTCGCAACAGTCGGAAAATTTTCGAACGTTGGCGCATTAAATGCGCGCCACCTACCTCCAAACGTTCGGATTCCCTCCACAATTATAAAAGACATTTAATATGAACGAGGAGGGTAGCTGAGAATTCATTAAGTGAGCATAACTCCCATCTTTAAGAGCTTCAAGTGATCAAGCCAATTTTTAAGAAGAAGAACCTTGCTTCAAACTGCCAAGAGCTGCTTGTTGAATCTCTACGATTACACTACAAGTTCTTCTCTGCGCCAAATCTGCATCGACACAACAGTAACATGTAGAAACTTTCTTTTATTCTTATTGTTGTATTGAACTTGTTTTAGCTTGGGTAGCTAAGAACAAGTGTAAGCAAAGTAGTGTGTGATTGGAAGTGGAACTCGTCACCTACTTGTGTTGTGTATTGATGATGCCCCCTAGAGGTAGAATCTAGAAGAGAGCAGAGGCTCTAGTTGTATATGCCTCCTAGAGCTAGAATCTAAAAGAGAGTGAAGACTCTAGTTGTATTCGCGGAATACGTAGTGGAACCCAAGTCACAAGGGGTGTGAGCTTGGAAGAGTGGAGTAGGGAGGTTGCCCGAACCACTATAAAATTTTGGGTATTCATTTTTGTTTCTGCTCTTTAAATTATTGCTCTCATTTTGTTTCTTCATAAAGGGGACTAGATTAATCCGGGGTAAAGTTTCTTTTTAAGTTGAAAATTTTTAAATACCCAATTCACCCCTCCCCTCTTGGGAAATTGCCATTAACTTGGGACCAACAAGTGGTATCAGAGCAGGTCTTTGAGGTTTACCAAAGAGATCTTATTGATATGGCATCCAAATCGACTTCCGTTCCCGCATTTGCCGAAGGCCAATCTTTTACTAGGCCACCATTGTTTGATGGGAATAACTTCAGCTATTGGAAGCTACGTATGAAACAACTCATCATGGCTACAGATATGGACTCTTGGATTGCAATCCAAGATGGTGTAACCTTGCCTATTGATGAAAGAGCTTCCAAATGGACCGAAGAGGAAGTAAGAACTGTAAAGAGCAATGCTAAAGCTATGAACTCACTATTTTGTGCTCTTACAGCTTCTGAATATGATAGAGTATCTTCTTGTCTAACTCCAAAAGAAATATGGGATACTTTAACATCTATCTATGAAGGAACTTCTCAAGTCCAAGGGACAAGGAGAAATATTTTGATCGGAGAATTGGAAAGCTTTAGAATGCTAGAAACAGAAAATATTTATGAAATGTTTGCTAGATTCTCTAAAATTACTAATGCCTTGAAAGGTCTTGGAAGGGAAATTTCTGAATCTCAACAGCTTATGAAGATTCTAAGGGCGCTACCCGATTCATGGACTCCAAAAATTACTGCAATAGAAGAAGCCAAAGACCTAAACACATTGAAGCTAGAAGATCTTATTAGCTCATTAATGTCACATGAGCTAATCAAGAAAAGAAACGAGGATCAACACAAAGGCAAGAGATCCATTGCATTGAAAGCAGCACATAACTCGGATGAGTCAACCTCCTCATCTGATAACGACGATGAAGACATTGCATTGTTGACCCGGAAATTTCGAAAGTTCTTAATGAGAGAAAAGAACTTCAAGGATCTCCAAGAGAGACCTCGAAAAGAGAAGAAGGAGGAGGCTACAAAGTGCTATAGATGCGGCGGTATGGGACATATGCAAGCTCAATGTCCTGCACCCGAAGAGAAACCAAAGGATCAACAAGAAAGGAGGGAAAGACATGAAAGAAAAAAATTCCAAAGGCCAAAGGGAAGAGGAATGTACGTGAACGAAGAAACTTCATCAACAAGTAGCTCCTCAACCGATGATTTTGATGCGGTAAATCGTGCAAGAATATGCTGCATGGTGCGGATTGAGCAAGAAGAAGAGTTGTTGTGTTTAAACACAACGAAAGTTTTGGAAGAGCAAACCACCTCAATCAAGTACACAAGTAATGAAGAGGTAACTTCCAAATTTTGCTATTCTCAATCTACTCACTCTTCTATTCAAGAATGTCTCAAACGTGCTGAATTAGAAGAATTACAACATGCATATGATTCATTATATGAGGAAATCAAAAAGCTAGGAAATAAGTTATCATTAAAGAGACAACAATGCAATTCCATTATTATTGTAAATGGAAAACTAGCTGAAAGTACATCAAAACTGAAAAATGAAAATGAATTGCTTTTGAAAGAAGTAGAGAAATTGAAAAAGGAGAATGAATCCTTAATGAATCATTAGCTAAATTCTCTAATCCAGGAGAAAATGTAAAAATGTTTCTGAACATGACCTCTCAAACAAATAAAAGAGGTCTTGGATACTCCACATTTGAGCAAAGAGAAAGTGGCAAATCGAATGTGCCAATACTTGGGAAAAAACAAACCAAAACTGCACTTATCTACAAGCCCAAAGGGAAACATACTACATGGACTAGAAGGCCAATTGTTGAATCAATACATACTTGGAGGTCTACTCCTAGATTACCAATGGCTTGCAATTTTTACAATAAAATGGGTCATAAAGTCCATAAATGTAATTTTAAAAAACTATATGACCATGGTACAAAATTAGTTTGGGTTCCAAGAAACACAAGATTTGGACTTTCAAAGATAGAACAAAAAAGATTAAATCAGTTTACTAACCCAAATGGACCCATTAAATGGGTACCAAAGAAATAAGATTTATTTGCTCATTTTTTAGATATGTTTCAAAGCAAAGGCAAGCAACGTTTGGTTCATGGATAGCGGTTGCTCAAGGCATATGACCGGTGAAAGAAGTTAATTTCATAAACTCAAGCCTTGCAACGATGGAACTATTGCTTTTGGAAATAATGAGAAAGGTAAAATCAAAGGTAAAGGAAACATTTATAGTATTTCAAATACGTGTATGGAAGATGTATTATTTGTTGAAGTACTCAAGCACAATTTAATGAGTATTAGCCAATTATGTGACAAAGGATACAAGGTTGTGTTTGAGTCATCTATATGTAGTGTATTTGATGGAGAACATATCATGTTTAATGGAAAAAGACATGGAAATGTATATTTGGTTTCACTTGATGAACTAGATGGTCAATGTCTAATGGCCATTGACAATGATCCATGGGTTTGGCATAAGAGGCTTGGGCATATAAACATGAAAAATATAAAGACCCTATGAAAGAAGAGTTTGGTAGAAGGATTGCCTAAATTAAAATATGACAAAGATAAAATTTGCAAGGCATGTCAATTGTCAAAACAACCTAAAATGCCTTTCTCTACCAAAAAGGAGATTTCCACCACTAGGCCACTTGATTTGCTACATATGGATCTATATGGGCCATCCGACATTTTAACCATTGGTGGAAAGAAATATGTGTTTGTAATAGTTGATGATTTTTCAAGATTCACATGAGTAATTCTCTTAGCTAGCAAAGATGAAGCCTTCTCTATGTTTGCAACTTTTGTAAACTTGGTGGAAAATGAAAAACAATGTGCTATTATGACCGTTAGAAGTGATCATGGTGTTGAGTTTGAAAATAAACGATTCATAGAATTGTGTAATGAAAAAGGAATTCATCACACATTTTCTGCACCAAGAACACCACAACAAAATGGAGTGGTCGAAAGGAAAAATAGAACTATACAAGAGATGGCTAGAACAATGCTAAATGAGAGTAAATTATCCAAGAAATTTTGGGGTGAAGCTGTAAGTATAGCTTGTCATGTATTGAACCGAATTACCATTAGAGCAATCTTGAAAAAGACCCCATATGAGCTATGGAAAGGTAGAAAACTAAATATTTCATATTTTCATGCCTTTGGTTGCACATGTTATGTTTTGAACAATGGAAAAATCAACTTGGGAAAATTAGATGCTAAAAGTGATGAGGCAATATTCCTTGGTTACTCATCAAATAGCGAAGCATATAGAGTCTTCAACAAAAGAAACCAAGTTGTAGAAGAATCAATACATGTTGTCTTTGATGAAACTAATCCTTGCTTCAAAAGAAAAGATGATTTAAGTGATGCAGATGATATAACAAGTAGCCTTGAAAATCTGCATGTGGAAAAACAAGAAGAATCCATGGAAGAAAGGGTAAGTGAAGGTAATAATTCCTATAAACCTCCAACTGATTTAAGTTCAAACATGCCCATCCAATTGAGCAAGTTATAGGGAATGTGTATGAAGGTGTAAAAACTAGAAGGTCAAAACAAAACATTTGTGGACAATACGCCTTTGTATCCAAAATTGAACCACCCACTATTGATCAAGCTCTTGATGATGAAAACTGGATCATAGCAATGCAAGAAGAGCTAAATCAATTTGAAAGAAATCAAGTTTAGCATCTTGTTCAAAGACCAAAAGATTGTACTGTCATTGGCACAAAGTGGGTCTTTAGGAACAAATTAGATGAAAGTGGACTTGTAGTGAGAAATAAAGCTAGACTTGTGGCAAAGGGATACTCACAAGAAGAATGAATAGATTTTGAGGAATCCTATGCCCCGGTTGCTAGATTAGAGGCCATTCGCATCTTACTAGCGTTTGCATCTCACATGAACTTTAAGTTGTTTCAAATGGATGTTAAAAGTGCATTTTTGAATGGATATATAAATGAAGAGGTGTATGTTGAACAACCACCTGGATTTGAGGAGAAAGATCAATCTAAATTTGTATACAAATTAACCAAAGCATTATATGGATTAAAACAAGCTCCAAGAGCTTGGTATGAGAGATTAAGCAAATTTTTGATTGATCATGACTTTCAAAAGGGAAAGGTAGACACCACTTTGTTTATCAAATACAAAGAAAAAGATATCTTGATTATTCAAATTTATGTTGATGACATTATTTTTGGTGCTACTAATGAGATTCTTTGTCAAGAATTTTCTGAGCTTATGCAGAAAGAATTTCAGATGAGTATGATGAGGGAGCTGAATTTCTTCCTTGGACTACAAATCAAGCAACTAAATGAAGGGATTTTCATCAAATGTTGTAGAAGTTTGGCATGGAAAACAGCAAAGGGGAAAACACGCCTATGAGCTCAACCATTAAAATTGACAAAGATGAGAAAGGAAAAACAATTGATTTAAAATTATATAGAAGCATGATAGGTTCTTTATTATATTTAACTGCTTCTAGGCCTGATATATTGTTTAGTGTGTGTATGTGCTCTAGATTTCAATCATGTCCAAAAGAATCACACTTGGTAGCTGTAAAAAGAATTTTCAGATATTTAGTAGACACTACCAACATCGAACTTTGGTATCCAAAGGGCTCTAATTTTGATCAAATCGGCTACTTGGATGCGGATTTTGCCGGTTACAAAGTAGATAGAAAAAGCACTAGTGGAACATGTCAGTTTCTTGGGAACATGTTGGTTTCATGGTTTTCAAGAAAACAAACTAGTGTTGCTCTATCTACGGCAGAAGCCGAATACATTGCTGCCGGGAGCTGTTGTACCCAATTACTTTGGATGAAACAACAACTTAGGGATTATGACATGAACTTTAAAGATATACCTATTAAATGTGATAATACTAGTGCAATATGTTTAACTAAAAATCCAGTATTGCATTCTAGGACCAAGCATATAGACCTTAGACATTATTTTATTAGAGAACATGTAGAAAATCATGACATGTGTTTGGAATATGTAAGAACAGAAGATCAAATTGCAGATATATTCACTAAACCTTTAGCAAAAGAACCATTTTATAAAATTAGAAATGATATGGGAATGCTTGAATTAACTTAGCAAAGCACAAACTGAGGGGGAGCACAGGTTCAGGGAGAGCAACCCCACCATTCTCAAAAAGTTTTACCCACTCTATCTCTTTTTTTTGATACATTGACAAAAAGGGGGAGAAGAGATCGGGATTTGAGTCTAAGTGGTTTTGAGAAGAGATCAGGATTTGAGTTTAAAATTTTTATGACTAGTTTTAAGTTTTTTGTTTGAATGTTTTTAACTTGATTGTTTGCATGAGTATGATAAAACTTCAAAATGCAAAACTAGCATGTTTCAAAGACATTGAAAGGTATACACTCAAATCAGTTTTGTCAAATCATAAAAAAGGGGGAGATTGTTGGAAATATGTGGAAAATAAGCTAAGTCTATGTTTTGATGATTAACAAATCAGTTTGAGTAAGTTTTGGTTACTAATATGTTTGTGGAAATGATTTAAGGTTATAAATTTGAAGAATATAAAGCATGGCAAGTCAAGTCAATTTCCAAGTTGACTCAGGCATCGACTTAGGCCAAGTCGATCCCCAAGTCGACTCCAGCAGCGACTTCAAGACGTCATTTCTGTCCAGAGTTGAAACTGAGAACGAGAACTACCGAAGTCGCATCCCAAGTCAACTCCGCTTGCGACTTGAGGTGAAGTCGCAGACCAAGTCGACTCCAGTCGCGACTTGGAGGCGTCATTTCTGTCCAGAGTTGAAATCAAGGAGCAGAGTTGCCGAAGTCGGAGACGAAGTCGACTCCGCATGCGACTTGGGTGAAGTCGTAGACCAAGTCGACTCCAGTATCTACTTCAGTTGAACTGGGTAGAAACTTCAGAAGCCAAATCGGGGATTAGATCGATTTCAAGGTAGAACTTGAGTCAAGTTGAAGATCAAGTTGACTTCGATGTTCGACTTGGAACATATGAAGACTAATCCAAGTCCAAAGAAAGCAAGATGCATGAATTCAACTATTCTAAACAAAAAATATTGGACTTGTTCGTGAGTACAAAGATTCAAGACTCAAGGACTCAAGGTTTGCAAATCATGGAGATAAAAGGACATCGAGCTAGAATGATAACACAGTGGTCCAAAGAGATATAAATCAAGGAAGAAACAACCAAGCATGAAGAAACTCAAGTAAGAAAAGCATTCCAAGGATTTCAAGTTCGTCGAGCAAACTGCCGAGGTGAAGTCGCACAGGAAGTTGACTCCACCTGCGACTTGGGTCAAGTCGAGGACCAAGTCGACCCAGACTGGAACTTGAAGTTGTTGCGAACAGGCGAAGTCGCACCCGAAGTCGACTCCATCTGCGACTTGGGCGAAGTCGCACCCGAAGTCGACTCCACCTGCGACTTGGGTCTCAACGGTCGGAAAATTTTCGAACGTTGGCGCATTAAATGCGCGCCACCTACCTCCAAACGTTCGGATTCCCTCCACAATTATAAAAGGCGTTCAATATGAACGAGGAGGGTAGCTGAGAATTCATTAAGTGAGCATAACTCCCATCTTTAAGAGCTTCAAGTGATCAAGCCAATTTTTAAGAAGAAGAACCTTGCTTCAAACTGCCAAGAGCTGCTTGCTGAATATCTACGACTACACTACAAGTTCTTCTCTGCGCCAAATCTGCATCTAAACAACAGTAACGTGTAGAAACTTTCTTTTATTCTTATTGTTGTATTGAACTTGTTTTAGCTTGGGTAGCTAAGAACAAGTGTAAGCAAAGTAGTGTGTGATTGGAAGTGGAACTCGTCACCTACTTGTGCTTTGTATTGATGATGCCCCCTAGAGCTAGAATCTAGAAGAGAGCAGAGGCTCTGGTTGTATATGCCTCCTAGAGCTAGAATCTAAAAGAGAGTGAAGACTCTAGTTGTATTCGCGGAATACATAGTGGAACCCAAGTCACAAGGGGTGTGAGCTTGGAAGAGTGGAGTAGGGAGGTTGCCCGAACCACTATAAATTTTTTTGTGTTCATTTTTGTTTCTGCTCTTTACATTATTGCTCTAATTTTGTTTCTTCATAAATGGGACTAGATTAATCCGGGGTAAAGTTTCTGTTAAAGTTGTAAATTTTTAAATACCCAATTCACCCTTCCCCTCTTAGGTAATTGTCATTAACTCAGGACCAACAGAAACCTTCTTTTTATTCTTTCTTGTTGTATTAAACTTGATTTAGTTTGGGTAACTAAGATCAAGTGTAAGTAAAGTAGTGTGTGACTGGAGTGGAACTCATCACCTACTTGTGTTGTGAGTTGTTGGTGCCCTCTAGAGCTGGAATCTAGAAGAGAGCAAAGGCTCTAGTTGTATTTGTGAAATACATAGTGGAACCCAAGTCATAAGAGGTGTGAGCTTGGAAGAGTGGAGTAGGGAAGGTTGCCCGAACCACTATAAATCTTGTCCATTGATTTCTATCTCTGTTTTCATTATATTATTGCTTTCCATTTGCTTCATTAAAGGGGACTGATTTAATCCAGGGTAAAGTTTTAGTTTAAGTTGAAAATTTTTAAATACCCAATTCACCCCTCCCCTCGAGGGTAATTGTCATTAATTCGGGACCAACAAGTGGTATCAGAGCAGGTCTTTGAGTTTTACTAAAGAGATCTTTTGATATGGCATCCCAATATACTTCCATTCACACATTTGCCGAAGGCCAATATTTTACTAGGCCACCATTGTTTGATGGGAACAATTTTGGCTATTGGAAACTACGTATAAAATAACTCATCATGACTACAGATATGGACTCTTGGATTGCAATCCAAGACGGTATGACCTTGCCTACAGATGAAAGAGCTTCCAAGTGGATCGATGAGGAAGTAAAAATTATCAAGAGCAAGGCCAAAGCTATGAATTCATTATTTTGTGCTCTTACTGCTTCCGAATATGATAGAGTATCCTCTTGTTTGACTGCCAAAGAGATATGAGATACATTAACATCTATCTATGAAGGAACTTCTCAAGTCTAAGGGACAAGAAGAAATATTTTGATTAGATAATTAGAAAGCTTTAAAATGCTAAAAACAGAAAATATTTCTGAAATGTTTGCTAGATTCTCTAAAATTACTAATGCTTTGAAAGGTCTTAGAAAAGCTATCTCCGAATCTGAACAGGTCATGAAGATCCTAAGAGCTCTACCGAAATCTTGGACTCCAAAGATTACTGTAATAGAAGAAGTCAATGACCTAAACACATTAAAGCTAGAAGACCTTATTAGCTCATTAATATCACATGAGCTAATCATGAAAAGAAATGAAGATCATCACAAAGGAAAGAGAGCGATTGCACTAAAAGTCACTCATAACTCGGATGAGTCCACCTCCTCTTCTCACAACGATGATGAAGACATTACTTTACTAACTCGCAGGTTTCGAAAGTTTGTAAGGAAACAAAAGAACTTCAAAGATTTCAAAGAGAGACCTCGAAAAGAGAAAAAGAAGGAGGTTACAAAGTGTTATAGATGCGGCGGTATGGGACATATGCAAGCTCAATGTCCTACACTGGAAGAAAGATCAAAAGATCATCATGAAAAGAAGGAAAGATATGAAAGTCGAAAATTCCAAAAGCCTAAGGGAAGAGGAATGTACGTGAATGAAGAATCTTCATCAACAAGTAGCTCCTCAACCGATGATTTTGAAGCAGCAAATTGCGCAAGAATATGCTGCATGGTGCGGATTGACCAAGAAGAAACTTTGAACACAACGGAAGTTTTGGAAGAGCAAACCACCTTAACAAAATGCACAAGTAATGAAGAGGTAACTTCCAAACTTTGTTATTCTCAATCTACTTATTCTTCTATTCAAGAATGTCTCAAATGTGCTGAATTAGAGGAATTACAACAAGCGTATGATTCATTATATGGGGAAATAAAAAAACTGAAAAACAAATTATCATTAAAGAAACAACAATGTAATTCCATTATTATTATAAATGGAAGACTAGCAGAAAGAACAACAAAATTGAAAGAAGAAAATGAACTGCTATTGAAAGTAGTGCAGAAATTGAAAAAGGAAAATGAATCCTTAAATGAATCATTAACTAAGTTCTCTAATCCAGGAGAGAGTGTGAAAATGTTTCTGAATATGACCTCTCAAAATAATAGAAGAAGTGTCGGATACTCCACATTTGAGCAAGGAAAAAGTAACAAATCAAATGTGCCAAAATTTTGGAAAAATCAAGCTAAAGCTGCACCTATTTACAAACCCAAAGGGAAACAAGTTGATTGGACTAGAAGGCCAACTTTTGAACCACTACATACTTGGAGGCCTACTCTTAGATTACCAATGGCCTGCAACGTTTGCAATAAGATGGGTCATAAAATTTATAAATGCAACTTCAAGAAACTGTATGACCATGGTGCAAAATTAGTTTGGGTTCCAAGAAACACAAGATTTGGGCTTTCAAGAATAGAACAATAGAGATTAAACTAGTTTACTAACCCAAATGGACCCATAAAATGGATACTAAAGAGATAAACTTTACTTGTTCATTTTTTAGGTATGTTTCAAGGCAAAGGTAAATAATATTTGGTTCATGGATATTGGTTGCTCAAGGCATATGACTGGAGAAAGAAGCTTGTTTCATAAACTCAAGCCTTGCAACGATGGAACTGTTGCCTTTGGAAATAATAAGAAATGTAAAATCAAAGGTAAAGAAACTATTTACAGTATTTCAAATGCATGTATGGAAGATGTATTATTTGTTGAAGGACTTAAGCACAATCTGATGAGTATTAGTCAATTATGTGACAAAGGATACAAAGTTGTGTTTGAATCATCTATCTGCAATGTATTTGATGGAGAACATATCATGTTTAGCGGAAAAAGACATGGAAATATATATTTTGTTTCACTTGATGAACTAGATGGTCAATGTCTAATGGCCATTGACAATGATCCATGGGTTTGGCATAAGAGGTTTGGGCATATAAATATGTCAAACATCAAGACCTTATGGAAAAAGAGTTTGGTAAAAGGATTGTTAAAATTGAAATATGACAAAGATAAAATTTATAAGGCATGTCTACTATCAAAATAACCTAAAATGCCTTTTTCTTCCAAAAAAGAGATTTCCACTACTAGGCCACTTGAATTGCTACACATGGATTTATATGGGTCATCCGATATTTTAACCATTAGTGGAAAGAAGTATGTATTTGTAATAGTTGATGATTTTTCAAGATTCACATGAGTAATTCTCTTAGTTAGCAAAGATGAAGCTTTCTCTATGTTTGCAACTTTTGTCAACTTGGTGCAAAATGAAAAATAAAGTACTATTGTGACCATTAGAAGTGATTATGGTGGTGAGTTTGAAAATAAACGATTCATAGAATTATGTAATGAAAAAGGAATTCACCGTACATTTTCTGCACCAAGAACTCCACAACAAAATGGAGTGGTTGAAAGGAAAAATAGAACCATACAAGAGATGACTAGAACAATGCTAAATGAGAGTAAATTATCGAAGAAATTTTGGGGTGAAGTTGTAAGTACAGCTTGTCATGTGTTAAATCGAGTTACAATTAGGGCAATCTTAAAAGAGACCCCATATGAGCTATGGAAAGGTAAAAAACCAAATATTTCATATTTTCATTCCTTTCGTTGCACATGTTATGTTTTGAACAATGGTAAAACCAACTTGGGAAAACTGGATGCCAAGAGTGATGAGGCAATATTCCTTAGTTATTCATCAAATAGCAAAGCATATAGAGTCTTAAATGAAAGGAACCAAGTTGTAGAAGAGTCAATATATGTTGTTTTTGATGAATTTAATCCATGCTCTAAAAGAAAAGATGATTTAAGTGATGCAGATGATGTCATAAGTAACCTTGAAAAATTGCATGTGGAAAAGCAAAAAGAATCCACGGAGGAAAGGGTAAGTGAAGGTAATAATTCATATAAACTTTCAACTGATTTAAAGTTCAAAAATGCCCATCCAATTGAGCAAGTTATAGGTAATATTTATGACGGTGTAAAGACTAGAAGGTCAAAACAAAATATTTGTGGACAATACGCTTTTGTATCAAAAATTGAACCAACCACTATTGATCAAGCTCTTGATGATGAAAACTGGATCATAGCAATGCAAGAGGAGTTAAATCAATTTGAAAGAAATCAACTTTGGCATCTTGTTCTAAGACCAAAGAACTGACTGTCATTGGCACAAAATGGGTATTTAGGAACAAATTAGATGAAAGTGGACTTATGGTGAGAAACAAAGCTAGACTTGTGGCAAAAGGATACTCACAAGAAGAAGGAATAGACTTTGAGGAATTATATGCTCCAGTTGCTAGATTAGAAGTTATTCGCATTTGACTAGCTTTTGCATCTCACATGAACTTTAAGTTATTTCAAATGGATGTTAAAAGTGCATTTTTGAATGAGTATATAAATGAAGAAGTGTATGTTGAACAACTACCTGGATTTGAGGAGAAAAATTAATCTAAATTTGTATACAAATTAACCAAAGCACTATATGGTTTAAAACAAGCTCCAAGGGCTTGGTTGTGAAACCTCAATCTTAGACACATATATAAAACCCTAAGGTTATAAACCCTAGGTAATATATTTGGAAAATATACATTCATGAGTATGAAATATGTGGGAATAGAGGTTAAAATAATTATTTATGAAATTTGGATGAATAGTGCACGTGAATAGTATACGTAAACAGTGCATGTGAATAGTAATCCTGAGATTAAGACATGTGATTAAGAGTTAATCACTTGGATTAACTTAATCACAAAAAGATGAAAAAGGAGATTTAATCACTACAGGACGAAATAGCAATACTTTTTGATATTTTAATGGAATTTTAGATTTTAGTAGAATATTAAAGAAAAATTCATAATTTGCAATCTGGGCGTCGGATTTCGATGAAATTTTTTATGGATGGTTAAAAATTCATTATGGACATGATGAATGGTTTAAGATGTGATGAAAATCACGAATTAAGAGTTAAGATGAAACGTCAAAAGCAGATCAAAAAGTAGCTTAATTTTTTCATTAATGCTACTTTTGACTTTTTATTAAAATTAAATAATAAAAAATTAAAAAATTGAATGAAAGGAAGCTACATGGCTGGACGTGCAGGGCCTGTTGACTTTTGGGGCCAAATCCAATGGGCACAAATTAATCTTATCATATATCAACGGTTGAGATTAATTTGCTTAAAAATAATTAATTTTAATAAATTAAAAATCTAGGAAAAATAGGGCTACCATAGGGGGGCTGGATCAGGCCTAGGGTGGCTGCATAAAACTCCATGCGTTTTTAGAAATTATAAAAAATACATTTTTATAATTAAATACATCAAGCTATGGGGAAAATCCAATTTTGTGTAAAATCAAAAAGTATAAATAGGGGGGCAGGGAGGACGTCCAAAGGCACTCCAAGCTTGAGAAATTCAAGCATTTCTACCCCCAAAATTCGTTTTGGCCTTAGAGAGAGAAGGAGAGAAGGAAAGAGAGAGAAAGAGAGAAGGAGGAGAGGAGTTCTCCATTTGAAGTAAGGGAATTCTTTCCAAATTTCTTTTAGGTGTTAAGTAGGATAAAAACATGTTTAGATAATGCCTAAGCATGAGAAAATAAGTGTAGTTACTATGCAAAATTGGAATTATGCCGAAACATTGAAAATTTAGAGCAAAGATGGAGCATTCGGGAAGATAGCGTATTATATGTGTAAATAATGCTCCAAAAATGATAAATAATTATTTGGGATGTATGAATATGATAAATATGATGTTGGAATGATGATATATTAATTTCATGATTTTTGGAATTAAGGATTATGCTTAAGTGAATTTATGTTGATTTTTAGTATATGGAAAAAATGATTTATTTAGCCAAATAAATGATGATAAATTCAAAATGTATGAAATTTTTCATGATATAATAAGCATAAGCTATATCATGGTATTTTTCATTTTTGGAAAAAATGTCAATTTTTGAAACCCATGAGCAGTAACCTCGGATGAACAGTAACTGCTACAGTGATTGCTACAGTACTATGAATAGTGAACAGTGTGATTTTGGGAAAAATTGAGATTTATTTTTATATATTTATGAGGATATATGGATAGAATTTTTAAAAGGAATTATGGATAAAAATCCATTTAAGGAAATAACGACCAAGTATATTTATAGGATTAACCTCTATAGAAATGAGGTAATGGATGATTATAAAGCATGCACGGAAAATAAACTAAGACATGAAATGATATAGATAAAATATTATTTTTCCTTATATAGAAAAAGGAAAGGAAAATGTGAAGGACATAGACTGAGGAGGTAAGCAAGCTATATGCTTTCTAAAATATTTCTAAATAATTGCAAATTGTTTGCTTATGTATTTTATGAATTAAATTTAAGGATGGTCATTCCTATAATGCTTTACCTGAAATGATTGCTAACTGCTTGTTAAATTACTTTCTAAATGATTTATCAAGTTTTATGGAGCATGTCATGCCAGCATATGTATGTATGAACATGGTGCACAAGGAAGAGGCTTTGGTGGAGGTAGTAAGCGGATCAGAGGGTCTCCCTTCACTATTGCCGAGTCGGAAGGGCTGTGCTGGCGGCGTCCTCCCAAGAGGGTGGGCTCAAAGGAAAGTCATGTGTGAATGAATGCATTGCATTTTTATGAAACGCATAAGTATGAAAAGGTTTACATGATGTTTTATCGAAACAATATTTCAAAAAGGGATAGTGCAAATAATTATCTACATGAGAATGACAAATCACCTAGTGTAAGAGGTATGTAATGCCGGAAAAATCAAAAGTCATGCATGTAGGAGACCATGTAAGCTAATCAAGGTAAAGGACACAAGGTCCCCCTTGACGAGGCCAAGTCGGAGAGAGAGCCGGTGTATTGGACCATGCTATGTGAGATGTTTTCTGGCCTAGTGTACCCGCATACGAAGGTTTATGTCAGGATTGGAAAGGAAACATTTGCTTATCTAATGTTTATGAAATGATTTTTATGAAAAGATTTCTATTCCACTGGTAGTTGATCACTTGGTAAGTGTCTCCTATCAAATGGGAAGAAATGCATTTGAATGAAAGGAAATATTTACTTGTCAAAGAAAAGGCTTGCTTACTGAGTATTATTACTCATATGTGTTTTCAAAATGACAAACAGGATATGGAGCTAACTCATAAAGGATGCCAAGTAGAAATGACCTGCAAATTTAATTGCGATTCTATGTATGCGTCCAAAGGGACAAATGTATGATAATCATATTGAAGACATGTTTTATGGATATTAGAAACATGACTGTACTTATGTGAATTATTTCAATAAAAAGAAGATATGAATGGTTTTATGATGATATGGATGAGTCTATTATAAATGATAAATGGTATGGAATGCAAAGACGTGAAATGATGATGAGTATATGTTTATGATTAATGAAAAGAAAGAAAGAAAAATTTGGACGAGATCCAATTAAGAACCCGCCGCGCGATCAGGGCAACAATCCTGATTCACATTTACCAATCGATAAGATCCCGGAACAAGGACAATGTGGACGCCTCGGTTCGGGGCGCCACATTGGTATGAAAGATTGAGCAAATTTTTGATTGATCATAACTTCCATAAAGGAAAGGTAGACACCACTCTGTTTATCAAGTATAAAGAAAAGGATATCTTGATTATTCAAATTTATGTAGATGATATTATTTTTGGTGCTACTAATGAGATCCTTTGTCAAGAATTTTCTGAGGTTATGCAGAAAAAATTTGAGATGAGTATGATGGGGGAGCTGAATTTCTTCCTTGGACTACAAATTAAGCAACTAAGTGAAGGGATCTTCATAAACTAGTCCAAGTATATCAAAGCAATGTTAAAGAAGTTCGGCATGCAAAATAGTAAAGGAGCAAACACACCTATGAGCTCAACCATTAAAATTGACAAAGATGAGAAAGGTAAACCTGTTAATTTAAAGTTATATAAAAGCATGATAGACTCTTTATTATATTTAACTACTTCTAGACCCGATATACTATTCAGTGTTTGCATGTACTCTAGATTTCAATCATGTCCAAAAGAATCACATTTGGTAGCTGTAAAAAGAATTTTCAGATACTTAGTAGATACTTGTGGCGCCCCGAACCGAGGCGTCACATTTGTCCTTAATCCAAGATCTTGTTGATTGCTAAGTGTGAATCAGGATTGTTGCCCTGATCACGCGGCGGGTACTTAATTCGATCTCGTCCAAATTTTTTTTTTCTTTTTCTTTCATCACATAAAGACACATACTTATCATCAAATCTCAATTATCATTGATAACATTCAAACTTGTTTTTGTACAATACAGGTTATTTTGACCTGAACATTTCATACATACATAATTTGAAAACTCCTTATCATATGTTCATGTCATACCATATATGGATCAGCATATCATAAAATTTTCTTCATACCTTCTTTTTCCTTTTCTTCTTGGCCTGTGCTGTACCTGTCTATGGTTTGAAAAGCAAAACGTGAGTCGAAACTCAGTAAGCAAGCGTTTTTTTTCATTTAAATGCATTTCTCTTGTTCAATAGTAGACACTTATCAAGTGATCTACTATGAACCAGTGGAAACCTTTTCATAAAACCTTTCGTAAAACATATGCTTGCAAACTTAACATGTAAACCTTTTTTTCACGAACATAAAATGTTTTTCATAAAACTTTCTTTCTCCAAGGACATTCTCATGTCCTTAAAACATTTTTCATAAAAACTTTGTAAAACAAGCATATGCATCATGCATAACGTTTCTGTCCGTCTGGTAGGTGACACTTACCAAGTGATCACCCTTTCCTCCTTAGGAGAGAAACTATCTCTATTGATAACTCGCGAGCCAGGCAGTTATCCGTGTTCTTCTCCCATTTCAGGGAGGGCGCCGCCGGCATTTTGCCTTTTAAAGCGACTTGGCCTATGTAGAGGGGGCCCATCTTGCAACCGCGTCCGGTCTGCATATCCTCTACAGTAGACCTAGTACATAACTCATGTGCACATTCCTTTCTCCATATTCATATGCTAGCATGCTTTTTATAAAACTCCACAGACCCTAGTCTGTGACTTTTCCTTTTTAAAACTTGATGCTAGCATGTCATTTCAAAATAGTACAGACCTCGGCCTGTATTCCCTTTTCTAACTTGAAAACTTGGCATAGCCCAAGTTAACAAGTT
Source organism: Annona cherimola (assembly GCA_030490835.1). Lineage (NCBI taxonomy): Eukaryota > Viridiplantae > Streptophyta > Magnoliopsida > Magnoliales > Annonaceae > Annona > Annona cherimola. Next base: position 77,066,370 of record CM059974.1, on the reverse strand, counting down.
AATAAAATATTTTGTAAGGATGACCAACCTTAAATAATTTTGGAAACATTTAAATAACACATTTCTAAATCATTTAAAATATTTGAAGGAAATATTTGAGAAATAGTAATTTCAAAATTTTGCTAAAATGTTTCTAAATAAATTTTGAACAGTAAAAAAATTTCGAAAACATTTTAATATCTAAAGACAAAAGATTTTGCAAATGCTTTTCTTCCCATTTCTGGGTTTTTCATGAACAAAGGATATACCAATGCATAATTCATTTCATTTTTTTATATGGTATCATATTCCTTGTCCACATGACACATGAGTTACTTCTATATGAAGGTAAGCTTGTATGATCCTTTGGTCATTACCTTAAAAATCTTCATTTAAATCGATTATCGGTGGCCTTCCTTAAATCCGCTTCAAAACATTTTAACAAATCATTTTAAATTCATTTGACAAAACCAAATATTATTTTGAAATCAAAATGTTCTTTTTTCCATTATAATGCAACCATTTCTATATTTTTTCTTATTTTCATAAGTATTTGCTTATGATAAAGCAGTTTCCACATAAATTAACATTTCTCCTTACTTCCATATGGATTTGCTTATAATAAAGTAATTCTGACATATTTCATAGTTGCAATATGAAACATATAAAAATCATTTTCAAAAATGTTTGCTTGCTTACCTTTGCTTTGCTTTAATCCGACTCCTTTATCCTTTCCTTTCCTTTTCCTATACAAGTAAAAAGGATATACATACTTTATCATGCATATTTTATATTTATTTATGACCTTATTTTCCACCATAATTTTTTTATGGAGGTTATCCTTAAAAATGCGTGATCATCATTTTCTTATATGGATTTTTATCCATAAATCCTTAAAAAATTCAATCCATTTATCCTCATAAAATATAAAAATAAATCTAAAATTTTCTCCAAAATCACGCTGTTTTCTCGAATACCTTATCTTCACTCAAACGTTTTGATGTTTTGGCATAATTCCATTTAAACATTATATCTATACTTATTTTCTCATGCTTAGGCATTATCTAAGCATATTTTTACCCTACTTAATATCCAAAAGAAATTTGGGTAGAAATCACTTACCCGAAGTTGAGATACGCCTCTTTCTCTCACACTTTCTCTCTCCAACCTTCTATTCTTCAAGGATAAAACGTGGTGGGGGGTAAAAAATGCTCAAGTGGAGTGGTTTTGGATGCCTTGGACGTTCTCCCCATGCTGCCCTATTTATAGGGTTGAATTTTTCAAGAATTTGGAATTTACCCCCTAGTTTTGAGGTATTTAATTATAAATTGGTATTTATTTTTAATTTTGAAAAATTATTTGAGCCATGTGCTACCCACCCTAGGCCTGCTCCAGCAACCCTATTGCAGCCCTATTTTTAACGTAGTTTTTTAATTTTTAAAATTATTTAATTTAGGCTAAATAAATCCTAGCTGTTGATTAAAGATGATGATGATCATGGACCATTGATCATAGTCAAACCTCCAGCCACCCTAGCCTGCTCCAGCCCCTGCAGCAGCTGCCTTTTAATTAATTTTTTATTTTATTTAAAAAGTCAAAAGTGGAATTAATTAAAAGTTAAGCTACTTTTTCAATCTTCATTTGATGCTTCATCTTGACCTTTGATTTGTGATTTTCATCACATCTTAATCCATTCATCATGATCATCATGAATTTTTAACCATCCATAAAAAATTTCATCGAATTCCGACGCCCGGATTGCAATTTATGAATTTTTTTCTATTTTTCCACAAAAATCCAAATTTGGATTAAAATATCCAAAAGTAATACTATTTTGTCCTGTAGTGATTAAATCTCTATTTTGTCTTTTTGTGATTAAGTTAATCCAAGTGATTAACTCTTAATCACGTGTCTTAGTCCCCGGTTACTATTCACGTTCACTATTCACGTGCACTATTCACGGGATTAAATTCCTAATTGCATTATTTCAATCTCCAATACACATATCCATCAATATAATTCATGAATTTTCATTTATTCATAAAATAATTACAAAATTATACAAATTGAAATGACGCGTATACGGTCGAAATGACGCGTATACGGTCGAAATGACGCGTATACGGTCGGGGTTTCACAATACTACCAACATAGGACTTTGGTATCCAAAGGGTTTTAATTTTGATCTAATCGGCTACCCGGATGCGGATTTTTCCGGTTACAAGGTAGATAGAAAAAGCACTAGTGGAACATGTCAGTTTTTTGGGAACATGTTGGTTTCATGATTTTCAAGAAAACAAACTAGTGTTGCTCTATCCACCGCGGAAGCCGAATACATTGCTCTCGGGAGCTGTTATGCCCAATTGCTTTGGATGAAACAACAACTTAGGGATTATGGCATGGATTTTAAAGATATACCTATTAGATGTGATAATACTAGTGCAATATGTTTGACTAAAAATCTAGTCTTGCATTCTAGGACCAAGTATATAAACCTAAGACATTATTTTATCAGAGAACATGTAGAAAATCATGATATATGTTTGGAATATGTGAAAACAGAAGATCAAATTGCGGATATATTCACCAAACCTCTAGCAAAAGAATCCTTTTATAAAATCAGAAATGATATGGGGATGATTGAGTTAAATTAGGAACAATAAGATAAGAGAAATGAACTTAAAAAAACACAAGCTGAGGGGGAGCATAGGTTCGGGGGGAGCAGCCCCTGCCATTGTCGAAGGATTAACCCGGTCCATCTCTATTTTTTGATCAATTGACAAAAAGGGGGAGAATAGATTAGGATTTGAGTCTCGGATTGGGCAGATTATACATAAGTTTGCGTATGAAAAGTTTGTTCTGCTTATGTTCTGTTTTTAAATGCTTGTATGAATGATTTTAACTTGTGATTTATTTGAAATGGAATATGTATGTTAAGCTCAAAATGCAAAAGACCAGTGATTATTCTAAAGATACCAAAACTAGATAAAATAGTATGTTTTAAAGACATTGAAAGGTATATATTCAAATCAGTTTTGTCAATCATCAAAAAGGGGGAGATTGTTGGAAACATGTATTGAAATCAATGGTAAAATAAGCCAAGTCTATGTTTTGATGATTAACAAATCAATTTGAGTAAGTTTTGGTTATTAACATGTTTGTGAGATGATTAAAGGATATAAAAATGAAGAAAATGAAACATGACAGGTAAAGTCGATCCCCAAGTCAACTCATGTAACGTGTGGCGCCCCGGCCCAAGCGTCACATCCTTACCTCAGGACCTATCGATTGGTAAACGTGATCAGGATTGTTGCCCTGTCACACAGCGGGATTTATTGGATGTTTATCTTGATAATTGTAGTCATATAGAGTTCATATAACACTTCATATTCTCACAAATTCATTTTCATACATTTCTAAGTCATTTTGAATCATTCATTTCATACAAACATGTTATTCAGTGACATTTCATCTTTTGCCACAATTAGGTGTCACTACATGTGTAAAACATAGTCATCCATACAAACATACGAATAGTTTACATCTATTCAATATAAAACATTGCATATAATTTACAATCATTTCACATAATTGCATAACATGACTTTCTTCATGAATTCCTTATGCCGGTGCTAGCTCCTTTGCCATATCCTGTCCATCACCTGTCTTTGGGTATGGAAAACGAAAACGTGAGTCGAAATTCAACTCAATAAGCAAGCTTAGGGTTTTCATGGAATTCATTTTGAAAGCAACACTCATTAAAAACATTTCCCTCCATTTAGTAGAGACACTTAGCAAGTGATCAACTACCTGTGGAGCATAAACCTTTTGATAAACCTTTCATAAACATTTCATGAAAATCATTCATGAAAAACCATTCACATAATCCATTCGCAAACATTTCATAAACATTGGATGTGCAAATTCATTATTTTCATTGATGACGTTATCCTTCATGTGACGGTACGCTAGCACGGGGAACCCTCTTTCATGACATGATCCTTTCCATCCTTGGCGCCGGACCTACCGACTTGGCAACGTCAAGGGGGACTCCTTGTCCACTTACTAACTCGACTAGCCTACTTGATTTCCATTCCATACATGACTTTTAGTCACCCCGGCATCATATACCCCCTTACACATGGAACTTGTCATTCTCATGTAGAGAATTCTTTGCACCATCCTTTTTAAACACCGTTTCAATGAAACATCGTATAAACTCATGTTTCAACACATTTCATGTACAATTGCAAAACCATAAGCAATCATTTATTTCAACAGAAATAAACATTTCAATCTCATAAAAACAAGGAATGGTCATCCTTAAATACTTTGTAATGAAAACCAAAATCATTTAGAAAACTGCTTGCTTACCTTGCTTGCTTAGCTTCCCGTTTCGCTTATCCATTTGCCTTTGCCTATACATATAAGAATGATATAACATTCATATATTTCCTTTACTTGCATTCAACCCAGTCTTCCAACCCATTTCATATACATCCATCATTCATTTGACTTCATAAGTCATTATACACATATATGGCTTATTTTGCACCCATTATCATAACTTACACACATTCGGCTATTATACAACATAGCATATACATATAACCCTAAAATTAGGGTATTATTTCAATATCATAAAATTCATTCCATACACATCATTCATAGCTTCATTAGGCTTACTTTTCCATTTTTCCCATTTTTCTCAAAATACACATACGGGTGTTTCTTCTACATACATATCTTTGCCTTAGTCTTATAATTCAAGTCCAAAAATTTGGATTAATATCATATCATTTCAAACAGATATATAAACATGGGATTCATCTCATTTCCATGCATTTTTGCATAAAAACATTTTTCATAGGTCATTCATCACCCGTTTACCGTTATCCCTTCACATAAGCTCATTTAGCACTTAAACACAATGCATTTCATAAAATTTCCTAACTCAGAAATTTAATAAATTTTTCAGCGGGTTAATTACCCTTTAATACCACTTTACTTAGGGTATTTTCATGGGGTTTAAAATCCATTTGTCATAGGTTCCCATAACAGCAAGTTTGGAACCCGTTTTCCACCCGTTTAACGTATCTTTTGACACATAACTATGGGCAGCCCTAAAATCCGAATTTTTCATCAATATATCCATTTTTTCTCAACCCATTTTCTAGGTTTTAACACATATTCAACATTCATACATTATCATTTCTCAAAACAGCAAGTTACCCTTACATTTTGAGGCCCGTTTCGCGTCGGTTCAACGTTCTTTCATAAAAATCATAAAAATCAGATTTAGGGTTTATTTCTCCCAAATATTTTGGGAACCCATTATAACTTAAACTTAGGGTATTTTACCCTACATAAAATGTATAAAACATGTACACCCATTTCCATAGGATTTTTAGCATATATCTTGCAATTTCGGGTCATAAACCCTACTTCATGTTCCATAACTTCAAATTTTCATCACTTAAGAATAAACCCTCATATTCTTGGAATAAATACATGATTCATAGCTTAATCAAAATATCAAATCAAAACAGCAACTTAGCTTGGAGATTTAGGGTTTAACAACTTGGATTTTTCATCCCTTATGCATGCTTAACTCCATTTCCATCAACTTTACTTAAAAATTCATGATTAAAACTTAATACCCAATCCATATTCATGCAAAGGCATGTTAAAATATCATTTTACAGATTCTTTAAGCATGCTTTTCATTTCCAAGTTTTGAGTTTAAGAACTCAAGTTAAACAACCCCAAAATCATCACATACTTACTTGGATTTGTAGCCAATCAAATCTTAGCAACTTGAAGTAATTTCTTCTCCAATTTTCCTTCCTTTTTCCCTTGATTTTCTCCTCTACTTTTCTGGGAAAAATCGTGGGTTGCTGGTTCCCTTGGGTAGTTTTAAACACTTAGAATATTTTCCACAATTCCATCTCAACTCTACGTGCAATGCCCTTATGCATGTTGCTGGATTTTTCTCACTTGTGGGACCCACTTGTGCTGCAATTCCACACTCATTCAATGCTCCCCCATCTACCATATGAGGTGGGTGAATATGGGCCAAGTAAAATTGTATTTTTACTTTTTACAAAAATCATAAAATCTGCATCTCAATCCACGTTAAATCTATCCAAATTTTGCACGTTAACTTGCTGTTGGATTTTCCAGCAGTTTTACATTTTTTTTAATCACAAAAACGTGGTTAATTCATGCTCCTAATCACCCTTTAATTTCTCCATAAATTTGGTGTTAAGAGAAATTAATAAAATGGCTAAAACTGCCACTTTTCTACACATTATTCCACCCTCAATGCAATCCACGTTTTCAGCAGCATATTCTTCCCTTTTTTTATTTTTTAATTGCTGAAACTCTCCATTATTTCTTGCACAAATTATGTACTTGCATCCCTGCAACATGTGGCATTTTTAAAAAATCAAAAAAACTCAAATTAGGCAGCCCCTTTGACCTTGGTCGTCCATGCCTTGCCACCTTCTCCATGACTTGGAAATTCCATCATAACATGCATTAAATGGTTAGATAATTCATGGAATTTTGCAATTTATTTAAATACATAAATCCCATCCAAAATCCCTGCAATGGACACCTCACCCTAGCTTTTGTCTCAAGCACTTAAGTATGGTACTCCCTCATAAATGCTTTGGTGCTTTTGAGGTGCATGGGTCAAACTTGCTTACCTTTTTCATTGCAGGCACTTTCCCAATATTTCATGCATAATCCAATCCATTCAAATTAATTATCTCACCATTTAATTCAACCGTTTCAAATTTCAACTCAATCCGAGTTTTCTAGCTCCCGATATAGCCGTTTAAAGTTAACGGTTGAAATGAACTTATACTTAAAAATTCATAATTCTCATTTCATCAAGAATTTTCATAATATTTTTTTTCCACAATACCAAGCCTAATATTAAATTTTTTTATCTCAAATTTCACTTGAATCCGCTTTTTAGACGTTGAGTTATGAATTTTTCGATATTTTCCATCAAACTTGTCAATTTCCATATTAACTTCCATAATTCATCTTAAATAATGGAAAATGATTTCTCATGATATTTTTGCACATTTACATCATAAATAATTCATTATAAGCCCATTGTCTCATTTAGGCTCAAAATGCTTAATCACATAATTAATGCTAAGCCATAACCCTAATTGCCATAATTGGCAAAATCATAAAATATCTTCATAATTCCATAATTCATAAATAATCATCATATACATGTTTAATACATACATAAGGGTCCTATATGGGTTAGGGTTTCACATAACGCCCCAGCCCGAGACGTTACTTCCTTACCTCAAGATCTTATAGATTGGTAAATGTGAATCAGGATTGTTGCCCTGATCACGTGGCGGGATTTTAATTGGAACTTGTCCAAATTTTTTTTCATTTCTTCATTCATCATCATTTCATTTATAACATAAGAAATGGTACACTTGTACATATCCTTTAAACCATTTCAACATGTTGTTATACATCATAGGCCCTCTTGACCTAATCATGACATTTCCATTGCATACATACATCTATTCAATCATTAGTTCACCTAGAACTTGGAACTTTAAACAAGTTCACTTATACATCAACATATCTGAATACTTTCATTCATAGCATTCCACTCACCATTGCTAATCCTTTTAGCCCCCCTCGGTACTACTTCGTACCTTTTCTTCATTTCTTAGGTCCTCGACCGCTTGAGTTTCCCAGTACCTGTCTGAAGTTTGGAAAACAAAATATGAGTGATAACTCAGTAAGCAAGCATTTTGGGGCAAGACTTTCCTTCAAAATCATTTCTTAAAACATTTTTCTCGTAAATCATTTTGGCTAGGGGACATTTTATATCCCAAAACATCTTGACATAAACTATATTTGACAATGGACATTCTCATGTCCACGAAAAGACGTTTTTTCACATAAATCATTTTGGCATTGGACGTTCATACGTCCTAAAACATTTTTTCCACTTAAAACTTATTGGAAACGGACGTTTATACGTCCTAAAACGTTTTTCACATAAACACTTTGGTAATGGACCTTTTTATGTCCAAAATGTAAGCCTTTTTGGCAATGGACACTTATGTCCACAAACACTTTTATCCCTTAAACTCTTTTAGAAAGGGACATTTGTATGTCCACACATGTTCCAACATAAATCCCTTTAGGAAATGGACATTCTCATGTCCAACCAGTTTTCCCACATAAACCCTTTGGAAATGGACATTCTCATGTCCAAAACATTTTTCAACATAAATCCCTTTAGGAAATGGACATTCTCATGTCCAACCAGTTTTCCCACATAAACCCTTTGAAAATGGACATTCTCATGTCCAAAACATTTTCCAACATAAATCCCTTTAGGAAATGGACATTATCATGTCTAACCATTTTTCCTATATAAACCCTTTGGAAATGGACATTCTCATGTCTAAAACATTTTCCAGCATAAATCTCTTTTTCTTAATCCCCATTTTGGAGCTTGTTTATAGCAAACAAGTCATGAATCCTTTTCATGAAAACTTTTGCATAAAAATCATTTTTTATTCTTAATATTTACAAATTTTGTGTAAAATACCCTGCTTTTAGGGTCACTTATGCATAATGGCTCATAAAAATCCAATTTAGTATAATTTTTCGTATAAATGTTTTTATATCCCAAGTAGTGACACTTACCAAGTGATCATGCTACCTTTTGGAAGAGAATCCTTAACAGCACGCTAGCCAGACGGCTGTTTATTTATTCTGCTCCCATCTCAGGGAGGGCGCCGTTGGCACTCCTGCCATCCCTTAGCGACTTGGCCTTATGTAGAGCGGGCCCCAGTCATCCCAACCGTGCTTTACAACCTGCCTGTTTCTTGTACTGGTGCACCGTACATTATTATGATGGACCGCAGCCCGTTTGGTTTGAAGAACCACAGACCGCAGCCTATGTCCTTTTAAACCGGGATCAAAGACCTCTGTCTGCGTTCATAACACACAAAAAATCTTAGACCGAAGTCTATATCTCTAAAAATTATTTTCAAAAACACATCATAGACCGCAATCCGTGTTAACTTGTAAAGCGAGCGCACCCACTTTAAACAAGTTGTTATTTGAAATCTAATTTTAGGATGACCTTCCTAAAATTCCATTAGAAACATAGACCGCAATCCGTGTTAACTTGTAAAGCGAGCGCACCCACTTTAAACAAGTTGTTATTTGAAATCTAATTTTAGGATGACCTTCCTAAAATTCCATTAGAAACATTTTGAGTAAAATATTTTGATAAATATTTGAAATGTTTGAGAAATAACACACTTAAAATTTTTTTTTAATAAAACAACATAGGAGGTTGGTCATCCTTAAATCCCTTTCAATACATCCGTATAAACATTTTTCAAGATATTATCAACATAGATTTCCTTATCTAAAGGAAATCAAAACTTTTCTAATATCATTTCAAAACATATGAACTATGTCCAAATCATCATTTATTATCTAATTATCATGACCTAGCAAAACAAATCTTTTTCACAAATCAAATAACTTTTTTCCTTTTTCCTTTAACAAACATAATTATTTATCATAAAAACATCATAAAAGAAATTCAAAACTTATTTACCTTTGTTGCTTTGTGAAAAATGGAAAAATTTCCCTTTTTCTTATAAAATACTTTTGAAACGACATTATAAAGAACTTGCTTGCTTAAAAGCAAATTCTTAAAACCATCAAAACATGAAATCCTTTGAAAACATAATCATGGAGAACTTGCTTACTCATAAGCAAAATTCTCAATTCATTAATATAAAGCATTGCCAATCCATGGCAATATTTGTGATAAATTCTTTATCTTAAAAACATTGCTTGCTTCCCATGAAGCAAACCTTTAAGGTTTTTCCTTAAAGCCATTCTTTTCCAAAACTTACGACTTTTCGTTAAAGCCGTCATTTTCAAAACTTGTGGCTTTTCATTAAAGCCGTCATTTTCCAAAACTTGTGGTTTTTCATTAAAGCCATCATTTTCAGAACTTGTGCTTGCCCATTCGTTTAAACATAATCATAAACAATTTTAATCACATATCATCACATAGAAAGAAAACATCATTTTAGAAAGTTTGCATGCTTACCTCAGATCGTCATAATCCCTTTCCTTCCATTCTTTTCCTTGCCTTTTCCTAGATAAATGAAAATAACATTTCATTTATTTGCATCGTCTTCAAATACTTATATTCCTTATGTTTTTGAACCTACATAAGTTCAACTAACTTAACCAAATTGTCTTTCAAGTCGGGTATTCATACTTATCTCTTCATATACGTCCATTTCTCAACACATAAATCATGCGTTTCTTAAAATTTCTTAAAACAGCAATTCGTCTCGAATTCCTGCATGATTAAACCCCTTAATTATATACATTTGTTGCCATGTGAAAAAGGGAAAAATTCCCTTTTTCTTATAAAATACTTTCGAAACGACATCATAAAGAACTTGTTTGCTTAAAAGTAAATTCTTAAAATCATCAAAATATGAAATCCTTTGAAAACATAATCATGTAGAACTTGCTTACTCATAAGCAATATTCTCAATTCATTAACAAAAAGCATTGTCGATCCATGGCAATACTTGTGATACATTCTTTATCTTAAAAATATTGCTTGCTTCCCATGAAGCAAACCTTTGAGGCTTTTCCTTAAAGTCATTCTTTTCCAAAACTTACGACTTTTCATTAAATCCGTCATTTTCAAAACTTGTGGCTTTTCATTAAAGACATCATTTTCAGAACTTGTGCTTGCCCATTCGTTTAAACATAATCATAAACAATTTTTAATCACATATCATCGCATATAAAGAAAACATCATTTTAGAAAGTTTGCTTGCTTACCTGAGATCGTCATAATCTTTTTCCTTCCATTCTTTTCCTTGCCTTTGCCTAGATAAATGAAAATAACATTTCATTTATTTGCATCGTCTTCAAATACTTATATTCATTATGTTTTCCAACCTACATAAGTTCATCTAACTTAACCAAATTGTCTTCCAAGTCGGGTATTCATACTTATCTCTTCATATACATCCATTTCTCAACACATAAATCATGTGTTTCTTAAAATTTCATAAAACAGCAATTTGTCTCTAATTCCAGCATGATTAAACCCCTTAATTATTTACATTTGTTGCTTTGTGTGGAACCCCGATCTTTGAGACGTGTACAAAACCCTAGGGTTGTAAACCCTAGGTAATATATTTGAGAAATATATATTGATGGATATGAAATATATGGAAATGAAGGTTAAAATAATTATGCAGGAAATTCGGATGAATAGTGCACGTGAATAGTGAAATGTGAATAGTAACGTGGGATTAAGGAAATATGTTAAGTTAATCAATTTGGATTAATTTAATCATAAAAGACGAAAAAGGAAGCTTCCCACTACAGGAAAAAAATGTTTTTTGGATTAAAATATGAATTTTCGGATTTTTAATTGATTTTTGAAGAAAATGAAGAAAAATTCATATCTTGCAATCCGGACATCGGATCAAGATGAAATTTTTTATGGGTGGCCAAGATATGATGATGGATATGATGAAGCATATTAGAAAAAAACATATTTGCAAATTTACACCTCAAGCAAGAGGGGGTAAATTGCAAATATGTGAAAATTCAAAAAGTATAAATAGGGGGCAGGGGTGGACGTCCAAAGGCACTCCAAGCTTGAGCAATTCAAGAATTCCCACCCCCAAAACACGTTTTGGCCATAGAGAGAGAAGGAGAGAAGGAAGGAAACAGAAAATGGGAAGGAAATGAGAAGTTCTCCACTTGAGGTAAGCAATTTCTTCCCAAATTTATTTTGGATATTAAATAGGGTAAAATCATGCTTAGATAATGCATAAGCATGAGAAAATAAGTAAAGTTATAATGCTTAATTGGAATCATACCGAAACATCGAAAATTTGGAGCAAAGATAGAGCATCCGGGGAAATCATGTATGATATATGGAAATAATGCTCCAAATTTGATAAATGATGATTTGGGATGTATGATTATGATAAATATAATGTTGTAATGATGATATATTAATTTCATTATTTTTGGAATTAAGGATTATGCTTAAGTGAATTTATGATGATTTTTAGTACATGGAGAAAATGATTTATTTAGCCAAGTTAATGATGATAAATTCATAATTCATGAATTTCCCATGATATACTAAGCATAAGCTATGTCATGGTATTTTTTATTTTTGGGGAAAATGTCAATTTTTGGAACCCATGAACAGTAACCCACGTTGCTGTGAACAGTAACCACGGGTGAACAGTGAACAGTGTATTTTGGGAAAAAATTGAGATTTATTTTTATATTTTATGAGGATATATGGATGAAATTTTCAAAGGATTTATGGATAAAAATCCATATAAATGAGTAATGACTAAGTATCTTTATACTATTAACCTCTATGGAAATGAGGTAATGGATAATTATAAAGCATGCATGGGAAGTACACTAAGACATGATATGATATAGATAAAATATCATTTTTCCTTGTATAGGAAAAGGAAAGGAAATGGTGGAAGACACACACTGAGGAGGTAAGCAAGCAAAGCTTTTGAAAATGTGATTTTATTGATTTATTGTAAGCAAGCAAACTTTTTTTAAAATGTGATTTTATGGCTTCATTGTAAGCAAGCAATCCTTTTGAAAATGATGATTTGTAAGCAAGCACAACTTTGAAAATATGTTTTATTCTCAAGTATTTATGAAATGTGTTTAAGGGTGGCCATTCCTATAATGTTTTGAAATGATGAATGTTTATGAGTTTTTATGAAAAGTCATGCCGGCATATTGATATTATATGATGTTCATGGACATGTGCACATGTATGATGTATAAGGAAGAGGCTTTGGTGGAGGTAGAAAGTGGATCAAAGGGTCCCCCTTCGCTATTGCCGAGTCGTATGGGCTGTGTGCCGACGACGTCCTCCCCAGAGGTGGAGGCAAAGGAATGTTATGTGTGAATGAATGCATTGCATTTTCATACATTGATTGAAAATGAAAGCATGAATTTGAAATGATGTTTTTAAATGAATGGTGCAAATAATTCTCTGCATGAGAATGACAAGCTACCTGGTGTAAGAGGTATATAATGCTTGGGAAATCAAAAGTCATGCATGTAGGAACCATGTAGGCGTCAAGAGGAAGAGAGGTTCCCCTTGGTGAGGCCAAGTCGGAGACAGCCGGCGTATTGGACCATGCTATGTGAGATGTTCCCTGGGCTAGCGTACCCACACACGAAGGTTTATGTCAGGAATGGAAATAAAGTATTTGCACACATGGATTTGAAAAGATATTTTTAAGGGATGATGCAAATAATTCTCTACATGAGAATGACAAGCCATCTGGTGTAAGAGGTATATAATGCTGGGAAAATCAAAAACCATGCATGTAGGAACCATGTAGGCGTCAAGTGGAAGAGAGGTTCCCCTTGATGAGGCCAAGTCGGAGACAGTCGGCGTATTGGACCATGTTATGTGAGATATTCCCTGAGCTAGCGTACCCGCATAGAAAGGTTTATGTCAGGAGTGGAAATGAAGCATTTGCACATCCAATGTTTATGAAAAGGTTTCTTTCTATTCCATTGATAGTTGATCACTTGGTAAGTGTCTTCTATCAAATGGAGAGGAATGCATTTAAATTGAAAAATGCTTGCTTATTGAGTTTCGACTCATGTTTTGTTTTCCCAACCTCAGACAGGTGTAGGGAAAGACAAGAAATGAAGGGCACAAGTTGCTAAAAGAAAAGAAGAATCTACAAAGGTTAGTAGATTTTTGTATGAACAGATTCCCTAATGGGATATGATGAGAAAGGACATAGATTGTATGAAATTATGAAGTTATGAATAATATGAGAAGTTGATGATTTATGATGTTATGGATAAGTCCATCATGAATGATGATGATGTTGGAAATATGTGGAAAACTAGCTAAATCTATGTTTTGATGATTAACAAACTAAATTTGAGTAAGTCTTGACTACTAACAAGTTTGTGGAAATGTTTAAGGAATATTCATTTGAAGAAAATCAAGTATTGAAGCCAAGTCGTATACCAAGTCGACTCCAGAATCGACTTCAAGCATCCAGAGCTGAAAAGGGGAGAAGAACAAGTGAAGTCGCAACCCAAGTCGACTCCAGCATCGACTTCAAGCATCCAGAGTTGAAAAAGAGGAAACGGACATGACGAAGTCGCAGGCGAAGTCGACTCCAGGTGCGACTTGGGCGAAGTCGCAGACGAGGTCGACTCCAACTTCGACTTGAGGAGTTCAGACTTGAAGATTGAAGTTTCAAGCTTATTCAAAGGATCAATTTGGACTTTATCAAATCCAAATGAGATGCAAAGTTCATTATAAAAAAGCAACTGAAGTTTCTTGAAGATCAAAAGCTAAGATTTATATTCAAAGTTCAAATCAAGTCTATCAAGTCCAAAGCTAATCTTAAAGCTTATTCCAAATGAAGAAATATCCAAGTCATGAAGACAAATTTAACAAAGTTCAAGCCAGTTCAAGAAGATCAAGGTGTTCTTGCAAAAGACCACGCCAAGTCGCAACCCAAGTCGACTCCAGGATCGACTTGAGTTGAGGACTGAAGGCCAAATCGACCCAGACTCGGACTTGGAAATCTGAAGAACTGGAGTCGCACACGAAGTCGATTCCAGGTGCGACTTGGAAGCCAAGTCGCAGGCCAAGTCGACTCCACATGCGACTTGGGTCGCAACGGTCGGAATTTATTCGAACGTTGGCGCATTAAATGCGCGCCACCTACCTTCTAATGTTCGGATTCCCTCCAAAATTATAAATAGCATTCATGGTGGACGAGGGAAGTAGCTGAGAAACATTAAGTGTGCTTAACTCCTATATTCAAGAGCTTTAAAGAGATCAAGCCATTCAAAGAGGAAGAACTTCACTTCAAGTTGCAAGAGCTATATTTCAGAATCTTCAAAGCTATTACAACAAGTTCTTCTCTGCGCCTAATTGTTGCTACACATCTGTAAAGTGTAGATTTCTTTGTTGTTTCATTTACTTGTGATTGAACTTGATCTAGTTTGAGGAACTAGGATCAAGTGTATGCTAAGTAGTGTGTGATTGGAGTGAGACTCATCACCTACTTGAGCAGTGTGTTATATGCCCCCTAGAGCTAGAATCTAGAAGAGAGCAGTGGCTCTAATTGTATTGAGAGAATACAATAGTGGAACCCAAGTCACAAGGAGTGTGAGCTTGGAAGAGTGGAGTAGGGAGGTTGCCCGAACCACTATAAAAATCTTGTGTGTTTAATTTATTTATCTGCTCTCTACATTACATTGCTTTCCATTTCGTTTCTTCATTAAGGGGACTATATTAATCCGGGGTTAAGTTTCTGTTTAAGTTATAAATTTTTAAATACCCAATTCACCCCTCCCCTCTTGGGTTTTGCCATCAAACTCGGGACCAACAGATGAGTATATGTTTATGTGATGAAAGAAAAGAAAAGAAAAAGAAAAAAAGAAAAATTGGACAAGATCAAATTAAGAACCCGCCGCGTGATCAGGGCAACAATCCTAATTCACGTTTACCAATCGACAAGATCCCGGAGTAAGGACAAATGCGACGCCTCGGTTCGGGGCGCCACACCTTGTGAAAAAGCGCAAAAATCCCTTTTTCTTATAAAATACTTTTGAAACGACATCATAATGAACTTGCTTTGCTTAAAAGCAAATTCTTAAAACCATCAAAACATGAAATCCTTTCAAAACATAACCATGGAGAACTTTCTTACTCATAAGCAATATTCTCAATTCATTAACATAAAGCATTGTCAATCCATGGCAATACTTGTGATAAATTCTTTATCTTAAAAACATTGCTTGCTTCCCATGAAACAAACCTTTGAGGCTTTTCGTTAAAGCCATTCTGTTCCAAAACTTACGAATTTTCATTAAAGCTGTCATTTGCAAAACTTGTGGCTTTTCATTAAAGCCGTCGTTGTCCAAAACTTGTGGCTTTTCATTAAAGCCATCATTTTCAGAACTTGTGCTTGCCCATTCGTTTAAATATAATCATAAACAATTTTAATCACATATCATCACATAGAAAGAAAACATCATTTTAGAAAGTTTGCATGCTTACCTCAGATCATCATAATCCCTTTCCTTCCATTCTTTTTCTTGCCTTTGCCTAAATAAACGAAAATAACATTTCATTTATTTACATCGTCTTCAAATACTTATATTCATTATGTTTTCCAACCTACATAAGTTCATCTAACTTAACCAGATTGTCTTTCAAGTCGGGTATTCATACTTATCTCTTCATATAGATCCATTTCTCATCACATAAATCATGTGTTTATTAAAATTTCATAAAACAGCAATTTATCTCTAATTCCAGCATGATCAAACCCCTTAATTATTTACATTTGTTGCTTTGTGAAAAACCGCAAAATTCCCTTTTTCTTATAAAATACTTTTGAATCGACATCATAAAGAACTTGCTTGCTTAAAAGCAAATTCTTAAAACCTTCAAAACATGAAATCTTTTGAAAACATATTCATGGAGAACTTTCTTACTCATAAGCAATATTCTCAATTCATTAACATAAAGCATTGTCAATCCATGGCAATACTTGTGATAAATTCTTTATCTTAAAAACATTGCTTGCTTCCCATGAAGCAAACCTTTGAGGCTTTTCCTTAAAGCCATTCTTTTCCAAAATGTGGCGCCCCGAACCGAGGCGTCACATTTGACCTTACTCCGGGATCTTGTCGATTGGTAAGTGTGAATCAGGATTGTTGCCCTGATCATGCGGCGGGTTCTTAATTGGATCTCGTCCAATTTTTTTTTTCTTTTTCTTTCATCACATAAACATATATCATCATCATTCAAAATGGACTTATCCATAACATCATAAATCATCAACTTCTCACATTATTCTTAACTTCATAATTTCATAAATCTATGTCCTTTCTCATCATATCCTATTAAGGAATTTGTTCATATAAAAATCTACAAACCTTTGTAGATTCTTCTTTTCCTTTAGCAACTCGTGCCCTTCATCTCTTATCTTTCCCTATACCTGTCTGAGGTTGGGAAAAACAAAACATGAGTCGAAACTCAATAAGCAAGCATTTTTCATTTTAAATGCATTCCTCTCCATTCAATAGAAGATACGTACCAAGTGATTAACTACCAACGGAATAGAAACCTTTTCGTAAACCATATTTCGAAACCTTTCATAAACCATTCATGTAAATCATTCGTAAATGCATTTCTCTCCATTCGATAGGAGACACTTAGCAAGTGATCAACTATCAATGGAATAAAAACTTTTTCATAAACATTGGATGTGCAAATGCTTCCTTTCCACTCCTGACATAAACCTTCGTTTGCGGGTACGCTAGCTCAGGGAACATCTCACATAACATGGTCCAATACGCCGGCTGTCTCCGACTTGGCCTCATCAAGAGGAACCTCTCTTCCACTTGACGCCTACATGGTTCCTACATGCATGACTTTTGATTTCCCCAGCGTTATATACCTCTTACACCAGGTAACTTGTCATTCTCATGTAGAGAATTATTTGCACCATCCCTTAAAAACATAATTTCAAATCCATGCTTTCCTTTTCAATCCATGTATGAAAATGCAATGCATTCATTCAAACATAACATTCC
Source organism: Annona cherimola (assembly GCA_030490835.1). Taxonomy (NCBI): domain Eukaryota; kingdom Viridiplantae; phylum Streptophyta; class Magnoliopsida; order Magnoliales; family Annonaceae; genus Annona; species Annona cherimola. The sequence continues at coordinate 77,048,682 of CM059974.1, read as the reverse complement.
TTTGCCTCCACTTTTGGGGAGGACGCCGTCGGCACACAGCTCATACGACTCGGCAATAATGAAGGGGGACTCTCTGATCCGCTTTCTACCTTCACCAAAGTCTCTTCCTTATACATCATACATGTGCACATGTCCATGAACATCACATGATATCAATATGCCGGCATGACTTTGTTGGAAACAATGTTCAAAATAAAACAAATTGACCAAGGATTAAGTTTTGATGATTAACAAGAACTAATTTGAGTATATATATATGACTAATATGTTTACAAAGTGTTTAAGGAAAGCAGAGAAGTCAAGTCGATCTTCGAGTCGACTTGAACTTCGACTAGGGAGTGAAGTCGATAGTGAAGTCGACTCCACTAACGACTTCAAACAAGCCAAAACTGGACAAAGTTGAAAATGGAATTCTGACGAGTGAAGTCGCAGGCCAAGTCGACTCCACATGCGACTTGGGTAGTCAAGTCGCATACGAAGTCGACTCCAGCATCGACTTCATAGTGCACAAAAATGTCCAGCGTTGAAATCTGGCTCCCGAAGATGCGAAGTCGCAGACGAAGTCGACTCCAAGTGCGACTTGGGCGAAGTCGCAAACCAGGTCGACTCCAACTTCGACTTGAGAAGTTTTGAAGTCCAAGATGAAGATTCAAGCATATCCAAGACATCCATTTGAAGTTTCTCACATACAAATGAGCTTTAAAGACTATTCTTAAAGTGACTTAAGATCAAAGCAAGAATCCAAGTTCAAGTTCAAATCAAGTCTATCAAGCTCAAAACAAAATCTTCAAGATAGCTTCCAATTGGAGTAATACCCAAGTCATGAAGATCAAGTGAGTTCAAAACAAAGCAAGGAACACACATATTTTGTGTAAGGACTCAAAGCTTTCAAATAGTTTGCAAGATTCAAGACATTTCAAGAGTATCCAGGCCAAGCTCTTCATCGAATCACAAGAACTACAAACATAAAGGCCACTCAACATTCATGAAGACTAAAGGGAGAAATCTAAAGCAAACTAAGTAAGGATCAAGGCGTTTCTGCAATAGATCAAGCCAAGTCGCAACCCAAGTCGACTTCAGGATCGACTTGAGTTGAAGTCTGAAAGCCAAGTTGACCCAAGTCTCAGACTTGAGTTTCTGAAGAACCCAAGTCGCAGGCCAAGTCGACTCCATGTACGACTTGGAAGCCAAGTCGCAGGCCAAGTCGACTTCATCTTCGACTTGGAGTATAACGGTCAAATTTTCGAACGTTGGAGTTCATTTATTGCACGCCAACCACTTCTACAACGTTCATATTTTCCTCAATCTATAAAAGGACATTCAAATGAACGTGAGAAGGAAGTAACACTACTCTAAGGATCATAGAGAGAAAAGAAGTGCAAGAAAGACTTTCAAATCCCTTTTCTCCATATTTGAGTGTTTCAAAGGAAGAAAGAGCTTCAAACTGCAAGTTGCTTCAACGATCATCATCCCAGCTGTCTTTGATTTCTTCCTCGAGCTAAAACTGCCTACACAAATCTGTAAAGTGTAGTTTTTATTCATTTCTTTATTTGGTTGTATAAATCTTGATTTAGCTTGGGTAGCTAAGATCAAGTGTATGCAAAGTAGGGTGTGATTGGAGTGAGACTCATCACCTACTTGTGCAAGTGATTGTATATGCCCCCTAGAGCTTTGAATCTAGAAGAGAGCAAGTGGCTCTAGTTGTGTATGCCCCCTAGAGCTTTGAATCTAGAAGAGAGCGGTGACTCTAAGTGTATTCGTGGAATACATAGTGGAACCCAAGTCACAACGGAGTGTGAGCTTGGAAGAGTGGAGTAGGGAAGGTTTGCCCGAACCACTATAAATCTTGTGTTCTACTTATTTTTTATTGCTTTATCTTATTTGCTCTCCATTCGTTTAAAAAGGGGATTAACTTTTTCAAGAGGTTAAGATTTTTGATTTACCAAAAGAAATTTTAAAGAACCCAATTCACCCCTCCCCTCTTGGGTTTAGCCATTAACTCGGGACCAACAGACTTTTCATAAAAAATCATAAACATTCATCATTTCAAAACATTATAGGAATGGTCATCCTTAAACACATTTCATAAATACTTGGGAATAAAATCATATTTTCAAAAGGGTTTGCTTGCTTACCTTTGCTTTGCTTCAACCTGACTCCTTTATCCTTTCCTTCCATTTTTCTATACAAGGAAATTTGATATTTTATCCATCTATTTCATGTCTTAGCTTACTTTCCATGCTTGCTTTATAACCATTCGTTACCTCATTCCCATAGAGGTTAATCGTATAAAGATACTTGGTCATTACTCGTTTATATGGATTTTTATCCATAAATTCTTTAAAAATCTCATCCATATATCCTCATAAATATATAAAAATAAATCTCATTTTCTCCATGTACTAAAAATCAACATAAATTCACTTAAGCATAATCCTTAATTCCAAAAATCATGAAATTAATATATCATCATTCCAACATCATATTTATCATAATCATACATTCCAAATCATCATTTATCAATTTTGGAGCATTATTTTCACATATCATATATTATCTTCCAGAATGCTCCATCTTTGTTCCAAATTTTCGATGTTTCGGCATGATTCTGATTGAGCATTATAACTTTACTTATTTTCTCATGCTTAGGCATTATCTAAGCATGATTTTACCCTACTTAACATCCAAAATAAATTTGGGAAGAAATTGCTTACATCAAGTGGAGAACTTCTCATTTCCTTCCCATTTTCTCTTTCCTTCCTTCTCTCCTTCTCTCTCTATGGCCAAAACGTGTTTTGGGGGTGGGAATGCTTGAATTGCTCAAGCTTGGAGTGCCTTTGGACGTCCACCCCTGCCCCCTATTTATACTTTTTGAATTTTCACATATTTGCAATTTACCCCCTCTTGCTTGAGGTGTAAATTTACAAATATGTTTTTTTCTAATTTTAAAAGGTGCATGGAGAATTGTGCAGCCCCCCTAGGCCTGCTCCAGAAGCCCTATTGCAGCCCTATTTTTACCTATTTTTTTATTTTTTTTAATTAATTAATTTAGGCTAAATTAATTCTAGCCATTGATCTTTGATGAGGATGATCATGAGCCATTGGATCATGCCCCAAAAGTCCATGCTCCAGCAGAAATTGCAGGCTTTGCATTAATTTTATTTAATTAAAATTAATCAAAGTCAAACGCCATTAATGAAAAAGTAAAGTTACTTTTTCCATTTTCAAATGACATTTAATCTTGACCCTTAATTCATAATCTTTGATTAATCTTGGACCATTCATCATATCCATCATCATATCTTGGCCACCCATAAAAAATTTCATCTTGATCCGATGTCCGGATTGCAAGATATGAATTTTTCTTCATTTTCTTCAAAAATCAATTAAAAATCCGAAAATTCATATTTTAATCCAAAAAACATTTTTTCCCTGTAGTGGGAAGCTTCCTTTTTCGTCTTTTATGATTAAGTTAATCCAAAGTGATTAACTTAACATATTTCCTTAATCCCACGTTTACTATTCACATTTCACTATTCACGTGCACTATTCATCCGAATTTCCTGCATAAGTATTTTAACCTTCATTTCCATATATTTCATATCCATCAATATATATTTCTCAAATATATTACCTAGGGTTTACAACCCTAGGGTTTTGTACACGTCTCAAAGATCGGGGTTCCACAATCCCCCCCTACATTAGGTTTCATCCCGAAACCTGTCTTTTTCCATCATGCTTTTGCTGCACAATTTTCATCTCATCAATCATCAACCATCTCCAATAAAGAGCTCAGTATCCACTGCTCTCTTCCCATATACACATAACATATATGTGTAAAATTAATTTTATAGCAAAGATTATCTTTGCATCATAACATCATTAATCTTTTTCAAAAGTCAGAAGAGACTTTTGCTAACTTTCTATTTTGTATGGAGGAAATTCCTTCCTCTTCCTTGCCTATCTTTAAATGTATTGAGTTTGGAAAATAATTCCAAACAATTTCCTTTTCTTCTTCAATCTATGACATTACAATTTTATATCATGATGTACATTCATCTCTCAATCATTGCTATGATATAACTTCCCGTGGTATCATACCTTTTCTTTCTTTTTGTTTTGCTCCTTCTATACTCATCTACCATTCCTTGATATGATACCATTCTTATCTCATCATAAAAATATCATACCTTCATAAATATAGACATTATCTTTGCCTATCCATCAATTCATATTTTAATACCAACTTTTGTGGTATTATTCCTTTTCTATCACCCGTAATTTTTCTCTTTCCATATCTATTTATCAATCCTTGTTCTAGTATCACACTCTGTGATATCAGACCTATCCTTTCATCATCATTTATTTTCTTCTTTTTCCGCCTATTTACCAATCCTTGCTCTGATACCAATTTCTGTGGCGCCCCGAACCGAGGCGTCACATTTGACCTTACTCCGGGATCTTGCCGATTGGAAAGTGTGAATCAGGATTGTTGCCCTAATCACACGGCCGGTTCTTAATTGGATCTCGTCCAATTTTTTTTTTCTTTTTCTTTCATCACATAAACATATATCATCATCATTCATAATGAACTTATCCATAACATCATAAATCATCAACTTCTCATATTATTCTTAACTTCATAATTTCATAAATCTATGTCCTTTCTCATCATATCCTATTAAGGAATTTGTTCATATAAAAATCTACTAACCTTTGTCTCTTCACATACATCCATTTCTCATCACATAAATCATGTGTTTCTTAAAATTTCATAAAACAGCAATTTGTCTCTAATTCCAGCATGATCAAACCCCTTAATTATTTACATTTGTTGCTTTGTGAAAAAGCGTAAAATTCCCTTTTTCTTATAAAATACTTTTGAAACAACATCATAAAGAACTTGCTTGCTTAAAAGAAAATTCTTAAAACCATCAAAACATGAAATCCTTTGAAAACATAATCATGGAGAACTTTCTTACTCATAAGCAATATTTTCAATTCATTAATATAAAGCATTGTCAATCCATGGCAATACTTGTGATAAATTCTTTATCTTAAAAACATTGCTTGCTTCCCATGAAGCAAACTTTTGAGGCTTTTCCTTAAAGCCATTCTTTTCCAAAACTTACGACTTTTCTGTTAGTCTCAAGTTAATGGCAATTACCCAAGAGGGGAGGGGTGAATTGGGTATTTAAAAATTTACAACTTAAACAGAAACTTTACCCCAGATTAATCTAGTCCCATTTATGCGGAAACAAAATGAGAGCAATAATGTAAAGAGCATAAACAAAAAAAACACACATGATTTTATAGTGGTTTGGGCAACCTCCCTACTCCACTCTTCCAAGCTCACACCCCTTGTGACTTGGATTCCACTATGTATTCCGCGAATACAACTAGAGTCTCCACTCTCTTCTAGATTCTAGCTCTTGGGGGCATATACAACCAGAGCCTCTGCTCTCTTCTAGATTCTAGCTCTAAGAGGCATATACAACCACAGCACAAGTAGGTGACGAGTTCCACTTCAATCACATACTACTTTGCTTACACTTGTTCTTAGCTACCCAAGCTAAAACAAGTTCAATACAACAATAAGAAAAAAGAAAGTTTCTACACGTTACTGTTGTGTAGAGGCAGTTTTGACGCAGAGAAGAACTTGTACAGCAGTGTTGATGATTCAATAAGAAGCTCTTGCCAGTTTGAACTCGGAGTTCTTCTTCTTTATGATGGCTTGATCACTTAATGCTCTTGAAGATAGGAGTTATGCACATTCAATGATTCTCAGCTACCCTCCTCGTTCATATTGATTGCCTTTTATAATTGTGGAGGGAATCCGAACGTTTGGAGGTAGTTGGCCCGCATTTAATGCGCCAACGTTCAAAAAATTTTCGACCATTGCGACCCAAGTCGCAGGTGGAGTCGACTTCGGGTGCGACTTCGCCTGTTCGCAACTTTTTCAAGTTCCAGTCTGGGTCGACTTGATCCTCGACTTGACCCAAGTCGCAGGTGGAGTCGACTTCGGGTGTGACTTCACCTCGGCAGCTTGCTTGACGAACTTGAAATCCTTGGAATGCTTTGCTTGCTTGAGTTTCTTCATGTTTGGTTGTTTCTTCCTTGATTTATATCTCTTTAGACCCCTGTGTTACCATTTTAGCTTGATGTCCTTTAGCTCCATGATTTGCAAACCTTGAGTCCTTGATGCTTGAATCTTTTGTATTTATGAACAAGTCCAATATTTTTTTATTAGAATAGTTGAATTCATGCATTTTGCTTTCTTTGGACTTGGATTAGTCTTCATATGTTTGAAGTCGAACATTGAAGTCGACTTAATCTTCAACTTGACTCAAGTTCTACCTTGAAATCGATCTAATCCCTGATTTGGCTTCTGAAGTTTCTGCCCTGTTCAACTGAAGTTAATACTGGAGTCGACTTGGTCTGCGACTTCACCCAAGTCGCGTGCGGAGTCGACTTCGTCTCCGACTTCTGCTACTCTGCTTCTTGATTTCAACTCTGGACAGAAATGACGCCTCCAAGTCGCGACTGGAGTCGACTTAGTCTGCGACTTCACTTCGAGTCGCAAGCGGAGTCGACTTGGGATGCGACTTCGGTAGTTCTCGTTCTCGATTTCAACTCTGGAAGGAAATGTCGTTTCGAAGTCGATGCTGGAGTCGACTTGGGGATCGACTTGGACTAAGTCGAAGCCTAAGTCGACTTGGAAATCAACTTGACTTGCCATGCTTCATATTCTTCAAATTTATAACCTTAAGACATTTCCACAAACATGTTAGTAACCAAAACTTACTCAAATTGATTTGTTAATTATCAAAACATAGACTTGGCTTATTTTCCTCATATTTCCAACAATCTCCCCCTTTTTGATGATTGACAAAACTGATTTGAGTGTATACCTTTCAATGTCTTAAAAACATGCCAATTTTGTATTTTGAAGTTTTTAACATACTCATGCAAACAATCAAAAATTATTCAAACAAAAACTTAAAACCAGTTATAAAAACTTAGACTCAAATCCCGATCTCTTCTCCCCCTTTTTGTCAATGTATCAAAAAATTGAGATAGAGTGGGTAAAACTTTTTGAAAATTTTGGGGTTGCTCCCCCTAAACCTGTTCTCCCCCTCAGTTTGTGCTTTGCTAAGTTAGTTCAAGCATTCCCATATCATTTCTAATTTTATAAAATGGTTCTTTTGCTAGAGGTTTAGTGAATATATCTGCAATTTGATCTTCTGTTCTTACATATTTCAAACATATGTCATGATTTTCTACATGTTCTCTAATAAAATGATGTCTAAGGTCTATATGTTTGGTTCTAAAATGCAATACTGGATTTTTAGTTAAACATATGGCACTTATATTATCATATTTAATAGGTATATCTTTAAAATCCATGTCATAGTCCTTAAGTTGTTGTTTCATCCAAAGCAATTGGGCACAACAGCTCCCGGCGGCAATGTATTCGGCTTCCGCCGTAGATAGAGCAACACTAGTTTATTTTCTTGAAAACCATGAAACCAACATGTTCCCAAGAAATTGACATGTTCCACTAGTGCATTTTCTATCTACTTTGTAACCGGCAATATCCGCATCCGAGTAGCCGATTAGATCAAAATTAGAGCCCTTTGGGTACCAAAGTCCTATGTTGGTAATGTCTACTAAATATTTGAAAATTCTTTTTACAGCTACCAAGTGTGATTCTTTTGGACATGATTGAAATCTAGAGCACATACACACAATGAACAATAGATCAGGCCTAGAAGCAGTTAAATATAATAAAGAACCTATCATGCTTCTATATAATTTTAAATCGACTAATTTGTCTTTCTCATCTTTGTCAATTTTAATGGTTGAGCTCATAGGCGTGTTTGCCCCTTTGCTGTTTTCCATGCCAAACTTCTTCAACATTTCTTCGATATACTTGGACCGGTTGATGAAAATCCCTTCATTTAGTTGCTTGATTTGTAGTCTAAGGAAAAAATTCAGCTCCCCCATCATACTCATCTCAAATTCTTTCTGCATAAGCTCAGAAAATTCTTGACAAAGAATCTCATTAGTAGCACCAAAAATAATGTCATCAACATAAATTTGAATAATCAAGATATCTTTTTCTTTGTATTTGATAAACAAAGTGGTGTCTACATTTCCCTTTTGAAAGTCATGATCAATCAAAAATTTGCTTAATCTTTCATACCAAGCCCTTGGAGCTTGTTTTAATCCATATAATGCTTTGGTTAATTTGTATACAAATTTAGATTGATCTTTCTCCTCAAATCTAGGTGGTTGTTCAACATACACCTCTTCATTTATATAACCATTCAGAAATGCACTTTTAACATCCATTTGAAACAACTTAAAGTTCATGTGAGATGCAAACGCTAGTAAGATGCAAATGGCCTCTAATCTAGCAACCGGGGCATAGGATTCCTCAAAATCTATTCATTCTTCTTGTGAGTATCCCTTTGCCACAAGTCTAGCTTTATTTCTCACTACAAGTCCACTTTCATCTAATTTGTTCCTAAAGACCCACTTTGTGCCAATGATAGTACAATCTTTTGGTCTTTGAACAAGATGCCAAACTTGATTTCTTTCAAATTGATTTAGCTCTTCTTACATTGATATGATCCAGTTTTCATCATCAAGAGCTTGATCAATAGTGGATGGTTCAATTTTGGATACAAAGGCGTATTGTACACAAATGTTTTGTTTTGACCTTCTAGTTTTTACACCTTCATACACATTCCCTATAACTTGCTCGATTGGATGGGCATGTTTGAACTTTAAATCAGTTGGAGGTTTATAAGAATTATTACCTTCACTTACTCTTTCCTCCATGGATTCTTCTTGCTTTTCCACATGCAGTTTTTCAAGGCTACTTGTTATATCATCTGCATCACTTAAATCATCTTTTCTTTTGAAGCAAGGATTAGTTTCATCAAAGACAACATGTATTGATTCTTCTACAACCTGGTTTCTTTTGTTGAAGACTCTATATGTTTTGCTATTTGATGAGTAACCAAGGAATATTGCCTCATCACTTTTAGCATCCAATTTTCCCAAGTTGGTTTTTCCATTGTTCAAAACATAACATGTGCAACCAAAGGTATAGAAATATGAAATATTTGGTTTTCTACCTTTCCATCGCTCATATGGGGTCTTTTTCAAGATTGCTCTAATGATAACTCGGTTCAACACATGACAAGCTGTACTTACAACTTCACCCCAAAATTTCTTGGATAATTTACTCTCATTTAGCATTGTTCTAGCCATCTCTTGTATAGTTCTATTTTTCCTTTCAACCGCTCCATTTTGTTGTGGTGTTCTTGGTGCAGAAAATGTGTGATGAATTCCTTTTTCATTACACAATTCTATGAATCGTTTATTTTCAAACTCACCACCATGATCACTTCTAATGGTCATAATAGTACATTGTTTTTCATTTTGCACCAAGTTTACAAAAGTTGCAAACATAGAGAAGGCTTCATCTTTGCTAGCTAAGAGAATTACCCATGTGAATCTTGAAAAATCATCAACTATTACAAACACATATTTCTTTCCACCAATGGTTAAAATATCGGATGGCCCATATAGATCCATGTGTAGCAATTCAAGTGGCCTAGTGGTGGAGATCTCCTTTTTTGTAGAGAAAGGCATTTTAGGTTGTTTTGATAATTGACATGCCTTGCAAATTTTATCTTTGTCGTATTTCAATTTTGGCAATTCTTCTACCAAATTCTTTTTCCATAGAGTTTTAATGTTTGACATGTTCACATGTCCAAGCCTCTTATGCCAAACCCATGGATCATTGTCAATAGCCATTAGACATTGACCATCTAGTTCATCAAGTGAAACCAAATATACATTTCTATGTCTTTTTCCGCTAAACATGATATGTTCTCCATCAAATACATTACGTATAGATGATTCAAACACAACCTTGTACCCTTTGTCACATAATTGGCTAATAGTTATTAAATTGTGCTTGAGTCCTTCAACAAATAATACATCTTCCATACATGCATTTGAAATACTATAAATATTTCATTTACCTTTGATTTTACCTTTTTCATTATTTCCAAAGGCAACAGTTCCATCGTTGCAAGGCTTGAGTTTATGAAATAAACTTCTTTCACCGGTCATATGCCTTGAGCAACCGCTATCCATGAACCAAACGTTGCTTGCCTTTGCTTTGAAACATATCTAAAAAATGAACAAATAAATCTTATCTCTTTGGTACCCATTTTATGGGTTCATTTGGGTTAGTAAACTAATTTAATCTTTGTTGTTCTATCTTTGAAAGCCCAAATCTTGTGTTTCTTGGAACCTAAACTAATTTTGCACCATGGTCATATAGTTTCTTAAAATTACATTTATGGACTTTATGACACATTTTATTACAAAAATTGCAAGTCATTGGTAATCTAGGAGTAGGCCTCCAAGTATGTATTGATTCAACAATTGGCCTTCTAGTCCACGTAGTGTGTTTCCCTTTGGGCTTGTAGATAGGTGCAGTTTTGGTTTGATTTTTTCCAACTATTGGCACATTCGATTTGCCACTTTCTCTTTGCTCAAATGTGGAGTATCCAAGACCTCTTTTATTTTTTTGAGAGGTCATGTTCAGAAACATTCTCACATTTTCTCCTGGATTAGAGAATTTAGCTAATGATTCATTTAAGGATTCGTTCTCCTTTTTCAATTTCTCTACTTCTTTAAAAAATAATTCATTTTCATCTTTCAGTTTTGATGTACTTTCAGCTAGTTTTCCATTTACAATAATAATGGAATTGCATTGTTGTCTCTTTAATGATAACTTATTTCCTAGCTTTTTGATTTCCTCATATAATGAATCATATGCATGTTGTAATTCTTCTAATTCAGCACATTTGAGACATTCTTGAATAGAAGAGTGAGTAGATTGAGAATAGCAAAATTTGGAAGTTACCTCTTCATTACTTGTGTACTTGGTTGAGGTGGTTTGCTCTTCCAAAACTTCCGTTGTGTTTAAACACAACAAATCTTCTTCTTGCTCAATCCGCGCCATGCAGCATATTCTTGCACAATTTGCCGCATCAAAGTCATCGGTTGAGGAGCTACTTGTTGATGAAGTTTCTTCGTTTACGTACATTTCTTTTCCCTTTGGCCTTTGGAATTTTCTGCTTTCATGTCTTTCCCTCCTTTCTTGTTGATCCTTTGATTTCTCTTCGGGGGTAGGACATTGAACTTGCATATGTCCCATACCGCCGCATCTATAGCATTTTGTGACCTCCTCCTTCTTCTCTCTTCGTGGTCTTTCTTTGAAGTCTTTGAAGTTCTTTTCTTTTCTCACAAACTTTCAAAATTTGCGAGTGAGTAGAGCAATGTCTTCATCATCGTTGTGAGATGAGGAGGTGGACTCGTCCGAATTATGAGTGACTCTTAGTGCAATTGCTTTCTTTCTGTGAAACCCTAACCCAAGTAAGCCTTATGTATGTATTGAACATGTATTTGATGATTATTTATGAATTATGGAATTATGAAGGTATTTTATGATTTTTGCTAATTATGGCAATTAGGGTTATGGGTTAGCATTAATGATGTGATTAAGCATTTTGAGCCTAAATGAGATAATGGGTTTAGAATGAATTATTTGTGATTTAAGTGTGCAATAATATCATGAAAAATCATTTTTCGTGATTTAAAATGAATTATGGAAATAATGATGGAAATTGTCAAGTGTGAAGGAAAATATTAGAAAATTCATAACTCAACGCCTAAAAGGCGGATTCAAGTGAAATTTGAAATGAAGATTGTTAATATTAGGCTTGGTATTATGGAATGAAAATAATATGAAAATTCTTGATGAGATGAAAATTATGAATTTTTTTTAAGTATATGTTCATTTCAACCGTTAACTTTAAACGGCTATATCGGGAGCTAGAAAACTCGGATTCAGTTGAAATTTGAAATGGTTGAATGAAATGGTGAGATATTTATTTTGAATGGATTGGATCGAGCATGAAATATTGGAAAAATGCCTGCATTGAAAAAGGTGGGCAAGTTTGACTTATGCACCTCAAAAGCACCAAAGCATTAATGGTGGAGTACCATACATAAATGCTTGAGGTAAAAGGGGATGTGAGGTGTCCATTGCAGGAATTTTGGATGGAATTTATGCATTTAAATAAATTACATAATTCCATGAATTATCTAACCAATTAATGCTCAAAATGATGGAGCTATGGAAGCATAGGCAAGGTGGCCAAGTCATGGACGTGCAAGGGCTATGGGGCTGCCCAAAGTGATTTTTTTAGTTTTGAAAAATTGTCACATGTTGCTGAGACTCAAGTACATGAATGTGGATGCAATTATACAAGGTTTCAGCAATAAAAAAAAATGGGAAAGGCATGTGCAACCCAGCTGATCGTGGACAGCATAGTGGGTGGAGTAGTGTGCAGAAAAATGGCAGTTTTAGCCATTTTATTAAATGTTTTTAACACCAAATTTATGCAGGAATTAAAGGGTGATTAGGAGCATAAATTACCCACGTTTTGGTAATTTTAAAAAATGCAAAATTGCTGGAAAATCCAGCCACAAGGTGACGTGCAAAAAAATGGACAGCTTGGACGTGGATTGAGATGCAGATTTTGTGATTTTTGGTAAAAAGTAAAAATGCAATTTACATGGCCCAAATTCACCCACCTCATATGGTAGATAGAGATGCATTTATGGGCTGTGGAATTGCAGCACAAGTGGGTCCCACAATTGGGAAAAATCCAGCTATATGCATGCCTTGTGCACGTTGAGTTGAAAGGGTTTTTGGGAAAAAATTTCTAAGTGCTGAAAACGTCCAAGGGGAACCAGCAGCTCATGTCCAAAAATTCCAGCAAAAAGGGAAAGAAAACCAAGGGAAAAAGAAGGATAATTTGAAGAAGAAATCATCTCAAAAGATTAGAGTTTGGTTTGCTTCAAGTTCAAGTAAGTATATGATTATTTGATTTTTATGCATCAAATCTGGAAAGCAAATGATGCTGAAAAATAAATTATGGTCGGAACAGTAAATGGATGATTTTTGGCATGAAAATTGTTGGAAACAATCCTTATGCTATGATTAAGGAACGACCTAATTTTCATCTTAAAAGGATATGTATGTTGGAAATTAAAAATCCGTGAATATTAGCCCAAACTGGGTAAAACGGGTTACAGGATCATCTGTATAAAAGGATTTTTAATAAATTCTCTACAAGAGTTTTAGGGCTGAAAAGTTTAAATTATATACAATACATATTGGGTATCATAGAAAAAAATTAAAAATGAGGTTTTGATGGGTGTAAATAGACCCCATAAATAACGTCATTCAGGCTGACTGGAAATGGAGTTTACTGTTCATCAAGGTAAAAATCCCCAAATAAATATGTAATGTTAATATTTCGTACTGAAACTTTTATTAAAGTTAATTGATGAAGTTATTAAGGTATGATAGAAATTTCAGATCAAAAATACTTGATTTTATATTAATTCAAGATTTTAAGATTTCAGCACGCCTGATTTCAGCATATGTGGTTAGTTTGAGAAAGAAATCAAAACTAAATATGAAACCTATGTATAAATGATCCAAATTTATTTATGTGTTAAATAATTAAATATGGATCAATAAAAGTTCAATTATATGCTGAAATTTCGAATTTATATAATGACCTAAGGTTATGTGTCAAAGGACATGTTAAACGGGTTAAAAGTGGGTTCCAAACTAACTGTTTTGGAAACCTATGGAAAATGGATCTAAACCTCATAAAAATACCTTAATTAAAGTGGTATTAAAGGGTAATTAACCCGCTGGAAAATGGGTTAAATTTCTGAGTTAAGAAATTTTAAGAAATGCATCATGGTTAAGTGCTAAATGAGCTTATGTGAAGGGATAATGATAAACGGGTGATGAATGATTTATGAAAAATGATTTTATGCAAAAATGCATGAAAATGAGATGAAATACATGTTTATGGATCTGTTTGGAATGACATGTTATTAATCCAAAAGTTTGGATTTGAATTATGAAGTTTAGGCAATGCTATGTACATAGAAAAAACACCCATATGTGTATTTTTGGAAAAATGGGAAAAATTGCAAAGTAAGCTTAATAAAGCTATAAATGATGCATATGGAATGAATTTTTATGATATTGGAATGAATACCCTAATTTTAGGGTTATGTGCATGTTATATGTATAGGCTATGATGTGTGATAGCCAAATGTGTGAAAACGGTGCTAATATATGCAAATTAAGCCATATATGTGTATGATGAATTATGAAGGATATATGCTAATGAAAATGGGTTGGAAAACTAAATGGAATGCAATGACAAGAAATGTATGAAAAACCATATTATGTTCATGTAGGCAAGGAAAAGAATGGAAGGAAAAGGGATTATGGCGATCTCAGGTAAGCAAGCAAACTTTCTAAAATGCATTTTCTTTCTATGTGATTGATGTGATTGAAATGTCTATGTTTATGCTTATGTTTTTACGAATGGACAAGTACAAGTTTTGAATATGACGGCTTTAATGCAAATCCATAAGCTTTGAAAAATGACGACTTTAATGAAAAGTCTCAAGGTTTGCTTCATGGGTAGCAAGCGACACTTCTTAAGATAAATAATTTATCCTAAGTGTTGCCAAGGATGGGAATGCTTCATGTTAATGGAATTGAGAAATTTTGCTTAAGAGTAAGCAAGTTCTCTATGCTAATGTTTTAAGGATTTCATGTTTGATATCGATGGTTTTAAGAATTTGCTTTTGAGGAAGAAAGTTCTATATGATATTGTTCAACAGCATTTTATAAGAAAAAGAGAATTTTATCCTTTTTCACAAAATATGTTTGGTAAATGAGTTTTGAGTTATTTCTACAATAACTCGCGATAAACAATGATGAAAAAGATTTGTTTTACTAGGTCAAGATAATTCAATATTAAATTACGTTTTGGACATAGTCCACATGTTTTGAAATGATATTTGAACAGTTTTGGTTTCCTTTGGATAAGGAAATCTATGTTGAAAATGTTGAAAAAATGTTTCTACGGATGTGTTGAAAGGGATTTATGGATGACCAACCTCCTATGGTTGATTTCATAAAATGGTTTAATTTCAGGTTGCTTGATGGCATGCAAAAGACTATGCAATTTTCCTCTATGTAAAAATGATTGATATGTGGATAATTATTAAATTTTTAGGTTATGGACAAGGGGATAGCATAATTGCATAACTTTTGTAAACAAAAGGTCCTGAAATAGAAACCAAGAAAATATTAGAGAAAAACATGTTTTATTTGTGGAAATTTAAAGGATTTGAAATTCTTTTGATTAAAAGGATTTTAAGATGTATTATTTCTCAAACATTTCAAATGTTTATCAAAATATTTTACTCAAAACTTTTCTAAAGGAATTTAAGGAAGGTCATCCTAAAAGTAGATTTCAAATAACAACTTGTTAAAGTGGGTGCGCTCGTTTACAAGTTGACACAGACTGCGGTCTGTGATGTGTTTTTAAAAATAATTGTTAAATATAGACTTCGGTCTAAAATTTTTGTGCATATGGATGCAGGCTGCGGTCTGTGATCTCGGTTTAAAAGAACATGGACTGCGGTCTGTGGTTCTTCAAACCAAAACGGACTGCGGTTCGTCAGGATAACGTACGGTGCACCGGTACAAGGAATAGGCTGTTTGTAGAGCACGGTTGGGATGACCGGGGCCCACTCTACATAAGGCCAAGTCGCTAAGGGATGGCAGGAGTGCCAGCGGCGCCCTCCCTGAGATGGGAGCAGGATAAGTGAACAGCCGCCTGGCTAGCGTGTTGTTAAGGATTCTCTTCCAAAAGGTAGCATGATCACTTGCTAAGTGTCACTACTGGATGGAGAGAAATGCATTTGCTTATGTTTTATTTCTGAAAAGCCCAAAGATTGGGTTATGAAAATATGATTTTATGAAAGTATCCTAAAGGGATTTTTATGAAATGGTTACCCTAAAAGAAAGGGTATTTTACACAAAAGTGTAAATAACAAGAATTAAAGGAAATGTGTTTATGCAAATGCATTCATGAAAATGGTTTACGTATTTGGTTTTCCTTGTTTGCTATAAACAAACCCCAAGACGGGGATTTATGAAAAGGATTTATGTTCATTGTAAGAGAGCCTAAATAAAGAATGTTTTTGGACATAAGAATGTCCTTTGCCGAGAAAGGCTTATGTGATTGATGTTTAAGGACATATGAATGTCCATTGCCAATAAGGTTATGTAAATGATGTTTTGAGACATGAAATGTCTCTTGATTTTATGGTGGCTTATGCGAATGATGTTTTGAGACATGAAATGTCTCTTCACATCACATAAATCATGTGTTTCTTAAAATTTCATAAAACAGCAATTTGTCTCTAATTCGAGCATGATCAAACCCCTTAATTATTTACATTTGTTGCTTTGCGAAAAAGCGCAAAATTCTCTTTTTCTTATAAAATACTTTTGAAACGACATCATAAAGTACTTGTTTGCTTAAAAGAAAATTCTTAAAACCATCAAAACATGAAATCCTGTGAAAACCAAATCATGGAGAACATTCTTACTCACAATCAATATTCTCAATTCATTAATATAAAGCATTGTCAATCTATCGCAATACTTGTGATAAATTCTTTATCTTAAAAACATTGCTTGCTTCCCATAAAGCAAACCTTTGAGGCTTTTCCTTAAACCATTCTATTCCAAAACTTACGAATTTTCATTAAAGCCGTCATTTTCAAAACTTGGGGCTTTTCATTAAAGCCATCATTGTCCAAAACTTGTGGCTTTTCATTAAAGTCATCATTTTCAGAACTTGTGCTTGTCCATTCGTTTAAATATAATCATAAATAATTTTAATCACATATCACCACATACAAAGAAAACATCATTTTAGAAAGTTTGCTTGCTTACCTGCGATTGTCATAATCCCTTTCCTTCCATTCTTTTCCTTGCCTTTGCCTAAATAAATGAAAATAACATTTCATTTATTTGCATCGTCTTCAAATACTTATATTCATTATCTTTTCCAACCTACATAAGTTCATCTAACTTAACCAAATTATCTTTCAAGTCGGGTATTCATACTTATCTCTTCAAATAGATCCATTTCTCATCACATAAATCATGTGTTTCTTAAAATTTCATAAAACAGCAATTTGTCTCTAATTCGAGCATGATCAAACCCCTTAATTATTTACATTTGTTGCTTTGCGAAAAAGCGCAAAATTGTCTTTTTCTTATAAAATACTTTTGAAACGACATCATAAAGTACTTGTTTGCTTAAAAGAAAATTCTTAAAACCATCAAAACATGAAATCCTGTGAAAACCAAATCATGGAGAACATTCTTACTCACAATCAATATTCTCAATTCATTAATATAAAGCATTGTCAATCTATCGCAATACTTGTGATAAATTCTTTATCTTAAAAACATTGCTTGCTTCCCATAAAGCAAACCTTTGAGGCTTTTCCTTAAACCATTCTATTCCAAAACTTACGAATTTTCATTAAAGCCGTCATTTTCAAAACTTGGGGCTTTTCATTAAAGCCATCATTGTCCAAAACTTGTGGCTTTTCATTAAAGCCATCATTTTCAGAACTTGTGCTTGTCCATTCGTTTAAATATAATCATAAATAATTTTAATCACATATCACCACATACAAAGAAAACATCATTTTAGAAAGTTTGCTTGCTTACCTGCGATTGTCATAATCCCTTTCCTTCCATTCTTTTCCTTGCCTTTGCCTAAATAAATGAAAATAACATTTCATTTATTTGCATCGTCTTCAAATACTTATATTTATTACCTTTTCCAACCTACATAAGTTCATCTAACTTAACCAAATTATATTTCAAGTCGGGTATTCATACTTATCTCTTCAAATAGATCCATTTCTCATCACATAAATCATGTGTTTCTTAAAATTTCATAAAACAACAATTTGTCTCTAATTCGAGCATGATCAAACCCCTTAATTATTTATATTTGTTGTTTTGTGAAGAAGCGCAAAATTCCCTTTTTCTTATAAAATACTTTTGAAACGACATTATAAAGAAATTTCTTGTTTAAAAGCAAATTCTTAAAACCATGAAAACATGAAATCCTTTGAAAACATAATCATGGAGAACATTCTTACTCTTAAGCAATATTCTCAATTCATTAACATAAAGCATTGTCAATCCATGACAATACTTGTGATAAATTCTTTATCCTAAAAACATTGCTTGCTTCCATGAAGGAAACCTTTGAGGCTTTTCCTTAAAGCCATTCTTTTCCAAAACTTACGACTTTTCATTAAAGCCGTCATTTTCAAAACTTGGGGCTTTTCATTAAAGCCATCATTGTCCAAAACTTGTGGCTTTTCATTAAAGCCATCATTTTCAGAACTTGTGCTTGTCCATTCGTTTAAATATAATCATAAATAATTTTAATTACATATCACCACATACAAACAAAACATCATTTTAGAAAGTTTGCTTGCTTACCTGCGATTGTCATAATCCCTTTCCTTCCATTCTTTTCCTTTCCTTTGCCTAAATAAATGAAAATAACATTTCATTTATTTGCATCGTCTTCAAATACTTATATTCATTATCTTTTCCAACCTACATAAGTTCATCTAACTTAACCAAATTATCTTTCAAGTCGGGTATTCATACTTATCTCTTCAAATAGATCCATTTCACATCACATAAATCATGTGTTTCTTAAAATTTCATAAAACAGCAATTTGTCTCTAATTCGAGCATGATCAAACCCCTTAATTATTTACATTTGTTGCTTTGCGAAAAAGCACAAAATTGTCTTTTTCTTATAAAATACTTTTGTAACGACATCATAAAGAACTTGTTTGCTTAAAAGAAAATTCTTAAAACCATCAAAACATGAAATCCTGTGAAAACCAAATCATGGAGAACATTCTTACTCACAAGCAATATTCTCAATTCATTACTATAAAGCATTGTCAATCCATGACAATACTTGTGATAAATTCTTTATCTTAAAAACATTGCTTGCTTCCAATGAAGCAAACCTTTGAGGCTTTTCCTTAAAGCCATTCTGATCCAAAACTTACGAATTTTCATTAAAGCCGTCATTTTCAAAACTTGTGGCTTTTCATTAAAGCCGTCATTGTCCAAAACTTGTGGCTTTCCATTAAAGCCATCATTTTCAGAAGTTGTGCTTGTCCATTCGTTTAAATATAATCATAAATAATTTTAATCACATATCACCACATACAAAGAAAACATCATTTTAGAAAGTTTGCTTGCTTACCTGCGATCATCATAATCCCTTTCCATCCATTCTTTTCCTTGCCTTTGCCTAAATAAATGAAAATAACATTTCATTTATTTGCATCGTCTTCAAATACTTATATTCATTATCTTTTCCAACCTACATAAGTTCATCTAACTTAACCAAATTATCTTTCAAGTCGGGTATTCATACTTATCTCTTCAAATAGATCCATTTCACATCACATAAATCATGTGTTTCTTAAAATTTCATAAAACAGCAATTTGTCTCTAATTCGAGCATGATCAAACCACTTAATTATTTACATTTGTTGCTTTGCGAAAAAGTGCAAAATTGTCTTTTTCTTATAAAATACTTTTGTAACGACATCATAAAGAACTTGTTTGCTTAAAAGAAAATTCTTAAAACCATCAAAACATGAAATCCTGTGAAAACCAAATCATGGAGAACATTCTTACTCACAAGCAGTATTCTCAATTCATTACTATAAAGCATTGTCAATCCATGACAATACTTGTGATAAATTCTTTATCTTAAAAACATTGCTTGCTTCCAATGAAGCAAACCTTTGAGGCTTTTCCTTAAAGCCATTCTGATCCAAAACTTACGAATTTTCATTAAAGCCGTCATTTTCAAAACTTGTGGCTTTTCATTAAAGCCGTCATTGTCCAAAACTTGTGGCTTTCCATTAAAGCCATCATTTTCAGAAGTTGTGCTTGTCCATTCGTTTAAATATAATCATAAATAATTTTAATCACATATCACCACATACAATGAAAACATCATTTTAGAAAGTTTGCTTGCTTACCTGCGATCATCATAATCCCTTTCCATCCATTCCTTTCCTTGCCTTTGCCTAAATAAATGAAAATAACATTTCATTTATTTGCATCGTCTTCAAATACTTATATTCATTATCTTTTCCAACCTACATAAGTTCATCTAACTTAACCAAATTATCTTTCAAGTCGGGTATTCATACTTATCTCTTCAAATAGATCCATTTCACATCACATAAATCATGTGTTTCTTAAAATTTCATAAAACAGCAATTTGTCTCTAATTCGAGCATGATCAAACCCCTTAATTATTTACATTTTTTGCTTTGCGAAAAAGCGCAAAATTGTCTTTTTCTTATAAAATACTTTTGTAACGACGTCATAAAGAACTTGTTTGCTTAAAAGAAAATTCTTAAAACCATCAAAACATGAAATCCTGTGAAAACCAAATCATGGAGAACATTCTTACTCACAAGCAATATTCTCAATTCATTACTATAAAGCATTGTCAATCCATGACAATACTTGTGATAAATTCTTTATCTTAAAAACATTGCTTGCTTCCAATGAAGCAAACCTTTGAGGCTTTTCCTTAAAGCCATTCTGATTCAAAACTTACGAATTTTCATTAAAGCCGTCATTTTCAAAACTTGTGGCTTTTCATTAAAGCCGTCATTGTCCAAAACTTGTGGCTTTCCATTAAAGCCATCATTTTCAGAAGTTGTGCTTGTCCATTCGTTTAAATATAATCATAAATAATTTTAATCACATATCACCACATACAAAGAAAACATCATTTTAGAAAGTTTGCTTGCTTACCTGCGATCATCATAATCCCTTTCCATCCATTCTTTTCCTTGCCTTTGCCTAAATAAATGAAAATAACATTTTATTTATTTGCATCGTCTTCAAATACTTATATTCATTATCTTTTCCAACCTACATAAGTTCATCTAACTTAACCAAATTATCTTTCAAGTCGGGTATTCATACTTATCTCTTCAAATAGATCCATTTCACATCACATAAATCATGTGTTTCTTAAAATTTCATAAAACAACAATTTGTCTCTAATTCGAGCATGATCAAACCCCTTAATTATTTACATTTGTTGCTTTGCGAAAAAGCGCAAAATTGTCTTTTTCTTATAAAATACTTTTGTAACGACATCATAAAGAACTTGTTTGCTTAAAAGAAAATTCTTAAAACCATCAAAACATGAAATCCTGTGAAAACCAAATCATGGAGAACATTCTTACTCACAAGCAATATTCTCAATTCATTACTATAAAGCATTGTCAATCCATGACAATACTTGTGATAAATTCTTTATCTTAAAAACATTGCTTGCTTCCAATGAAGCAAACCTTTGAGGCTTTTCCTTAAAGCCATTCTGATCCAAAACTTACGAATTTTCATTAATGCCGTCATTTTCAAAACTTGTGGCTTTTCATTAAAGCCGTCATTGTCCAAAACTTGTGGCTTTCCATTAAAGCCATCATTTTCAGAAGTTGTGCTTGTCCATTCGTTTAAATATAATCATAAATAATTTTAATCACATATCACCACATACAAAGAAAACATCATTTTAGAAAGTTTGCTTGCTTACCTGCGATTGTCATAATCCCTTTCCTTCCATTCTTTTCCTTGCCTTTGCCTAAATAAATGAAAATAACATTTCATTTATTTGCATCGTCTTCAAATACTTATATTCATTATCTTTTCCAACCTACATAAGTTCATCTAACTTAACCAAATTATCTTTCAAGTCGGGTATTCATACTTATCTCTTCAAATAGATCCATTTCTCATCACATAAATCATGTGTTTCTTAAAATTTCATAAAACAGCAATTTGTCTCTAATTCGAGCATGATCAAACCCCTTAATTATTTACATTTGTTGCTTTGTGAAGAAGCGCAAAATTCCCTTTTTCTTATAAAATACTTTTGAAACGACATTATAAAGAAATTTCTTGTTTAAAAGCAAATTCTTAAAACCATGAAAACATGAAATCCTTTGAAAACATAATCATGGAGAACATTCTTACTCACAAGCAATATTCTCAATTCATTACTATAAAGCATTGTCAATCCATGACAATACTTGTGATAAATTCTTTATCTTAAAAACATTGCTTGCTTCCAATGAAGCAAACCTTTGAGGCTTTTCCTTAAAGCCATTCTGATCCAAAACTTACGAATTTTCATTAAAGCCGTCATTTTCAAAACTTGTGGCTTTTCATTAAAGCCGTCATTGTCCAAAACTTGTGGCTTTCCATTAAAGCCATCATTTTCAGAAGTTGTGCTTGTCCATTCGTTTAAATATAATCATAAATAATTTTAATCACATATCACCACATACAATGAAAACATCATTTTAGAAAGTTTGCTTGCTTACCTGCGATCATCATAATCCCTTTCCATCCATTCCTTTCCTTGCCTTTGCCTAAATAAATGAAAATAACATTTCATTTATTTGCATCG
Source organism: Annona cherimola (assembly GCA_030490835.1). Taxonomy (NCBI): domain Eukaryota; kingdom Viridiplantae; phylum Streptophyta; class Magnoliopsida; order Magnoliales; family Annonaceae; genus Annona; species Annona cherimola. The sequence continues at coordinate 77,026,120 of CM059974.1, read as the reverse complement.
TCTTCAAATACTTATATTCATTATCTTTTCCAACCTACATAAGTTCATCTAACTTAACCAAATTATCTTTCAAGTCGGGTATTCATACTTATCTCTTCAAATAGATCCATTTCACATCACATAAATCATGTGTTTCTTAAAATTTCATAAAACAGCAATTTGTCTCTAATTCGAGCATGATCAAACCCCTTAATTATTTACATTTGTTGCTTTGCGAAAAAGCGCAAAATTGTCTTTTTCTTATAAAATACTTTTGTAACGACGTCATAAAGAACTTGTTTGCTTAAAAGAAAATTCTTAAAACCATCAAAACATGAAATCCTGTGAAAACCAAATCATGGAGAACATTCTTACTCACAAGCAATATTCTCAATTCATTACTATAAAGCATTGTCAATCCATGACAATACTTGTGATAAATTCTTTATCTTAAAAACATTGCTTGCTTCCAATGAAGCAAACCTTTGAGGCTTTTCCTTAAAGCCATTCTGATTCAAAACTTACGAATTTTCATTAAAGCCGTCATTTTCAAAACTTGTGGCTTTTCATTAAAGCCGTCATTGTCCAAAACTTGTGGCTTTCCATTAAAGCCATCATTTTCAGAAGTTGTGCTTGTCCATTCGTTTAAATATAATCATAAATAATTTTAATCACATATCACCACATACAAAGAAAACATCATTTTAGAAAGTTTGCTTGCTTACCTGCGATCATCATAATCCCTTTCCATCCATTCTTTTCCTTGCCTTTGCCTAAATAAATGAAAATAACATTTTATTTATTTGCATCGTCTTCAAATACTTATATTCATTATCTTTTCCAACCTACATAAGTTCATCTAACTTAACCAAATTATCTTTCAAGTCGGGTATTCATACTTATCTCTTCAAATAGATCCATTTCACATCACATAAATCATGTGTTTCTTAAAATTTCATAAAACAACAATTTGTCTCTAATTCGAGCATGATCAAACCCCTTAATTATTTACATTTGTTGCTTTGCGAAAAAGCGCAAAATTGTCTTTTTCTTATAAAATACTTTTGTAACGACATCATAAAGAACTTGTTTGCTTAAAAGAAAATTCTTAAAACCATCAAAACATGAAATCCTGTGAAAACCAAATCATGGAGAACATTCTTACTCACAAGCAATATTCTCAATTCATTACTATAAAGCATTGTCAATCCATGACAATACTTGTGATAAATTCTTTATCTTAAAAACATTGCTTGCTTCCAATGAAGCAAACCTTTGAGGCTTTTCCTTAAAGCCATTCTGATCCAAAACTTACGAATTTTCATTAAAGCCGTCATTTTCAAAACTTGTGGCTTTTCATTAAAGCCGTCATTGTCCAAAACTTGTGGCTTTCCATTAAAGCCATCATTTTCAGAAGTTGTGCTTGTCCATTCGTTTAAATATAATCATAAATAATTTTAATCACATATCACCACATACAAAGAAAACATCATTTTAGAAAGTTTGCTTGCTTACCTGCGATTGTCATAATCCCTTTCCTTCCATTCTTTTCCTTGCCTTTGCCTAAATAAATGAAAATAACATTTCATTTATTTGCATCGTCTTCAAATACTTATATTCATTATCTTTTCCAACCTACATAAGTTCATCTAACTTAACCAAATTATCTTTCAAGTCGGGTATTCATACTTATCTCTTCAAATAGATCCATTTCTCATCACATAAATCATGTGTTTCTTAAAATTTCATAAAACAGCAATTTGTCTCTAATTCGAGCATGATCAAACCCCTTAATTATTTACATTTGTTGCTTTGTGAAGAAGCGCAAAATTCCCTTTTTCTTATAAAATACTTTTGAAACGACATTATAAAGAAATTTCTTGTTTAAAAGCAAATTCTTAAAACCATGAAAACATGAAATCCTTTGAAAACATAATCATGGAGAACATTCTTACTCTTAAGCAATATTCTCAATTCATTAACATAAAGCATTGTCAATCCATGGCAATACTTGTGATAAATTCTTTATCCTCAAAACATTGCTTGCTTCCATGAAGGAAACCTTTGAGGCTTTTCCTTAAAGCCATTCTTTTCCAAAACTTACGACTTTTCATTAAAGTCGTCATTTTCAAAACTTGTGGCTTTTCATTAAAGCCATCATTGTCCAAAACTTGTGCCATTTCATTTAAGCCATCATTTTCAGAACTTGTGCTTGTCCATTCGTTTAAATATAATCATAAGTAATTTTAATCACAAATCATCACATACAAAGAAAACATCATTTTAGAAAGTTTGCTCGCTTACCTGCAATCGTCATAATCCCTTTCCTTCCTTTCTTTTCCTTGCCTTTGCCTAAATAAATGAAAATAACATTTCATTTATTTGCATCGTGTTCAAATACTTATATTCATTATGTTTTCCAACCTACATAAGTTCATCTAAGTTAACCAAATTATCTTTCAAGTCCGGTATTCATGCTTATCTCTTCAAATAGATCCATTTCTCATCACATAAATCATGTGTTTCTTAAAATTTCATAAAACAGCAATTTGTCTCTAATTCGAGCATGATCAAACCCCTTAATTATTTACATTTGTTGCTTTGTGAAAAAGCGCAAAATTCCCTTTTTCTTATAAAATACTTTTGGAACAACATCATAAACAACTTGCTTGCTTAAAAGCAAATTCTTAAAACCATCAAAACATGAACTCCTTTGAAAACATAATCATGGAGAACTTTCTTACTCATAAGCAATATTCTCAATTTATTAATATAAATCATTGTCAATCCATGGCAATACTTGTGATAAATTCTTTATCTTAAAAACATTGCTTGCTTACCATAAAGCAAACCTTTGAGGGTTTTCCTTAAAGTCACTTTGTTCCAAAACTTACGACTTTTCATTAAAGCCGTTATTTTCAAAACTTGTGGCTTTTCACTAAAATCGTCATTGTCCAAAACTTCTGGCTTTTGATTAAAGCCATCATTTTCAGAACTTGAGCTTGTCCATTCGTTTAAATGAAATCATAAATAATTTTAATCACACATCATCACATACAAAGAAAACATCATTTTAGAAAGTTTGCTTGCTTACCTGCGATCATCATAATCCCTTTCTATCCATTCTTTTCCTTGCCTTTGCCTAGATAAACGAAAATAACATTTCATTTATTTCATCGTCTTCAAATACTTATATTCCTTAAGTTTCCCAACCTACATAAGTTCATCCAACTTAACAAAATTGTATTTCAAGTCGGGTATTCATACTTAGGTCTTCATATACAACCATTTCTCAACACATAAATCATTTGTTTCTTAAAATTTCATAAAACAGCAATTTGTCTCTAATTCGAGCATGATCAAACCCCTTAATTATTTACATTTGTTGCTTTGTGAAAAAGCGCAAAATTTCCTTTTTCTTATAAAATACTTTTGAAACGACATCAAAAAGAACTTGATTCCTTAAAAGCAAAATTCTTAAAACCATCAAAACATGAAATCCTTTGAAAACATAATCATGGAGAACTTTCTTACTCATAAGCGATATTCTCAATTCATTAATATAAAGCATTGTCAATCCATGGCAATACTTGTGATAAATTCTTTATCTTAAAAACATTGCTTGCTTCCCATAAAGCAAACCTTTGAGGCTTTTCCTTAAACCATTCTATTCCAAAACTTACGACTTTTCATTAAAGCCGTCATTTTCAAAACTTGGGGCTTTTCATTAAAGCCATCATTGTCCAAAACTTGTGGCTTTTCATTAAAGCCATCATTTTCAGAACTTGTGCTTGTCTATTCGTTTAAATATAATCATAAATAATTTTAATCACATATCATCGCATACAAAGAAAACATCATTTTAGAAAGTTTGCTTGCCTACCTGCGATCGTCCTAATCCCTTTCCTTCCATTCTTTTCCTTGACTTTGCCAAAATAAATGAAAATAACATTTCATTTATTTGCATCGTGTTCAAATACTTATATTCATTATCTTTTCCAACCTACATAAGTTCATCTAACTTAACCAAATTATCTTTCAAGTCGGGTATTCATACTTATCTCTTCAAATAGATCCATTTCACATCACATAAATCATGTGTTTCTTAAAATTTCATAAAACAGCAATTTGTCTCTAATTCGAGCATGATCAAACCCCTTAATTATTTACATTTGTTGCTTTGCGAAAAAGTGCAAAATTCTCTTTTTCTTATAAAATACTTTTGAAACGACATCATAAAGAAATTTTTTGCTTAAAAGTAAATTCTTAAAACCATCAAAACATGAAATCCTGTGAAAACCAAATCATGGAGAACATTCTTACTCACAAGAAATATTCTCAATTCATTAATATAAAGTATTGTCAATCCATGGCAATACTTGTGATAAATTCTTTATCTTAAAAACATTGCTTGCTTCCCATGATGCAAACCTTTGTGGCTTTTCCTTAAAGCCATTCTGATCCAAAACTTACTAATTTTCATTAAAGCCGTCATTTTCAAAACTTGTGGCTTTTCATTAAAGTCGTCATTGTCCAAAACTTGTGGCTTTTCATTAAAGCCATCATTTTCAGAACTTGTGCTTGTCCATTCGTTTAAATATAATCATAAATAATTTTAATCACATATCCTCACATACAAAGAAAACATCATTTTAGAAAGTTTACTTGCTTACCTGCGATCGTCATAATCCCTTTCCTTCCATTCTTTTCCTTGCTTTTGCCCAAATAAATGAAAATAACATTTCATTTATTTGCATCGTCTTCAAATACTTATATTCATTATCTTTTCCAACCTATATAAGTTCATATAACTTAACCAAATTATCTTTCAAGTCGGGTATTCATACTTATCTCTTCAAATAGATCCATTTCTCATCACATAAATCATGTGTTTCTTAAAATTTCATAAAGCAACAATTTGTCTCTAATTCGAGCACGATCAAACCCCTTAATTATTTACATTTGTTGCTTTGTGAAGAAGCGCAAAATTCCCTTTTTCTTATAAAATACTTTTGAAACGACATTATAAAGAACTTTCTTGTTTAAAAGCAAATTCTTAAAACCATGAAAACATGAAATCCTTTGAAAACATAATCATGGAGAACATTCTAACTCTTAAGCAATATTCTCAATTCATTAACATAAAGCATTGTCAATCCATGGCAATACTTGTGATAAGTTCTTTATCCTAAAAACATTGCTTGCTTCCATGAAGGAAACCTTTGAGGCTTTTCCTTAAAGCCATTCTTTTCCAAAACTTACGACTTTTCATTAAAGTCGTCATTTTCAAAACTTGTGGCTTTTCATTAAAGCCGTCATTGTCCAAAACTTGTGTCATTTCATTAAAGCCATCATTTTCAGAACTTGTGCTTGTCCATTCGTTTAAATATAATCATAAGTAATTTTAATCACGAATCATCACATACAAAGAAAACATCATTTTAGAAAGTTTGCTCGCTTACCTGCAATCGTCATAATCCCTTTCCTTCCTTTCTTTTCCTTGCCTTTGCCTAAATAAATGAAAATAACATTTCATTTATTTGCATCGTGTTCAAATACTTATATTCATTATGTTTTCCAACCTACATAAGTTCATCTAAGTTAACCAAATTACCTTTCAAGTCCGGTATTCATGTTTATCTCTTCAAATAGATCCATTTCTCATCACATAAATCATGTGTTTCTTAAAATTTCATAAAACAGCAATTTGTCTCTAATTCGAGCATGATCAAACCCCTTAATTATTTACATTTGTTGCTTTGTGAAAAAGCGCAAAATTCCCTTTTTCTTATAAAATACTTTTGGAACAACATCATAAACAACTTGCTTGCTTTAAAAAAAATTCTTAAAACCATGAAAACATAATCATGGAGAACATTTTTACTCACAAGCAATATTCTCAATTCATTAATATAAAGAATTATCAATCCATGGCAATACGTGTGATAAATACCTTATCTTAAAAACATTACTTGCTTCCCATGAAGCAAACCTTTGAGGCCTTTCCTTAAAGCCATTCTGTTCCAAAACTTATGACTTTTCATTAAAGCCGTCATTGTCCAAAACTTATGGCATTTCATTAAAGCAATCATTTTCAGAACTTGTGCTTGTCCATTCGTTTAAATATAATCATAAATAATTTTAATCACAAATCATCGCATACAAAGAAAACATCATTTTAGAAAGTTTGCTCGCTTACCTGCGATCGTCATAATCCCTTTCCTTCCATTCTTTTCCCTTCCTTTGCCTAGATAAATGGAAATTACATTTAATTTATTTGCATCGTCTTCAAATACTTATATTCATTATGTTTTCCAACCTACATAAGTTCATCTAACTTAACCAAATTATCTTTCAAGTCAGGTATTCATACTTATCTCTTCAAATAGATCCATTTCTCATCACATAAATCATGTGTTTCTTAAAATATCATAAAACAGCAATTTGTCTCTAATTCGACCATGATCAAACCCCTTAATTATTTACATTTGTTGCTTTGTGAAAAAGCGCAAAATTCCCTTTTTCTTATAAAATACTTTTGAAACAACATCATAAACAACTTGCTTGCTTTAAAAAAAATTCTTAAAACCATGAAAACATAATCATGGAGAACATTTTTACTCACAAGCAATATTCTCAATTCATTAATATAAAGAATTGTCAATCCATGGCAATACGTGTGATAAATACCTTATCTTAAAAACATTACTTGCTTCCCATGAAGCAAACCTTCGAGGCCTTTCCTTAAAGCCATTCTGTTCCAAAACTTGTGGCTTTTCATTAAAGCTGTCTTTGTCGAAAACTTATGGCTTTTCATTAAAGCCATCATTTTCAGAACTTGTTCTTGTCCATTCGTTTGAACATAATCATAAATAATTTTAATCACATATCATCACATACAAAGAAAACATCCTTTTAGAAAGTTTTCTTGCTTACCTGCGATCGTCATAATCCCTTTCCTTCCATTCTTTTCCTTGCCTTTGCCTAAATAAAAGAAAATAATATTTAATTTATTTGCATCGTCTTCAAATACTTATATTCATTATGGTTTCCAACCTACATAAGTTCATCCATCTTAACCAAATTATCTTTCAAGTCGGATTTTCATACTTATCTTTTCAAATAGATCCATTTCTCATCACATAAATCATGTGTTTCTTAAAATTTACTGAAACAGCAATTTGTCTAATTCGAGAATGATCAAACCCCTTAATTATTTACATTTGTTGCTTTGTCAAAAAGCGCGAAATTCCCTTTATCGTATAAAATACTTCTGAAACGACATCATAAAGAACTTGCTTGCTTAAAAGTAAATTCTTAAAACCATGAAAACATGAAATCCTTTCAAAACATATTCATGGAGAACTTTCTTACTCATAAGCAATATTCTCAATTCATTAACATAAAGCATTGTCAATCCATGGCAATACTTGTGATAAATTCTTTATGTTAAAAACATTATTTGTTTCCCATGAAGAAAACCATTGTGGCTTTTGCTTAAAGTCATTCTCTTCTAAAACTTACGACTTTTCATTAAAGCCGTCATTTTCAAAACTTGTGGCTTTTCATTAAAGTCATCATTGTCCAAAACTTGTCGCTTTTCATTAAATCCATCATTTTCAGAACTTGTGCTTGCCCATTCATTTAAACCTAATCATAAATAATTTTAATCACATATCATCCCATAGAAAGAAAACATCAATTTAGAAAGTTTGCTTGCTTACCTGAGATCGTCATAATCCCTTTCCTTCCCTTTGCCTAGATAAATGAAAATAACATTTCATTTATTTGCATCGTCTTCAAATACTTATATTCCTCATGTTTTCCAACCTACATAAGTTCATCAAACTTAACCAAATTGTCTTTCAAGTCAGGTATTCATACTTATCTCTTCATATACATCCATTTCTCAACACATAAATCATGTGTTTCTTAAAATTTTATAAAACAGCAATTTGTCTCCAATTCCAGCATGATCGAACCCCTTAATTGTTTACATTTGTTGCTTTGTGAAAAAGCGCAAAATTCCCTTTTTCTAATAAAATACTTTTGAAACGACATCATAAAGAACTTGATTGCTAAAAGGAAAATTCTTAAAACCATCAAAACATGAAATCCTTTGAAAACATAAACATGGAGAACTTTCTTACTCATAAGCAATATTCTCAATTAATGAATATAAAGCATTGTCAATCCATGCAATACTTGTGATAAATTCTTTATCTTAAAAATATTTCTTGCTTCCCATGAAGCAAACCTCTGAGGCTTTTCCTTAAAGCCATTCTTTTCCAAAACTTACGACTTTTCATTAAAGCCGTCATTTTCAAAACTTGTGGCTTTTCATTAAAGCCGTCATTGTCCAAAACTTGTGGCTTTTCATTAAGGCCATCATTTTAAGAACTTGTGCTTGTGCATTCGTTTAAACATAATCAAAAACAATTTTAATCGCATATCATCACATAGAAATAAAACAACATTTTAGAAATTTTGGTTGCCTTCCTGAGATCGTCGTAATCCCTTTCCTTCTATTCTTTTCCTTGCCTTTTCCTATACAAATGAAAATAACATTTCATTTATTTGCATCGTCTTCAAATATTTATATTTCTTATGTTTTCCAACCAACATAAGTTCATCTAACTTAACCAAATTGTCTTTTGAGTCGGGTATTCATATTTATCTCTTCATATACATCCATTTCTAAACACATAAATCATGTGTTTCTTAAAATTTCATAAAACAGCAATTTGTCTCTAATTCGAGCATGATCAAACCCCTTAATTATTTACATTTGTTGCTTTTTGAAAAAGCGCAAAATTCCCTTTTTCTTATAAAATACTTTTCAAACGACATCATAAATAACTTGCTTGCTTAGAAGAAAATTCTTAAAACCATCAAAACATGAAATCCTTTCAAAACATAATCATGGAGAACTTTCTTAGTCATAACCAATATTCTGCATTCATTAACATAAAGCATTGTCAATCCATGGCAATACTTGTGATAAATTCTTCATCTTAAAAACATTGCTTGCTTCCCATGAAGCAAACCTTTGAGGCTTTTCGTTAAAGCCATTCTGTTCCAAAACTAACGACTTTTCATTAAAGTCGTCATTTTGAAAACTTGTGGCTTTTTATTAATGCCGTCATTGTCCAAAACTTGTGCCTTTTCATTAAAGCCATCATTTTCAAGACTTGTGTTTACCCATTCGTTTAAACATAATCAAAAACAATTTTAATCGCAGATCATCACTTAGAAAAAAAACATCTTTTTAGAAAGTTTACTTACTTACCTGCGATCGTCATAATCCCTTTCCTTCCATTCTTTTCCTTGCCTTTGCCTAGACAAATGGAAATAACATTTAATTTATTTGCATCGTCTTCAAATACTTATATTCCTTATGTTTTCCAACCTACATAAGTTCATCTAACTTAACCAAATTGCCTTTCAAGTCGGGTATTCATACTTATCTCTTCATATACGTCCATTTCTCACCATATAAATCATGTGTTTCTTAAAATTTCATAAAACAGCAATTTGTCTCTAATTCCTGCATGATCAAACCCCTTAATTATTTACATTTGTTGCTTTGGGAAAAAGCGCAAAATTCCCTTTTTCTCATAAAATACTCTTCAAACGACATAAAAAAGAACTTGCTAGCTTAAAAGCAAATTCTTAAAACCATCAAAACATAAAATCCTTTCAAAATATAATCATGGTGAACTTACTTACTCATAAGCAATATTCTCAATTCATTAACATAAAGCATTGTCAATCCATGACAATACTTGTGATAAATTCTTTATCTTAAAAACATTGCTTGCTTCCCATGAAGCAAACCTTTGAGGCTTTTCGTTAAAGCCATTCTGTTCCAAAACTCACGACTTTTCATTAAAGCCGTCATTTTCAAAACTTGTGGCTTTTCATTAAAGCCATCATTTTCAGAACTTGTGCTTCCCCATTCGTTTAAACATAATCATAAACAATTTTAATCACATATCATCACACAGAAAGAAAACATCATTTTAGAAAAGTTTGCTCGCTTACCTGAGATCGTCATAATCCCTTTCCTTCCATTCTTTTCCTTGCCTTTGCCTAGATAAATGAAAATAACATTTCATTTATTTGCATCGTCTTCAAATACTTATATTCCTTATGTTTTCCAACCTACATAAGTTCATCTAACTAAACCAAATTGTCATTCAAGTCGGGTATTCATACTTATCTCTTCATATACATCCATTTCTCATCACAAAAATCATGTGTTTCTTAAAATTTCATAAAACAGGAATTTGTCTCTAATTTCATCATGATCAAACCCCTTAGTTATTTACATTTGTTGCTTTGTGAAAAAGAGCAAAATTACCTTTTTCTTATAAAATACTTTTGAAACGACATCATAAATAACTTGCTTGCTTAAAAGAAAATTCTTAAAACCATCAAAACATGAAATCCTTTCAAAACATAATCATGGAGAACTTTATTAGTCATAAGTAATATTCTCAATTCATTAACATAAAGCATTGTCAATCCATGAGAATACTTGTGATAAATTATTTATCTTAAAAACATTGCTTGCTTCCCATGAAGCAAACCTTTGAGGATTTTCTATAAAGTCATTCTGTTCCAAAACTTACTACTTTTCATTAAAGCCGTCATTTTCAAAACTTGTGGCTTTTCATTAAAACCGTCATTGTCCAAAACTTGTGGCTTTCCATTAAAGCCATCATTTTTAGAACTTGTGCTTTCCCATTCGTTTAAACATGATCAAAAAAAATTTCAATCGCATATCATCACATAGAAATAAAACATAATTTCAGAAAGTTTGGTTGCTTTCCTGAGATCGTCATAATCCCTTTCCTTCCATTCTTTTCCATGCCTTTTCCTAGATAAATGAAAATAACATTTCATTTATTTGCATTGTCTTCAAATACTCATATTCCTTATGTTTTCCAACCAACATAAGTTCATCTAACTTAACCAAATTGCCTTTCAAGTCGGGTATTCATACTAATCTCTTCATATATGTCCATTTCTCAACACATAAATCATGTGTTTCATAAAATTTCATAAAACAGCAATTTGTCTCTACTTCCTGCATGATCAAACCCCTTAATTATTTACATTTGTTGCTCTGGGAAAAAGTTCAAAATTCCGTTTTTCTCATAAAATACTCTTCAAACGACATAAAAAAGAACTTGCTAGCTTAAAAGCAAATTCTTAAAACCATCAAAACATGAAATCCTTTCAAAACATAATAATGGAGAGCTTACTTACTCATAAGCAATATTCTCAATTCATTAACATAAAGCATTGTCAATCCATGGCAATACTTGTGATAAATTCTTTATCTTAAAAACATTGCTTGCTTCCCATGAAGCAAACCTTTGAGGCTTTTCGTTAAAGTCATTCTGTTCCAAAACTTACGACTTTTCATTAAAGCCGTCATTTTCAAAACTTGTGGCTTTTCATTAATGCCGACATTGTCCAAAACTTGTGGCTTTTCATTAAAGCCATCATTTTCAAGACTTGTGTTTGCCCATTCGTTTAAACATAATCAAAAACAATTTTAATCGTAGCACATAGAAAAAAACATCTTTTTAGAAAGTTTGCTCGCTTACCTGCGATCGTCATAATCCCTTTCCTTCCATTCTTTTCCTTGGCTTTACATAGATAAATGGAAATAACATTTAATTTATTTGCATCGTCTTCAAATACTTATATTCCGTATATTTTCCAACCTACATAAGTTCATCTAACTTAACCAAATTGCCTTTCAAGTCGGGTATTCATACTTATCTCTTCATATACGTCCATTTCTCACCATATAAATCATGTGTTTCTCAAAATTTCAAAGAACAGCAATTTGTCTGTAATTCCTGCATGATCAAACCCCTTAATTATTTACATTTGTTGCTTTGGGAAAAAGCGCAAAATTCCCTTTTTCTCATAAAATACTCTTGAAACAACATCAAAAAGAACTTGCTAGCTTAAAAGCAAATTCTTAAAACCATCAAAACATGAAATCCTTTCAAAACATAATCATGGAGAACTTACTTACTCATAAGCAATATTCTCAATTCATTAACATAAAACATTGTCAATCCATGGCAATACTTGTGATAAATTGTTTATCTTAAAAACATTGCTTGCTTCCCATGAAGCAAACCTTTGAGGCTTTTCGTTAAAGTCATTCTATTCCAAAACTTACGACTTTTCATTAAAGCCGTCATTTTCAAAACTTGTGGCTTTTCATAAATGCCGTCATTGTCGAAAACTTGTGGCTTTTCATTAAAGCCATCATTTTCAAGACTTGTGTTTGCCCATTCGTTTAAACATAATCAAAAATAATTTTAATCGCAGCACATAGAAAAAAAACATCTTCTTAGAAAGTTTGCTCGCTTACCTGCGATCGTCATAATCCCTTTCCTTCCATTCTTTTCCTTGCCTTTGCCTAGATAAATGAAAATAACATTTCATTTATTTGCATCGTCTTCAAATACTTATATTCCTTATGTTTTCCAACCTACATAAGTTCATCTAACTAAACCAAATTGTCATTCAAGTCGGGTATTCATACTTATCTCTTCATATACATCCATTTCTCATCACAAAAATCATGTGTTTCTTAAAATTTCATAAAATAGGAATTTGTCTCTAATTTCATCATGATCAAACCCCTGAGATCGTCATAATCCCTTTCCTTCCATTCTTTTCCATGCCTTTTCCTAGATAAATGAAAATAACATTTCATTTATTTGCATTGTCTTCAAATACTCATATTCCTTATGTTTTCCAACCTACATAAGTTCATCTAACTTAACCAAATTGCCTTTCAAGTCGGGTATTCATACTTATCTCTTCATATACGTCCATTTCTCACCATATAAATCATGTGTTTCTTAAAATTTCAAAGAACAACAATTTGTCTGTAATTCCTGCATGATCAAACCCCTTAATTATTTACATTTGTTGCTTTGGGAAAAAGCGCAAAATTCCCTTTTTCTCATAAAATACTCTTGAAACGACATCAAAAAGAACTTGCTAGCTTAAAAGCAAATTCTTAAAACCGTCAAAACATGAAATCCTTTCAAAACATAATCATGGAGAACTTACTTACTCATAAGCAATATTCTCAATTCATTAACATAAAACATTGTCAATCCATGGCAATACTTGTGATAAATTGTTTATCTTAAAAACATTGCTTGCTTCCCATGAAGCAAACCTTTGAGGCTTTTCGTTAAAGTCATTCTATTCCAAAACTTACGACTTTTCATTAAAGCCGTCATTTTCAAAACTTGTGGCTTTTCATAAATGCCGTCATTGTCGAAAACTTGTGGCTTTTCATTAAAGCCATCATTTTCAAGACTTGTGTTTGCCCATTCGTTTAAACATAATCAAAAATAATTTTAATCGCAGCACATAGAAAAAAAACATCTTCTTAGAAAGTTTGCTCGCTTACCTGCGATCGTCATAATCCCTTTCCTTCCATTCTTTTCCTTGCCTTTGCCTAGATAAATGAAAATAACATTTAATTTATTGGCATCGTCTTCAAATACTTATATTCCTTATGTTTTCCGACCTACATAAGTTCATCAAACTTAACCAAATTGACTTTCAAGTATGGTATTCATACTTATCTCTTCATATACGTCCATTTCTCATCACAAAAATCATGTGTTTCTTAAAATTTCATAAAACAGGAATTTGTCTCTAATTTCATCATGATCAAACCCCTTAGTTATTTACATTTGTTGCTTTGTGAAAAAGCGCAAAATTCCCTTTTTCTTATAAAATACTTTTGAAACGACATCATAAATAACTTGCTTGCTTAAAAGAAAATTCTTAAAACCATCAAAACATGAAATCCTTTCAAAACTTAATCATGGAGAACTTTATTAGTCATAAGCAATATTCTCAATTCATTAACATAAAGCATTGTCAATCCATGAGAATACTTGTGATAAATTATTTATCTTAAAAACATTGCTTGCTTCCCATGAAGCAAACCTTTGAGGATTTTCTATAAAGTCATTCTGTTCCAAAACTTACTACTTTTCATTAAAGCCGTCATTTTCAAAACTTGTGGCTTTTGATTAAAACCGTCATTGTCCAAAACTTGTGGCTTTCCATTAAAGCCATCATTTTTAGAACTTGTGCTTTCCCATTCGTTTAAACATGATCAAAAATAATTTTAATCGCATATCATCACATAGAAATAAAACATAATTTCAGAAAGTTTGGTTGCTTTCCTGAGATCGTCATAATCCCTTTCCTTCCATTCTTTTCCATGGCTTTTCCTAGATAAATGAAAATAACATTTCATTTATTTGCATTGTCTTCAAATACTCATATTCCTTATGTTTTCCAACCAACATAAGTTCATCTAACTTAACCAAATTGCCTTTCAAGTCGGGTATTCATACTTATCTCTTCATGTATGTCCATTTCTCAACACATAAATCATGTGTTTCAAAAAATTTCATAAAACAGCAATTTTTCTCTACTTCCTGCATGATCAAACCCCTTAATTATTTACATTTGTTGCTCTGGGAAAAAGCGCAAAATTCCCTTTTTCTCATAAAATACTCTTCAAACGACATCAAAAAGAACTTGCTAGCTTAAAAGCAAATTCTTAAAACCATCAAAACATGAAATCCTTTCAAAACAGAATAATGGAGAGCTTACTTACTCATAAGCAATATTCTCAATTCATTAACATAAAGCATTGTCAATCCATGGCAATACTTGTGATAAATTCTTTATCTTAAAAACATTGCTTGCTTCCTATGAAGCAAACCTTTGAGGCTTTTCGTTAAAGTCATTCTGTTCCAAAACTTACGACTTTTCATTAAAGCCATCATTTTCAAAACTTGTGGCTTTTCATTAATGCCGACATTGTTCAAAACTTGTGGCTTTTCATTAAAGCCATCATTTTCAAGACTTGTGTTTGCCCATTCGTTTAAACATAATCAAAAACAATTTTAATCGCAGCACATAGAAAAAAACATCTTTTTAGAAAGTTTGCTCGCTTACCTGCGATCGTCATAATCCCTTTCCTTCCATTCTTTTCCTTGGCTTTACATAGATAAATGGAAATAACATTTAATTTATTTGCATCGTCTTCAAATAGTTATATTCCGTATATTTTCCTACCTACATAAGTTCATCTAACTTAAACAAATTGCCTTTCAAGTCGGGTATTCATACTTATCTCTTCATATACGTCCATTTCTCACCATATAAATCATGTGTTTCTTAAAATTTCAAAGAACAGCAATTTGTCTGTAATTCCTGCATGATCAAACCCCTTAATTATTTACATTTGTTGCTTTGGGAAAAAGCGCAAAATTCCCTTTTTCTCATAAAATACTCTTGACTCGACATCAAAAAGAACTTGCTAGCTTAAAAGCAAATTCTTAAAACCATCAAAACATGAAATCCTTTCAAAACATAATCATGGAGAACTTACTTACTCATAAGCAATATTCTCAATTCATTAACATAAAACATTGTCAATCCATGGCAATACTTGTGATAAATTGTTTATCTTAAAAACATTGCTTGCTTCCCATGAAGCAAACCTTTGAGGCTTTTCGTTAAAGTCATTCTATTCCAAAACTTACGACTTTTCATTAAAGCCGTCATTTTCAAAACTTGTGGCTTTTCATAAATGCCGTCATTGTCGAAAACTTGTGGCTTTTCATTAAAGCCATCATTTTCAAGACTTGTGTTTGCCCATTCGTTTAAACATAATCAAAAATAATTTTAATCGCAGCACATAGAAAAAAAACATCTTCTTAGAAAGTTTGCTCGCTTACCTGCGATCGTCATAATCCCTTTCCTTCCATTCTTTTCCTTGCCTTTGCCTAGATAAATGAAAATAACATTTAATTTATTGGCATCGTCTTCAAATACTTATATTCCTTATGTTTTCCGACCTACATAAGTTCATCAAACTTAACCAAATTGACTTTCAAGTATGGTATTCATACTTATCTCTTCATATACGTCCATTTCTCATCACAAAAATCATGTGTTTCTTAAAATTTCATAAAACAGGAATTTGTCTCTAATTTCATCATGATCAAACCCCTTAGTTATTTACATTTGTTGCTTTGTGAAAAAGCGCAAAATTCCCTTTTTCTTATAAAATACTTTTGAAACGACATCATAAATAACTTGCTTGCTTAAAAGAAAATTCTTAAAACCATCAAAACATGAAATCCTTTCAAAACTTAATCATGGAGAACTTTATTAGTCATAAGCAATATTCTCAATTCATTAACATAAAGCATTGTCAATCCATGAGAATACTTGTGATAAATTATTTATCTTAAAAACATTGCTTGCTTCCCATGAAGCAAACCTTTGAGGATTTTCTATAAAGTCATTCTGTTCCAAAACTTACTACTTTTCATTAAAGCCGTCATTTTCAAAACTTGTGGCTTTTGATTAAAACCGTCATTGTCCAAAACTTGTGGCTTTCCATTAAAGCCATCATTTTTAGAACTTGTGCTTTCCCATTCGTTTAAACATGATCAAAAATAATTTTAATCGCATATCATCACATAGAAATAAAACATAATTTCAGAAAGTTTGGTTGCTTTCCTGAGATCGTCATAATCCCTTTCCTTCCATTCTTTTCCATGGCTTTTCCTAGATAAATGAAAATAACATTTCATTTATTTGCATTGTCTTCAAATACTCATATTCCTTATGTTTTCCAACCAACATAAGTTCATCTAACTTAACCAAATTGCCTTTCAAGTCGGGTATTCATACTTATCTCTTCATGTATGTCCATTTCTCAACACATAAATCATGTGTTTCAAAAAATTTCATAAAACAGCAATTTTTCTCTACTTCCTGCATGATCAAACCCCTTAATTATTTACATTTGTTGCTCTGGGAAAAAGCGCAAAATTCCCTTTTTCTCATAAAATACTCTTCAAACGACATCAAAAAGAACTTGCTAGCTTAAAAGCAAATTCTTAAAACCATCAAAACATGAAATCCTTTCAAAACAGAATAATGGAGAGCTTACTTACTCATAAGCAATATTCTCAATTCATTAACATAAAGCATTGTCAATCCATGGCAATACTTGTGATAAATTCTTTATCTTAAAAACATTGCTTGCTTCCTATGAAGCAAACCTTTGAGGCTTTTCGTTAAAGTCATTCTGTTCCAAAACTTACGACTTTTCATTAAAGCCATCATTTTCAAAACTTGTGGCTTTTCATTAATGCCGACATTGTTCAAAACTTGTGGCTTTTCATTAAAGCCATCATTTTCAAGACTTGTGTTTGCCCATTCGTTTAAACATAATCAAAAACAATTTTAATCGCAGCACATAGAAAAAAACATCTTTTTAGAAAGTTTGCTCGCTTACCTGCGATCGTCATAATCCCTTTCCTTCCATTCTTTTCCTTGGCTTTACATAGATAAATGGAAATAACATTTAATTTATTTGCATCGTCTTCAAATAGTTATATTCCGTATATTTTCCTACCTACATAAGTTCATCTAACTTAAACAAATTGCCTTTCAAGTCGGGTATTCATACTTATCTCTTCATATACGTCCATTTCTCACCATATAAATCATGTGTTTCTTAAAATTTCAAAGAACAGCAATTTGTCTGTAATTCCTGCATGATCAAACCCCTTAATTATTTACATTTGTTGCTTTGGGAAAAAGCGCAAAATTCCCTTTTTCTCATAAAATACTCTTGACTCGACATCAAAAAGAACTTGCTAGCTTAAAAGCAAATTCTTAAAACCATCAAAACATGAAATCCTTTCAAAACATAATCATGGAGAACTTACTTACTCATAAGCAATATTCTCAATTCATTAACATAAAACATTGTCAATCCATGGCAATACTTGTGATAAATTGTTTATCTTAAAAACATTGCTTGCTTCCCATGAAGCAAACCTTTGAGGCTTTTCGTTAAAGTCATTCTATTCCAAAACTTACGACTTTTCATTAAAGCCGTCATTTTCAAAACTTGTGGCTTTTCATAAATGCCGTCATTGTCGAAAACTTGTGGCTTTTCATTAAAGCCATCATTTTCAAGACTTGTGTTTGCCCATTCGTTTAAACATAATCAAAAATAATTTTAATCGCAGCACATAGAAAAAAAACATCTTCTTAGAAAGTTTGCTCGCTTACCTGCGATCGTCATAATCCCTTTCCTTCCATTCTTTTCCTTGCCTTTGCCTAGATAAATGAAAATAACATTTAATTTATTGGCATCGTCTTCAAATACTTATATTCCTTATGTTTTCCAACCTACATAAGTTCATCAAACTTAACCAAATTGACTTTCAAGTCTGGTATTCATACTTATCTCTTCATATACGTCCATTTCTCATCACAAAAATCATGTGTTTCTTAAAATTTCATAAAACAGGAATTTGTCTCTAATTTCATCATGATCAAACCCCTTAGTTATTTACATTTGTTGCTTTGTGAAAAAGCGCAAAATTCCCTTTTTCTTATAAAATACTTTTGAAACGACATCATAAATAACTTGCTTGCTTAAAAGAAAATTCTTAAAACCATCAAAACATGAAATCCTTTCAAAACTTAATCATGGAGAACTTTATTAGTCATAAGCAATATTCTCAATTCATTAACATAAAGCATTGTCAATCCATGAGAATACTTGTGATAAATTATTTATCTTAAAAACATTGCTTGCTTCCCATGAAGCAAACCTTTGAGGATTTTCTATAAAGTCATTCTGTTCCAAAACTTACTACTTTTCATTAAAGCCGTCATTTTCAAAACTTGTGGCTTTTGATTAAAACCGTCATTGTCCAAAACTTGTGGCTTTCCATTAAAGCCATCATTTTTAGAACTTGTGCTTTCCCATTCGTTTAAACATGATCAAAAATAATTTTAATCGCATATCATCACATAGAAATAAAACATAATTTCAGAAAGTTTGGTTGCTTTCCTGAGATCGTCATAATCCCTTTCCTTCCATTCTTTTCCATGCCTTTTCCTAGATAAATGAAAATAACATTTCATTTATTTGCATTGTCTTCAAATACTCATATTCCTTATGTTTTCCAACCTACATAAGTTCATCTAACTTAACCAAATTGCCTTTCAAGTCGGGTATTCATACTTATCTCTTCATATATGTCCATTTCTCAACACATAAATCATGTGTTTCGTAAAATTTCATAAAACAGCAATTTGTCTCTACTTCCTCCATGATCAAACCCCTTAATTATTTACATTTGTTGCTCTGGGAAAAAACGCAAAATTCCGTTTTTCTCATAAAATACTCTTCAAACGACATAAAAAAGAACTTGCTAGCTTAAAAGCAAATTCTTAAAACCATCAAAACATGAAATCCTTTCAAAACATAATAATGGAGAGCTTACTTACTCATAAGCAATATTCTCAATTCATTAACATAAAACATTGTCAATCCATGGCAATACTTGTGATAAATTCTTTATCTTAAAAACATTGCTTGCTTCCCATGAAGCAAACCTTTGAGGCTTTTCGTTAAAGTCATTCTGTTCCAAAACTTACGACTTTTCATTAAAGCCGTCATTTTCAAAACTTGTGGCTTTTCATTAATGCCGACATTGTCCAAAACTTGTGGCTTTTCATTAAAGCCATCGTTTTCAAGACTTGTGTTTGCCCAATCGTTTAAACATAATCAAAAACAATTTTAATCGCAGCACATAGAAAAAAACATCTTTTTAGAAAGTTTGCTCGCTTACCTGCGATCGTCATAATCCCTTTCCTTCCATTCTTTTCCTTGGCTTTACATAGATAAATGGAAATAACATTTAATTTATTTGCATCGTCTTCAAATACTTATATTCCGTATATTTTCCAACCTACATAACTTCATCTAACTTAACCAAATTGCCTTTCAAGTCGAGTATTCATACTTATCTCTTCATATACGTCCATTTCTCACGATATAAATCATGTGTTTCTTAGAATTTCAAAGAACAGCAATTTGTCTGTAATTCCTGCATGATCAAACCCCTTAATTATTTACATTTGTTGCTTTGGGAAAAAGCGCAAAATTCCCTTTTTCTCATAAAATACTCTTGAAACGACATCAAAAAGAACTTGCTAGCTTAAAAGCAAATTCTTAAAACCATCAAAACATGAAATCCTTTCAAAACATAATCATGGAGAACTTACTTACTCATAAGCAATATTCTCAATTCATTAACATAAAGCATTGTCAATCCATGAGAATACTTGTGATAAATTATTTATCTTAAAAACATTGCTTGCTTCCCATGAAGCAAACCTTTGAGGATTTTCTATAAAGTCATTCTGTTCCAAAACTTACTACTTTTAATTAAAGCCGTCATTTTCAAAACTTGTGGCTTTTGATTAAAACCGTCATTGTCCAAAACTTGTGGCTTTCCATTAAAGCCATCATTTTTAGAACTTGTGCTTTCCCATTCGTTTAAACATGATCAAAAATAATTTTAATCGCATATCATCACATAGAAATAAAACATAATTTCAGAAAGTTTGGTTGCTTTCCTGAGATCGTCATAATCCCTTTCCTTCCATTCTTTTCCATGCCTTTTCCTAGATAAATGAAAATAACATTTCATTTATTTGCATTGTCTTCAAATACTCATATTCCTTATGTTTTCCAACCTACATAAGTTCATCTAACTTAACCAAATTGCCTTTCAAGTCGGGTATTCATACTTATCTCTTCATATATGTCCATTTCTCAACACATAAATCATGTGTTTCGTAAAATTTCATAAAACAGCAATTTGTCTCTACTTCCTCCATGATCAAACCCCTTAATTATTTACATTTGTTGCTCTGGGAAAAAACGCAAAATTCCGTTTTTCTCATAAAATACTCTTCAAACGACATAAAAAAGAACTTGCTAGCTTAAAAGCAAATTCTTAAAACCATCAAAACATGAAATCCTTTCAAAACATAATAATGGAGAGCTTACTTACTCATAAGCAATATTCTCAATTCATTAACATAAAACATTGTCAATCCATGGCAATACTTGTGATAAATTCTTTATCTTAAAAACATTGCTTGCTTCCCATGAAGCAAACCTTTGAGGCTTTTCGTTAAAGTCATTCTGTTCCAAAACTTACGACTTTTCATTAAAGCCGTCATTTTCAAAATTTGTGGCTTTTCATTAATGCCGACATTGTCCAAAACTTGTGGCTTTTCATTAAAGCCATCATTTTCAAGACTTGTGTTTGCCCAATCGTTTAAACATAATCAAAAACAATTTTAATCGCAGCACATAGAAAAAAACATCTTTTTAGAAAGTTTGCTCGCTTACCTGCGATCGTCATAATCCCTTTCCTTCTATTCTTTTCCTTGGCTTTACATAGATAAATGGAAATAACATTTAATTTATTTGCATCGTCTTCAAATACTTATATTCCGTATATTTTCCAACCTACATAACTTCATCTAACTTAACCAAATTGCCTTTCAAGTCGGGTATTCATACTTATCTCTTCATATACGTCCATTTCTCACCATATAAATCATGTGTTTCTTAAAATTTCAAAGAACAGCAATTTGTCTGTAATTCCTGCATGATCAAACCCCTTAATTATTTACATTTGTTGCTTTGGGAAAAAGCGCAAAATTCCCTTTTTCTCATAAAATACTCTTGAAACGACATCAAAAAGAACTTGCTAGCTTAAAAGCAAATTCTTAAAACCGTCAAAACATGAAATCCTTTCAAAACATAATCATGGAGAACTTACTTACTCATAAGCAATATTCTCAATTCATTAACATAAAACATTGTCAATCCATGGCAATACTTGTGATAAATTGTTTATCTTAAAAACATTGCTTGCTTCCCATGAAGCAAACCTTTGAGGCTTTTCGTTAAAGTCATTCTATTCCAAAACTTACGACTTTTCATTAAAGCCGTCATTTTCAAAACTTGTGGCTTTTCATAAATGCCGTCATTGTCGAAAACTTGTGGCTTTTCATTAAAGCCATCATTTTCAAGACTTGTGTTTGCCCATTCGTTTAAACATAATCAAAAATAATTTTAATCGCAGCACATAGAAAAAAAACATCTTCTTAGAAAGTTTGCTCGCTTACCTGCGATCGTCATAATCCCTTTCCTTCCATTCTTTTCCTTGCCTTTGCCTAGATAAATGAAAATAACATTTAATTTATTGGCATCGTCTTCAAATACTTATATTCCTTATGTTTTCCAACCTACATAAGTTCATCAAACTTAACCAAATTGACTTTCAAGTCTGGTATTCATACTTATCTCTTCATATACGTCCATTTCTCATCACAAAAATCATGTGTTTCTTAAAATTTCATAAAACAGGAATTTGTCTCTAATTTCATCATGATCAAACCCCTTAGTTATTTACATTTGTTGCTTTGTGAAAAAGCGCAAAATTCCCTTTTTCTTATAAAATACTTTTGAAACGACATCATAAATAACTTGCTTGCTTAAAAGAAAATTCTTAAAACCATCAAAACATGAAATCCTTTCAAAACTTAATCATGGAGAACTTTATTAGTCATAAGCAATATTCTCAATTCATTAACATAAAGCATTGTCAATCCATGAGAATACTTGTGATAAATTATTTATCTTAAAAACATTGCTTGCTTCCCATGAAGCAAACCTTTGAGGATTTTCTATAAAGTCATTCTGTTCCAAAACTTACTACTTTTCATTAAAGCCGTCATTTTCAAAACTTGTGGCTTTTGATTAAAACCGTCATTGTCCAAAACTTGTGGCTTTCCATTAAAGCCATCATTTTTAGAACTTGTGCTTTCCCATTCGTTTAAACATGATCAAAAATAATTTTAATCGCATATCATCACATAGAAATAAAACATAATTTCAGAAAGTTTGGTTGCTTTCCTGAGATCGTCATAATCCCTTTCCTTCCATTCTTTTCCATGCCTTTTCCTAGATAAATGAAAATAACATTTCATTTATTTGCATTGTCTTCAAATACTCATATTCCTTATGTTTTCCAACCTACATAAGTTCATCTAACTTAACCAAATTGCCTTTCAAGTCGGGTATTCATACTTATCTCTTCATATATGTCCATTTCTCAACACATAAATCATGTATTTCGTAAAATTTCATAAAACAGCAATTTGTCTCTACTTCCTCCATGATCAAACCCCTTAATTATTTACATTTGTTGCTCTGGGAAAAAACGCAAAATTCCGTTTTTCTCATAAAATACTCTTCAAACGACATAAAAAAGAACTTGCTAGCTTAAAAGCAAATTCTTAAAACCATCAAAACATGAAATCCTTTCAAAACATAATAATGGAGAGCTTACTTACTCATAAGCAATATTCTCAATTCATTAACATAAAACATTGTCAATCCATGGCAATACTTGTGATAAATTCTTTATCTTAAAAACATTGCTTGCTTCCCATGAAGCAAACCTTTGAGGCTTTTCGTTAAAGTCATTCTGTTCCAAAACTTACGACTTTTCATTAAAGCCGTCATTTTCAAAACTTGTGGCTTTTCATTAATGCCGACATTGTCCAAAACTTGTGGCTTTTCATTAAAGCCATCGTTTTCAAGACTTGTGTTTGCCCAATCGTTTAAACATAATCAAAAACAATTTTAATCGCAGCACATAGAAAAAAACATCTTTTTAGAAAGTTTGCTCGCTTACCTGCGATCGTCATAATCCCTTTCCTTCCATTCTTTTCCTTGGCTTTACATAGATAAATGGAAATAACATTTAATTTATTTGCATCGTCTTCAAATACTTATATTCCGTATATTTTCCAACCTACATAACTTCATCTAACTTAACCAAATTGCCTTTCAAGTCGGGTATTCATACTTATCTCTTCATATACGTCCATTTCTCACGATATAAATCATGTGTTTCTTAGAATTTCAAAGAACAGCAATTTGTCTGTAATTCCTGCATGATCAAACCCCTTAATTATTTACATTTGTTGCTTTGGGAAAAAGCGCAAAATTCCCTTTTTCTCATAAAATACTCTTGAAACGACATCAAAAAGAACTTGCTAGCTTAAAAGCAAATTCTTAAAACCATCAAAACATGAAATCCTTTCAAAACATAATCATGGAGAACTTACTTACTCATAAGCAATATTCTCAATTCATTAACATAAAGCATTGTCAATCCATGAGAATACTTGTGATAAATTATTTATCTTAAAAACATTGCTTGCTTCCCATGAAGCAAACCTTTGAGGATTTTCTATAAAGTCATTCTGTTCCAAAACTTACTACTTTTAATTAAAGCCGTCATTTTCAAAACTTGTGGCTTTTG
Organism: Annona cherimola; assembly: GCA_030490835.1. Classification (NCBI taxonomy): domain Eukaryota; kingdom Viridiplantae; phylum Streptophyta; class Magnoliopsida; order Magnoliales; family Annonaceae; genus Annona; species Annona cherimola. The sequence continues at coordinate 77,001,821 of CM059974.1, read as the reverse complement.
ATTAAAACCGTCATTGTCCAAAACTTGTGGCTTTCCATTAAAGCCATCATTTTTAGAACTTGTGCTTTCCCATTCGTTTAAACATGATCAAAAATAATTTTAATCGCATATCATCACATAGAAATAAAACATAATTTCAGAAAGTTTGGTTGCTTTCCTGAGATCGTCATAATCCCTTTCCTTCCATTCTTTTCCATGCCTTTTCCTAGATAAATGAAAATAACATTTCATTTATTTGCATTGTCTTCAAATACTCATATTCCTTATGTTTTCCAACCTACATAAGTTCATCTAACTTAACCAAATTGCCTTTCAAGTCGGGTATTCATACTTATCTCTTCATATATGTCCATTTCTCAACACATAAATCATGTGTTTCGTAAAATTTCATAAAACAGCAATTTGTCTCTACTTCCTCCATGATCAAACCCCTTAATTATTTACATTTGTTGCTCTGGGAAAAAACGCAAAATTCCGTTTTTCTCATAAAATACTCTTCAAACGACATAAAAAAGAACTTGCTAGCTTAAAAGCAAATTCTTAAAACCATCAAAACATGAAATCCTTTCAAAACATAATAATGGAGAGCTTACTTACTCATAAGCAATATTCTCAATTCATTAACATAAAACATTGTCAATCCATTGCAATACTTGTGATAAATTCTTTATCTTAAAAACATTGCTTGCTTCCCATGAAGCAAACCTTTGAGGCTTTTCGTTAAAGTCATTCTGTTCCAAAACTTACGACTTTTCATTAAAGCCGTCATTTTCAAAATTTGAGGCTTTTCATTAATGCCGACATTGTCCAAAACTTGTGGCTTTTCATTAAAGCCATCATTTTCAAGACTTGTGTTTGCCCAATCGTTTAAACATAATCAAAAACAATTTTAATCGCAGCACATAGAAAAAAACATCTTTTTAGAAAGTTTGCTCGCTTACCTGCGATCGTCATAATCCCTTTCCTTCCATTCTTTTCCTTGGCTTTACATAGATAAATGGAAATAACATTTAATTTATTTGCATCGTCTTCAAATACTTATATTCCGTATATTTTCCAACCTACATAACTTCATCTAACTTAACCAAATTGCCTTTCAAGTCGGGTATTCATACTTATCTCTTCATATACGTCCATTTCTCACCATATAAATCATGTGTTTCTTAAAATTTCAAAGAACAGCAATTTGTCTGTAATTCCTGCATGATCAAACCCCTTAATTATTTACATTTGTTGCTTTGGGAAAAAGCGCAAAATTCCCTTTTTCTCATAAAATACTCTTGAAACGACATCAAAAAGAACTTGCTAGCTTAAAAGCAAATTCTTAAAACCGTCAAAACATGAAATCCTTTCAAAACATAATCATGGAGAACTTACTTACTCATAAGCAATATTCTCAATTCATTAACATAAAACATTGTCAATCCATGGCAATACTTGTGATAAATTGTTTATCTTAAAAACATTGCTTGCTTCCCATGAAGCAAACCTTTGAGGCTTTTCGTTAAAGTCATTCTATTCCAAAACTTACGACTTTTCATTAAAGCCGTCATTTTCAAAACTTGTGGCTTTTCATAAATGCCGTCATTGTCGAAAACTTGTGGCTTTTCATTAAAGCCATCATTTTCAAGACTTGTGTTTGCCCATTCGTTTAAACATAATCAAAAATAATTTTAATCGCAGCACATAGAAAAAAAACATCTTCTTAGAAAGTTTGCTCGCTTACCTGCGATCGTCATAATCCCTTTCCTTCCATTCTTTTCCTTGGCTTTACATAGATAAATGGAAATAACATTTAATTTATTTGCATCGTCTTCAAATACTTATATTCCGTATATTTTCCAACCTACATAACTTCATCTAACTTAACCAAATTGCCTTTCAAGTCGGGTATTCATACTTATCTCTTCATATACATCCATTTCTCACCATATAAATCATGTGTTTCTTAAAATTTCAAAGAACAGCAATTTGTCTGTAATTCCTGCATGATCAAACCCCTTAATTATTTACATTTGTTGCTTTGGGAAAAAGCGCAAAATTCCCTTTTTCTCATAAAATACTCTTGAAACGACATCAAAAAGAACTTGCTAGCTTAAAAGCAAATTCTTAAAACCGTCAAAACATGAAATCCTTTCAAAACATAATCATGGAGAACTTACTTACTCATAAGCAATATTCTCAATTCATTAACATAAAACATTGTCAATCCATGGCAATACTTGTGATAAATTCTTTATCTTAAAAACATTGCTTGCTTCCCATGAAGCAAACCTTTGAGGCTTTTCGTTAAAGTCATTCTGTTCCAAAACTTACGACTTTTCATTAAAGCCGTCATTTTCAAAACTTGTGGCTTTTCATTAATGCCGACATTGTCCAAAACTTGTGGCTTTTCATTAAAGCCATCGTTTTCAAGACTTGTGTTTGCCCAATCGTTTAAACATAATCAAAAACAATTTTAATCGCAGCACATAGAAAAAAACATCTTTTTAGAAAGTTTGCTCGCTTACCTGCGATCGTCATAATCCCTTTCCTTCCATTCTTTTCCTTGGCTTTACATAGATAAATGGAAATAACATTTAATTTATTTGCATCGTCTTCAAATACTTATATTCCGTATATTTTCCAACCTACATAACTTCATCTAACTTAACCAAATTGCCTTTCAAGTCGGGTATTCATACTTATCTCTTCATATACGTCCATTTCTCACGATATAAATCATGTGTTTCTTAGAATTTCAAAGAACAGCAATTTGTCTGTAATTCCTGCATGATCAAACCCCTTAATTATTTACATTTGTTGCTTTGGGAAAAAGCGCAAAATTCCCTTTTTCTCATAAAATACTCTTGAAACGACATCAAAAAGAACTTGCTAGCTTAAAAGCAAATTCTTAAAACCATCAAAACATGAAATCCTTTCAAAACATAATCATGGAGAACTTACTTACTCATAAGCAATATTCTCAATTCATTAACATAAAGCATTGTCAATCCATGAGAATACTTGTGATAAATTATTTATCTTAAAAACATTGCTTGCTTCCCATGAAGCAAACCTTTGAGGATTTTCTATAAAGTCATTCTGTTCCAAAACTTACTACTTTTAATTAAAGCCGTCATTTTCAAAACTTGTGGCTTTTGATTAAAACCGTCATTGTCCAAAACTTGTGGCTTTCCATTAAAGCCATCATTTTTAGAACTTGTGCTTTCCCATTCGTTTAAACATGATCAAAAATAATTTTAATCGCATATCATCACATAGAAATAAAACATAATTTCAGAAAGTTTGGTTGCTTTCCTGAGATCGTCATAATCCCTTTCCTTCCATTCTTTTCCATGCCTTTTCCTAGATAAATGAAAATAACATTTCATTTATTTGCATTGTCTTCAAATACTCATATTCCTTATGTTTTCCAACCTACATAAGTTCATCTAACTTAACCAAATTGCCTTTCAAGTCGGGTATTCATACTTATCTCTTCATATATGTCCATTTCTCAACACATAAATCATGTGTTTCGTAAAATTTCATAAAACAGCAATTTGTCTCTACTTCCTCCATGATCAAACCCCTTAATTATTTACATTTGTTGCTCTGGGAAAAAACGCAAAATTCCGTTTTTCTCATAAAATACTCTTCAAACGACATAAAAAAGAACTTGCTAGCTTAAAAGCAAATTCTTAAAACCATCAAAACATGAAATCCTTTCAAAACATAATAATGGAGAGCTTACTTACTCATAAGCAATATTCTCAATTCATTAACATAAAACATTGTCAATCCATGGCAATACTTGTGATAAATTCTTTATCTTAAAAACATTGCTTGCTTCCCATGAAGCAAACCTTTGAGGCTTTTCGTTAAAGTCATTCTGTTCCAAAACTTATGACTTTTCATTAAAGCCGTCATTTTCAAAATTTGAGGCTTTTCATTAATGCCGACATTGTCCAAAACTTGTGGCTTTTCATTAAAGCCATCATTTTCAAGACTTGTGTTTGCCCAATCGTTTAAACATAATCAAAAACAATTTTAATCGCAGCACATAGAAAAAAACATCTTTTTAGAAAGTTTGCTCGCTTACCTGCGATCGTCATAATCCCTTTCCTTCCATTCTTTTCCTTGGCTTTACATAGATAAATGGAAATAACATTTAATTTATTTGCATCGTCTTCAAATACTTATATTCCGTATATTTTCCAACCTACATAACTTCATCTAACTTAACCAAATTGCCTTTCAAGTCGGGTATTCATACTTATCTCTTCATATACGTCCATTTCTCACCATATAAATCATGTGTTTCTTAAAATTTCAAAGAACAGCAATTTGTCTGTAATTCCTGCATGATCAAACCCCTTAATTATTTACATTTGTTGCTTTGGGAAAAAGCGCAAAATTCCCTTTTTCTCATAAAATACTCTTGAAACGACATCAAAAAGAACTTGCTAGCTTAAAAGCAAATTCTTAAAACCGTCAAAACATGAAATCCTTTCAAAACATAATCATGGAGAACTTACTTACTCATAAGCAATATTCTCAATTCATTAACATAAAACATTGTCAATCCATGGCAATACTTGTGATAAATTGTTTATCTTAAAAACATTGCTTGCTTCCCATGAAGCAAACCTTTGAGGCTTTTCGTTAAAGTCATTCTATTCCAAAACTTACGACTTTTCATTAAAGCCGTCATTTTCAAAACTTGTGGCTTTTCATAAATGCCGTCATTGTCGAAAACTTGTGGCTTTTCATTAAAGCCATCATTTTCAAGACTTGTGTTTGCCCATTCGTTTAAACATAATCAAAAATAATTTTAATCGCAGCACATAGAAAAAAAACATCTTCTTAGAAAGTTTGCTCGCTTACCTGCGATCGTCATAATCCCTTTCCTTCCATTCTTTTCCTTGGCTTTACATAGATAAATGGAAATAACATTTAATTTATTTGCATCGTCTTCAAATACTTATATTCCGTATATTTTCCAACCTACATAACTTCATCTAACTTAACCAAATTGCCTTTCAAGTCGGGTATTCATACTTATCTCTTCATATACATCCATTTCTCACCATATAAATCATGTGTTTCTTAAAATTTCAAAGAACAGCAATTTGTCTGTAATTCCTGCATGATCAAACCCCTTAATTATTTACATTTGTTGCTTTGGGAAAAAGCGCAAAATTCCCTTTTTCTCATAAAATACTCTTGAAACGACATCAAAAAGAACTTGCTAGCTTAAAAGCAAATTCTTAAAACCGTCAAAACATGAAATCCTTTCAAAACATAATCATGGAGAACTTACTTACTCATAAGCAATATTCTCAATTCATTAACATAAAACATTGTCAATCCATGGCAATACTTGTGATAAATTGTTTATCTTAAAAACATTGCTTGCTTCCCATGAAGCAAACCTTTGAGGCTTTTCGTTAAAGTCATTCTATTCCAAAACTTACGACTTTTCATTAAAGCCGTCATTTTCAAAACTTGTGGCTTTTCATAAATGCCGTCATTGTCGAAAACTTGTGGCTTTTCATTAAAGCCATCATTTTCAAGACTTGTGTTTGCCCATTCGTTTAAACATAATCAAAAATAATTTTAATCGCAGCACATAGAAAAAAAACATCTTCTTAGAAAGTTTGCTCGCTTACCTGCGATCGTCATAATCCCTTTCCTTCCATTCTTTTCCTTGACTTTGCCTAGATAAATGAAAATAACATTTCATTTATTTGCATCGTCTTCAAATACTTATATTCCTTATGTTTTCCAACCTACATAAGTTCATCTAACTAAACCAAATTGTCATTCAAGTCGGGTATTCATACTTATCTCTTCATATACATCCATTTCTCATCACAAAAATCATGTGTTTCTTAAAATTACATAAAACAGGAATTTGTCTCTAATTTCATCATGATCAAACCCCTGAGATCGTCATAATCCCTTTCCTTCCATTCTTTTCCATGCCTTTTCCTAGATAAATGAAAATAACATTTCATTTATTTGCATTGTCTTCAAATACTCATATTCCTTATGTTTCCAACCTACATAAGTTCATCTAACTTAACCAAATTGCCTTTCAAGTCGGGTATTCATACTTATCTCTTCATATACGTCCATTTCTCACCATATAAATCATGTGTTTCTTAAAATTTCAAAGAACAGCAATTTGTCTGTAATTCCTGCATGATCAAACCCCTTAATTATTTACATTTGTTGCTTTGGGAAAAAGCGCAAAATTCCGTTTTTCTCATAAAATACTCTTGAAACGACATCAAAAAGAACTTGCTAGCTTAAAAGCAAATTCTTAAAACCGTCAAAACATGAAATCCTTTCAAAACATAATCATGGAGAACTTACTTACTCATAAGCAATATTCTCAATTCATTAACATAAAACATTGTCAATCCATGGCAATACTTGTGATAAATTGTTTATCTTTAAAACATTGCTTGCTTCCCATGAAGCAAACCTTTGAGGCTTTTCGTTAAAGTCATTCTCTTCCAAAACTTACGACTTTTCATTAAAGCCGTCATTTTCAAAACTTGTGGCTTTTCATAAATGCCGTCATTGTCGAAAACTTGTGGCTTTTCATTAAAGCCATCATTTTCAAGACTTGTGTTTGCCCATTCGTTTAAACATAATCAAAAATAATTTTAATCGCAGCACATAGAAAAGAAACATCTTCTTAGAAAGTTTGCTCGCTTACCTGCGATCGTCATAATCCCTTTCCTTCCATTCTTTTCCTTGCCTTTGCCTATATAAATGAAAATAACATTTAATTTATTGGCATCGTCTTCAAATACTTATATTCCTTATGTTTTCCAACCTACATAAGTTCATCAAACTTAACCAAATTGACTTTCAAGTCTGGTATTCATACTTATCTCTTCATATACGTCCATTTCTCATCACAAAAATCATGTGTTTCTTAAAATTTCATAAAACAGGAATTTGTCTCTAATTTCATCATGATCAAACCCCTTAGTTATTTACATTTGTTGCTTTGTGAAAAAGCGCAAAATTCCCTTTTTCTCATAAAATACTCTTGAAACGACATCAAAAAGAACTTGCTAGCTTAAAAGCAAATTCTTAAAACCATCAAAACATGAAATCCTTTCAAAACATAATCATGGAGAATTTACTTACTCAAAAGCAATATTCTCAATTCATTAACATAAAGCATTGTCAATCCATGGCAATACTTGTGATAAATTCTTTATCTTAAAAACATTGCTTGCTTCCCATGAAACAAACCTTTGAGGTTTTTCGTTAAAACCATTCTGTTCCAAAACTTACGACTTTTTATTAAAGCCGTCATTTTCAAAACTTGTGGGTTTTCATTAAGGCTGTCATTGTCCAATACTTGTGGCTTTTCATTAAAGCCATCATTTTCAGTACTTGTGCTTGCCCATTCGTTTAAACATTATCAAAAACAATTTTAATCACATATCATCACATAGAAAAAAAACAACTTTTTAGAAAGTTTGCACGCTTACCTGCGATCGTCATAATCCCTTTCCTTGAATTCTTTTCCTTTCCTTTGCCTCGATAAATGAAAATAACATTTCATTTATTTTCATCGTCTTCGAATATTTTGATTCCTTATGTTTTCCAACCTGCATAAGTTCATCTAACTTAACCAAATTGTCCTTCAAGTCGGGTATTCATACTTATCTCATCATATACATCCATTTCTCAATACATAAATCATGTGTTTCTTAAAATTTCATGAAACAACAATTTGTCTCTAATTCCGGCATGATCAAACCCCTTAATTATTTTCATTTGTTGCTTTGTGAAAAACCGCAAAATTCACTTTTTATTATAAAATACTTTGGAAATGACATTATAAAGAACTTGCTTGCTTAAAAGCAAATTCTTAAAACCATCAAAACATGAAATCCTTTCAAAACATAATCATGGAGAACTTTCTTACTCAAAAGGAATATTCTCAATTCATTAACATAAAGCATTGCCAATCCATGGCAAAACTTGTAATAAATTCTTTATCTTAAAGACATTGCTTGCTTCCCATGAAGAAAACCTTTGAGGCTTTTCGTTAAAGTCATTTTGATCCAAAACTTGCGACTGTTCATTAAAGCCGTCATTTTCAAAACTTGTGGCTTTTCGTTAAAGCCGTCATTGTCCAATACTTGTGGCTATTCATTAAAGCCATCATTTTCAGAACTTGTGCTTGCCCATTCGTTTAAACATAATCAAAAACAATTTTAATCGCATATCATCACATAGAAATAAAACATCATTTCAGAAAGTTTGGCTGCTTTCCTGAGATCGTCATAATCCCTTTCCTTCCATTCTTTTCCATGCCTTTTCCTAGATAAATGAAAATAATATTTCATTTATTTGCATTGTCTTGAAATCATCATATTCCTTATGTTTTCCAACCTACATAAGTTCATCTAACTTAACCAAATTGCCTTTCAAGTCCGGTATTCATACTTATCTCTTCATATACGTCCATTTCTCAACACATAAATCATGTGTTTCATAAAATTTCATAAAAAGCAATTTGTCTCTAATTCCAGCGTGATCAAACCCCTTAATTATTTGCATTTGTTGCTTTGGGAAAAAGCCCAAAATTCCCTTTTTCTTATAAAATACTTTTGAAACGACATCATAAAGAATTTGCTTGCTTAAAAGAAAATTCTTAAAACCATCCAAACATGATATCCTTTCAAAACAAAATCATGGGGAACTTTCTTACTTATAAGCAATTTTCTCAATTCATTAACATAAAGCATTGTCAATCCATGGCAATACTTGTGATAAATTCTTTATTTTAAAAACATTGCTTGCTTCCCATGAAGCAAACTTTTGAGGCATTTCGTCAAAGTAATTCTGTTCCAAAACTTACGACTTTTCATTGAAGCCGTCATTTTCAAAACTTGTGGCTTTCCATTAAAGCCATCATTTTCAGAACTTGTGCTTGCCCATTCGTTTAAACATAATTAAAAACAATTTTAATCGCATATCATCACATAGAAAAAAATGTCTTTTTAGAAAGTTTGCACGCTTACCTGCGATCGTCATAATCCCTTTCCTTGCATTCTTTTCCTTTCCTTTGCCTAGATAAATGAAAATAACATTTCATTTATTTTCATCGTCTTCGAATATTTTGATTCCTTATGTTTTCCAACCTGCATAAGTTCATCTAACTTAACCAAATTGTCTTTCAAGTCGGGTATTCATACTTATCTCATCATATACGTCCATTTCTCAATACATAAATCATGTGTTTCTTAAAATTTCATGAAACAACAATTTGTCTCTAATTCCGGCATGATCAAACCCCTTAATTATTTACATTTGTTGCTTTGTGAAAAAGCGCAAAATTCACTTTTTCTTATAAGATACTTTGGAAATGACATCATAAAGAACTTGCTTGCTTAAAAGCAAATTCTTAAAACCATCAAAACATGAAATCCTTTCAAAACATAATCTTGGAGAACTTTCTTACTCAAAAGCAATTTTCTCAATTCATTAACATAAAGCATTGTCAATCCATGGCAATACTTGTGATAAATTCTTTATCTTAAAAATATTGCTTGCTTACCATGAAGCAAACCTTTGAGGATTTTCTATAAAGCCATTTTGTTCCAAAACTTATGACTTTTCAGTAAAGCCGGCATTTTCAAAACTTGTGGCTTTTCATTAAAGCCGTCATTGTCCAAAACTTGTGGCTTTCCATTCGTTTAAACATAATCAAAAATAATTTTAATCGCATATCATCACATAGAAAAAAAACATCTTTTTAGAAAGTTTGCACGCTTACCTGCGATCGTCATAATCCCTTTCCTTGCATTATTTTCCTTTCCTTTGCCTAGATAAATGAAAATAACATTTCACTTATTTTCATCGTCTTCGAATATTTTGATTCCTTATGTTTTCCAACCTGCATAAGTTCATCTAACTTAACCAAATTGTCCTTCAAGTCGGGTATTCATACTTATCTCATCATATACATCCATTTCTCAATACATAAATCATGTGTTTCTTAAAATTTCATGAAACAGCAATTTGTCTCTAATTCCGGCATGATCAAACCCCTTAATTATTTACATTTGTTGCTTTGTGAAAAAGCGAAAAATTCACTTTTTCTTATAAAATACTTTGGAAATGACATTATAAAGAACTTGCTTGCTTAAAAGCAAATTCTTAAAACCATCAAAACATGAAATCCTTTCAAAACATAATCATGGAGAACTTTCTTACTCAAAAGCAATATTCTCAATTCATTAACATAAAGCATTGTCAATCCATGGCAAAACTTGTAATAAATTCTTTATCTTAAAAACATTGCTTGCTTCCCATAAAGCAAACCTTTGAGGCTTTTCGTTAAAGTCATTTTGATCCAAAACTTGCGACTGTTCATTAAAGCCGTCATTTTCAAAACTTGTGGCTTTTCGTTAAAGCCGTCATTGTCCAATACTTGTGGCTATTCATTAAAGCCATCATTTTCAGAACTTGTGCTTGCCCATTCGTTTAAACATAATCAAAAACAATTTTAATCTCATATCATCACATAGAAATAAAATATCATTTTCAAAAGTTTGGTTGCTTTCCTGAGATCGTCATAATCCCTTTCCTTCCATTCTTTTCCATGCCTTTTCCTAGATAAATGAAAATAACATTTCATTCATTTGCATTGTCTTCAAATACTCATATTCCTTATGTTTTCCAACTTACATAAGTTCATCTAACTTAACCAAATTGCCTTTCAAGTCGCGTATTCATACTTATCTCTTCACATACGTCCATTTCTCAACACATAAATCATGTGTTTTATAAAATTTCATAAACAACAATTTGTCTCTAATTCCAGCATGATCAAACCCCTTAATTATTTGCATTTGTTGCTTTGGGAAAAAGCGCAAAATTCCCTTTTTCTTATAAAATACTTTTGAAACGACATCATAAAGAACTTGCTTGCTTAAAAGCAAATTCTTAAAACAATCAAAACATGATATCCTTTCAAAACAAAATCATGGAGAACTTTCTTACTCATAAGCAATTTTCTCAATTCATTAACATAAAGCATTGTCAATCCATGGCAATACTTGTGATAAATTCTTTATCTTAAAAATATTGCTTGCTTCCCATGAAGCAAACCTTTGAGGATTTTCTATAAAGCCATTCTGTTCCAAAACTTACGACTTTTCAGTAAAGCCGTCATTTTCAAAACTTGTGGCTTTTCTTTAAAGCCGTCATTGTCCAAAACTTATGGCTTTCCATTAAAGCCATCATTTTCAGAACTTGTGCTTGCCCATTCGGTTAAACATAATCAAAAATAATTTTAATCGAATATCATCACATAGAAAAAACACATCTTTTTAGAAAGTTTGCTCGCTTACCTGCGATCGTCATAATCCCTTTCCTTCCATTCTTTTCCTTTTCTTTGCCTAGATAAATGAAAATAACATTTCATTTATTTTGATCGTCTTCGAATACTTTTATTTCTTGTGTTTTCCAACCTGCATAAGTTCTTCTAACTTAACCAAATTGTCTTTCAAGTCGGCTACTCATACTTATCTCATAATATACATCCATTTCTCAATACATAAATCATGTGTTTCTTAAAATTTCATGAAACAACAATTTGTCTCTAATTCCAGCATGATCAAACCTCTTCATTATTGACATTTGTTCCTTTGTGAAATAGCGCAAAATTCACTTTTTCTTATAAAATACTTTGGAAACGACATCATAAAGAACTTGCTTGCTTAAAAGCAAATTCTTAAAACCATCAAAACATGATATCCTTTCAAAACATAATCATGGAGAACTTTCTTACTCATAAGAAATTTTCTCAATTCATTAACATAAAGCATTGTCAATCCATGGCAATACTTGTGATAAATTCTTTATCTTAAAAATATTGCTTGCTTCCCATGAAGCAAACCTTTGAGGATTTTCTATAAAGCCATTCTGTTCCAAAACTTACGACTTTTCAGTAAAGCCGTCATTTTCAAAACTTGTGGCTTTTCCTTAAAGCCGTCATTGTCCAAAACTTATGGCTTTCCATTAAAGCCATCATTTTCAGAACTTGTGCTTGCCCATTCGGTTAAACATAATCAAAAATAATTTTAATCGAATATCATCACATAGAAAAAAAACATCTTTTTAGAAAGTTTGCTCGCTTACCTGCGATCGTCATAATCCCTTTCCTTCCATTCTTTTCCTTTTCTTTGCCTAGATAAATGAAAATAACATTTCATTTATTTTGATCGTCTTCGAATACTTTTATTTCTTGTGTTTTCCAACCAGCATAAGTTCTTCTAACTTAACCAAATTGTCTTTCAAGTCGGCTACTCATACTTATCTCATAATATACATCCATTTCTCAATACATAAATCATGTGTTTCTTAAAATTTCATGAAACAACAATTTGTCTCTAATTCCAGCATGATCAAACCCCTTCATTATTGACATTTGTTCCTTTGTGAAAAAGCGCAAAATTCACTTTTTCTTATAAAATACTTTGGAAACGACATCATAAAGAACTTGCTTGCTTAAAAGCAAATTCTTAAAACCATCAAAACATGATATCCTTTGAAAACATAATCATGGAGAACTTTCTTACTCATAAGAAATTTTCTCAATTCATTAACATAAAGCATTGTCAATCCATGGCAATACTTGTGATAAATTCTTTATCTTAAAAATATTGTTTGCTTCCCATGAAGCAAACCATTGAGGATTTTCTATAAAGCCATTCTGTTCCAAAACTTACGACTTTTCTGTAAATCCGTCATTTTCAAAACTTGTGCCTTTTCATTAAAGCCGTCATTGTCCAAAACTTGTGGCTTTCCATTAAAGCCATCATTTTCAGAACTTGTGCTTGCCCATTCGGTTAAACATAATCAAAAACAATTTTAATCGCATATCATCACATAGAAAAAAAACATCTTTTTAGAAAGTTTGCTCGCATACCTGCGATCGTCATAATCCCTTTCCTTCTATTCTTTTCCTTTTCTTTGCCTAGATAAATGAAAATAACATTTCATTTATTTTGATCGTGTTCGAATACTTTTATTCCTTATGTTTTCCAACCTGCATAAGTTCATCTAACTTAACCAAATTGTCTTTCAAGTCGGCTACTCATACTTATCTCATAATATACATCCATTTCTCAATACATAAATCATGTGTTTCTTAAAATTTCATGAAACAGCAATTTGTGTCTAATTCCAGCATGATCAAACCCCTTCATTATTGACATTTGTTCCTTTGTGAAAAAGCGCAAAATTCACTTTTTCTTATAAAATACTTTGGAAACGACATCATAAAGAACTTGCTTGCTTAAAAGCAAATTCTTAAAACCATCAAAACATGATATCCTTTCAAAACATAATCATGGAGAACTTTCTTACTCATAAGAAATTTTCTCAATTCATTAACATAAAGCATTGTCAATCCATGGCAATACTTGTGATAAATTCTTTATCTTAAAAATATTGCTTGCTTCCCATGAAGCAAACCTTTGAGGATTTTCTATAAAGCCATTCTGTTCCAAAACTTACGACTTTTCTGTAAATCCGTCATTTTCAAAACTTGTGCCTTTTCATTAAAGCCGTCATTGTCCAAAACTTGTGGCTTTCCATTAAAGCCATCATTTACAGAACTTGTGCTTGCCCATTCGGTTAAACATAATCAAAAACAATTTTAATCGCATATCATCACATAGAAAAAAAACATCTTTTTAGAAAGTTTGCTCGCATACCTGCGATCGTCATAATCCCTTTCCTTCCATTCTTTTCCTTTTCTTTGCCTAGATAAATGAAAATAACATTTCATTTATTTTGATCGTGTTCGAATACTTTTATTCCTTATGTTTTCCAACCTGCATAAGTTCATCTAACTTAACCAAATTGTCTTTCAAGTCGGGTACTCATACTTACCTCATAATATACATCCATTTCTCAATACATAAATCATGTGTTTCTTAAAATTTCATGAAACAGCAATTTGTGTCTAATTCCAGCATGATCAAACCCCTTAATTATTGACATTCGTTCCTTTGTGAAAAAGCGCAAAATTCACTTTTTCTTATAAAATACTTTGGAAACAACATCATAAAGAACTTGCTTGCTTAAAAGCAAATTCTTAAAACCATCAAAACATGATATCCTTTCAAAACATAATCATGGAGAACTTTCTTACTCATAAGCAATTTTCTCAATTCATTAACATAAAGCATTGTCAATCCATGGCAATACTTGTGATAAATTCTTTATTTTAAAAACATTGCTTGCTTCCCATGAAGCAAACCTTTGAGGCTTTTCGTCAAAGTAATTCTGTTCCAAAACTTACGACTTTTCATTCAAGCCGTCATTTTCAAAACTTGTGACTTTTCGTTATAGCCATCATTTTCAGAACTTGTGCTTCCCCATTCGTTTAAACAAAATCATAAATAATTTTAATCACATATCATGACATAGAAAGAAAACATCATTTTAGAAAGTTTGCTAGCTTACCTGAGATCGTTATAATCCCTTTCCTTCCATTCTTTTCCTTGCCTTTGCCTAGATAAATGAAAATAACATTTCATTTATTTGCATCGTCTTCAAATACTTATATTCCTTAAGTTTTTGAACCTACATAAATTCATCTAACTTAACCAAATTGTCTTTCAAGTCGGGTATTCATACTTATCTCTTCATATACCTCTATTTCTCAACGCAGAAATCATGTGTTTCTTAAAATTTCATGAAACAGCAATTTGTGTCTAATTCCAGTATGATCAAACCCCTTCATTATTGACATTTGTTCCTTTGTGAAAAAGCGCAAAATTCACTTTTTCTTATAAAATACTTTGGAAACGACATCATAAAGAACTTTCTTGCTTAAAAGCAAATTCTTAAAACCATCAAAACATGATATCCTTTCAAAACATAATCATGGAGAACTTTCTTACTCATAAGCAATTTTCTCAATTCATTAACATAAAGCATTGTCAATCCATGGCAAAACTTGTGATAAATTCTTTATCTTAAAAATATTGCTTGCTTCCCATGAAGCAAACCTTTGAAGATTTTCTATAAAGCCATTCTGTTCCAAAACTTACGACTTTTCTGTAAATCCGTCATTTTCAAAACTTGTGCCTTTTCATTAAAGCCGTCATTGTCCAAAACTTGTGGCTTTCCATTAAAGCCATCATTTTCAGAACTTGTGCTTGCCCATTCGGTTAAACATAATCAAAAACAATTTTAATCGCATATCATCACTTAGAAAAAAAACATCTTTTTAGAAAGTTTGCTCGCATACCTGCGATCGTCATAATCCCTTTCCTTCCATTCTTTTCCTTTTCTTTGCCTAGATAAATGAAAATAACATTTCATTTATTTTGATCGTGTTCGAATACTTTTATTCCTTATGTTTTCCAACCTGCATAAGTTCATCTAACTTAACCAAATTGTCTTTCAAGTCGGGTACTCATACTTACCTCATAATATACATCCATTTCTCAATACATAAATCATGTGTTTCTTAAAATTTCATGAAACAGCAATTTGTGTCTAATTCCAGCATGATCAAACCCCTTAATTATTGACATTTGTTCCTTTGTGAAAAAGCGCAAAATTCACTTTTTCTTATAAAATACTTTGGAAACAACATCATAAAGAACTTGCTTGCTTAAAAGCAAATTCTTAAAACCATCAAAACATGATATCCTTTCAAAACATAATCATGGAGAACTTTCTTACTCATAAGCAATTTTCTCAATTCATTAACATAAAGCATTGTCAATCCATGACAATACTTGTGATAAATTCTTTATTTTAAAAACATTGCTTGCTTCCCATGAAGCAAACCTTTGAGGCTTTTCGTCAAAGTAATTCTGTTCCAAAACTTACGACTTTTCATTAAAGCCGTCATTTTCAAAACTTGTGACTTTTCATTATAGCCATCATTTTCAGAACTTGTGCTTCCCCATTCGTTTAAACAAAATCATAAATAATTTTAATCACATATCATGACATACAAAAGAAAACATCATTTTAGAAAGTTTGCTAGCTTACCTGAGATCGTCATAATCCCTTTCCTTCCATTCTTTTCCTTGCCTTTGCCTAGATAAATGAAAATAACATTTCATTTATTTGCATCGTCTTCAAATACTTATATTCCTTATGTTTTTGAACCTACATAAATTCATCTAACTTAACCAAATTGTCTTTCAAGTCGGGTATTCATACTTATCTCTTCATATACCTCCATTTCTCAACGCATAAATCATGTGTTTCTTAAAATTTCATAAAACAGTAATTTGTCTCTAATTCCAGCATGATCAAACCCATTAATTATTTACATTTGTTGCTTTGTGAAAAAGCGCAAAATTCTCTTTTCTTATAAAATTCTTTTGAAACGACATCATAAATAACTTGCGTGCTTAAAAGAAAATTCTTAAAACCATCAAAACAATAAATCCTTTCAAAAAATAATCATGGAGAACTTTCTTAGTCATAAGCAATACTTGTGATAAAGCATTGTCAATCCATGGCAATACTTGTGATAAATTCTTTATCTTAAAAATATTGCTTGATTACCATGAAACAAACCTTTGAGGATTTTCTATAAAGCCATTCTGTTCCAAAACTTATGACTTTTCAGCAAAGCCGTCATTTTCAAAACTTGTGGCTTTTCATTAATGCCATCATTGTCCAAAACTTGTGGTTCCATTAAGGCCATCATTTTCAGAACTTGTGCTTGCCCATTCGTTTAAACATAATCAAAAACAATTTTAATCGCATATCATCACATAGAAAAAAAACATCTTTTTAGAAAGTTTGCTCGCTTACCTGCGATCGTCATAATCCCTTTCCTTGCATTCTTTTCCTTTCCTTTGCCTAGATAAATGAAAATAACATTTCATTTATTTTCATCGTCTTCGAATATTTTTATTCCTTATGTTTTCCAACCTGCATAAGTTCATCTAACTTAACCAAATTGTCCATGGCAATACTTGTAATAAATTCTATATTTTAAGAACATTGCATGATTCCCATAAAGCAAACCTTTGAGGCTTTTCGTTAAAGTCATTCTGATCCAAAACTTGCGACTGTTCAATAAAGCCGTCATTTTCAAAACTTGTGGCTTTTCGTTAAAACCGTCATTGTCCAATACTTGTGGCTATTCATTAAAGCCATCATTTTCAGAACTTGTGCTTGCCCATTCGTTTAAACATAATCAAAAACAATTTTAATCGCATATCATCACATAGAAAAAAAACATCTTTTTAGAAAGTTTGCTCGTTTACCTGCGATCGTCATAATCCCTTTCCTTCCATTCTTTTCCTTTTCTTTGCCTAGATAAATAAAAATAACATTTCATTTATTTTGATCGTCTTCGAATAATTTTATTCCTTATGTTTTCCAACCTGCATAAGTTCATCTAACTTAACCAAATTCTCTTTCAAGTCGGGTATTCATACTTATCTCTTCATATACATCAATTTCTCAACACATAAATCATGTGTTTTTTAAAATTTTATAAAACCGCAATTTGTCTCTAATTCCAGCATGATCAAACCCCTTAATTATTTACATTTGTTGCTTTGTGAAAAAGCTCAAATTCCCTTTTTCTAATAAAATTCTTTTGAAACGACATCATAAAGAACTTGCTTGCTTAAAAGCAAATTTTTAAAACAATCAAAACATGATATCCTTTCAAAACATAATCATGGAGAACTTTCTTACTCATAAGCAATTTTCTCAATTCATTAACATAAAGCATTGTCAATCAATGGCAATACTTGTGATAAATTCTTTATCTTAAAAATATTGCTTGCTTCCCATGAAGCAAACCTTTGAGGATTTTCTTTAAAGCCATTATGTTCCTAAACTTACGATTTTTCAGTAAAGTAGTCATTTTCAAAACTTGTGGCTTTTCATTAAAGCCGTCATTGTCCAAAACTTGTGGCTTTCCATTAAAGCCATCATTTTCAGAACTTGTGCTTGCCCATTCGTTTAAACATAATCAAAAATAATTTTAATCGCATATCATCACATAGAAAAAAAACATCTTTTTAGAAAGTTTGCTCGCTTACCTGCGATTGTCATAATTCCTTTCCTTCCATTTTTTTCCTTTTCTTTGCCTAGATAAATGAAAATAACATTTCATTTATTTTGATCGTCTTCGAATACTTTTATTCCTTATGTTTTACAACCTGCATAAGTTCATCTAACTTAACCAAATTGTCTTTCAAGTCGGGTACTAATACTTATCTCATGATATACATCCATTTCTCAATACATAAATCATGTGTTTCTTAAAATTTCATGAAACAACAATTTGTCTCTAATTCCAGCATGATCAAACCCCTTAATTATTCACATTGGTTCCTTTGTGAAAAAGCGCAAAATTCACTTTTTCTTATAAAATACTTTGGAAACG
Organism: Annona cherimola; assembly: GCA_030490835.1. NCBI lineage: Eukaryota > Viridiplantae > Streptophyta > Magnoliopsida > Magnoliales > Annonaceae > Annona > Annona cherimola. The sequence continues at coordinate 76,983,403 of CM059974.1, read as the reverse complement.
ACATCATAAAGAACTTGCTTGCTTAAAAGCAAATTCTTAAAACCATCAAAACATGAAATCCTTTCAAAACATAATCATGGAGAACTTTCTTACTGAAAAGCAATATTCTCAATTCATTAACATAAAGCATTGTCAATCCATGACAATACTTGTAATAAATTCGTTATCTTAAAAACATAGCATGCTTCCCATGAAGCAAACCTTTGAGGCTTTTCGTTAAAGTCATTCTGTTCCAAAACTTGCGACTTTTCATTAAAGCCATCATTTTCAAAAGTTGTGGCTTTTCGGTAAAGCCGTCATTGTCCATTACTTGTGGCTATTCATTAAAGCCATCATTTTCAGAACTTGTGCTTGCCCATTCGTTTAAACATAATCAAAAATAATTTTAATCGCATATCATCACATAGAAAAAAAATATCTTTTTAGAAAGTTTGCTCGCTTACCTGCGATCGTCATAATTCCTTTCCTTCCATTTTTTTCCTTTTCTATGCCTAGATAAATGAAAATAACATTTCATTTATTTTGATCGTCTTCGAATACTTTTATTCCTTATGTTTTCCAACATGCATAAGTTCATCTAACTTAACCAAATTGTCTTTCAAGTCGGGTACTCATACTTATCTCATGATATACATCCATTTCTCAATACATAAATCATGTGTTTCTTAAAATTTCATGAAACAACAATTTGTCTCTAATTCCTGCATGATCAAACCCCTTAATTATTCACATTTGTACCTTTGTGAAAAAGCGCAAAATTCACTTTTTCTTATAAAATACTTTGGAAACGACATCATAAAGAACTTGCTTGCTTAAAAGCAAATTCTTAAAACCATCAAAACATGAAATCCTTTCAAAACATAATCATGGAGAACTTTCTTACTGAAAAGCAATATTCTCAATTCATTAACATAAAGCATTGTCAATCCATGACAATACTTGTAATAAATTCGTTATCTTAAAAACATAGCATGCTTCCCATGAAGCAAACCTTTGAGGCTTTTCGTTAAAGTCATTCTGTTCCAAAACTTGCGACTTTTCATTAAAGCCGTCATTTTCAAAAGTTGTGGCTTTTCGGTAAAGCCGTCATTGTCCATTACTTGTGGCTATTCATTAAAGCCATCATTTTCAGAACTTGTGCTTGCCCATTCGTTTAAACATAATCAAAAACAATTTTAATCGCATATCATCACATAGAAAAAAAATATCTTTTTAGAAAGTTTGCTCGCTTACCTGCGATCGTCATAATCCCTTTCCTTCCATTATTTTCCTTTTCTATGCCTAGATAAATAAAAATAACATTTCATTTATTTTGATCGTCTTCGAATACTTTTATTCCTTATGTTTTACAACCTGCATAAGTTCATCTAACTTAACCAAATTGTCTTTCAAGTCGGGTACTCATACTTATCTCATGATATACATCCATTTCTCAATACATAAATCATGTGTTTCTTAAAATTTCATGAAACAACAATTTGTCTCTAATTCCTACATGATCAAACCCCTTAATTATTCACATTTGTTCCTTTGTGAAAAAGCGCAAAATTCACTTTTTCTTATAAAATACTTTGGAAACGACATCATAAAGAACTTCCTTGCTTAAAAGCAAATTCTTAAAACCATCAAAACATGAAATCCTTTCAAAACATAATCATGGAGAACTTTCTTACTGAAAAGCAATATTCTCAATTCATTAACATAAAGCATTGTCAATCCATGACAATACTTGTAATAAATTTGTTATCTTAAAAACATTGCATGCTTCCCATGAAGCAAACCTTTGAGGCTTTTCGTTAAAGTCATTCTGTTCCAAAACTTGCGACTTTTCATTAAAGCCGTCATTTTCAAAAGTTGTGGCTTTTCGGTAAAGCCGTCATTGTCCATTACTTGTGGCTATTCATTAAAGCCATCATTTTCAGAACTTGTGCTTGCCCATTCGTTTAAACATAATCAAAAACAATTTTAATCGCATATCATCACATAGAAAAAAAATATCTTTTTAGAAAGTTTGCTCGCTTACCTGCGATTGTCATAATCCCTTTCCTTCCATTATTTTCCTTTTCTATGCCTAGATAAATGAAAATAACATTTCATTTATTTTGATCGTCTTCGAATACTTTTATTCCTTATGTTTTACAACCTGCATAAGTTCATCTAACTTAACCAAATTGTCTTTCAAGTCGGGTACTCATACTTATCTCATGATATACATCCATTTCTCAACACATAAATCATGTGTTTTTTAAAATTTCATAAAACCGCAATTTGTCTCTAATTCCAGCATGATCAAACCCCTTAATTATTCACATTTGTTGCTTTGTGAAAAAGCGCAAATTCCCTTTTTCTTATAAAATTCTTTTGAAACGACATCATAAAGAACTTGCTTTCTTAAAAGCAAATTCTTAAAACAATCAAAACATGATATCCTTTCAAAACATAATCATGGAGAACTTTCTTACTGAAAAGCAATATTCTCAATTCATTAACATAAAGCATTGTCAATCCATGACAATACTTGTAATAAATTCGTTATCTTAAAAACATTGCATGCTTCCCATGAAGCAAACCTTTGAGGCTTTTCGTTAAAGCCATTCTGTTCCAAAACTTGCGACTTTTCATTAAAGCCGTCATTTTCAAAAGTTGTGGCTTTTCGGTAAAGCCGTCATTGTCCATTACTTGTGGCTATTCATTAAAGCCATCATTTTCAGAACTTGTGCTTGCCCATTCGTTTAAACATAATCAAAAACAATTTTAATCGCATATCATCACATAGAAAAAAATATCTTTTTAGAAAGTTTGCTCGCTTACCTGCGATCGTCATAATCCCTTTCCTTCCATTCTTTTCCCTTCCTTTGCCTAGATAAATGGAAATTATATTTAATTTATTTGCATCGTCTTCAAATACATATATTCCTTATTTTTCCAACCTACATAAGTTCATCTAACTTAACCAAATTCTCTTTCAAGTCGGGTATTCATACTTATCTCTTCATATACATCCATTTCTCAACACATAAATCATGTGTTTTTTAAAATTTCATAAAACCGCAATTTGTCTCTAATTCCAGCATGATCAAACCCCTTAATTATTGACATTTGTTGCTTTGTGAAAAAGCGCAAATTCCCTTTTTCTTATAAAATTCTTTTGAAACGACATCATAAAGAACTTGCTTGCTTAAAAGCAAATTCTTAAAACAATCAAAACATGATATCCTTTCAAAACAGAATCATGGAGAACTTTCTTACTCATATGCAATTTTCTCAATTCATTAACATAAAGCATTGTCAATCCATGGCGATACTTGTTATAAATTATTTATCTTAAAAATATTGCTTGCTTCCCATGAAGCAAACCTTTGAGGATTTTCTATAAAGCCATTATTTTCCAAAACTTACGACGTTTCTGTAAAGCCGTCATTTTCAAAACTAGTGGCTTTTCATTAAAGTCGTCATTGTCCAAAACTTGTGGCTTTCCATTAAAGCCATCATTTTCAGAACTTGTGCTTGCCCATTCGTTTAAACATAATCAAAAACAATTTTAATCGCTTATCATCACATAGAAAAAAAAACATCTTTTTAGAAAGTTTGCTCGCTTACCTGCGATCAACATAATCCCTTTCCTTCAATGCTTTTCCTTTTCTTTGCCTAGATAAATGAAAATAACATTTCATTTATTTTGATCGTCTTCGAATACTTTTATTCCTTATGTTTTCCAACATGCATAAGTTCATCTAACTTAACCAAATTGTCTTTCAAGTCGGGTACTCATACTTATCTCATCATATACATCCATTTCTCAATACATAAATCATGTGTTTTTTAAAATTTCATGAAACAACAATTTGTCTCTAATTCCAGCATGATCAAACCCCTTAATTATTTACATTTGTTCCTTTGTGAAAAAGCGCAAAATTCACTTTTTCTTATAAAATACTTTGGAAACGACATCATAAAGAACTTTCTTGCTTAAAAGCAAATTCTTAAAACCATCAAAACATGAAATCCTTTCAAAACATAATCATGGAGAACTTTCTTACTCAAAAGCAATTTTCTCAATTCATTAACATAAAGCATTGTCAATCCATGACAATACTTGTAATAAATTCTTTATTTTAAAAACATTGCATGCTTCCCATGAAGCAAACCTTTGAGGCTTTTCGTTAAAGTCATTCTGTTCCAAAACTTGCGACTTTTCATTAAAGCCGTCATTTTCAAAAGTTGTGGCTTTTTGGTAAAGCCGTCATTGTCCAATACTTGTGGCTATTCATTAAAGCCATCATTTTCAGAACTTGTGCTTGCCCATTCGTTTAAACATAATCAAAAACAATTTTAATCGCATATCATCACATAGAAAAAAAATATCTTTTTAGAAAGTTTGCTCGCTTACCTGCGATCGTCATAATTCCTTTCCTTGCATTCTTTTCCTTTTCTTTGCCTAGATAAATGAAAATAACATTTCATTTATTTTGATCGTCTTCGAATACTTTTATTCCTTATGTTTTACAACCTGCATAAGTTCATCTAAATTAACCAAAATGTCTTTCAAGTCGGGTACTCATACTTATCTCATCATATACATCCATTTCTCAATACATAAATCATGTGTTTCTTAAAATTTCATGAAACAACAATTTGTCTCTAATTCCAGCATGATCAAACCCCTTAATTATTCACATTTGTTCCTTTGTGAAAAAGCGCAAAATTCACTTTTTCATATAAAATACTTTGGAAACGACATCATAAAGAACTTGCTTGCTTAAAAGCAAATTCTTAAAACCATCAAAACATGAAATCCTTTCAAAACATAATCATGGAGAACTTTCTTACTCAAAAGCAATATTCTCAATTCATTAACATAAAGCATTGTCAATCCATGGCAATACTTGTGATAAATTCTTTATCTTAAAAATATTGCTTGCTTCCCATGAAGCAAACCTTTGAGGATTTTCTATAAAGCCATTCTGTTCCAAAAGTTACGACTTTTCTGTAAATCCGTCATTTTCAAAACTTGTGCCTTTTCATTAAAGCCGTCATTGTCCAAAACTTGTGGCTTTCCATTAAAGCAATCATTTTCAGAACTTGTGCTTGCCCATTCGGTTAAACATAATCAAAAACAATTTTAATCGCATATCATCACATAGAAAAAAAACATCTTTTTAGAAAGTTTGCTCGCATACCTGCGATCGTCATAATCCCTTTCCTTCCATTCTTTTCCTTTTCTTTGCCTAGATAAATGAAAATAACATTTCATTTATTTTGATCGTGTTCGAATACTTTTATTCCTTATGTTTTCCAACCTGCATAAGTTCATCTAACTTAACCAAATTGTCTTTCAAGTCGGGTACTCATACTTACCTCATAATATACATCCATTTCTCAATACATAAATCATGTGTTTCTTAAAATTTCATGAAACAGCAATTTGTGTCTAATTCCAGCATGATCAAACCCCTTAATTATTGACATTCGTTCCTTTGTGAAAAAGCGCAAAATTCACTTTTTCTTATAAAATACTTTGGAAACAACATCATAAAGAACTTGCTTGCTTAAAAGAAAATTCTTAAAATCATCAAAACATGATATCCTTTCAAAACATAATCATGGAGAACTTTCTTACTCATAAGCAATTTTCTCAATTCATTAACATAAAGCATTGTCAATCCATGGCAATACTTGTGATAAATTCTTTATTTTAAAAACATTGCTTGCTTCCCATGAAGCAAACCTTTGAGGCTTTTCGTCAAAGTAATTCTGTTCCAAAACTTACGACTTTTCATTAAAGCCGTCATTTTCAAAACTTGTGACTTTTCATTATAGCCATCATTTTCAGAACTTGTGCTTCCCCATTCGTTTAAACAAAATCATAAATAATTTTAATCACATATCATGACATACAAAAGAAAATATCATTTTAGAAAGTTTGCTAGCTTACCTGAGATCGTCATAATCCCTTTCCTTCCATTCTTTTCCTTGCCTTTGCCTAGATAAATGAAAATAACATTTCATTTATTTGCATCGTCTTCAAATACTTATATTCCTTATGTTTTTGAACCTACATAAATTCATCTAACTTAACCAAATTGTCTTTCAAGTCGGGTATTCATACTTATCTCTTCATATACCTCCATTTCTCAACGCAGAAATCATGTGTTTCTTAAAATTTCATGAAACAGCAATTTGTGTCTAATTCCAGCATGATCAAACCCCTTCATTATTGACATTTGTTCCTTTGTGAAAAAGCGCAAAATTCACTTTTTCTTATAAAATACTTTGGAAACGAGATCATAAAGAACTTGCTTGCTTAAAAGCAAATTCTTAAAACCATCAAAACATGATATCCTTTCAAAACATAATCATGGAGAACTTTCTTACTCATAAGCAATTTTCTCAATTCATTAACATAAAGCATTGTCAATCCATGGCAATACTTGTGATAAATTCTTTATCTTAAAAATATTGCTTGCTTCCCATGAAGCAAACCTTTGAGGATTTTCTATAAAGCCATTCTGTTCCAAAACTTACGACTTTTCTGTAAATCCGTCATTTTTAAAACTTGTGCCTTTTCATTAAAGCCGTCATTGTCCAAAACTTGTGGCTTTCCATTAAAGCCATCATTTTCAGAACTTGTGCTTGCCCATTCGGTTAAACATAATCAAAAACAATTTTAATCGCATATCATCACATAGAAAAAAAACATCTTTTTAGAAAGTTTGCTCGCATACCTGCGATCGTCATAATCCCTTTCCTTCCATTCTTTTCCTTTTCTTTGCCTAGATAAATGAAAATAACATTTCATTTATTTTGATCGTGTTCGAATACTTTTATTCCTTATGTTTTCCAACCTGCATAAGTTCATCTAACTTAACCAAATTGTCTTTCAAGTCGGGTACTCATACTTACCTCATAATATACATCCATTTCTCAATACATAAATCATGTGTTTCTTAAAATTTCATGAAACAACAATTTGTGTCTAATTCCAGCATGATCAAACCCCTTAATTATTGACATTCGTTCCTTTGTGAAAAAGCGCAAAATTCACTTTTTCTTATAAAATACTTTGGAAACAACATCATAAAGAACTTGCTTGCTTAAAAGCAAATTCTTAAAACCATCAAAACATGATATCCTTTCAAAACATAATCATGGAGAACTTTTTTACTCATAAGCAATTTTCTCAATTCATTAACATAAAGCATTGTCAATCCATGGCAATACTTGTGATAAATTCTTTATTTTAAAAACATTGCTTGCTTCCCATGAAGCAAACCTTTGAGGCTTTTCGTCAAAGTAATTCTGTTCCAAAACTTACGACTTTTCATTAAAGCCGTCATTTTCAAAACTTGTGACTTTTCATTATAGCCATCATTTTCAGAACTTGTGCTTCCCCATTCGTTTAAACAAAATCATAAATAATTTTAATCACATATAATGACATACAAAAGAAAACATCATTTTAGAAAGTTTGCTAGCTTACCTGAGATCGTCATAATCCCTTTCCTTCCATTCTTTTCCTTGCCTTTGCCTAGATAAATGAAAATAACATTTCATTTATTTGCATCGTCTTCAAATACTTATATTCCTTATGTTTTTGAACCTACATAAATTCATCTAACTTAACCAAATTGTCTTTCAAGTCGGGTATTCATACTTATCTCTTCATATACCTCCATTTCTCAACGCATAAATTATGTGTTTCTTAAAATTTCATAAAACAGTAATTTGTCTCTAATTCCAGCATGATCAAACCCATTAATTATTTACATTTGTTGCTTTGTGAAAAAGCGCAAAATTCTCTTTTCTTATAAAATTCTTTTGAAACGACATCATAAATAACTTGCTTGCTTAAAAGAAAATTCTTAAAACCATCAAAACAATAAATCCTTTCAAAAAATAATCATGGAGAACTTTCTTAGTCATAAGCAATACTTGTGATAAAGCATTGTCAATCCATGGCAATACTTGTGATAAATTCTTTATCTTAAAAATATTGCTTGATTACCATGAAACAAACCTTTGAGGATTTTCTATAAAGCCATTCTGTTCCAAAACTTATGACTTTTCAGCAAAGCCGTCATTTTCAAAACTTGTGGCTTTTCATTAAAGCCATCATTGTCCAAAACTTGTGGCTTTCCATTAAGGCCATCATTTTCAGAACTTGTGCTTGCCCATTCGTTTAAACATAATCAAAAACAATTTTAATCGCATATCATCACATAGAAAAAAACATCTTTTTAGAAAGTTTGCTCGCTTACCTGCGATCGTCATAATCCCTTTCCTTGCATTCTTTTCCTTTCCTTTGCCTAGATAAATGAAAATAACATTTCATTTATTTTCATCGTCTTCGAATATTTTTATTCCTTATGTTTTCCAACCTGCCTAAGTTCATCTAACTTAACCAAATTGTCCATGGCAATACTTGTAATAAATTCTATATTTTAAGAACATTGCATGATTCCCATGAAGCAAACCTTTGAGGCTTTTCGTTAAAGTCATTCTGATCCAAAACTTGCGACTGTTCAATAAAGCCGTCATTTTCAAAACTTGTGGCTTTTCGTTAAAACCGTCATTGTCCAATACTTGTGGCTATTCATTAAAGCCATCATTTTCAGAACTTGTGCTTGCCCATTCGTTTAAACATAATCAAAAACAATTTTAATCGCATATCATCACATAGAAAAAAAACATCTTTTTAGAAAGTTTCCTCGTTTACCTGCGATCGTCATAATCCCTTTCCTTCCATTCTTTTCCTTTTCTTTGCCTAGATAAATAAAAATAACATTTCATTTATTTTGATCGTCTTCGAATACTTTTATTCCTTATGTTTTCCAACCTGCATAAGTTCATCTCACTTACCCAAATTCTCTTTCAAGTCGGGTATTCATACTTATCTCTTCATATACATCAATTTCTCAACACATAAATCATGTGTTTTTTAAAATTTCATAAAACCACAATTTGTCTCTAATTCCAGCATGATCAAACCCCTTAATTATTTACATTTGTTGCTTTGTGAAAAAGCTCAAATTCCCTTTTTCTAATAAAATTCTTTTGAAACGACATCATAAAGAACTTGCTTGCTTAAAAACAAATTCTTAAAACAATCAAAACATGATATCCTTTCAAAACATAATCATGGAGAACTTTCTTACTCATAAGCAATTTTCTCAATTCATTAACATAAAGCATTGTCAATCAATGGCAATACTTGTGATAAATTCTTTATCTTAAAAATATTGCTTGCTTCCCATGAAGCAAACCTTTGAGGATTTTCTATAAAGCCATTCTGTTCCTAAACTTACGACTTTTCAGTAAAGTCGTCATTTTCAAAACTTGTGGCTTTTCATTAAAGCCGTCATTGTCCAAAACTTGTGGCTTTCCATTAAAGCCATCATTTTCAGAACTTGTGCTTGCCCATTCGTTTAAACATAATCAAAAACAATTTTAATCGCATATCATCACATAGAAAAAAAACATCTTTTTAGAAAGTTTGCTCGCTTACCTGCGATCGTCATAATCCCTTTCCTTCCATTTTTTTCCTTTTCTTTGCCTAGATAAATGAAAATAACATTTCATTTATTTTGATCGTCTTCGAATACTTTTATTCCTTATGTTTTACAACCTGCATAAGTTCATCTAACTTAACCAAATTGTCTTTCAAGTCGGGTACTCATACTTATCTCATGATATACATCCATTTCTCAATACATAAATCATGTGTTTCTTAAAATTTCATGAAACAACAATTTGTCTCTAATTCCAGCATGATCAAACCCCTTAATTATTCACATTTGTTCCTATGTGAAAAGCGCAAAATTCACTTTTTCTTATAAAATACTTTGGAAACGACATCATAAAGAACTTGCTTGCTTAAAAGCAAATTCTTAAAACCATCAAAACATGAAATCCTTTCAAAACATAATCATGGAGAACTTTCTTACTGAAAAGCAATATTCTCAATTCATTAACATAAAGCATTGTCAATCCATGACAATACTTGTAATAAATTCGTTATCTTAAAAACATAGCATGCTTCCCATGAAGCAAACCTTTGAGGCTTTTCGTTAAAGTCATTCTGTTCCAAAACTTGCGACTTTTCATTAAAGCCGTCATTTTCAAAAGTTGTGGCTTTTCGGTAAAGCCGTCATTGTCCATTACTTGTGGCTATTCATTAAAGCCATCATTTTCAGAACTTGTGCTTGCCCATTCGTTTAAACATAATCAAAAACAATTTTAATCGCATATCATCACATAGAAAAAAAATATCTTTTTAGAAAGTTTGCTCGCTTACCTGCGATCGTCATAATCCCTTTCCTTCCATTATTTTCCTTTTCTATGCCTAGATAAATGAAAATAACATTTCATTTATTTTGATCGTCTTCGAATACTTTTATTCCTTATGTTTTACAACCTGCATAAGTTCATCTAACTTAACCAAATTGTCTTTCAAGTCGGGTACTCATACTTATCTCATGATATACATCCATTTCTCAATACATAAATCATGTGTTTCTTAAAATTTCATGAAACAACAATTTGTCTCTAATTCCTGCATGATCAAACCCCTTAATTATTCACATTTGTTCCTTTGTGAAAAAGCGCAAAATTCACTTTTTCTTATAAAATACTTTGGAAACGACATCATAAAGAACTTCCTTGCTTAAAAGCAAATTCTTAAAACCATCAAAACATGAAATCCTTTCAAAACATAATCATGGAGAACTTTCTTACTGAAAAGCAATATTCTCAATTCATTAACATAAAGCATTGTCAATCCATGACAATACTTGTAATAAATTTGTTATCTTAAAAACATTGCATGCTTCCCATGAAGCAAACCTTTGAGGCTTTTCGTTAAAGTCATTTGGTTCCAAAACTTGCGACTTTTCATTAAAGCCGTCATTTTCAAAAGTTGTGGCTTTTCGGTAAAACCGTCATTGTCCATTACTTGTGGCTATTCATTAAAGCCATCATTTTCAGAACTTGTGCTTGCCCATTCGTTTAAACATAATCAAAAACAATTTTAATCGCATATCATCACATAGAAAAAAAATATCTTTTTAGAAAGTTTGCTCGCTTACCTTTGATCGTCATAATCCCTTTCCTTCCATTATTTTCCTTTTTTATGCCTAGATAAATGAAAATAACATTTCATTTATTTTGATCGTCTTCGAATACTTTTATTCCTTATGTTTTACAACCTGCATAAGTTCATCTAACTTAACCAAATTGTCTTTCAAGTCGGGTTCTCATACTTATCTCATGATATACATCCATTTCTCAATACATAAATCATGTGTTTCTTAAAATTTCATGAAACAACAATTTGTCTCTAATTCCTGCATGATCAAACCCCTTAATTATTCACATTTGTTCCTTTGTGAAAAAGCGCAAAATTCACTTTTTCTTATAAAATACTTTGGAAACGACATCATAAAGAACTTGCTTGCTTAAAAGCAAATTCTTAAAACCATCAAAACATGAAATCCTTTCAAAACATAATCATGGAGAACTTTCTTACTGAAAAGCAATATTCTCAATTCATTAACATAAAGCATTGTCAATCCATGACAATACTTGTAATAAATTCGTTATCTTAAAAACCTTGCATGCTTCCCATGAAGCAAACCTTTGAGGATTTTCGTTAAAGTCATTCTGTTCCAAAACTTGCGACTTTTCATTAAAGCCGTCATTTTCAAAAGTTGTGGCTTTTCGGTAAAGCCGTCATTGTCCATTACTTGTGGCTATTCATTAAAGCCATCATTTTCAGAACTTGTGCTTGCCCATTCCTTTAAACATAATCAAAAACAATTTTAATCGCATATCATCACATAGAAAAAAAATATCTTTTTAGAAAGTTTGCTCGCTTACCTGCGATCGTCATAATCCCTTTCCTTCCATTATTTTCCTTTTCTTTGCCTAGATAAATGAAAATAACATTTCATTTATTTTGATCGTCTTCGAATACTTTTATTCCTTATGTTTTACAACCTGCATAAGTTCATCTAACTTAACCAAATTGTCTTTCAAGTCGTGTACTCATACTTATCTCATGATATACATCCATTTCTCAATACATAAATCATGTGTTTCTTAAAATTTCATGAAACAACAATTTGTCTCTAATTCCAGCATGATCAAACCCCTTAATTATTCACATTTGTTCCTTTGTGAAAAAGCGCAAAATTCACTTTTTCTTATAAAATCCTTTGGAAACGACATCATAAAGAACTTGCTTGCTTAAAAGCAAATTCTTAAAACCATCAAAACATGAAATCCTTTCCAAACATAATCATGGAGAACTTTCTTACTGAAAAGCAATATTCTCAATTCATTAACCTAAAGCATTGTCAATCCATGACAATACTTGTAATAAATTCGTTATCTTAAAAACATTGCATGCTTCCCATGAAGCAAACCTTTGAGGTTTTTCGTTAAAGTCATTCTGTTCCAAAAGTTGCGACTTTTCATTAAAGCCGTCATTTTCAAAAGTTGTGGCTTTTCGGTAAAGCCGTCATTGTCCAATACTTGTGGCTATTCATTAAAGCCATCATTTTCAGAACTTGCGCTTGCCCATTCGTTTAAACATAATCAAAAACAATTTTAATCGCATATCATCACATAGAAAAAAATATCTTTTTAGAAAGTTTGCTCGCTTACCTGCGATCGTCAAAATCCATTTCCTTCCATTCTTTTCCCTTCCTTTGCCTTTATAAATGGAAATTATATTTAATTTATTTGCATCGTCTTCAAATACATATATTCCTTATGTTTTCCAACCTACATAAGTTCATCTAACTTAACCAAATTCTCTTTCAAGTCGGGTATTCATACTTATCTCTTCATATACATCCATTTCTCAACACATAAATCATGTGTTTTTTAAAATTTCATAAAACCGCAATTTGTCTCTAATTCCAGCATGATCAAACCCCTTAATTATTTACATTTGTTGCTTTGTGAAAAAGTGCAAATTCCCTTTTTCTTATAAAATTCGTTTGAAACGACATCATAAAGAACTTGCTTGCTTAATAGCAAATTCTTAAAACAATCAAAACATGACATCCTTTCAAAACATAATCATGGAGAACTTTCTTACTCATAAGCAATTTTCTCAATTCATTAACATAAAGCATTGTCAATCAATGACAATACTTGTGATAAATTCTTTATCTTAAAAATATTGCTTTCTTCCCATGAAGCAAACCTTTGAGGATTTTCTATAAAGCCATTCTGTTCCTAAACTTACGACTTTTCAGTAAAGCCATCATTTTCAAAACTTGTGGCTTTTCATTAAAGTCGTCATTGTCCAAAACTTGTGGCTATTCATTAAAGCCATCATTTTCAGAACTTGTGCTTGCCCATTCCTTTAAACATAATCAAAAACAATTTTAATCGCATATCATCACATAGAAAAAAAATATCTTTTTAGAAAGTTTGCTCGCTTACCTGCGATCGTCATAATCCCTTTCCTTCCATTATTTTCCTTTTCTTTGCCTAGATAAATGAAAATAACATTTCATTTATTTTGATCGTCTTCGAATACTTTTATTCCTTATGTTTTACAACCTGCATAAGTTCATCTAACTTAACCAAATTGTCTTTCAAGTCGTGTACTCATACTTATCTCATGATATACATCCATTTCTCAATACATAAATCATGTGTTTCTTAAAATTTCATGAAACAACAATTTGTCTCTAATTCCAGCATGATCAAACCCCTTAATTATTCACATTTGTTCCTTTGTGAAAAAGCGCAAAATTCACTTTTTCTTATAAAATCCTTTGGAAACGACATCATAAAGAACTTGCTTGCTTAAAAGCAAATTCTTAAAACCATCAAAACATGAAATCCTTTCCAAACATAATCATGGAGAACTTTCTTACTGAAAAGCAATATTCTCAATTCATTAACCTAAAGCATTGTCAATCCATGACAATACTTGTAATAAATTCGTTATCTTAAAAACATTGCATGCTTCCCATGAAGCAAACCTTTGAGGTTTTTCGTTAAAGTCATTCTGTTCCAAAAGTTGCGACTTTTCATTAAAGCCGTCATTTTCAAAAGTTGTGGCTTTTCGGTAAAGCCGTCATTGTCCAATACTTGTGGCTATTCATTAAAGCCATCATTTTCAGAACTTGCGCTTGCCCATTCGTTTAAACATAATCAAAAACAATTTTAATCGCATATCATCACATAGAAAAAAATATCTTTTTAGAAAGTTTGCTCGCTTACCTGCGATCGTCAAAATCCATTTCCTTCCATTCTTTTCCCTTCCTTTGCCTTTATAAATGGAAATTATATTTAATTTATTTGCATCGTCTTCAAATACATATATTCCTTATGTTTTCCAACCTACATAAGTTCATCTAACTTAACCAAATTCTCTTTCAAGTCGGGTATTCATACTTATCTCTTCATATACATCCATTTCTCAACACATAAATCATGTGTTTTTTAAAATTTCATAAAACCGCAATTTGTCTCTAATTCCAGCATGATCAAACCCCTTAATTATTTACATTTGTTGCTTTGTGAAAAAGTGCAAATTCCCTTTTTCTTATAAAATTCGTTTGAAACGACATCATAAAGAACTTGCTTGCTTAATAGCAAATTCTTAAAACAATCAAAACATGACATCCTTTCAAAACATAATCATGGAGAACTTTCTTACTCATAAGCAATTTTCTCAATTCATTAACATAAAGCATTGTCAATCAATGACAATACTTGTGATAAATTCTTTATCTTAAAAATATTGCTTTCTTCCCATGAAGCAAACCTTTGAGGATTTTCTATAAAGCCATTCTGTTCCTAAACTTACGACTTTTCAGTAAAGCCATCATTTTCAAAACTTGTGGCTTTTCATTAAAGTCGTCATTGTCCAAAACTTGTGGCTTTCCATTAAAGTCATCATTTTCAGAACTTGTGCTTGCCCATTCGTTTAAACATAATCAAAAACAATTTTAATCGCATATCATCACATAGAAAAAAAACATCTTTTTAGAAAGTTTGCTCGCTTACCTGCGATCGTCATAATCCCTTTCCTTCCATTCTTTTTCTTTTCTTTGCCTAGATAAATGAAAATAACATTTCATTTATTTTGATCGTCTTCGAATACTTTTATTCCTTATGTTTTCCAACCTGCATAAGTTCATCTAACTTAATCAACTTGTCTTTCAAGTCGGGTACTCATACTTATCTCATCATATACATCCATTTCTCAATACATAAATCATGTGTTTCTTAAAATTTCATGAAACAACAATTTGTCTCTAATTCCAGCATGATCAAACCCCTTAATTATTCACATTTGTTCCTTTGTGAAAAAGCGCAAAATTCACTTTTTCTTATAAAATCCTTTGGAAACGACATCATAAAGAACTTGCTTGCTTAAAAGCAAATTCTTAAAACCATCAAAACATGAAATCCTTTCCAAACATAATCATGGAGAACTTTCTTACTGAAAAGCAATATTCTCAATTCATTAACCTAAAGCATTGTCAATCCATGACAATACTTGTAATAAATTCGTTATCTTAAAAACATTGCATGCTTCCCATGAAGCAAACCTTTGAGGCTTTTCGTTAAAGTCATTCTGTTCCAAAAGTTGCGACTTTTCATTAAAGCCGTCATTTTCAAAAGTTGTGGCTTTTCGGTAAAGCCGTCATTGTCCAATACTTGTGGCTATTCATTAAAGCCATCATTTTCAGAACTTGCGCTTGCCCATTCGTTTAAACATAATCAAAAACAATTTTAATCGCATATCATCACATAGAAAAAAATATCTTTTTAGAAAGTTTGCTCGCTTACCTGCGATCGTCAAAATCCATTTCCTTCCATTCTTTTCCCTTCCTTTGCCTTTATAAATGGAAATTATATTTAATTTATTTGCATCGTCTTCAAATACATATATTCCTTATGTTTTCCAACCTACATAAGTTCATCTAACTTAACCAAATTCTCTTTCAAGTCGGGTATTCATACTTATCTCTTCATATACATCCATTTCTCAACACATAAATCATGTGTTTTTTAAAATTTCATAAAACCGCAATTTGTCTCTAATTCCAGCATGATCAAACCCCTTAATTATTTACATTTGTTGCTTTGTGAAAAAGTGCAAATTCCCTTTTTCTTATAAAATTCGTTTGAAACGACATCATAAAGAACTTGCTTGCTTAATAGCAAATTCTTAAAACAATCAAAACATGACATCCTTTCAAAACATAATCATGGAGAACTTTCTTACTCATAAGCAATTTTCTCAATTCATTAACATAAAGCATTGTCAATCAATGACAATACTTGTGATAAATTCTTTATCTTAAAAATATTGCTTTCTTCCCATGAAGCAAACCTTTGAGGATTTTCTATAAAGCCATTCTGTTCCTAAACTTACGACTTTTCAGTAAAGCCATCATTTTCAAAACTTGTGGCTTTTCATTAAAGTCGTCATTGTCCAAAACTTGTGGCTTTCCATTAAAGTCATCATTTTCAGAACTTGTGCTTGCCCATTCGTTTAAACATAATCAAAAACAATTTTAATCGCATATCATCACATAGAAAAAAAACATCTTTTTAGAAAGTTTGCTCGCTTACCTGCGATCGTCATAATCCCTTTCCTTCCATTCTTTTTCTTTTCTTTGCCTAGATAAATGAAAATAACATTTCATTTATTTTGATCGTCTTCGAATACTTTTATTCCTTATGTTTTCCAACCTGCATAAGTTCATCTAACTTAATCAACTTGTCTTTCAAGTCGGGTACTCATACTTATCTCATCATATACATCCATTTCTCAATACATAAATCATGTGTTTCTTAAAATTTCATGAAACAACAATTTGTCTCTAATTCCAGCATGATCAAACCCCTTAATTATTCACATTTGTTCCTTTGTGAAAAAGCGCAAAATTCACTTTTTCTTATAAAATCCTTTGGAAACGACATCATAAAGAACTTGCTTGCTTAAAAGCAAATTCTTAAAACCATCAAAACATGAAATCCTTTCCAAACATAATCATGGAGAACTTTCTTACTGAAAAGCAATATTCTCAATTCATTAACCTAAAGCATTGTCAATCCATGACAATACTTGTAATAAATTCGTTATCTTAAAAACATTGCATGCTTCCCATGAAGCAAACCTTTGAGGCTTTTCGTTAAAGTCATTCTGTTCCAAAAGTTGCGACTTTTCATTAAAGCCGTCATTTTCAAAAGTTGTGGCTTTTCGGTAAAGCCGTCATTGTCCAATACTTGTGGCTATTCATTAAAGCCATCATTTTCAGAACTTGCGCTTGCCCATTCGTTTAAACATAATCAAAAACAATTTTAATCGCATATCATCACATAGAAAAAAATATCTTTTTAGAAAGTTTGCTCGCTTACCTGCGATCGTCAAAATCCATTTCCTTCCATTCTTTTCCCTTCCTTTGCCTTTATAAATGGAAATTATATTTAATTTATTTGCATCGTCTTCAAATACATATATTCCTTATGTTTTCCAACCTACATAAGTTCATCTAACTTAACCAAATTCTCTTTCAAGTCGGGTATTCATACTTATCTCTTCATATACATCCATTTCTCAACACATAAATCATGTGTTTTTTAAAATTTCATAAAACCGCAATTTGTCTCTAATTCCAGCATGATCAAACCCCTTAATTATTTACATTTGTTGCTTTGTGAAAAAGTGCAAATTCCCTTTTTCTTATAAAATTCGTTTGAAACGACATCATAAAGAACTTGCTTGCTTAATAGCAAATTCTTAAAACAATCAAAACATGACATCCTTTCAAAACATAATCATGGAGAACTTTCTTACTCATAAGCAATTTTCTCAATTCATTAACATAAAGCATTGTCAATCAATGACAATACTTGTGATAAATTCTTTATCTTAAAAATATTGCTTTCTTCCCATGAAGCAAACCTTTGAGGATTTTCTATAAAGCCATTCTGTTCCTAAACTTACGACTTTTCAGTAAAGCCATCATTTTCAAAACTTGTGGCTTTTCATTAAAGCCGTCATTGTCCAAAACTTGTGGCTTTCCATTAAAGTCATCATTTTCAGAACTTGTGCTTGCCCATTCGTTTAAACATAATCAAAAACAATTTTAATCGCATATCATCACATAGAAAAAAAACATCTTTTTAGAAAGTTTGCTCGCTTACCTGCGATCGTCATAATCCCTTTCCTTCCATTCTTTTCCTTTTCTTTGCCTAGATAAATGAAAATAACATTTCATTTATTTTGATCGTCTTCGAATACTTTTATTCATTATGTTTTCCAACCTGCATAAGTTCATCTAACTTAACCAACTTGTCTTTCAAGTCGGGTACTCATACTTATCTCATCATATACATCCATTTCTCAATACATAAATCATGTGTTTCTTAAAATTTCATGAAACAACAATTTGCCTCAAATTCCAGCATGATCAAACCCCTTAATTATTTACATTTGTTGCTTTGTGAAAAAGCGCAAAATTCACTTTTTCTTATAAAATACTTTTGAAACGACATCATAAAGAACTTGCTTGCTTAAAAGAAAATTCTTAAAACCATCAAAACATGAAATCCTTTCAAAACATAATCATGGAGAACATTCTTACTCAAAAGCAATATTCTCAATTCATTAACATAAAGCATTGTCAATCCATGGCAATACTTGTAATAAATTCGTTATCTTAAAAACATTGCATGCTTCCCATGAAGCAAACCTTTGAGGCTTTTCGTTAAAGTCATTCTGTTCCAAAATTTGCGACTTTTCATTAAAGCCGTCATTTTCAAAACTTGTGGCTTTTCAGTAAAGCCGTCATTGTCCAATACTTGTGGCTATTCATTAAAGCCATCATTTTCAGAACTTGTGCTTGCCCATTCGTTTAAACATAATCAAAAACAATTTTAATCGCATATCATCACATAGAAAAAAATATCTTTTTAGAAAGTTTGCTCGCTTACCTGCGATCGACATAATCCCTTTCCTTCTATTCTTTTCCTTTTCTTTGCCTAGATAAATGAAAATAACATTTCATTTATTTTGATCGTCTTCGAATACTTTTATTCCTTATGTTTTCCAACCTGCATAAGTTCATCTAACTTAACCAAATTGTCTTTCAAGTCGGGTACTGATACTTATCTCATCATATACATCCATTTCTCAATACATAAATCATGTGTTTCTTAAAATTTCATGAAACAACAATTTGTCTCTAATTCCAGCATGATCAAACCCCTTAATTATTTACATTTGTTCCTTTGTGAAAAATCGCAAAATTCACTTTTTCTTATAAAATACTTTTGAAACGACATCATAAAGAACTTGCTTGCTAAAAAGCAAATTCTTAAAACCATCAAAACATGAAATCCTTTCAAAACATAATCATGGAGAACTTTCTTACTCAAAAGTGATATTCTCAATTCATTAACATAAAGCATTGTCAATCCATGGCAATACTTGTAATAAATTCGTTATCTTAAAAACATTGCATGCTTCCCATGAAGCAAACCTTTGAGGCTTTTCGTTAAAGTCATTCTGTTCCAAAACTTGCGACTTTTCATTAAAGCCGTTATTTTCAAAACTTGTGGCTTTTCAGTAAAGCCGTCATTGTCCAATACTTGTGGCTATTCATTAAAGCCATCATTTTCAGAACTTGTGCTTGCCCATTCGTTTAAACATAATCAAAAACAATTTTAATCGCATATCATCACATAGAAAAAAATATCTTTTTAGAAAGTTTGCTCGCTTACCTGCGATCGACATAATCCCTTTCCTTCTATTCTTTTCCTTTTCTTTGCCTAGATAAATGAAAATAACATTTCATTTATTTTGATCGTCTTCGAATACTTTTATTCCTTATGTTTTCCAACCTGCATAAGTTCATCTAACTTAACCAAATTGTCTTTCAAGTCGGGTACTGATACTTATCTCATCATATACATCCATTTCTCAATACATAAATCATGTGTTTCTTAAAATTTCATGAAACAACAATTTGTCTCTAATTCCAGCATGATCAAACCCCTTAATTATTTACATTTGCTCCTTTGTGAAAAAGCGCAAAATTCCCTTTTTCTTATAAAATACTTTTGAAACGACATCATAAAGAACTTGCTTGCTAAAAAGCAAATTCTTAAAACCATCAAAACATGAAATCCTTTCAAAACATAATCATGGAGAACATTCTTACTCAAAAGCAATATTCTCAATTCATTAACATAAAGCATTGTCAATCCATGGCAATACTTGTAATAAATTCGTTATCTTAAAAACATTGCATGCTTCCCATGAAGCAAACCTTTGAGGCTTTTCGTTAAAGTCATTCTGTTCCAAAATTTGCGACTTTTCATTAAAGCCGTCATTTTCAAAACTTGTGGCTTTTCAGTAAAGCCGTCATTGTCCAATACTTGTGGCTATTCATTAAAGCCATCATTTTCAGAACTTGTGCTTGCCCATTCGTTTAAACATAATCAAAAACAATTTTAATCGCATATCATCACATAGAAAAAAATATCTTTTTAGAAAGTTTGCTCGCTTACCTGCGATCGACATAATCCCTTTCCTTCTATTCTTTTCCTTTTCTTTGCCTAGATAAATGAAAATAACATTTCATTTATTTTGATCGTCTTCGAATACTTTTATTCCTTATGTTTTCCAACCTGCATAAGTTCATCTAACTTAACCAAATTGTCTTTCAAGTCGGGTACTGATACTTATCTCATCATATACATCCATTTCTCAATACATAAATCATGTGTTTCTTAAAATTTCATGAAACAACAATTTGTCTCTAATTCCAGCATGATCAAACCCCTTAATTATTTACATTTGTTCCTTTGTGAAAAATCGCAAAATTCACTTTTTCTTATAAAATACTTTTGAAACGACATCATAAAGAACTTGCTTGCTAAAAAGCAAATTCTTAAAACCATCAAAACATGAAATCCTTTCAAAACATAATCATGGAGAACTTTCTTACTCAAAAGTGATATTCTCAATTCATTAACATAAAGCATTGTCAATCCATGGCCATACTTGTAATAAATTCGTTATCTTAAAAACATTGCATGCTTCCCATGAAGCAAACCTTTGAGGCTTTTCGTTAAAGTCATTCGGTTCCAAAACTTGCGACTTTTCATTAAAGCCGTCATTTTCAAAACTTGTGGCTTTTCAGTAAAGCCGTCATTGTCCAATACTTGTGGCTATTCATTAAAGCCATCATTTTCAGAACTTGTGCTTGCCCATTCGTTTAAACATAATCAAAAACAATTTTAATCGCATATCATCACATAGAAAAAAATATCTTTTTAGAAAGTTTGCTCGCTTACCTGCGATCGACATAATCCCTTTCCTTCTATTCTTTTCCTTTTCTTTGCCTAGATAAATGAAAATAACATTTCATTTATTTTGATCGTCTTCGAATACTTTTATTCCTTATGTTTTCCAACCTGCATAAGTTCATCTAACTTAACCAAATTGTCTTTCAAGTCGGGTACTGATACTTATCTCATCATATACATCCATTTCTCAATACATAAATCATGTGTTTCTTAAAATTTCATGAAACAACAATTTGTCTCTAATTCCAGCATGATCAAACCCCTTAATTATTTACATTTGTTCCTTTGTGAAAAAGCGCAAAATTCCCTTTTTCTTATAAAATACTTTTGAAACGACATCATAAAGAACTTGCTTGCTAAAAAGCAAATTCTTAAAACCATCAAAACATGAAATCCTTTCAAAACATAATCATGGAGAACTTTCTTACTCAAAAGTGATATTCTCAATTCATTAACATAAAGCATTGTCAATCAATGGCAATACTTGTAATAAATTCGTTATCTTAAAAACATTGCATGATTCCCATGAAGCAAACCTTTGAGGCTTTTCGTTAAAGTCATTCTGTTCCAAAACTTGCGACTTTTCATTAAAGCCGTCATTTTCAAAACTTGTGGCTTTTCGGTAAAGCCGTCATTGTCCAATACTTGTGGCTATTCATTAAAGCCATCATTTTCAGAACTTGTGCTTGCCCATTCGTTTAAACATAATCAAAAACAATTTTAATCGCATATCATCACATCGAAAAAAACATCTTTTTAGAAAGTTTGCTCGCTTACCTGCGATCGTCATAATCCCTTTCCTTCCATTCTTTTCCCTTCCTTTGCCTAGATAAATGGAAATTATATTTAATTTATTTGCATCGTCTTCAAATACATATATTCCTTATTTTTCCAACCTACATAAGTTCATCTAACTTAACCAAATTCTCTTTCAAGTCGGGTATTCATACTTATCTCTTCATATACATCCATTTCTCAACACATAAATCATGTGTTTTTTAAAATTTCATAAAACCGCAATTTGTCTCTAATTCCAGCATGATCAAACCCCTTAATTATTTACATTTGTTCCTTTGTGAAAAAGCGCAAATTCCCTTTTTCTTATAAAATTCTTTTGAAACGACATCATGAAGAACTTGCTTGCTTAAAAGCAAATTCTTAAAACAATCAAAACATGATATCCTTTCAAAACAGAATCATGGAGAACTTTCTTACTCATAAGCAATTTTCCCAATTCATTAACATAAAGCATTGTCAATCCATGGCGATACTTGTGATAAATTCTTTATCTTAAAAATATTGCTTGCTTCCCATGAAGCAAACCTTTGAGGATTTTCTATAAAGCCATTATGTTCCAAAACTTACGACTTTTCTGTAAATCCGTCATTTTCAAAACTTGTGGCTTTTCATTAAAGTCGTCATTGTCCAAAACTTGTGGCTTTCCATTAAAGCCATCATTTTCAGAACTTGTGCTTGCCCATTCCTTTAAACATAATCAAAAATAATTTTAATCGCTTATCATCACATAGAAAAAAAAACATCTTTTTAGAAAGTTTGCTCGCTTACCTGCGATCAACATAATCCCTTTCCTTCAATGCTTTTCCTTTTCTTTGCCTAGATAAATGAAAATAACATTTCATTTATTTTGATCGTCTTCGAATACTTTTATTCCTTATGTTTTCCAACATGCATAAGTTCATCTAACTTAACCAAATTGTCTTTCAAGTCGGGTACTCATACTTATCTCATCATATACATCCATTTCTCAATACATAAATCATGTGTTTTTTAAAATTTCATGAAACAACAATTTGTCTCTAATTCCAGCATGATCAAACCCCTTAATTATTTACATTTGTTCCTTTGTGAAAAAGCGCAAAATTCACTTTTTCTTATAAAATACTTTGGAAACGACATCATAAAGAACTTTCTTGCTTAAAAGCAAATTCTTAAAACCATCAAAACATGAAATCCTTTCAAAACATAATCATGGAGAACTTTCTTACTCAAAAGCAATTTTCTCAATTCATTAACATAAAGCATTGTCAATCCATGACAATACTTGTAATAAATTCTTTATTTTAAAAACATTGCATGCTTCCCATGAAGCAAACCTTTGAGGCTTTTCGTTAAAGTCATTCTGTTCCAAAACTTGCGACTTTTCATTAAAGCCGTCATTTTCAAAAGTTGTGGCTTTTTGGTAAAGCCGTCATTGTCCAATACTTGTGGCTATTCATTAAAGCCATCATTTTCAGAACTTGTGCTTGCCCATTCGTTTAAACATAATCAAAAACAATTTTAATCGCATATCATCACATCGAAAAAAACATCTTTTTAGAAAGTTTGCTCGCTTACCTGCGATCGTCATAATCCCTTTCCTTCCATTCTTTTCCCTTCCTTTGCCTAGATAAATGGAAATTATATTTAATTTATTTGCATCGTCTTCAAATACATATATTCCTTATTTTTCCAACCTACATAAGTTCATCTAACTTAACCAAATTCTCTTTCAAGTCGGGTATTCATACTTATCTCTTCATATACATCCATTTCTCAACACATAAATCATGTGTTTTTTAAAATTTCATAAAACCGCAATTTGTCTCTAATTCCAGCATGATCAAACCCCTTAATTATTTACATTTGTTGCTTTGTGAAAAAGCGCAAATTCCCTTTTTCTTATAAAATTCTTTTGAAACGACATCATAAAGAACTTGCTTGCTTAAAAGCAAATTCTTAAAACAATCAAAACATGATATCCTTTCAAAACAGAATCATGGAGAACTTTCTTACTCATAAGCAATTTTCTCAATTCGTTAACATAAAGCATTGTCAATCAATGGCAATACGTGTGATAAATTCTTTATCTTAAAAATATTTCTTGCTTCCCATGAAGCAAACCTTTGAGGATTTTCTATAAAGCCATTATGTTCCAAAACTTACGACTTTTCTGTAAAGCCGTCATTTCCAAAACTTGTGGCTTTCCATTAAAGCCATCATTTTCAGAACTTGTGCTTGCCCATTCCTTTAAACATAATCAAAAATAATTTTAATCGCTTATCATCACATAGAAAAAAAAACATCTTTTTAGAAAGTTTGCTCGCTTACCTGCGATCAACATAATCCCTTTCCTTCAATGCTTTTCCTTTTCTTTGCCTAGATAAATGAAAATAACATTTCATTTATTTTCATCGTCTTCGAATACTTTTATTCCTTATATTTTCCAACCTTCATAAGTTCATCTAACTTAACCAAATTGTCTTTCAAGTCGGGTATTCATACTTATCTCATCATATACATCCATTTCTCAATACATAAACCATGTGTTTCTTACAATTTCATGAAACAACAATTTGTCTCTAATTCCAGCATGATCAAACCCCTTAACTATTTACATTTGTTGCTTTGTGAAAAAGCGCAAAATTCACTTTTTCTTATAAAATACTTTGCAAACGAACCATAAAGAACTTTCTTGCTTAAAAGCAAATTTTTAAAACCATCAAAACATGAAATCCTTTCAAAACATAATCATGGAGAACATTCTTACTCAAAAGCAATTTTCTCAATTCATTAACATAAAGCATTGTCAATCCATGGCAATACTTGTAATAAATTCTTTATCTTAAAAACATTGCTTGCTTCCCATGAAGCAAAACCTTTGAGGCTTTTCGTTAAAGTCATTCTGTTCCAAAACTTGCGAATTTTCATTAAAGCCGTCATTTTCAAAACTTGTGGCTTTTCGTTAAAGCCGTCATTGACCAATACTTGTGGCTATTCATTAAAGCCATCATTTTCAGAACTTGTGCTTTCCCATTCGTTTAAACATAATTGAAAACAATTTTAATGTCATATCATCACATAGAAAAAATCATCTTTTTAGAAAGTTTGCTCGCTTACCTGCAATCGTCGTAATCTCTTTCCTTCCATTCTTTTCCCTTCCTTTGCCTAGATAAATGGAAATTACATTTAATTTATTTGCATCGTCTTCAAATACATATATTCCTTATGTTTTCCAACCTACATAAGTTCATCTAACTTAACCAAATTCTCTTTCAAGTCGGGTATTCATACTTATCTCTTCATATACATCCATTTCTCAACACATAAATCATGTGTTTTTTAAAATTTCATAAAACCGCAATTTGTCTCTAATTCCAGCATGATCAAACCCCTTAATTATTTACATTTGTTGCTTTGTGAAAAAGCGCAAATTCCCTTTTTCTTATAAAATTCTTTTGAAACGACATCATAAAGAACTTGCTTGCTTAAAAGCAAATTCTTAAAACAATCAAAACATGATATCCTTTCAAAACAGAATCATGGAGAACTTTCTTACTCATAAGCAATTTTCTCAATTCGTTAACATAAAGCATTGTCAATCCATGGCAATACGTATGATAAATTCTTTATCTTAAAAATATTTCTTGCTTCCCATGAAGCAAACCTTTGAGGATTTTCTATAAAGCCATTATGTTCCAAAACTTACGACTTTTCTGTAAAGCCGTCATTTTCAAAACTTGTGGCTTTTCATTAAAGTCGTCATTGTCCAAAACTTGTGGCTTTCCATTAAAGCCATCATTTTCAGAACTTGCGCTTGCCCATTCGTTTAAACATAATCAAAAATAATTTTAATCGCTTATCATCACATAGAAAAAAAAACATCTTTTTAGAAAGTTTGCTCGCTTACCTGCGATCAACATAATCCCTTTCCTTCAATGCTTTTCCTTTTCTTTGCCTAGATAAATGAAAATAACATTTCATTTATTTTGATCGTCTTCGAATAATTTTATTCCTTATGTTTTCCAACATGCATAAGTTCATCTAACTTAACCAAATTGTCTTTCAAGTCGGGTACTCATACTTATCTCATCATATACATCCATTTCTCAATACATAAATCATGTGTTTTTTAAAATTTCATGAAACAACAATTTGTCTCTAATTCCAGCATGATCAAACCCCTTAATTATTTACATTTGTTCCTTTGTGAAAAAGCGCAAAATTCACTTTTTCTTATAAAATACTTTGGAAACGACATCATAAAGAACTTGCTTGCTTAAAAGCAAATTCTTAAAACCATCAAAACATGAAATCCTTTGAAAACATAATCATGGAGAACTTTCTTACTCAAAAGCAATTTTCTCAATTCATTAACATAAAGCATTGTTAATCCATGACAATACTTGTAATAAATTCTTTATCTTAAAAACATTGCATGCTTCCCATGAAGCAAACCTTTGAGGCTTTTCGTTAAAGTCATTCTGTTCCAAAACTTGTGACTTTTCATTAAAGCCGTCATTTTCAAAAGTTGTGGCTTTTTGGTAAAGCCGTCATTGTCCAATACTTGTGGCTATTCATTAAAGCCATCATTTTCAGAACTTGTGCTTGCCCATTCGTTTAAACATAATCAAAAACAATTTTAATCGCATATCATCACATAGAAAAAAAATATCTTTTTAGAAAGTTTGCTCGCTTACCTGCGATCGTCATAATTCCTTTCCTTCCATTCTTTTCCTTTTCTTTGCCTAGATAAATGAAAATAACATTTCATTTATTTTGATCGTCTTCGAATACTTTTATTCCTTATGTTTTACAACCTGCATAAGTTCATCTAACTTAACCAAATTGTCTTTCAAGTCGGGTACTCATACTTATCTCATCATATACATCCATTTCTCAATACATAAATCATGTGTTTCTTAAAATTTCATGAAACAACAATTTGTCTCTAATTCCAGCATGATCAAACCCCTTAATTATTCACATTTGTTCCTTTGTGAAAAAGCGCAAAATTCACTTTTTCATATAAAATACTTTGGAAACGACATCATAAAGAACTTGCTTGCTTAAAAGCAATTTCTTAAAACCATCAAAACATGAAATCCTTTCAAAACATAATCATGGAGAACTTTCTTACTCAAAAGCAATATTCTCAATTCATTAACATAAAGCATTGTCAATCCATGACAATACTTGTAATAAATTCGTTATCTTAAAAACATTGCATGCTTCCCATGAAGCAAACCTTTGAGGCTTTTCGTTAAAGTCATTCTATTCCAAAACTTGCGACTTTTCATTAAAGCCGTCATTTTCAAAAGTTGTTTCTTTTCATTAAAGCCGTCATTGTCCAAAACTTGTGGCTTTCCATTAAAGCCATCATTTTCAGAACTTGTGCTTGCCCATTTGTTTAAACATAATCAAAAACAATTTTAATCGCATATCATCATATAGAAAAAAAACATCTTTTTAGAAAGTTTGCTCGCTTACCTGCGATCGTCACAATCCCTTTCCTTCCATTCTTTTCCTTTCCTTTGCCTAGATAAATGGAAATTATATTTAATTTATTTGCATCGTCTTCAAATACATATATTCCTTATGTTTTCCAACCTCCATAAGTTCATCTAACTTAACCAAATTCTCTTTCAAGTCGGGTATTCATACTTATCTCATCATATACATCCATTTCTCAACACATAAATCATGTGTTTTTTAAAATTTCATAAAACCGCAATTTGTCTCTAATTCCAGCATGATCAAACCCCTTAATTATTTACATTTGTTGCTTTGTGAAAAAGCGCAAATGCCCTTTTTCTTATAAAATTCTTTTGAAACGACATCATAAATAACTTGCTTGTTTAACATAAAATTCTTAAAACTATCAAAACATGAAACACTTTCAAAACATAATCATGGAGAACTTTTTCAGTCATAAGCAATATTCTCAATTCATTAACATAAAGCATTGTCAATCCATGGCAATACTTGTGTTAAATTCTTTGTCTTAAAAATTTTGCTTGCTTCCCATGAAGCAAACCTTTGAGGCTTTTCGTTAAAGTTATTCTGTTTCAAAACTTACGACTTTTCAGAAAAGCCGTCATTTTCAAAACTTGTGGCTTTTCATTAAAGCCGTCATTGTCCAAAACTTGTGGCTTTCCATTAAAGCCATCATTTTCAGAACTTGTGCTTGCCCATTTGTTTAAACATAATCAAAAACAATTTTAATCGCATATCATCACATAGAAAAAAAACATCTTTTTAGAAAGTTTGCTCGCTTACCTGCGATCGTCATAATCCCTTTCCTTCCATTCTTTTCCTTTCCTTTGCCTAGATCAATGAAAATAACATTTCATTTATTTTCATCGTCTTCGAATACTTTTATTCCTTATGTTTTCCAACCTGCATAAGTTCATCTAACTTAACCAAATTGTCTTTCAAGTCGGGTATTCATACTTATCTCTTCATATACATCCATTTCTCAACACATAAATCATGTGTTTTTTAAAATTTCATAAAACCGCAATTTGTCTCTAATTCCAGCATGATCAAACCCTTTAATTATTTACATTTGTTGCTTTGTGAAAAAGCACAAATTCCCTTTTTCTTATAAAATTCTTTTGAAACGACATCATAAATAACTTGCTTGTTTAAAAGAAAATTCTTAAAACCATCAAAACATGAAATCCTTTCAAAACATAATCATGGAGAACTTTCTTAGTCATAAGAAATATTCTAAATTCATTAATATAAAGCATTGTCAATCCATGGCAATACTTGTGATAAATTCTTTATCTTAAAAATATTGCTTGCTTCCCTTGAAGCAAATCTTTGAGGATTTTCTATAAAGCCATTCTGTTCCAAAACTTACGACTTTTCAGTAAAGCCGTCATTTTCAAAACTAGTGGCTTTTCCTTAAAGCCGTCATTGTCCAAAACTTGTGGCTTTCCATTACAGCCATCATTTTCAGAACTTGTGCTTGCCCATTCGTTTAAACATAATCAAAAACAATTTTAATCGCATATCATCACATAGAAAAAAAACATCTTTTTAGAAAGTTTGATCGCTTACCTGCGATCGTCATAATCCCTTTCCTTCCATTCTTTTCCTTTCCTTTGCCGAGATCAATGAAAATAACATTTCATTTATTTTCATCGTCTTCGAATACTTTTATTCCTTATATTTTCCAACCTTCATAAGTTCATCTAACTTAACCAAATTGTCTTTCAAGTCGGGTATTCATACTTATCTCATCATATACATCCATTTCTCAATACATAAACCATGTGTTTCTTACAATTTCATGAAACAACAATTTGTCTCTAATTCCAGCATGATCAAACCCCTTAACTATTTACATTTGTTGCTTTGTGAAAAAGCGCAAAATTCACTTTTTCTTATAAAATACTTTGGAAACGACACCATAAAGAACTTTCTTGCTTAAAAGCAAATTTTTAAAACCATCAAAACATGAAATCCTTTCAAAACATAATCATGGAGAACATTCTTACTCAAAAGCAATTTTCTCAATTCATTAACATAAAGCATTGTCAATCCATGGCAATACTTGTAATAAATTCTTTATCTTAAAAACATTGCTTGCTTCCCATGAAGCAAAACCTTTGAGGCTTTTCGTTAAAGTTATTCTGTTCAAAAACTTGCGAATTTTCATTAAAGCCGTCATTTTCAAAACTTGTGGCTTTTCGTTAAAGCCGTCATTGACCAATACTTGTGGCTATTCATTAAAGCCATCATTTTCAGAACTTGTGCTTTCCCATTCGTTTAAACATAATTGAAAACAATTTTAATGTCATATCATCACATAGAAAAAATCATCTTTTTAGAAAGTTTGCTCGCTTACCTGCAATCGTCGTAATCTCTCTCCTTCCATTCTTTTCCCTTCCTTTGCCTAGATAAATGGAAATTACATTTAATTTATTTGCATCGTCTTCAAATACATATATTCCTTATGTTTTCCAACCTACATAAGTTCATCTAACTTAACCAAATTGTCTTTCAAGTCGGGTATTCATACTTATCTCTTCATATACATCCATTTCTCAACACATAAATCATGTGTTTTTTAAAATTCCATAAAACCGCAATTATTCTCTAATTCCAGCATGATCAAACCCCTTAATTATTTACATTTGTTGCTTTGTGAAAAAGCACAAATTCCCTTTTTCTTATAAAATTCTTTTGAAACGACATCATAAATAACTTGCTTGATTAAAAGAAAATTCTTAAAACCATCAAAACATGAAATCCTTTCAAAACATAATCATGGAGAAATTTCTTAGTCATAAGGAATATTCTCAATTCATTAACAAAAAGCATTGTCAATCCATGGCAATATTTGTGATAAATTCTTTATCTTAAAAATATTGCTTGCTTCCCATGAGGCAAACCTTTGAGGATTTTCTATAAAGCCATTCTGTTCCAAAACTTATGACTTTTCAGTAAAGCAGTCATTTTATAAAGTTGAGGCTTTTCATTAAAGCCGTCATTGTCCAAAACTTGTGGCTTTCCATTAAAGTCATCATTTTCAGAACTTGTGCTTGCCCGTTCGTTTAAACATAATCAAAAACAATATTAATCGCATATCATCACATAGAAAAAAACAACTTTTTAGAAAGTTTTCTCGCTTACCTGCGATCATCATAATCCCTTTCCTTCCATTCTTTTCCCTTCCTTTGCCTGGATAAATGGAAATTACATTTAATTTATTTGCATCGTCTTCAAATACATATATTCCTTATGTTTTCCAACCTACATAAGTTCATCTAACTTAACCAAATTGTCTTTCAAGTCGGGTATTCATACTTATCTCTTCATATACATCCATTTCTCTACACATAAATCATGTGTTTTTTAAAATTTCATAAAAATGCAATTATTCTCTAATTCCAGCATGATCAAACCCCTTAATTATTTACATTTGTTGCTTTGTGAAAAAGCGCAAATTGCCTTTTTTTTATAAAATTCTTTTGAAACGACATCATAAATAACTTGCTTGATTAAAAGAAAATTCTTAAAACCATCAAAACATGAAATCCTTTCAAAACATAATCATGGAGAACTTTCTTAGTCATAAGGAATATTCTCAATTCATTAACAAAAAGCATTGTCAATCCATGCCAATACTTGTGATAAATTCATTATCTTAAAAATATTGCTTGCTTCCCATGAAGCAAACCTTTGAGGATTTTCTATAAAGCCATTCTGTTCCAAAACTTACGACTTTTCAGTAAAGCCGTCATTTATAAACTTGTGGCTATTCATTAAAGCCGTGATTGTCCAAAACTTGTGGCTTTCCATTAAAGCCATCATTTTAAGAACTTGTGCTTTTCCATTCGTTTAAACATAATCAAAAACAATTTTAATCGCATAGCATCACATAGAAAAAAAACATCTTTTTACAAAGTTTGTTCGCTTACCTGTGATCGTCATAATCCCTTTACTTCCATTCTTTTCCCTTCCTTTGCCTAGATAAATGGAAATTACATTTAATTTATTTGCATCGTCTTCAAATACATATATTCCTTATGTTTTCCAACCTACATAAGTTCATCTAACTTAACCAAACTGTCTTTCAAATCGTGTATTCATACTTTTCTCTTCATATGCATATATTTCTCAACACATAAATCTTGTGTTTTTTAAAATTTTATAAAACCGCAATTATTCTCTAATTCCAGCATGATCAAACCCCTTAATTATTTACATTTGTTGCTTTGTGAAAAAGCGCAAATTCCCTTTTTCTTATAAAATTCTTTTGAAACGACATCATAAATAACTTGCTTGTTTAAAAGAAAATTCTTAAAACCATCAAAACATGAAATCCTTTCAAAACATAATCATGGAGAACTTTCTTAGTCATAAGGAATATTCTCAATTCATTAACAAAAAGCATTGTCAATCCATGGCAATATTTGTGATAAATTCTTTATCTTAAAAATATTGCTTGCTTCCCATGAGGCAAACCTTTGAGGATTTTCTATAAAGCCATTCTGTTCCAAAACTTATGACTTTTCAGTAAAGCCGTCATTTATAAACTTGTGGCTTTTCATTAAAGCCGTGATTGTCCAAAACTTGTGGCTTTCCATTAAAGCCATCATTTTAAGAACTTGTGCTTTTCCATTCGTTTAAACATAATCAAAAACAATTTTAATCGCATAGCATCACATAGAAAAAAAACATCTTTTTACAAAGTTTGTTCGCTTACCTGTGATCGTCATAATCCCTTTCCTTCCATTCTTTTCCCTTCCTTTCAAAACATAATCATGGAGAACTTTCTTACTCAAAAGCAATATTCTCAATTCATTAACATAAAGCATTGTCAATCCATGACAATACTTGTAATAAATTCGTTATCTTAAAAACATTGCATGCTTTCCATGAAGCAAACCTTTGAGGCTTTTCGTTAAAGTCATTCTGTTCCAAAACTTGCGACTTTTCATTAAAGCCGTCATTTTCAAAAGTTGTGGCTTTTCATTAAAGCCGTCATTGTCCAAAACTTGTGGCTTTCCATTAAAGCTATCATTTTCAGAACTTGTGCTTGCCCATTTGTTTAAACATAATCAAAAACAATTTTAATCGCATATCATCATATAGAAAAAAAATATCTTTTTAGAAAGTTTGCTCGCTTACCTGCGATCGTCATAATCCCTTTCCTTCCATTCTTTTCCTTTCCTTTGCCTAGATAAATGGAAATTATATTTAATTTATTTGCATCGTCTTCAAATACATATATTCCTTATGTTTTCCAACCTCCATAAGTTAATCTAACTTAACCAAATTCTCTTTCAAGTCGGGTATTCATACTTATCTCATCATATACATCTATTTCTCAACACATAAATCATGTGTTTTTTAAAATTTCATAAAACCGCAATTTGTCTCTAATTCCAGCATGATCAAACCCCTTAATTATTTACATTTGTTGCTTCGTGAAAAAGCGCAAATGCCCTTCTTCTTATTAAATTCTTTTGAAACGACATCATAAATAACTTGCTTGTTTAACAGAAAATTCTTAAAACTATCAAAACATGAAACCCTTTCAAAACATAATCATGGAGAACTTTTTTAGTCATAAGCAATATTCTCAATTCATTAACATAAAGCATTGTCAATCCATGGCAATACTTGTGTTAAATTCTTTGTCTTAAAAATTTTGCTTGCTTCCCATGAAGCAAACCTTTGAGGCTTTTCGTTAAAGTTATTCTGTTTCAAAACTTACGACTTTTCAGAAAAGCCGTCATGTTCAAAACTTGTGGCTTTTCATTAAAGCCGTCATTGTCCAAAACTTGTGGCTTTCCATTAAAGCCATCATTTTAAGAACTTGTGCTTTTCCATTCGTTTAAACATAATCAAAAACAATTTTAATCGCATAGCATCACATAGAAAAAAAACATCTTTTTACAAAGTTTGTTCGCTTACCTGTGATCGTCATAATCCCTTTCCTTCCATTCTTTTCCCTTCCTTTGCCTAGATAAATGGAAATTACATTTAATTTATTTGCATCGTCTTCAAATACATATATTCCTTATGTTTTCCAACCTGCATAAGTTCATCTAACTTAACCAAATTGTCTTTCAAGTCGGGTATTCATACTTATCTCTTCATATACATCCATTTCTCTACACATAAATCATGTGTTTTTTAAAATTTCATAAAAACGCAATTATTCTCTAATTCCAGCATGATCAAACCCCTTAATTATTTACATTTGTTGCTTTGTGAAAAAGTGCAAATTCCCTTTTTTTTATAAAATTCTTTTGAAACGACATCATAAATAACTTGCTTGATTAAAAGAAAATTCTTAAAACCATCAAAACATGAAATCCTTTCAAAACATAATCATGGAGAACTTTCTTAGTCATAAGGAATATTCTCAATTCATTAACAAAAAGCATTGTCAATCCATGCCAATACTTGTGATAAATTCATTATCTTAAAAATATTGCTTGCTTCCCATGAAGCAAACCTTTGAGGATTTTCTATAAAGCCATTCTGTTCCAAAACTTACGACTTTTCAGTAAAGCCGTCATTTATAAACTTGTGGCTTTTCATTAAAGCCGTGATTGTCCAAAACTTGTGGCTTTCCATTAAAGCCATCATTTTAAGAACTTGTGCTTTTCCATTCGTTTAAACATAATCAAAAACAATTTTAATCGCATAGCATCACATAGAAAAAAAACATCTTTTTACAAAGTTTGTTCGCTTACCTGTGATCGTCATAATCCCTTTACTTCCATTCTTTTCCCTTCCTTTGCCTAGATAAATGGAAATTACATTTAATTTATTTGCATCGTCTTCAAATACATATATTCCTTATGTTTTCCAACCTACATAAGTTCATCTAACTTAACCAAACTGTCTTTCAAATCGTGTATTCATACTTTTCTCTTCATATGCATATATTTCTCAACACATAAATCTTGTGTTTTTTAAAATTTTATAAAACCGCAATTATTCTCTAATTCCAGCATGATCAAACCCCTTAATTATTTACATTTGTTGCTTTGTGAAAAAGCGCAAATTCCCTTTTTCTTATAAAATTCTTTTGAAACGACATCATAAATAACTTGCTTGTTTAAAAGAAAATTCTTAAAACCATCAAAACATGAGATCCTTTCAAAACATAATCATGGAGAACTTTCTTAGTCATAAGGAATATTCTCAATTCATTAACAAAAAGCATTGTCAATCCATGGCAATATTTGTGATAAATTCTTTATCTTAAAAATATTGCTTGCTTCCCATGAGGCAAACCTTTGAGGATTTTCTATAAAGCCATTCTGTTCCAAAACTTATGACTTTTCAGTAAAGCCGTCATTTTATAAAGTTGAGGCTTTTCATTAAAGCCGTCATTGTCCAAAACTTGTGGCTTTCCATTAAAGTCATCATTTTCAGAACTTGTGCTTGCCCGTTCGTTTAAACATAATCAAAAACAATGTTAATCGCATATCATCACATAGAAAAAAAAAACTTTTTAGAAAATTTGCTCGCTTACCTGCGATCATCATAATCCCTTTCCTTCCATTCTTTTCCCTTCCTTTGCCTAGATAAATGGAAATTACATTTAATTTATTTGCATCGTCTTCCAATACATATATTCCTTATGTTTTCCAACCTACATAAGTTCATCTAACTTAACCAAATTGTCTTTCAAGTCGGGTATTCATACTTATCTCTTCATATGCATATATTTCTCAACACATAAATCTTGTGTTTTTTAAAATTTTATAAAACCGCAATTATTCTCTAATTCCAGCATGATCAAACCCCTTAATTATTTACATTTGTTGCTTTGTGAAAAAGCGCAAATTCCCTTTTTCTTATAAAATTCTTTTGAAACGACATCATAAATAACTTGCTTGATTAAAAGAAAATTCTTAAAACCATCAAAACATAAAATCCTTTCAAAACATAATCATGGAGAACTTTCTTAGTCATAAGGAATATTCTCAATTCATTAACAAAAAGCATTGTCAATCCATGCCAATACTTGTGATAAATTCATTATCTTAAAAATATTGCTTGCTTCCCATGAAGCAAACCTTTGAGGATTTTCTATAAAGCCATTCTGTTCCAAAACTTACGACTTTTCAGTAAAGCCGTCATTTTATAAACTTGTGGCTTTTCATTAAAGCCGTGATTGTCCAAAACTTGTGGCTTTCCATTAAAGCCATCATTTTAAGAACTTGTGCTTGCCCATTCGTTTAAACATAATCAAAAACAATTTTAATCGCATAGCATCACATAGAAAAAAAATATCTTTTTAGAAAGTTTCTTCGCTTACCTGTGATCGTCATAATCCCTTTGCTTCCATTCTTTTCCCTTCCTTTGCCTAGATAAATGGAAATTACATTTAATTTATTTGCATCGTCTTCAAATACATATATTCCTTATGTTTTCCAACCTACATAAGTTCATCTAACTTAACCAAACTGTCTTTCAAGTCGGGTATTCATACTTATCTCTTCATATGCATATATTTCTCAACACATAAATCTTGTGTTTTTTAAAATTTTATAAAACCGCAATTATTCTCTAATTCCAGCATGATCAAACCCCTTAATTATTTACATTTGTTGCTTTGTGAAAAAGCGCAAATTCCCTTTTTCTTATAAAATTCTTTTGAAACGACATCATAAATAACTTGCTTGTTTAAAAGAAAATTCTTAAAACCATCAAAACATGAAATCCTTTCAAAACATAATCATGGAGAACTTTCTTAGTCATAAGGAATATTCTCAATTCATTAACAAAAAGCATTGTCAATCCATGCCAATACTTGTGATAAATTCTTTATCTTGAAAATATTGCTTGCTTCCCATGAAGCAAACCTTTGAGGATTTTCTATAAAGCCATTATGTTCCAAAACTTACGACTTTTCAGTAAAGCCGTCATTTTATAAACTTGTGGCTTTTCATTAAAGCCGTGATTGTCCAAAACTTGTGGCTTTCCATTAAAGCCATCATTTTCAGAACTTGTGCTTGCCAATTCGTTTAAACATAATCAAAAATAATTTTAATCGCATATCATCACATAGAAAAAAACATCTTTTTAGATAGTTTGCTCGCTTACCTGCGATCGTCATAATCCCTTTCCTTCCATTCTTTTCCCTTCCTTTGCCTAGATAAATGGAAATTACATTTAATTTATTTGCATCGTCTTCAAATACATATATTCCTTATTTTTCCAACCTACATAAGTTCATCTAACTTAACCAAACTGTCTTTCAAGTCGGGTATTCATACTTATCTCATCATATACATTCATTTCTCAAGACATAAATCATGTGTTTCTTAAAATTTCATGAAACAGCAATTTGTCTCTAATTCCAGCATGATCAAACCCCTTAACTAATTACATTTGTTGCTTTGTGAAAAAGCGCAAAATTCACTTTTTCTTATAAAATACTTTGCAAACGACACCATAAAGAACTTGCTTGCTTAAAAGCAAATTTTTAAAACCACCAAAACAAGAAATCCTTTCAAAACATAATCATGGAGAACTTTCTTACTCAAAAGCAATATTCTCATTTCATTAACATAAAGCATTGTCAATCCATTGCAATACTTGTAATAATTTCTTTATTTTAAAAACATTGCTTGCTTCCCATGAAGAAAACCTTTGAGGCTTTTCGTTAAAGTCATTCTGTTCCAAAACTTGCGACTTTTCATTAAAGCCGTCATTTTCAAAACTTGTGGCTTTTCGTTAAAGCCGTCATTGTCCGATACTTGTGGCTATTCATTAAAGCCATCATTTTCAGAACTTGTGCTCGCCCATTCGTTTAAACATAATCGAAAACAATTTTAATCGCATATCATCACATAGAAAAAAACATCTTTTTAGATAGTTTGCTCGCTTACCCGCGATCGTCATAATCCCTTTCCTTCCATTCTTTTCCCTTCCTTTGCCTAGATAAATGGAAATTACATTTAATTTATTTGCATCGTCTTCAAATACATATATTCCTTATGTTTTCCAACCTCCATAAGTTCATCTAACTTAACCAAATTGTCTTTCAAGTCGGGTATTCATACTTATCTCTTCATATACATCCATTTCTCAACACATAAATCATGTATTTTTTAAAATTTCATAAAACCACAATTATTCTCTAATTCTAGCATGATCAAACCCCATAATTATTTACATTTGTTGTTTTGTGAAAAAGCGCAAATTCCCTTTTTCTTATAAAATTCTTTTGAAACGACATCATAAATAACTTGCTTGTTTAAAAGAAAATACTTAAAACCATCAAAACATGAAATCTTTTCAAAACATAATCATGGAGAACTTTCTTAGTCATAAGCAATATTCTCAATTCATTAACATAAAGCATTGTCAATCCATGGCAATACTTGTGTTAAATTCTTTATCTTAAAAAGATTGCTTGCTTCCCATGAAGCAAACCTTTGAGGATTTTCTATAAAGCCATTCTGTTCCAAAACTTACGACTTTTCAGTAAAGCCGTCATTTTATAAACTTATGGCTTTCCATTAAGGCCATCATTTTCAGAACTTGTGCTTGCCCATTCGTTTAAACATAATCAAAAACAATTTTAATCGCATATCATAATCCCTTTCTTTCCATTCTTTTCCGTATCTTTGCCTAGATAAATGAAAATAAATTTCATTTACTTTCATCGTCTTCGAATACTTTTATTCCTTATGTTTTCCAACCTGCATAAGTTCATCTAACTTAACCAAATTGTCTTTCAAGTCGGGTATTCATACGTATCTTATCATATACATCCATTTCTCAATACATAAATCATGTGTTTCTTTAAATTTCATGAAACAGCAATTTGTCTCTAATTCCAGCATGATCAAACCCCTTAATTATTTACATTTGTTGCTTTGTGAAAAAGCGCAAAATTCACTTTTTCTTATAAAATACTTTGGAAACGACATCATAAAGAACTTGCTTGCTTAAAAGAAAATTCTTAAAACCATCAAAACATGAAATCCTTTCAAAACATAATCATGGAGAGCTTTGTTACTCAAAAGAAATATTCTCAATTCATTAACATAAAGCATTCTCAATCCATGGCAATATTTTTAATAAATTCTTTATTTTAAAAACATTGCTTGCTTCCCATGAAACAAACCTTTCAGGATTTTCGTTGAAGTCATTCTGTTCCAAAACTTGCGACTTTTCATTAAAGCCGTCATTTTCAAAACTAGTGGCTTTTCGTTAAAGCCGTCATTGTCCAATACCTGTGGCTATTCCTTAAAGCCATCATTTTCAGAACTTGTGCTTTCCCATTCGTTTAAACATAATCAAAAATAATTTTAATCGCATATCATCACATAGAAAAAAACATCTTTTTAGAAAGTTCTCTCGCTTACCTGCGATCGTCATAATCCCTTTCCTCCCATTCTTTTCCCTTCCTTTGCCTAGATAAATGGAAATTACATTTAATTTATTTGCATCGTCTTCAAATACATATATTCCTTATGTTTTCCAACCTACATAAGTTCATCTAACTTAACCAAATTGTCTTTCAAGTCGGGTATTCATACTTATCTCATCATATACATCCATTTCTCAACACATAAATCATGTGTTCTTTAAAATTTCATAAAACCGCAATTTGTCTCTAATTCCAGCATGATCAAACCCCTTAATTATTTACATTTGTTGGTTTGCGAAAAATCGCATATTCCCTTTTTCTTATAAAATTCTTTTGAAACGACATCATAAATAACTTGCTTGTTTAAAAGAAAATTCTTAAAACCATCAAAACATTAAATCCTTTCAAAACATAATCATAGAGAACTTTTTCAGTCATAAGCAATATTCTCAATTCATTAACATAAAGCATTGTCAATCCATGGCAATACTTGTGATAAATTCTTTATCCTAAAAATATTGCTTGCTTCCCATGAAGCAAACCTTTGAGGATTTTCTATAAAGCCATTCTGTTCCAAAACTTACGACTTTTCAGCAAAGCCGTCATTTTCAAAACTTGTGGCCTTTCATTAAAGTCGTCATTGTCCAAAACTTGTGGCTTTCCATTAAAGCCATCATTTTCAGAACTTGTGCTTGCCCATTCGTTTAAACATAATCAAAAACAATTTTAATCGCATATCATCACATAGAAAAAAAACATCTTTTTAGAAAGTTTGCTCACTTACCCGCGATCGTCATAATCCCTTTCCGTCAATTCTTTTCCTTTCCTTTGCCTAGATAAATGAAAATAACATTTCATTTATTTTCATCGACTTCGAATAATTATATTGCTTATGTTTTCCAACCTACATAAGTTCATCTAACTTAACCAAATTGTCTATCAAGTCGGGTATTCATACTTATCTCTTCATATACATCCATTTCTCAACACATAAATCATGTATTTCTTAAAATTTCATAAAACAGCAATTTGTCTCTAATTCCAGCATGATCAAACCCCTTAATTATTTACATTTGTTGCTTTGTGAAAAAGCGCAAAATTACCTTTTTCTTATAAAATACATTTGCAACGACATCATAAATTACTTGCTTGCTTAAAAGAAAATTCTTAAAACCATCAAAACATGAAATCCTTTCAAAGCATAATCATGGAGAACTTTCTTGGTCATTAGCAATATTCTAAATTCATTAACATAAAGCATTGTCGATCCATGGCAATACTGGTGATAAATTCTTTATCTTAAAAACATTACTTGCTTCCCATGAAGCAAACCTTTGAGGATTTTCTATAAATCCATTATGTTCCAAAACTCACGACCTTTCATTAAATCCGTCATTTTCAAAACTTGTGGCTTTTCATTAAAGCCTTCATTTTCAAAACTTGTGGCTTTTCATTAAAGCCATCATTTTCAAAAATTGTGCGTGCTCATTCGCTTAAACATAATCCAAAACAATTTTAATCACATATCATCACGCAGAAAGAAAACATCATTTTAGAAAGATTGCTTGCTTACCTGCGATCGTCATAATCCCTTTCCTTCCATTCTTTTCCTTGCCTTTGCCTAGATAAATGAAAATAATATTTCATTATTTGCATCGTCTTCAAATACTTATATTGCTTATGTTTACCAACCTACATAAGTTCATCTAACTTAACCAAATTGTCTTTCAAGTCGGGTATTCATACTTATCTCTTCATATACATCCATTTCTCATCACATAAATCATGTCTTTCTTAAAATTTCATAAAACAGCAATTTGTCTCTAATTCCAGCATGATCAAACCCCTTAATTATTTACATTTGTTGCTTTGTGAAAAAGCGCAAAATTCCCTTTTTCTTATAAAATACTTTTGGAACGACATCATAAAAAACTTGCTTGCTTAGAAGAAAATTCTTAAAACCATCAAAACATGAAATCCTTTCAAAACATAATCATGGAGAACTTTCTTAGTCATAAGAAATATTCTAAATTCATTAACATAAAGCATTGTCAATCCATGCCAATACTTGTGATAAATTCATTATCTTAAAAATATTGCTTGCTTCCCATGAAGCAAACCTTTGAGGATTTTCTATAAAGCCATTCTGTTCCAAAACTTACGACTTTTCAGTAAAGCCGTCATTTTATAAACTTGTGGCTTTTCATTAAAGCCGTGATTGTCCAAAACTTGTGGCTTTCCATTAAAGCCATCATTTTAAGAACTTGTGCTTGCCCATTCGTTTAAACATAATCAAAAACAATTTTAATCGCATAGCATCACATAGAAAAAAAATATCTTTTTAGAAAGTTTCTTCGCTTACCTGTGATCGTCATAATCCCTTTGCTTCCATTCTTTTCCCTTCCTTTGCCTAGATAAATGGAAATTACATTTAATTTATTTGCATCGTCTTCAAATACATATATTCCTTATGTTTTCCAACCTACATAAGTTCATCTAACTTAACCAAACTGTCTTTCAAGTCGGGTATTCATACTTATCTCTTCATATGCATATATTTCTCAACACATAAATCTTGTGTTTTTTAAAATTTTATAAAACCGCAATTATTCTCTAATTCCAGCATGATCAAACCCCTTAATTATTTACATTTGTTGCTTTGTGAAAAAGCGCAAATTCCCTTTTTCTTATAAAATTCTTTTGAAACGACATCATAAATAACTTGCTTGTTTAAAAGAAAATTCTTAAAACCATCAAAACATGAAATCCTTTCAAAACATAATCATGGAGAACTTTCTTAGTCATAAGGAATATTCTCAATTCATTAACAAAAAGCATTGTCAATCCATGCCAATACTTGTGATAAATTCTTTATCTTGAAAATATTGCTTGCTTCCCATGAAGCAAACCTTTGAGGATTTTCTATAAAGCCATTATGTTCCAAAACTTACGACTTTTCAGTAAAGCCGTCATTTTATAAACTTGTGGCTTTTCATTAAAGCCGTGATTGTCCAAAACTTGTGGCTTTCCATTAAAGCCATCATTTTCAGAACTTGTGCTTGCCAATTCGTTTAAACATAATCAAAAATAATTTTAATCGCATATCATCACATAGAAAAAAACATCTTTTTAGATAGTTTGCTCGCTTACCTGCGATCGTCATAATCCCTTTCCTTCCATTCTTTTCCCTTCCTTTGCCTAGATAAATGGAAATTACATTTAATTTATTTGCATCGTCTTCAAATACATATATTCCTTATTTTTCCAACCTACATAAGTTCATCTAACTTAACCAAACTGTCTTTCAAGTCGGGTATTCATACTTATCTCATCATATACATTCATTTCTCAAGACATAAATCATGTGTTTCTTAAAATTTCATGAAACAGCAATTTGTCTCTAATTCCAGCATGATCAAACCCCTTAACTAATTACATTTGTTGCTTTGTGAAAAAGCGCAAAATTCACTTTTTCTTATAAAATACTTTGCAAACGACACCATAAAGAACTTGCTTGCTTAAAAGCAAATTTTTAAAACCAGCAAAACAAGAAATCCTTTCAAAACATAATCATGGAGAACTTTCTTACTCAAAAGCAATATTCTCATTTCATTAACATAAAGCATTGTCAATCCATTGCAATACTTGTAATAATTTCTTTATTTTAAAAACATTGCTTGCTTCCCATGAAGAAAACCTTTGAGGCTTTTCGTTAAAGTCATTCTGTTCCAAAACTTGCGACTTTTCATTAAAGCCGTCATTTTCAAAACTTGTGGCTTTTCGTTAAAGCCGTCATTGTCCGATACTTGTGGCTATTCATTAAAGCCATCATTTTCAGAACTTGTGCTCGCCCATTCGTTTAAACATAATCGAAAACAATTTTAATCGCATATCATCACATAGAAAAAAACATCTTTTTAGATAGTTTGCTCGCTTACCCGCGATCGTCATAATCCCTTTCCTTCCATTCTTTTCCCTTCCTTTGCCTAGATAAATGGAAATTACATTTAATTTATTTGCATCGTCTTCAAATACATATATTCCTTATGTTTTCCAACCTCCATAAGTTCATCTAACTTAACCAAATTGTCTTTCAAGTCGGGTATTCATACTTATCTCTTCATATACATCCATTTCTCAACACATAAATCATGTATTTTTTAAAATTTCATAAAACCACAATTATTCTCTAATTCTAGCATGATCAAACCCCATAATTATTTACATTTGTTGTTTTGTGAAAAAGCGCAAATTCCCTTTTTCTTATAAAATTCTTTTGAAACGACATCATAAATAACTTGCTTGTTTAAAAGAAAATACTTAAAACCATCAAAACATGAAATCTTTTCAAAACATAATCATGGAGAACTTTCTTAGTCATAAGCAATATTCTCAATTCATTAACATAAAGCATTGTCAATCCATGGCAATACTTGTGTTAAATTCTTTATCTTAAAAAGATTGCTTGCTTCCCATGAAGCAAACCTTTGAGGATTTTCTATAAAGCCATTCTGTTCCAAAACTTACGACTTTTCAGTAAAGCCGTCATTTTATAAACTTGTGGCTTTCCATTAAGGCCATCATTTTCAGAACTTGTGCTTGCCCATTCGTTTAAACATAATCAAAAACAATTTTAATCGCATATCATAATCCCTTTCTTTCCATTCTTTTCCGTATCTTTGCCTAGATAAATGAAAATAAATTTCATTTACTTTCATCGTCTTCGAATACTTTTATTCCTTATGTTTTCCAACCTGCATAAGTTCATCTAACTTAACCAAATTGTCTTTCAAGTCGGGTATTCATACGTATCTTATCATATACATCCATTTCTCAATACATAAATCATGTGTTTCTTTAAATTTCATGAAACAGCAATTTGTCTCTAATTCCAGCATGATCAAACCCCTTAATTATTTACATTTGTTGCTTTGTGAAAAAGCGCAAAATTCACTTTTTCTTATAAAATACTTTGGAAACGACATCATAAAGAACTTGCTTGCTTAAAAGAAAATTCTTAAAACCATCAAAACATGAAATCCTTTCAAAACATAATCATGGAGAGCTTTGTTACTCAAAAGAAATATTCTCAATTCATTAACATAAAGCATTCTCAATCCATGGAAATATTTTTAATAAATTCTTTATTTTAAAAACATTGCTTGCTTCCCATGAAACAAACCTTTCAGGATTTTCGTTGAAGTCATTCTGTTCCAAAACTTGCGACTTTTCATTAAAGCCGTCATTTTCAAAACTAGTGGCTTTTCGTTAAAGCCGTCATTGTCCAATACCTGTGGCTATTCCTTAAAGCCATCATTTTCAGAACTTGTGCTTTCCCATTCGTTTAAACATAATCAAAAATAATTTTAATCGCATATCATCACATAGAAAAAAACATCTTTTTAGAAAGTTCTCTCGCTTACCTGCGATCGTCATAATCCCTTTCCTCCCA
Organism: Annona cherimola; assembly: GCA_030490835.1. Classification (NCBI taxonomy): domain Eukaryota; kingdom Viridiplantae; phylum Streptophyta; class Magnoliopsida; order Magnoliales; family Annonaceae; genus Annona; species Annona cherimola. The sequence goes on along the minus strand of CM059974.1, from coordinate 76,938,953 downwards.
TTCTTTTCCCTTCCTTTGCCTAGATAAATGGAAATTACATTTAATTTATTTGCATCGTCTTCAAATACATATATTCCTTATGTTTTCCAACCTACATAAGTTCATCTAACTTAACCAAATTGTCTTTCAAGTCGGGTATTCATACTTATCTCATCATATACATCCATTTCTCAACACATAAATCATGTGTTCTTTAAAATTTCATAAAACCGCAATTTGTCTCTAATTCCAGCATGATCAAACCCCTTAATTATTTACATTTGTTGGTTTGCGAAAAATCGCATATTCCCTTTTTCTTATAAAATTCTTTTGAAACGACATCATAAATAACTTGCTTGTTTAAAAGAAAATTCTTAAAACCATCAAAACATTAAATCCTTTCAAAACATAATCATAGAGAACTTTTTCAGTCATAAGCAATATTCTCAATTCATTAACATAAAGCATTGTCAATCCATGGCAATACTTGTGATAAATTCTTTATCCTAAAAATATTGCTTGCTTCCCATGAAGCAAACCTTTGAGGATTTTCTATAAAGCCATTCTGTTCCAAAACTTACGACTTTTCAGCAAAGCCGTCATTTTCAAAACTTGTGGCCTTTCATTAAAGTCGTCATTGTCCAAAACTTGTGGCTTTCCATTAAAGCCATCATTTTCAGAACTTGTGCTTGCCCATTCGTTTAAACATAATCAAAAACAATTTTAATCGCATATCATCACATAGAAAAAAAACATCTTTTTAGAAAGTTTGCTCACTTACCCGCGATCGTCATAATCCCTTTCCGTCAATTCTTTTCCTTTCCTTTGCCTAGATAAATGAAAATAACATTTCATTTATTTTCATCGACTTCGAATAATTATATTGCTTATGTTTTCCAACCTACATAAGTTCATCTAACTTAACCAAATTGTCTATCAAGTCGGGTATTCATACTTATCTCTTCATATACATCCATTTCTCAACACATAAATCATGTATTTCTTAAAATTTCATAAAACAGCAATTTGTCTCTAATTCCAGCATGATCAAACCCCTTAATTATTTACATTTGTTGCTTTGTGAAAAAGCGCAAAATTACCTTTTTCTTATAAAATACATTTGCAACGACATCATAAATTACTTGCTTGCTTAAAAGAAAATTCTTAAAACCATCAAAACATGAAATCCTTTCAAAGCATAATCATGGAGAACTTTCTTGGTCATTAGCAATATTCTAAATTCATTAACATAAAGCATTGTCGATCCATGGCAATACTGGTGATAAATTCTTTATCTTAAAAACATTACTTGCTTCCCATGAAGCAAACCTTTGAGGATTTTCTATAAATCCATTATGTTCCAAAACTTACGACCTTTCATTAAATCCGTCATTTTCAAAACTTGTGGCTTTTTATTAAAGCCTTCATTTTCAAAACTTGTGGCTTTTCATTAAAGCCATCATTTTCAAAAATTGTGCGTGCTCATTCGCTTAAACATAATCCAAAACAATTTTAATCACATATCATCACGCAGAAAGAAAACATCATTTTAGAAAGATTGCTTGCTTACCTGCGATCGTCATAATCCCTTTCCTTCCATTCTTTTCCTTGCCTTTGCCTAGATAAATGAAAATAATATTTCATTATTTGCATCGTCTTCAAATACTTATATTGCTTATGTTTACCAACCTACATAAGTTCATCTAACTTAACCAAATTGTCTTTCAAGTCGGGTATTCATACTTATCTCTTCATATACATCCATTTCTCATCACATAAATCATGTCTTTCTTAAAATTTCATAAAACAGCAATTTGTCTCTAATTCCAGCATGATCAAACCCCTTAATTATTTACATTTGTTGCTTTGTGAAAAAGCGCAAAATTCCCTTTTTCTTATAAAATACTTTTGGAACGACATCATAAAAAACTTGCTTGCTTAGAAGAAAATTCTTAAAACCATCAAAACATGAAATCCTTTCAAAACATAATCATGGAGAACTTTCTTAGTCATAAGAAATATTCTAAATTCATTAACATAAAGCATTGTCAATCCATGTCAATACTGGTGATAAATTCTTTATCTTAAAAACATTACTTGCTTCCCATGAAGCAAACCTTTGAGTATTTTCTATAAATCCATTCTGTTCCAAAACTAACGACTTTTCATTAAAGTCGTCGTTTTCAAAACTTGTGGCTTTTCCTTAAAGCCGTCATTGTCCAAAACTTGTGGCTTTTCATTAAATCCATCATTTTCAGAACTTGTGCTTCTTCATTCGTTTAAACATAATCATAAACAATTTTAATTACATATCATCACATAGAAAGAAAACATCGTTTTAAAAAGTTTGCTTGCTTACCTGAGATCGTCATAATCTCTTTCTTTCCATTCTTTTCTTTGCCTTTGCCTAGATAAATGAAAATAACATTTCATTTATTTGCATCGTCTTCAAATACTTATATTCCTTCTGTTTTTCAACCTACATTAGTTCATCTAACTTAACCAAATTGTCTTTAAAGTCGGGTATTCATACTTATCTCTTCATATACCTCCATTTCTCAACACATAAATCATCTGTTTCTTAAAATTTCATAAAACAACAATTTGTCTCTAATTCCAGCATGATTAAACCCCTTAATTATTTACATTTGTTGCTTTGTGAAAAAGCGCAAAATTCCCTTTTTCTTATAAAATACATTTGTAACGACATCATAAATTACTTGCTTGCTTAAAATCAAATTCTTAAAACCATCAAAACATGAAATCCTTTCAAAACATAATCATGGAAAACTTTCTTAGTCATAAGCAATATTCTCAATTCATTAACATAAAGCATTATCAATCCATGGCAATACTTGTGATAAATTCTTTATCTTAAAAACATTACTTGCTTCCCATGAAGCAAACCTTTGAGAATTTTCTATAAAGCCATTCTGTTCCAAAACTTACGACCTTTCGTTAAAGCCGTCATTTTCAAAACTTGTGGCTTTTTATTAAAGCCTTCATTTTCAAAACTTGTGGCTTTTCATTAAAGCCATCATTTTCAGAAATTGTGCGTGCTCATTCGCTTAAACATAATCCAAAACAATTTTAATCATATCATCACGCAGAAAGAAAACATCATTTTAGAAAGTTTGCTTGCTTACCTGCGATCGTCATAATCTCTTTCTTTTCATTCTTTTCCTTGCCTTTGCCTAGATAAATGAAAATAACATTTCATTTATTTGCATCGTCTTCAAATACTTATATTGCTTATGTTTTCCAACCTACATAAGTTCATCTAACTTAACCAAATTGTCTTTCAAGTCGGGTAGTCATACTTATCTCTTCATATACATCCATTTCTCAACACATAAATCATGTATTTCTTAAAATTTCATAAAACAACAATTTGTCTCTAATTCCAGCATGATCAAACACCTTAATTATTTACATTTGTTGCTTTCTGAAAAAGCGCAAAATTCCCTTTTTCTTATAAAATACTTTTGAACGACATCATAAATAACTTGCTTGCTTTGAAGAAAATTCTTAAAACCATCAAAACATGAAATCCTTTCAAAACATAACCATGGAGAACTTTCTTAGTCGTAAGCAATATTCTCAATTCATTAATATAAAGCATTGTCAATCCATGGCAACACTTGTGATAAATTCATCATCTTAAAAACATTGCTTGCTTCCCATGAATCAAACCTTTGAGGCTTTTCGTTAAAGTCATTCTTTTCCAAAACTTTAGACTTTTCATTAAAGCCGTCATTTTCAAAACTTGTGGCTTTTCATTAAAGTCGTCATTGTCCAAAACTTGTGGCTTTTCATTAAAGCCATCATTTTCAGAACTATAGCTTTCCCATTCGTTTAAACAGAATCAAAAACAATTTTAATCGCATATCATCACATTGGAAAAAAACAACTTTTTAGAAAGTTTGCCCGCTTACCTGAGATCGTCGTAATCCCTTTCCTTCCATTCTTTTCCTTTCCTTTGCCTAGATAAAAAAATAACATTTGATTTATTTGCGTCGTCTTCAAATACTTATATTCCTTATTTTTTCCAACCTGCATAAGTTCATCTAACATAATCAAATTGTGTTTCAAGTCAGGTATTCATACATATCTCTTCATATACATCCATTTCTCAACACGTAAATCATCTGTTTCTTAAAATTTCATAAAAGAGCTATTTGTCTCTAATTCTAGCATGATTAAACCCCTTAATTATTTACATTTTTTGCTTTGTGAAAAAGCGCAAAATTCCCTTTTTCTTATAAAATACATTTGAAACGACATCATAAATAACTTGCTTGCTTAGAAAAAAATTCTTAAAACCATCAAAACCTGAAATCCTTTCAAAACATAATCATGGAGAACTTTCTTAGTCATAAGCAATATTCTCAATTCATTAACACAAAACATTGTCAATCCATGGCAATAATTGTGATAAATTTTTTTTCTTAAAAACATTGCTTGCTTCCCATGAAGCAAACCTTTGAGTCTTTTCCTTAAAATCATTCTTTTCCAAAACATACGACTTTTCATTAAAGCCGTCATTTTCAAAACTTTTGGCTTTTCATTGAAGCCGTCATTGTCCAAAACTTGTGGCTTTTCATTAAAGCCATCATTTTCCAAACTTGTGCATGCCCACTCGTTTAAACATAATCATAAACAATTTTAATCACATATCATCACATAGAAAAAAAACATCATTTTAAAAAGTTTGCTTGCTTACCTGCGATCGTCATAATCCCTTTCCTTCCATTCTTTTCCTTTCCTTTGCCTAGATAAATTAAAATAACATTTCATTTATTTGCATCGTCTTCAAATACTTATATTCCTTATACTTTCCAACCTGCATAAGTTCATCTAGCTTAACCAAATTGTCTTTCAAGTCGGGTATTCATACTTATCTCTTCATATACATCCATTTCTAAATACATAAATCATGTGCTTATTAAAATTTCATAAAACAGCAATTCGTCTCTAATTCCAGCATGTTCAAACCTCTTAATTATTTACATTTGTTGCTTTGTGAAAAAGCGCAAAATTTCCTTTTTCTTATAAAATACTTTTGAAACGACATCATAAAGAACTTGCTTGCTTAGAAGAAAATTCTTAAAACCATCAAAACCTGAAATCCTTTCAAAACATAATCATGGAGAACTTTCTTAGTCATAAGCAATATTCTCAATTCCTTAACACAAAACATTGTCAATCCATGGCAATAATTGTGATAAATTTTTTTTCTTAAAAACATTGCTTGCTTCCCATGAAGCAAACCTTTGAGTCTTTTCCTTAAAACCATTCTTTTCCAAAACTTACGACTTTTCAATAAAGCCATCCTTTTCAAAACTTTTGGCATTTCATTAAAGCCGTCATTTTCCAAAACTTGTGGCTTTTCATTAAAGCCATCATTTTCAGAACTTGTGCATGCCCTCTCGTTTAAACATAATCATAAACAATTTTAATCAGATATCATCACATAGAAAAAAAAAATCATTTTAGAAAGTTTGTTTGCTTACCTGCGATCGTCATAATCCTTTTCCTTCCATTCTTTTCCTTGCCTTTTCTTAGATAAATGAAAATAACATTTCATTTATTTGCATCGTCTTCAAATACTTATATTCCTTATGTTTTCCAACCTACATAAGTTAATCTAACTTAACCTAATTGTCTTTCAAGTCGGGTAATCATACTTATCTCTTCATATACATCCATTTCTCAACACATAAATCATGTGTTTCTTAAAATTTCATAAAACAGAAATTTGTCTCTAATTCCAGCATGATCAAATCCCTTAATCATTTATATTTGTTGCTTTGTGAAAAAGCGCAAAATTCCCTTTTTCTTATAAAATACATTTGAAACGACATCATAAAGAACTTGCTTGCTTAAAAGCAAATTCTTAAAACCATCAAAACAAGAAATCCTTTCAAAAGACAATCATGGAGAACTTTCTTACTCATAAGCAATATTCTCAATTCATTAACATAAAGCATTGTCAAACCATGGCAATACTTGTGATAAATTCTTTATCTTAAAAACATTGCTTGCTTCCCATGAAGCAAATCTTTGAGGCTTTTCCTTAAAGCCATTCTTTTCCTAAACTTACGACTTTTCATTAAAGCCGTCATTGTCAAAACTTTTAGCTTTTCATTAAAGCCGTCATTGTCCAAAACTTTTGGCTTTTCATTAAAGCCATCATTTTCAGAACTTGTGCTTGCGCATTCGTTTAATCATAATTATAAACACCTTTAATCAAATATCATCACATAGAAAAAAAACATCATTTTAGAAAGTTTGCTTGCTTTGCTGAGATCGTCATAATCCCTTTCCTTCCATTCTTTTCCTTGACTTTGCCTAGATAAATGAAATTAACATTTCATTTATTTGCATCGTCTTCACATACTTACATTCCTCATACTTTCAACCTACATAAGTTCATCTAACTTAACGAAATTGTCTTTCAAGTCGGGTATTCATACTTATCTCTTTATATATGTCCATTTCTCGACACATAAATCATGTGTTTCTTAAAATTTCATAAAACAACAATTTGTCTCTAATTCCAGCATGATCAAACCCCTTAATTATTTACATTTGTTGCTTTGTGAAAAAGCGCAAAATTTCCTTTTTCTTATAAAATACTTTTGAGACGACATCATAAAGAACTTGCTTGCATAAAAGACAATTCTTAAAACCTTCAAAACCTGAAATCCTTTCAAAACATAATCATGGAGAACTTTCGTACTCATAAGCAATATTCTCAATTCGTTAACACAAAACATTGTCAATCGATGGCAATAATTGTGATAAATTTTTTTTCTTAAAAACATTGCCTTCTTCCCATGATGCAAACCTTTGAAGCTTTTCCTTAAAACCTTTCTTTTCCAAAACTTACGACTCTTCATTAAAGCCGTCATTTTCAAAACTTTTGGCTTTTCAATAAAGCCGTCATTGTCCAAAACTTTTGGCTTTTCATTAAAGCCATCATTTTCAGAACTTGTGCATGCCCACTCGTTTAAACATAATCATAAACAATTTTAGTCACATATCATCACATAGAAAAAAAACATCATTCTAGAAAGTTCGCTTGCTTACCTGCGATCGTCATAATCCCTTTCCTTCCATTCTTTTCCTTGACTTTGCCTAGATAAATGAAAATAACATTTCATTTATTTGCATCGTCTTCAAATACTTATATTCCTTATGTTTTCAAACCTACATAAGTTAATCTAACTTAACCAAATTGTCTATCAAGTCGGGTAATCATACTTATCTCTTCATATACATCCATTTCTCAACACATAAATCATGTGTTTCTTAAAATTTCATAAAACAGCAATTTGTCTCTAATTCATGCATGATCAAACCCCTTAATTATTTACTTTGTTGCTTTGTGAAAAAGCGCAAAATTCCCTTTTTCTAATAAAATACATTTGAAACGAGGTCATAATACTTTTGGAACGACATCATAAAGAACTTGCTTGCTTAAAAGAAAATTCTTAAAACCATCAAAACAAGAAATCCATTCAAAAGATAATCATGGAGAACTTTCGTACTCATAAGCAATATTCTCAATTCATTAACATAAAGCATTGTCAAACCATTGCAATACTTGTGATAAATTCTTTATCTTAAAAACATTGCTTGCTTCCCATGAAGCAAATTTTGAGGCTTTTCCTTATAGCCATTCTTTTCCTAAACTTACGATTTTTCATTAAAGCCGTCATTGTCAAAACTTTTAGCTTTTCATTAAAGACGTCATTGTCCAAAACTTCTAGCTTTTCATTAAAGCCATCATTTTCAGAACTTGTGCTTGCCCATTCGTTTAAACATAATCATAAACAACTTTAATCACATATCATCACATAAAAAAAAATATCATTTTAGAAAGTTTGCTTGCTTTCCTGAGATCGCCATAATCCCTTTCCTTCCATTATTTTCCTTGCCTTTGCCTAGATAAATGAAATTAACATTTAATTTTTTTGCATCGTCTTCAAATACTTATATTCCTTATGTTTTCCAACCTACATAAGTTCATCTAACTTAGCCAAATTGTTTTTCAAGTCGGGTATTCATACTTATCTCTTCATATACGTCCATTTCTCAACAAATGAATCATGTGTTTCTTAAAATTTCATTAAACAGCAATTTGTCTCTAATTCCAGCATGATCAAACCCTTTAATTATTTACATTTGTTGCTTTGTGAAAAAGCGCAAAATTCCTTTTTTCTTGTAAAATACTTTTGAAACAACATCATAAAGAACTTCCTTGCATAAAAGCAAATTCTTAAAACCATCAAAACCTGAAATCCTTTCAAAACATAATCATGGAGAACTTTCTTAGTCATAAGCAATATTCTCAATTCATTAACACAAAACATTGTCAATCCATGGAAATAATTGCGATAAATTTTTTTCTTAAAAACATTGCTTGCTTCCCATCAAGCAAACCTTTGAGGCTTTTCCTTAAAACCATTCTTTTCTAAAAATTACGACTTTTCATTAAAGTCGTCATTTTCAAAACTTTTGGCTTTTCATTAAAGTCGTCATTGTCCAAAACTTGTGCATGCCCACTCCTTTAAACATAATCAAAAACAATTTTAATCACATATCATCACATACAAAAAAAACATCATTTTAGAAAGTTTGTTTGCTTACCGCGATCGTCATAATCCCTTTCCTTCCATTCTTTTCCGCGCCTATTCTTAGATAAATGTAAATAACATTTGATTTATTTGCATCCTCTTCAAATACTTATATTCCTTATGTTTTCCAACCTACATAAGTTAATTTAACTTAACCTAATTGTCTTTCAAGTCGGGTAATCATACTCATCTCTTCATATACATCCATTTCTCAACACATAAATCATGTGTTTCTTAAAATTTCATAAAACAGCATTTTGTCTCTAATTCCAGCATGATCAAACCCCTTAATTATTTACCTTTGTTGCTTTGTGAAAAAGCTCAAAATTCCCTTTTTCTTATAAAATACATTTGAAACGACATCATAATACTTTTGGAACGACATCATAAAGAACTTGCTTGCTTAAAAGCAAATTCTTAAGACCATCAAAAAAAGAAATCCTTTCAAAGGATAATCAAAAAGAACTTTCTTACCCATAAGCAATATTCTCAATTCATTAACATGAAGCATTGTCAAACCATGGCAATACTTGTGATAAATTCTTTATCTTAAAAACATTGCTTCCTTCCCATGAAGCAAATTTTGAGGTTTTTCCTTAAAGCCATTCTTTTCCTAAACTTACGACTTTTCATTAAAGCCGTCATTGTCAAAACTTTTGGCTTTTCATTAAAGCCGTCATTGTCCAAAACTTGTGGCTTTTCATTAAAGCCATCATTTTCAGAACTTGTGCTTGCCCATTCGTTTAAACATAATCATAAACAACTTGAATCACATATCATCACATAGAAAAAAAACATCATTTTAGAAAGTTTATTTCCCTTCCTGAGATCATCATAATCCCTTTCCTTCCATTCTTTTCCTTGCCTTTGCCTAGATAAATGAAATTAACATTTAATTTATTTGCATCGTCTTTACATACTTATATTCCTCATATTTTTCCCACCTACATAAGTTCATCTAACTTAACGAAATTGTCTTTCAAGTCGGGCATTCATACTTATCTCTTCATATATGTCCATTTCTCAACACATGAATCATGTGTTTCTTAAAATTTCATAAAACAGCAATTTGTCTCTAATTCCAGCATGATCAAACCCCTTAATTATTTACATTTGATGCTTTTGGAAAAAGCGCAAAATTCCTTTTTTCTTATAAAATACTTTTGAAATGACATCATAAAGAACTTTCTTGCATAAAAGCAAATTCTTAAAACCATCAAAACCTGAAATACTTTCAAAACATAATCATGGAGAACTTTCTTACTCATAAGCAATATTCTCAATTCATTAACACAAACCATTGTCAATCCATAGCAATAATTGTGATAAATTTTTTATCTTAAAAACATTGCTTGCTTCGCATGAAGCAATCCTTTGAGGCTTTTCCTTAAAACCATTCTTTTCCAAAACTTACGACTTCTCAATAAAGCCATCATTTTCAAAACTTTTGGCATTTCATTAAAGCCGTCATTTTCCAAAACTTGTGGCTTTTCATTAAAGCCATCATTTTCAGAACTTGTGCATGCCCTCTCGTTTAAACATAATCATAAACAATTTTAATCAGATATCATCACATAGAAAAAAAACATCATTTTAGAAATTTTGTTTGCTTACCTGCGATCGTCATAATCCTTTTCCTTCCATTCTTTTCCTTGCCTTTTCTTAGATAAATGAAAATAACATTTCATTTATTTGCATCGTCTTCAAATACTTATATTCCTTATGTTTTCCAACCTACATAAGTTAATTTAACTTAACCTAATTGTCTTTCAAGTCGGGTAATCATACTCATCTCTTCATATACATCCATTTCTCAACACATAAATCATGTGTTTCTTAAAATTTCATAAAACAGCATTTTGTCTCTAATTCCAGCATGATCAAACCCCTTAATTATTTACCTTTGTCGCTTTGTGAAAAAGCTCAAAATTCCCTTTTTCTTATAAAATACATTTGAAACGACATCATAATACTTTTGGAACGACATCATAAAGAACTTGCTTGCTTAAAAGCAAATTCTTAAGACCATCAAAAAAAGAAATCCTTTCAAAGGATAATCAAAAAGAACTTTCTTACCCATAAGCAATATTCTCAATTCATTAACATGAAGCATTGTCAAACCATGGCAATACTTGTGATAAATTCTTTATCTTAAAAACATTGCTTCCTTCCCATGAAGCAAATTTTGAGGTTTTTCCTTAAAGCCATTCTTTTCCTAAACTTACGACTTTTCATTAAAGCCGTCATTGTCAAAACTTTTGGCTTTTCATTAAAGCCGTCATTGTCCAAAACTTGTGGCTTTTCATTAAAGCCATGATTTTCAGAACTTGTGCTTGCCCATTCGTTTAAGCATAATCATAAACAACTTTAATCACATATCATCACATTGAAAAAAATATCATTTTAGAAAGTTTTCTTGCTTTCCTGAGATCATCATAATCCCTTTCCTTCCATTCTTTTCCTTGCCTTTGCCTAGATAAATGAAATTAACATTTAATTTATTTGCATCGTCTTCAAATACTTATATTCCTTATGTTTTCCAACCTACATAAGTTCATCTAACTTAGCCAAATTGTTTTTCAAGTCGGGTATTCGTACTTATCTCTTCATATACGTCCATCTCTCAACACATGAATCTTGTGTTTCATAAAATTTCACTAAACAGCAATTTGTCTCTAATTCCATCATGATCAAACCCCTTAATTATTTACATTTTTTGTTTTGTGAAAAAGCCCAAAATTTCTTTTTTCTTATAAAATACTTTTGAAACGACATCATAAAGAACTTCCTTGCATAAAAGCAAATTCTTAAAACCATCAAAACCTGAAATCCTTTGAAAACATAATCATGGAGAACTTTCTTAGTCATAAGCAATATTCTCAATTCATTAACACAAAACATTGTCAATCCATGGAAATAATTGTGATAAATTTTTTTTCTTAAAAACATTGCTTGCTTCCCATGAAGCAAACTTTTGAGGCTTTTCCTTAAAACCATTCTTTTCCAAAACTTACGACTTTTCATTAAAGTAGTCATTTTCAAAACTTTTGGCTTTTCATTAAAGCCGTCATTGTCCAAAACTTGTGGCTTTTCATTAAAGCCATCGTTTTCAGAACTTGTGCATGCCCACTCGTTTAAACATAATCATAAACAATTTTAATCACATATCATCACATACAAAGAAAACATCATTTTAGAAAGTTTGCTTGATTACCTGATCATAATCCCTTTCCTTCCATTCTTTTCCTTGCCTTTGCCTAGATAAATGAAAATAACATTTCATTTATTTGCATCGTCTTCAAATACTTATATTCCTTATGTTTTCTAACCTACATAAGTTAATCTAACTTAACCTAATTGTCTTTCAAGTCGGGTAATCATACCTATCTCTTCATATACATCCATTTCTCAACACATAAATCATGTGTTTCTTAAAATTTCATAAAACAACAATTTGTCTCTAATTCCAGCATGATCAAACTCCTTAATTATTTACATTTGTTGCTTTTTGAAAAAGCGCAAAATTCCCTTTTTCTTATAAAATACATTTGAAACGACATCATAATACTTTTGGAACGACATCATAAAGAACTTGCTTGCTTAAAAGCAAATTCTTAAAACCATCAGAACAAGAAATCCTTTCAAAGGATAATCATGGAGAACTTTCTTACCCATAAGCAATATTTTCAATTCATTAACATGAAGCATTGTCAAACGATGGCAATACTTGTGATAAATTCTTTATCTTAAAAACATTGCTTCCTTCCCATGAATCAAATTTTGAGGCATTTCCTTAAAGCCATTCATTTCCTAAACTTACGAATTTTCATTAAAGTCGTCATTGTCAAAACTTTTGGCTTTTCATCAAAGCCGTCATTGTCCAAAACTTGTGGCTTTTAATTAAAGCCATCATTTTCAGAACTTGTGCTTGCCCATTCGTTTAAACATAATCATAAACAACTTTAATAACATATCATCACATAGAAAAAAAACATCATTTTAGAAAGTTTGCTTGCTTTCCTGAGATCATCATAATCCCTTTCCTTCCATTCTTTTCCTTGCCTTTGCCTAGATAAATGAAATTAACATTTAATTTATTTGCATCGTCTTCAAATACTTATATTCCTTATCTTTTCCAACCTACATAAGTTCATCTAACTTAGCCAAATTGTTTTTCAAGTCGGGTATTCGTACTTACCTCTTCATATACGTCCATTTCTCAACACATGAATCTTTTGTTTCATAAAATTTCATTAAACAGCAATTTGTCTCTAATTCCATCATGATCAAACACCTTAATTATTTACATTTGTTGTTTTGTGAAAAAGCGCAAAATTCCTTTTTTCTTATAAAATACTTTTCAAACGGTATCATAAAGAACTTCCTTGCATAAAAGCAAATTCTTAAAACCATCAAAACCTGAAATCCTTTCAAAACATAATCATGGAGAACTTTCTTAGTCATAAGCAATATTCTCAATTCATTAACACAAAACATTGTCAATCCATGGCAATAATTGTGATAAATTTTTTTTCTTAAAAACATTGCTTGCTTCCCATGAAGCAAACCTTTGAGGCTTTTCCTTAAAACCATTCTTTTCCAAAACTTACGACTTTTCATTGAAGCCGTCATTTTCAAAACTTTTGGCTTTTCATTAAAGCCGTCATTGTCCAAAACTTGTGGCTTTTCATTAAAGCCATCGTTTTCAGAACTTGTGCATGCCCACTCGTTTAAACATAATCATAAACAATTTTAATCACATATCATCACATACAAAGAAAACATCATTTTAGAAAGTTTGCTTGCTTACCTGAGATCGTCATAATCCCTTTCCTACCATTCTTTTCCTCGCCTTTGCCTAGATAAATGAAAATAACATTTCATTTATTTGCATCGTCTTCAAATACTTATATTCCTTATGTTTTCCAACCAACATAAGTTAATCTAACTTAACCAAATTGTCTTTCAAGTCGGGTAATCATACTTATCTCTTCATATACATCCATTTCTCAACACATAAATCATGCGTTTCTTAAAATTTCATAAAACACCAATTTGTCTCTAATTCCAGCATGATCAAACCCATTAATTATTTACATTTATTGCTTTGTGAAAAAGCGCAAAATTCCATTTTTCTTATAATAAACTTTTGAAACGACATAATAAAGAACTTGCTTTCTTAAAAGAAAATTCTTAAAACCATCAAAACATGAAATCCTTTCAAAACATAATCATGGAGAACTTTCTTACTTATGAGCAATATTCTCAATTCATTAACATAAAGCAATCTCAATCCATGACAATACCTGTGATAAATTCTTTATCTTAAAAACATTACTTGTTTCCCATGAAGCAAACCTTTTAGGCTTTTCGTTAAAGCCATTCTTTTCCAAAACTTACGATTTTTCATTAAAGCCGTCATTTTCAAAACTTGTGGCTTTTCATTAAAGTCGTCATTGTCCTAAACTTGTGGCTTTTCATTAAAGCCATCATTTTCAGAACTTGTGCTTACCCATTCGTTCAAACATAATCATAAACAATTTTAATCACATATCATCACATAGAAAAAAAACATCATTTTAGAAAGTTTGCTTGCTTATCTGCGATCGTCGTAATCCATTTCCTTCCATTCTTTTCCTTGCCTTTGCCTAGATAAATGAAAATAACATTTCATTTATTTGCATCGTCTTCAAATACTTATATTCCTTATGTTTTCCAACCTGCAAAAGTTCATCTAACTTAACCAAATTGTCTTTCAAGTCGGGTATTCATACTTATCTCTTCATATACATCCGTTTCTCAACACATAAATCATGTGTTTCTTAAAATTTCATAAAACACCAATTTGTCTCTAATTCCAGAATGATCAAACCCCTTAATTATTTACATTTGTTGCTTTGTGAAAAAGCTCAAAATTCCCTTTTTTCTTATAAAATACTTTTGAAACGACATCATAACGAACTTGCTTGCTTGAAAGCAAATTCTTAAAACCATCAAAACATGAAATCCTTCAGAAACATAATCATGGAGAACTTTCTTACTCATAAGCAATATTCTCAATTCATTAACATAAAGCATTGTCAATCCATGGCAATACTTGTGATAAATTCTTTATCTTAAAAACATTGCTTGTTTGCCATGAAGCAAACCTTTGAGGCTTTTCCTTAAAGCCGTCATTGTCCAAAACTTACGATTTTCATTAAAGCCGTCATTTTTAAAACTTATGGCTTTTCATTAAAGCCGTCATTGTCCTAAACTTGTGGCTTTTCATTAAAGCCATCATTTTCAGAACTTATGCTTGCCCATTCGTTTAAACATAATCATAAACAATTTTAATCACATCTCATCACATAGAAAAAAAACATCATTTTAGAAAGTTTGCTTGCTTATCTGCGATCGTCGTAATCCCATTCTTTCCATTCTTTTCCTTGCCTTTCCCTAGATAAATGAAAATAACATTTCATTGATTTGCATCGTCTTCAAATACTTATATGCCTTATGTTTTCCAACCTACATAAGTTCATCTAACTTAACAAAATTGTCTTTCAAGTCAGGTATTCATACTTATCTCTTCATATACATCCATTTCTCTACACATAAATCATGTGTTTCTTAAAATTTCATAAAACAGCAATTTGTCTCTAATTCCAGCATGATCAAACCCCTTAATTATTTACATTTGTTGCTTTGTGAGAAAGCGCAAAATTCCCTTTTTCTTATAAAATACTTTTGAAACGACATCATAAAGAACTTGCTTGCTTAAAAGAAAATTCTTAAAACCGTCAAAAGATGAAATCTTTCCAAAACACAATAATGGAGAACTTTCTTACTCATAAGCAATATTCTTAATTCATTAAAATAAAGCATTGTCCATCCGTGGCAATACTTGTGATAAATTCTTCTTCTTAAAAACATTTCTTGCTTCCCATGAAACAAACCATTGAGGTTTTTACTTAAAGCCATTCTGTTCCAAAACTTACGACTTTTCTTTAAAGCCGTCATTTTCAAAATTTTCGCTTTTCATTAAAGCCGTCATTGTCCAAAACTTGTGGTTTTTCATTAATGCCATCATTTTCAGAACTTGTGCTTGCCCATTCCTTTAAACGTAATCAAAAATAATTTTAATCACATATCATCACATAGAATGAAAACATACTTATATTCTATATGGTTTCCAACCTACATAAGTTCATCTAATTTAACCAAATTGTTTTTCAAGTCGGCTATTCAAACTTATATCTTCATATACGTCCATTTCTCAACACATAAATCAGGTGTTTCTTAAAATGTCATAAAACAGCAATTTTTCTCTAATTCCAGCATGATCAAACCCCTTAATTATTTACATTTGTTGCTTTGTAAAAAAGCACAAAATTTCCTTTTTCTTATAAAATACTTTTGAAACGACATCAGAAAGAACTTGCCTTCTTAAGAGCAAATTCTTAAAACCATCAAAACATGAAATCCTTCCAAAACATAATCATGGAGAACTTTCTTACTCATAAGCAATATTCTCAATTCATTAACACAAAGCATTGTCAATCCATGGCAATACCTGTGATAAATTCTTTATCTTAAAAACATTGCTTGCTTCCCGTGAAGCAAACCTTTGAGGCTTTTCCTCAAAGCCGTCATTGTCTAGAACTTACGACTTTTCACTAAAGCCATAATTTTCAAAACTTTTGGCTTTTCATTAAAGCCTCCATTGTCCTAAAGTTGTGGCTTTTCATTAAAGCCATCATTTTCAGAACTTGTGCTTGCCCATTCGTTTAAACATAATCATAAAAAATTTTAATCACATATCATCACATAGAAAAAAATACCATTTTAGAAAGTTTGCTTGCTTATCTGCGATCGTTGTAATCCCTTTCCTTCCATTCTTTTCCTTTCCTTTGCCTAGATAAATTAAAATAACATTTCATTTATTTCATCGTCTTCAAATACTTATATTCCTTATGTTTTCCAACCAACATAAGTTCATCTAACATAACCAAATTGTCTTTCAAGTCGGGTATTCATACTTATCTCTTCATATACATCCATTTCTCAACACATAAATCATGTGTTTCTAAAAATTTCATAAAACAGCAATTTGTCTCTAATTCCAGCATGATCAAACCCCTTAATTATTTACATTTGTTGCTTTGGGAAAAAGCGCAAAATTTCCTTTTTTCTTATAAAATACTTTTGGAACGACATCATAACGAACTTTCTTGCTGAAAAGCAAATTCTTAAAACCCTCAATACATCAAATCCTTTCAAAACATAATCATGGAGAACTTTCTTACTCATAAGAAATATTCTCAATTCATTAACATAAAGCATTGTCAATCCATGCCAATACTTGTGATAAATTCATTATTTTAAAAACATTGATTCCTTCCCATGAAGCGAACCTTTGAGGCTTTTCCTTAAAGCCGTCATTGTTCAAAATTTACGACTTTTCAATAAAGCCGTCATTTTCAAAACTTGTGGCTTTTCATTAAAGCCGTCATTGTCCTAAACTTATGGCTTTTCATTAAAGTCATCATTTTCAGAACTTGTGCTTGCCCATTCGTTTAAACATAATAATAAACAATTTTAATCGCATATCATCACATAGAAAAAAAACATCATTTTAGAAAGTTTGCTTGCTTATCTGCGATCGTCATAATCCCTTTCCTTTCATTCTTTTCTTTGCCTTTGCCTAGATAAATGACAATAACATTTCATTTATTTGCATCGTCTTCAAATACTTATATTCCTTATGTTTTCCAACCTGCATAATTCATCTAACTTAACTAAATTTTCTTTCAAGTCGGGTATTCATACTTATCTCTTCATATACATCCGTTTCTGAACACATAAATCATGTGTTTCTTAAAATTTCATAAAACACCAATTTATCTCTAATTCCAAAATGATCAACCCCACTAATTATTTACATTTGTTGCTTTGTGAAAAAGCGCAAAATTCCCTTTTTTCTTTTAAAATACTTTTGAAACGACATCCTAACGAACTTGCTTGCTTAAAAGCAAATTCTTAAAACCATAAAAACACGAAATCCTTTCAAAACATAATCATGGAGAACTTTCTTACTCATAAGAAATATTCTCAATTCATTAACATTAACCATTGTCAATCCATGGCAATACTTGTGATAAATTCATTATCTTAAAAACATTGCTTGCTTCCCATGAAGCAAACCTTTGAGGCTTTTCCTCAAAGCCGTCATTGTCCAAAACTTACGATTTTCATTAAAGCCGTCATTTTCAAAAATTTTGGCTTTTCATTAAAGTCGTTATTGTCCTAAACTTGTGGCTTTTCGTTAAAGTCATCATTTTCAGAACTTGTGCTTGCCCATTCGTTTAAACATAATAATAAACAATTTTAATCACATAGAAAAAAACATCATTTTAGAAAGTTTGCTTGCTTATCTGCGATCGTCGTAATCCATTTCCTTCCATTCTTTTCCTTGCCTTTGCCTAGATAATTGAAAATAACATTTCATTTATTTGCATCGTCTTCAAATACTTATATTCCTTATGTTTTCCAACCTGCATAAGTTCATCTAACTTAACCAAATTGTCTTTCAAGTCGGGTATTCATACTTATCTCTTCATATACATCCATTTCTCAACACTTAAATCATGTGTTTCTTAAAATTTCATAAAACACCAATTTGTCTCTAATTCCAGAATGATCAACCCCATTAATTATTTACATTTGTTGCTTTGTGAAAAAGCGCAAAATTCCCTTTTTTCTTATAAAATACTTTTGAAACGACATCCTAACGAACTTGCTTGCTTAAAAGCAAATTCTTAAAACCATCAAAACATGAAATCCTTTCAAAAGATAATCATGGAGAACTTTCTTACTCATAAGAAATATTCTCAATTCATTAACATAAACCATTGTCAATCCATGGCAATACTTGTGATAAATTCATTATCTTAAAAACATTGCTTGCTTCCCATGAAGCAAACCTTTGAGGCTTTTCCTTAAAGCTGTCATTGTCGAAAACTTACGATATTCATTAAAGCCGTCATTTTCAAAACTTTTGGCTTTTCAGTAAGGCCGTCATTGTCCTAAACTTGTGGCTTTACATTAAAGTCATCATTTTCAGAACTTAAGCTTGCCCATTCGTTTAAACATAATAATAAACAATTTTAATGACATATCATTACATAGAAAAAAAACATCATTTTTGAAAGTTTGTTTGCTTATCTGCGATCGTCATAATCCCTTTCCTTCCATTCTTTTCTTTGCCTTTGCCTAGATAAATGAAAATAACAATTCATTTATTTGCATCGTCTTCAAATACTTATATTCCTTATGTTTTCCAACCTACATAAGTTCATCTAACTTAACCAAGTTGTCTTTCATGTCGGGTATTCATACTTATCTCTTCATATACATCCATTTCTCAACACATAAATCATGTGTTTCTTAAAATTTCATAAAACAGTAATTTGTCTCTAATTGCAGCATGATCAAACCCCTTAATTAGTTACATTTGTTTTTTTGTGAAAAAGAGCAAAATTCCCTTTTTTCTTATAAAATACTTTTGCAACAACATCATAACGAACTTTCTTGCTCAAAAGCAAATTCTTAAAACCATCAAAACATGAAATCCTTCCAAAACATAATCATGGAGAACTTTCTTACTCATAAGCAATATTCTCAATTCGTTAACATAAAGCATTGTCAATCCATGACAATACTGGTGATAAATTCATTGTCTTAAAAACCTTGCTTGCTTCCCATGAAGCAAACCTTTGAGGCTTTTCCTTAAAGCCTTCATTGTCCAAAACTTACGACTTTTCATTAAAGCCGTCATTTTCAAAACTTGTGGCTTTTCATTAAAGCCATCATTTTCAGAACTTGTGATTTCCCATTCGTTTAAACATAATCAAATACAATTTTAATCACATATCATCACATACAAAGAAAACATCATTTTAGAAAGTTTGCTTCCTTACCTGAGATCGTCATAATCCCTTTCCTTCCATTCTTTTCCTTGCCTTTGCCTAGATAAATGAAAATAACATTTCATTTATTTGCATCGTCTTCAAATATTTATATTCCTTATGTTGTCCAACCTACATAAGTTCATCTAACTTAACCAAATTATCTTTCAAGTCGGGTATACATACTTATCTCTTCAGATACGTCCATTTCTCGACACATAATCATGTGTTTCTTAAAACTTCATAAAAAAGCAATTTGTCTCTAATTCTAGCATGATCAAACTTCTTAATTATTTACATTTTTTGCTTTGTGAAAAAGCGTAAAATTCCCTTTTAATTATAAAATACTTTTGAAACGACATCATAAAGAACTTGATTGCTTAACAGCAAATTCTTAAAACATCAAAACATGAAATCCTTTCAAAACATAATCATGGAGAACTTTCTTACTCATAAGTAATATTGTCAATTCATTAACATAAAGCATTGTCAATCCATGGCAATACTTGTGATAAATTCTTTATCTTAAAAACATTGCTTGCTTCCCATGAAGCAAACCTTTGAGGCTTTTCCTTAAAGCCGTCATTGTCCAAAACTTACGATTTTCATTAAAACCGTCATTTTCAAAACTTTTGGCTTTTCATTAAGGCCGTCATTGTCCTAAACTTGTGGCTTTACATTAAAGTCATCATTTTCAGAACTTGTGCTTGCCCATTCGTTTAAACATAATAATAAACAATTTTAATCACATATCATCACATAGAAAAAAAATATCATTTTAGAAAGTTTGCTTGCTTATCTGCGATCGTCTTAATCCCTTTCCTTCCATTTTTTCCTTGCCTTTGCCTAGATAAATGAAAATAACATTTAATTTATTTGCATCGTCTTCAAATACTTATATTCCTTATGTTTTACAACCTGCATAAGTTCATCTAACTTAACCAAATTGTCTTTCAAGTCGGGTATTCATACTTATCTCTTCATATACATCCGTTTCTCAACACATAAATCATGTGTTTCTTAAAATTTCATAAAACAGTAATTTGTCTCTAATTGCAGCATGATCAAACCCCTTAATTAGTTACATTTGTTTTTTTGTGAAAAAGAGCAAAATTCCCTTTTTTCTTATAAAATACTTTTGCAACAACATCATAACGAACTTTCTTGCTCAAAAGCAAATTCTTAAAACCATCAAAACATGAAATCCTTCCAAAACATAATCATGAAGAACTTTCTTACTCATAAGCAATATTCTCAATTCGTTAACATAAAGCATTGTCAATCCATGACAATACTGGTGATAAATTCATTGTCTTAAAAACCTTGCTTGCTTCCCATGAAGCAAACCTTTGAGGCTTTTGCTTAAAGCCTTCATTGTCCAAAACTTACGACTTTTCATTAAAGCCGTCATTTTCAAAACTTGTGGCTTTTCATTAAAGCCATCATTTTCAGAACTTTTGATTTCCCATTCGTTTAAACATAATCAAATACAATTTTAATCACATATCATCACATACAAAGAAAACATCATTTTAGAAAGTTTTCTTCCTTACCTGAGATCGTCATAATCCCTTTCCTTCCATTCTTTTCCTTGCCTTTGCCTAGATAAATGAAAATAACATTTCATTTATTTGCATCGTCTTCAAATATTTATATTCCTTATGTTGTCCAACCTACATAAGTTCATCTAACTTAACCAAATTAT
This sequence comes from Annona cherimola, assembly GCA_030490835.1. Taxonomy (NCBI): domain Eukaryota; kingdom Viridiplantae; phylum Streptophyta; class Magnoliopsida; order Magnoliales; family Annonaceae; genus Annona; species Annona cherimola. The sequence continues at coordinate 76,917,678 of CM059974.1, read as the reverse complement.
CTTTCAAGTCGGGTATACATACTTATCTCTTCAGATACGTCCATTTCTCGACACATAAATCATGTGTTTCTTAAAACTTCATAAAAAAGCAATTTGTCTCTAATTCTAGCATGATCAAACTTCTTAATTATTTGCATTTTTTGCTTTATGAAAAAGCGTAAAATTCCCTTTTAATTATAAAATACTTTTGAAACGACATCATAAAGAACTTGATTGCTTAACAGCAAATTCTTAAAACATCAAAACATGAAATCCTTTCAAAACATAATCATGGAGAACTTTCTTACTCATAAGTAATATTGTCAATTCATTAACATAAAGCATTGTCAATCCATGGCAATACTTGTGATAAATTCTTTATCTTAAAAACATTGCTTGCTTCCCATGAAGCAAACCTTTGAGGCTTTTCCTTAAAGCCGTCATTGTCCAAAACTTACGATTTTCATTAAAACCGTCATTTTCAAAACTTTTGGCTTTTCATTAAGGCCGTCATTGTCCTAAACTTGTGGCTTTACATTAAAGTCATCATTTTCAGAACTTGTGCTTGCCCATTCGTTTAAACATAATAATAAACAATTTTAATCACATATCATCACATAGAAAAAAAATATCATTTTAGAAAGTTTGCTTGCTTATCTGCGATCGTCTTAATCCCTTTCCTTCCATTTTTTCCTTGCCTTTGCCTAGATAAATGAAAATAACATTTAATTTATTTGCATCGTCTTCAAATACTTATATTCCTTATGTTTTACAACCTGCATAAGTTCATCTAACTTAACCAAATTGTCTTTCAAGTCGGGTATTCATACTTATCTCTTCATATACATCCGTTTCTCAACACATAAATCATGTGTTTCTTAAAATTTCATAAAACACCAATTTGTCTCTAATTCCAGCATGATCAAACCCCTTAATTATTTACATTTGTTGCTTTGTGAAAAAGCGCAAAATTCCTTTTTTTCTTATAAAATACTTTTGAAACGACATCATAACGAACTTTCTTGCTTAAAAGCAAATTCTTAAAACCATCAAAACATGAAATCCTTCCAAAACATAATCATGGAGAGCTTTCTTACTCATAAGCAATATTCTCAATTCGTTAACATAAAGCATTGTCAATCCATGACAATACTGGTGATAAATTCATTGTCTTAAAAACCTTGCTTGCTTCCCATGAAGCAAACCTTTGAGGCTTTTCCTTAAAGCCTTCATTGTCCAAAACTTACGACTTTTCATTAAAGCCGTCATTTTCAAAGCTTGTGGCTTTTAATTAAAGCCATCATTTTCAGAACTTGTGATTGCCCATTCGTTTAAACATAATCAAATACAATTTTAATCACATATCATCACATACAAAGAAAATATCATTTTAGAAAGCTTGCTTGCTTACCTGAGATCGTCATAATCCCTTTTCCTTCCATTCTTTTCCTTGCCTTTGCCTAGATAAATGAAAATAACATTTCATTTATTTGCATCGTCTTCAAATACTTATATTCCTTATGTTGTCCAACCTACATAAGTTCATCTAACTTAACCAAATTATCTTTCAAGTCGGGTATACATACTTATCTCTTCATATACGTCCATTTCTTAACACAAAAATCATGTGTTTCTTAAAACTTCATAAAAAAGCAATTTTTCTCTAATTCCAGCATGATCAAACTTCTTAATTATTTACATTTGTTGCTTTGTGAAAAAGCGCAAAATTCCCTTTTTCTTATAAAATACTTTTGAAACGACATCATAAAGAACTTGCTTGCTTAAAAGTAAATTCTCAAAACCATCCAAACATGAAATCCTTTCTAAACATATTCATGGAGAACTTTCTTACTCATAAGTAATATTCTCAATTCATTAACTGTGGCGCCTTAGCCTGAGCGTCACATCCTTACCTCAGGATCTATCGATTGGTAAATGTGAATCAGGATTGTTGCCTTGATCACGCGGCGGGTTCTTATTGGATTTTTATCCAATTAATCGTAACTCCTTAGGATTTATATCATTTTTACATTCTATTTCCATCAAATTCCATTTTAGGCCATTATATCATTTGAGAATTACACATGTCATCTCATAACCTTCATACTTATTCATATCTTGATATTTCATGCCTTAGCATTACCCATAAAAAATTTTTGCCAATCCATTGGCATAAAACATAACATAATTCATGTACAACATTAAATAACAATTTAATTGCTAACATTCATATAACCATTTAACCCTTAGGTTCATACATAGGTACTCGTGGGAATTCGTTCATCCTTGAATCTCCACCTGTGCTCCTTGCCTCCTTCCTTTCACCTGTCTATGGGTTTGGAAAACAAAACGTGAGTTGAAATTCAACTCAATAAGCAAGCTTAGGGTTTTCTTGCAATTCATTTTGAAAGCAACACTCATTAAAAACATTTCCCTCCATTTAGTAGAGACACTTAGCAAGTGATCAACTACCTGTGGAGCATAAACCTTTTCATAAACCTTTCATAAACATTTCATGAAAATCATTCATGAAAAACCATTCACATAATCCATTCGCAAACATTTCATAAACATTGGATGTGCAAATTCATCATTTCCATTGATGACGTTATCCTTCATGTGACGGTACGCTAGCACGGGGAACCCTCTTTCATGACATGATCCTTTCCATCCTTGGCGCCGGACCTACCGACTTGGCAACGTCAAGGGGGACTCCTTGTCCACTTACTACCTCGACTAGCCTACCTCACCGGTCCTTTCCGACTTGGCGACGTCAAGGGGGACTCCTTGTCCACTTACTACCTCGACTAGCCTACTTGATTTCCATTTCATGCATGACTTTTAGTCACCCCGGCATTATATACCCTCTTACACATGGAACTTGTCATTCTCATGTAGAGAATTCTTTGCACCATCCCTTTTAAACACCGTTTCAATGAAACATCGTATAAACCCATGTTTCAACACATTTCATGCACAATTGCAAAACCATAAGCAATCATTTATTTCAACAGAAATAAACATTTCAATCTCATAAAAACAAGGAATGGCCATCCTTAAACACTTTGTAATGAAAACCAAAATCATTTAGAAAGTTGCTTGCTTACCTTGCTTGCTTAGCTTCTCGTTTCGCTTATCCCTTTGCCTTTTCCTATACATATAAGAAAGATATAACATTTATATATTTCCTTTGCTTGCATTCAACTCAGTTTTCTAACCCATTTCATATACATCCATCATTCATTTGACTTCATAAGTCATTATACACATATATGGCTTATTTTGCACCCATTATCATAACTTACACACATTCGGCTATTATACAACATAGCATATACATATAACCCTAAAATTAGGGTATTCTTTTAATATCATAAAATTCGTTCCATACACATCATTCATAGCTTCATTAGTCTTACTTTTCCATTTTTCCCATTTTTCTCAAAACACACATACGGGTGTTTCTTCTACATACATATCTTTGCCTTAGCCTTATAATTCAAGTCCAAAAATTTGGATTAATATCATATCATTTCAAACAGATATATAAACATGGTATTCATCTCATTTCCATGAATTTTTGCATAAAAAAATTTTTCATAGGTCATTCATCACCCGTTTACCGTTATCCCTTCACATAAGCTCATTTAGCACTTAAACACAATGCATTTCATAAAATTTTCTACTCAGAAATTTAATCCATTTTTCAGCGGGTTAATTACCCTTTAATACCACTTTACTTAAGTTATTTTCATGGGGTTTAAAATCCATTCTTCAAAGGTTCCCATAACAGCAATTTTGGAACCCATTTTCTACCCGTTTAACGTGTCTTTTGACACATAACTATGGGCAGCCCTAAAATCCGAATTTTTCAGAAATATATCCATTTGTTCTCAACTCATTTTCTAGGGTTTAACACATATTCAACATTCATACATTATCATTTCTCAAAACAGCAAGTTACCCTTACGTTTTGAGACCCGTTTCGCGTCGGTTCAACGTTCTTTCATAAAAATCATAAAAATCAGATTTAGGGTTTATTTCTCCCAAATATTTTGGGAATCCATCATAACTTAAACTTAGGGTATTTTACCCTACATAAACTGTATAAAACATGTACACCCATTTCCATAGGATTTTTAGCATATATCTTGCAATTTCGGGTCATAAACCCTACTTCGTGTTCCATAACTTCAAAATTTAATTATTTAAGTACAAACCCTCATATATTTGGCATGAATACATGATTCATAGCTTAACCAAAACATCAAATCAAAACAGAAACTTAGCTTGGAGATTTAGGGTTTAACAACTTGGATTTTTCATCCCTTATGCATGCTTAACTCCATTTCCATCAACTTTAACTTAAAAATTCATGATTAAAACTTAATACCAAATCCATATTCATGCAAAGGCATGTTAAAAAATCATTTTACAGATTCTTTAAGCATGCTTTTCATTTCCAAGTTTTGAGTTTAAGAACTCAAGTTAAACAACCCCAAAATCATCACATACTTACTTGGATTTGTAGCCAATCAAATCTTAGCAACTTGAAGTAGTTTCTTCTCCAATTTTCCTTCCTTTTTCCCTTTATTTTATCCCCTATTTCCTTGGGAAAATTCGTGAGTTGCTACTGTGTTGCTTTGGGGTGAAAAATTCCACACTTAGAAATTTTCTCAAGCCTCTCTCCAAGTGATCGTGCATGGCTTATAAGGCTGAATTTTTCCCAATTGTGGTACCCACTTGTGCTGCAATTCCACAGCCCATAAATGCATCTCTATCTACCATATGAGGTGCGTGAATTTGGGCCAAGTAAATTGCATTTTTACTTTTTACAAAAATCACAAAAATCTGCATCACTTGACCGTAATCTGCATTGCCATTTCACGCACAAATCTGTCCAGATTTTTGCATCCCATTTTTCATTTTTATTTCATGTATAAACGTGGGTAATTTATGCTCCTAATCACCCTTTAATTCCTCCATAAATTTGGTGTTAAGAAAATTTAATAAAATTGCTAAAACTGCCATTTTTCTGCACATTATACCACCCACAATGCAACGTACGTTTTCAGCACCATATTCCTACCTTTTTGCATTTTTTTTATTGCTGAAACTCTCCATGATTGCTTGCACAAATTATTTACTTTCATCTCAGCAACATGTGGCATTTTTTAAAAAATCAAAAAAACTCAAATTAGGCAGCCCCTTTGCCCTTGGTCGTCCATGCCTTGCCACCTTCTCCATGACTTGGAAATTACATCATAACATGCATTAAATGGTTAGATAATTCATGGAATTTTGAAATTTATTTAAATACATAAATCCCATCCAAAATCCCTGCAATGAACACCTCACCCTAGCTTTTGTCTCAAGCACTTAAGTATGGTACTCCCTCATAAATGCTTTGGTGCTTTTGAGGTGCATGGGTCAAACTTGCTTACCTTTTTCATTGCAGGCGCTTTCCTTATATTTCATGCATAATCCAATCCATTCAAATTAATTATCTCACCATTTCATTCAACCGTTTCAAATTTCAACTCAATCCGAGTTTTCTAGCTCCCGATATAGCCGTTTAAAGTTGACAGTTGAAATGAACTTAGACTTAAAAATTGAAAATTATCATTTCATCAAGAAATTTCATAACCCATTCATTCCATAATACTAAGCCCATCATTAAAAATTTTCATTTCAAATTTAACTTGAATCCGCCTTACAGGCGTTGAGTTATGAATTTTCTAATATTTTCCATCAAACTTGTCAATTTCCATATTAATCTCCATAATTCATTTTAAATAATGGAAAATGATTTTTCATGATATATTTGCACATTTAAATCATAAATAATTCATTCTAAATCCGTTGTCTCATTTAGGCTCAAAATCATTAATCACATCATTAATGCCAACCCATAACCCTAATTGCCATAATTAGCAAAAATCACATATTGCCTTCATAATTCCATAATCCACAAATAATCATCATATACATGTTCAATACATACATATGGGTCCTACATGGGTTAGGGTTTCACATTCCTCCCCCCTTATAACAAGTTTCGTCCCGAAACCGTCTATTCTTTGAATAATTGGGTATTCCCTTTCTACTTCTTCTCTGAGTTTCCAAATATTCTTGTTTTCAGACTATTTGTTCCATTGAACATCAACACATTTAATTAACCATAGCTAACCTATATATAAAGAAGTTCACCTGTTGGTTTCCTCTATAGGTAGTGCATGTGTGGTTACATATTGGCAATTTATGATTAAATGATCATCATAAAAATCAAACTGAGCCATTGCCAAACTTTCTAAAATTTAATCCATACCTGTAACCACTTCATCCTCTTTCTCTTGTGACTCCATGCACATGTACCAGGTTCATAGAGGTAACCTATCGGTTAGCTGCTTCTATTAACCTTGACTGAGCTGATCTTCCTTGCCTTTGCAACTTTTGTACCTTATTCGGACAATTCAGGGCGATGTGCCCTACCTGATTACAAACATAACATCTGATACCAACTTCTGTGATATCATACCTATCATATCACATAGATATAGCTTATCATCTATTCACATAGATTTCATCTCATCTCATAGCTATCATCTCAATCACATACTTATCATCTTGTCACATAGACATATGATCAAATCTCATAAACATAACTATCATATCACACGCATACATTTTATGCACTCCAAATCCTTAGAGATAGTTATATCATCATAACTAATCATATCATACTCATTATCAAAGCATCCACTTATAAAACAAAGCCTTAGCATCTCAACATACTAATTCACACAATCACAATCATGTGATATTATTCATCATCATAAATTTCAACACTATCATCATCATATATCATGCATCCTATCATGATAATCACTTATGCATTCATCATAAAATCCTGCACATCATATTCAATCATTACACTTAAACTTTTCCACGCTTATTTACCAGTCCATTCTCTGATACCATTACTTGTGGCTTTTCATTAAAGCCATCATTTTCAGAACTTGTGGCTTTTCATTAAAGCCGTCATTTTCAAAACTTGTGGCTTTTCATTAAAGCCATCATTTTCAGAACTTGTGATTGCCCATTCGTTTAAACATAATCAAATACAATTTTAATCACATATCATCACATACAAAGAAAACATCATTTTAGAAAGTTAGCTTGCTTATCTGCGATCGTCGTAATCCCTTTCCTTCCATTCTTTTCCCTGCCTTTACCTAGATAAATGAAAATAACATTTCATTTATTTACATCGTCTTCAAATACTTATATTCCTTATGTTGTCCAACCAACATAAGTTCATCTAACTTAACCAAATTATCTTTCAAGTCGGGTATACATACTTATCTCTTCATATACATTCATTTCTCAACACATAAATCATGTGTTTCTTAAAACCTCATACAAAAGCAATTTGTCTCTAATTCCAGCATGATCAAACTTCTTAATTATTTACATTTGTTGCTTTGTGAAAAAGCGCAAAATTCCCTTTTTCTTATAAAATACTTTTGAAACGACATCATAAATAACTTGCTTGCTTAAAAGCAAATTCTTAAAACCATCAAAACATGAAATCCTTTCAAAACATAATCATGGAGAACTTTATTACTCATAAGCAATATTCTCAATTCATTAACATAAAGCATTGTCAATCCATGGCAATACTTATGATAAATTCTTTATCTAAAAAACATTGCTTGCTTCCCATGAAGCAAACCTTTGAGGCTTTTCCTTAAAGCGTCATTGTCCAAAACTTACGATTTTCATTAAAGCCGTCATTTTCAAAACTTTTGGCTTTTCATTAAGGTCGTCATTGTCCTAAACTTGTGGCTTTACATTAAAGTCATCATTTTCAGAACTTGTGCTTGCCCATTCGTTTAAACATAATCATAAAAAATTTTAATCACATATCATCACATAGAAAAAAAACATCATTTTAGAAAGTTAGGTTGCTTATCTGCGATCGTCGTAATCCCATTCCTTCCATTCTTTTCCTTGCATTTGCCTAGATAAATGAAAATAACATTTCATTTATTTGCATCGTCTTCAAATACTTATATTCCTTATGTTTTCCAACCTACATAAGTTCATCTAACTTAACCAAATTGTCTTTCAAGTCGGGTATTTATACATATCTCTTCATATACATCCATTTCTCAACACATAAATCATGTGTTTCTTAAAATTTCATAAAACAGCAATTTGTCTCTAATTCCAGCATGATCAAACCCCTTAATTATTTACATTTGTTGATTTGTGAAAAAGCGCAAAATTCCCTTTTTTCTTATAAAATACTTTTGAAACGACATCATAACGAACTTTCTTGCTTAAAAGAAAATTCTTAAAACCATCAAAACATGAAATCCTTCAAAAACATAATCATGGAGAACTTTCTTACTCATAAGCAATATTCTCAATTCATTAACATAAAGCACTGTCAATCCATGGCAATACTTGTGATAAATTCATTATCTTAAAAACATTGCTTGCTTCCCATGAAGCAAACCTTTGAGGCTTTTCCTTAAAGCCTTCATTGTCCAAAACTTACGACTTTTCATTAAAGCCGTCATTTTCAAAACTTGTGGCTTTTGATCAAAGCCATCATTTTCAGAACTTGTGATTGCCCATTCGTTTAAACATAATCAAATACAATTTTAATCACATATCATCACATACAAAGAAAACATCATTTTAGAAAGTTTGTTTGCTTACCTAAGATCGTCATAATCCCTTTCCTTCCATTCTTTTCCTTGCCTTTGCCTAGATAAATGAAAATAACATTTCATTTATTTGCATCGTCTTCAAATACTTATATTCCTTATGTTGTCCAACCTACATAAGTTCATCTAACTTAACTAAATTATCTTTCAAGTCGGGTATACATACTTATCTCTTCATAAACGTCCATTTCTCAACACATAAATCATGTGTTTCTTAAAACTTCATAAAAAAGCAATTTGTCTCTAATTCTAGCATGATCAAACTTCTTAATTATTTACATTTGTTGGTTTGTGAAAAAGCGCAAAATTCCCTTTTTCTTATAAAATACTTTTGAAACGACATCATAAATAACTTGCTTGCTTAAAAGCAAATTCTTAAAATCATCAAAACATGAAATCCTTTCAAACTTAATCTTGGAGAACTTTCTTACTCATAAGCAATATTCTCAATTCATTAACATAAAGCATTGTCAATCCATGGCATTACTTGTGATAAATTTTTTATCTTAAAAACATTGCTTGTTTCCCATGAAGCAAACCTTTGAGGCTTTTCCTTAAAGCCCTCATTGTCCAAAACTTACGATTTTCATTAAACCCTTCATTTTCAAAACTTTTGGCTTTTCATTAAGGCCGTCATTGTCCTAAACTTGTGGCTTTACATTAAAGTCATCATTTTCAGAACTTGTGCTTGCCCATTCGTTTAAACATAATCAAATACAATTTTAATCACATATCATCACATACAAAGAAAACATCATTTTAGAAAGTTAGCTTGCTTATCTGCGATCGTCGTAATCCCTTTCCTTCCATTCTTTTCCCTGCCTTTACCTAGATAAATGAAAATAACATTTCATTTATTTACATCGTCTTCAAATACTTATATTCCTTATGTTGTCCAACCTACATAAGTTCATCTAACTTAACCAAATTATCTTTCAAGTCGGGTATACATACTTATCTCTTCATATACATCCATTTCTCAACACATAAATCATGTGTTTCTTAAAACCTCATACAAAAGCAATTTGTCTCTAATTCCAGCATGATCAAACTTCTTAATTATTTACATTTGTTGCTTTGTGAAAAAGCGCAAAATTCCCTTTTTCTTATAAAATACTTTTGAAACGACATCATAAATAACTTGCTTGCTTAAAAGCAAATTCTTAAAACCATCAAAACATGAAATCCTTTCAAAACATAATCATGGAGAACTTTATTACTCATAAGCAATATTCTCAATTCATTAACATAAAACATTGTCAATCCATGGCAATACTTATGATAAATTCTTTATCTAAAAAACATTGCTTGCTTCCCATGAAGCAAACCTTTGAGGCTTTTCCTTAAAGCGTCATTGTCCAAAACTTACGATTTTCATTAAAGCCGTCATTTTCAAAACTTTTGGCTTTTCATTAAGGCCGTCATTGTCCTAAACTTGTGGCTTTACATTAAAGTCATCATTTTCAGAACTTGTGCTTGCCCATTCGTTTAAACATAATCATAAAAAATTTTAATCACATATCATCACATAGAAAAAAAACATCATTTTAGAAAGTTAGGTTGCTTATCTGCGATCGTCGTAATCCCATTCCTTCCATTCTTTTCCTTGCATTTGCCTAGATAAATGAAAATAACATTTCATTTATTTGCATCGTCTTCAAATACTTATATTCCTTATGTTTTCCAACCTGCATAAGTTCATCTAACTTAACCAAATTTTCTTTCAAGTCGGGTATTCATACTTATCTCTTCATATACATCCGTTTCTCAACACATAAATCATGTGTTTCTTAAAATTTCGTAAACAGAAATTTGTCTCTAATTCCAGCATGATCAAACCCCTTAATTATTTACATTTGTTGCTTTGTGAAAAAGCGCAAAATTCCCTTTTTTCTTATAAAATACATTTGGAATGACATCATAACGAACTTTCTTGCTTAAAAGCAAATTCTTAAAACCATCAAAACATGAAATCCTACCAAAACATAATCATGGAGAACTTTTTTGCTCATAAGAAATATTCTCAATTCATTAACATAAAGCATTGTCAATCCATGGCAATACTTGTGATAAATTCATTATCTTAAAAACATTGCTTGCTTCCCATGAAGCAAACCTTTGAGGCTTTTCCTTAAAGACTTCATTGTCCAAAACTTACGACTTTTCATTAAAGCCGTCATTTTCAAAACTTGTGGCTTTTCATCAAAGCCATCATTTTCAGAACTTGTGATTGCCCATTCGTTTAAACATAATCAAATACAATTTTAATCACATATCATCACATACAAAGAAAACATCATTTTAGAAAGTTTGTTTGCTTACCTAAGATCGTCATAATCCCTTTCCTTCCATTCTTTTCCTTGCCTTTGCCTAGATAAATGAAAATAACATTTCATTTATTTGCATCGTCTTCAAATACTTATATTCCTTATGTTATCCAACCTACATAAGTTCATCTAACTTAACTAAATTATCTTTCAAGTCGGGTATACATACTTATCTCTTCATAAACGTCCATTTCTCAACACATAAATCATGTGTTTCTTAAAACTTCATAAAAAAGAAATTTGCCTCTAATTCTAGCATGATCAAACTTCTTAATTATTTACATTTGTTGCTTTGTGAAAAAGCGCAAAATTCCCTTTTTCTTATAAAATACTTTTGAAACGACATCATAAATAACTTGCTTGCTTAAAAGCAAATTCTTAAAATCATCAAAACATGAAATCCTTTCAAACTTAATCTTGGAGAACTTTCTTACTCATAAGCAATATTCTCAATTCATTAACATAAAGCATTGTCAATCCATGGCATTACTTGTGATAAATTTTTTATCTTAAAAACATTGCTTGTTTCCCATGAAGCAAACCTTTGAGGCTTTTCCTTAAAGCCCTCATTGTCCAAAACTTACGATTTTCATTAAACCCTTCATTTTCAAAACTTTTGGCTTTTCATTAAGGCCGTCATTGTCCTAAACTTGTGGCTTTACATTAAAGTCATCATTTTCAGAACTTGTGCTTGCCCATTCGTTTAAACATAATCGTAAAAAATTTTAATCACATATCATCACATAGAAAAAAAAACAACATTTTAGAAAGTTAGCTTGCTTATCTGCGATCGTAGTAATCCCTTTCCTTCCATTCTTTTCCTTGCCTTTGCCTAGTTAAATGAAAATAACATTTCATTTATTTGCATCGTCTTCAAATACTTATATTCCTTATGTTTTCCAACCTACATAAGTTCATCTAACTTAACCAAATTTTCTTTCAAGTCGGGTATTCATACTTATCTCTTCATATACATCCGTTTCTCATCACATAAATCACGTGTTTCTTAAAATTTCATAAAACACCAATTTGTCTCTAATTCCAGCATGATCAAACCCCTTAATTATTTACATTTGTTGCTTTGTGAAAAAGCGCAAAATACCCTTTTTTCTTATAAAATACTTTTGAAACGACATCATAACGAACTTTCTTGCTTAAAAGAAAATTCTTAAAACCATCAAAACATGAAATCCTTCCAAAACATAATCATGGAGAACTTTCTTACTCATAAGCAATATTCTCAATTCATTAACATAAAGCATTGTCAATCCATGGCAATACTTGTGATAAATTCATTATCTTAAAAACATTGCTTGCTTCCCATGAAGCAAACCTTTGAGGATTTTCCTTAAAGCCTTCATTGTCCAAAACTTACGACTTTTCATTAAAGCCGTCATTTTCAAAACTAGTGACTTTTCATCAAAGCCATCATTTTCAGAACTTGTGATTGCCCATTCGTTTAAACATAATCAAATACAATTTTAATCACATATCATCACATACAAAGAAAACATCATTTTAGAAAGTTTGCTTGCTTACCTAAGATCGTCGTAATCCGTTTCCTTCCATTCTTTTCCTTGCCTTTGCCTAGATAAATGAAAATAACATTTCATTTATTTGCATCGTCTTCAAATACTTATATTCCTTATGTTGTCCAACCTACATAAGTTCATCTAACTTAACCTAATTATCTTTCAAGTCGGATATACATACTTATCTCTTCACATAAGTCCATTTCTCAACACATAAATCATGTGTTTCTTAAAACTTCATAAAAAAGCAATTTGTCTCTAATTCCAGCATGATCAAACTTCTTAATTATTTACATTTGTTGCTCTGTGAAAAAGCGCAAAATTCCCTTTTTCTTATAAAATACTTTTGAAACGACATCATAAATAACTTGCTTGCTTAAAAGCAATTTCTTAAAATCATCAAAACATGAAATCCTTTCAAAACTTAATCTTGGAGAACTTTCTTACTCATAAGCAATATTCTCAATTCATTAACATAAAGCATTGTCAATCCATGGCATTACTTGTGATAAATTTTTTATCTTAAAAACCTTGCTTGCTTCCCATGAAGCAAACCTTTGAGGCTTTTCCTTAAAGCCCTGATTGTCCAAAACTTACGATTTTCATTAAAGCCTTCATTTTCAAAACTTTTGGCTTTTCATTAAGGCCGTCATTGTCCTAAACTTGTGGCTTTACATTAAAGTCATCATTTTCAGAACTTGTGCTTGCCCATTCGTTTAAACATAATCGTAAACAATTTTAATCACATATCATCACATAGAAAAAAAACATCATTTTAGAAAGTTAGCTTGCTTATCTGTGATCGTCGTAATCCCTTTCCTTCCATTCTTTTCCTTGCCTTTGCCTAGTTAAATGAAAATAACATTTCATTTATTTGCATCGTCTTCAAATACTTATATTCCTTATGTTTTCCAACCTGCATAAGTTCATCTAACTTAACCAAATTTTCTTTCAAGTCGGGTATTCATACTTATCTCTTCATATACATCCGTTTCTCAACACATTAATCATGTGTTTCTTAAAATTTCATAAAACACCAATTTGTCTCTAATTCCAGCATGATCAAACCCCTTAATTATTTACATTTGTTGCTTTGTGAAAAAGCGCAAAATTCCCTTTTTTCTTATAAAATACATTTGAAATGACATCATAACGAACTTTCTTGCTTAAAAGCAAATTCTTAAAACCATCAAAACATGAAATCCTACCAAAACATAATCATGGAGAACTTTTTTGCTCATAAGAAATATTCTCAATTCATTAACATAAAGCATTGTCAATCCATGGCAATACTTGTGATAAATTCATTATCTTAAAAACATTGCTTGCTTCCCATGAAGCAAACCTTTGAGGCTTTTCCTTAAAGCCTTCATTGTCCAAAACTTACGACTTTTCATTAAAGCCGTCATTTTCAAAACTTGTGGCTTTCATTAAAGTCGTCATTTTCAAAACTTGTGGCTTTTCATTAAAGCCATCATTTTCAGAACTTGTGATTGCCCATTCGTTTAAACATAATCAAATACAATTTTAATCACATATCATCACATAGAAAGAAAGCATCATTTTAGAAAGTTTGCTTGCTTACCTGAGATCGTCATAATCCCTTTCCTTCCATTTTTTTCCTTGCCTTTGCCTGAATAAATGAAAATAACATTTGATTTATTTCCATCGTCTTTAAATACTTATATAATCCTTATATTTTCCAACCTACATAAGTTCATCTAACTAAACCAAATTGTCTTTCAAGTCGGGTATTCAAACTTATCTCTTCATATACGTCCATTTTTCAACACATAAATCATGTGTTTCTTAAAATTTCGTAAACAGCAATTTGTCTCTAATTCCAGCATGATCAAACCCCTTAATTTTTTACATTTGTTGCTTTGTGAGAAAGCGCAAAATTCCTTTTTTCTTATAAATACTATTGAAATGACATAATAAAGAACTTGCTTGCTTAAAAGCAAATTCTTAAATCCATCAAAACATGAAGTCCTTCCAGAACATAATCATGCAGAACTTTCTTACTCATAATCAATATTCTCAATTCATTAACATAAAGCATTGTCAATCCATGGCAATACTTGTGATAAATTCATTATCTTAAAACATTGCTTGCTTGCCATGAAACAAACCTTTGACGCTTTTCCTTGAAGCCATTCCATTCCAAAACTTACGACTTTTCATTAAAGCTGTCATTTTCAAAACTTTTGGCTTTTGATTAAAACCGTCATTGTCCAAAACTTGTGGCTTTTCATTAAAGTGATCATTTTCAGAACTTGTGGTTGCCCATTCGTTTAAACATAATCAAAAGTAATTTTAATCACATATCATCACATAGAAAGAAAACATTGTTTTAGAAAGTTTGCTTGCTTACCTGAGATCGTCCTAATCCCTATCCTTCCATTTTTTCCTTGCCTTTTCCTAGATAAATGAAAATAATATTTCATTTTTTTGCATCGTCTTCAAATACTTATATTCCTTATGTTTTCCAACCTACATAAGTTCATCTAACTTAACCAAATTGTCTTTCAAGTCGGGTATTCATACTTATCTCTTCATATACGTCCATTTCTCAACACATAAATCATGTGTTTCTTAAAATGTCATAAAACAGCAATTTGTCTCTAATTCCAACATGATCAAACCCCTTAATTATTTACATTTGTTGCTTTGTGAAAAAGCCCAAAATTCCCTTTTTCTTATAAAATACTTTTGAAACGACATCATAAAGAACTTTCTTGCTTAAAAGAAAATTCTTAAAACCATCAAAACATCAAATCCTTTCAAAACATAATCATGGAGAACTTTCTTACTCATAAGAAATATTCTCAATTCATTAACATAAAGCATTGTTAATCCATGGCAATACTTGTGATAAATTCTTTCTCTTAAAAACATTGCTTGCTTCCTATGAAGCAAACCTTTGAGGCTTTTCCTTAAAGCCGTCATTGTCCAAAACTTACGACTTTTCATTAAAGCCGTCATTTTCAAAACTTGTGGCTTTTCATTAAAGCGGTCATTTTTCAAAACTTGTGGCTTTTCATTAAAGCTATCATTTTCAGAACTTGTGTTTGTCCATTCGTTTAAACATAATCATAAACAATTTTAATCACATATCATCACATAGAAAGAAAACATCATTTTAGAAAGTTTGCTTGCTTACCTGAGATCGTCATAATCTCTTTCCTTCTATTCTTTTCCTTGCCTTTGCCTAGATAAATGAAAATAACATTTCATTTATTTGCATCATCCTCAAATACTTATATTCCTTAGGTTTTTCAACCTCCATAAGTTCATCTAACTTAGCCAAATTGTCTTTCAAGTCGGGTATTCATACTTATCTTTTCATATACGTTCATTTCTCAACACATAAATCATGTGTTTCTTAAAATTTCTTAAAACAGAAATTTGTCTCTAATTCTAGCATGATTAAACCCCTTAATTACCACTTTAATTAAGGTATTTTTATGGAATTTAAATCTACTAATCAATAGGTTTCCCAAAACAACAACTTTGGAACCCATTTTTCAGCCTTTTACACATAACCCTTAGCATATTTGTAAATCTGAATTTTCAGCAAATAATCCCACTTTTCTTAATCCAAATTTAGGGTATTAACATATTTATTTATCAATTTGGATCTTTTCTACATAGGTTTCATATTTCGTTTTGACTTTTTCTCCAACTATCCACATATGCTGAAATCAAGCGTACTGAAATCTCAAAATATTGAATTTATATTAAATCAAGCATTTTTTATCTGAAATTTCTATCATACCTTAATAACTGTATGAATTAACCAAAATAAATATTTTCAGCGTGAAATATTTAATATTTCTATTTATTTTGGTATTTTTACTCTACTGGACAGCAGAATCCTTTTTCTGACAGCCTGAATCACGTTAATTATGGGGTATATTTATACCCATAAAAACCTAATTTTTATTTTATTCAGGTGATCCTCAATATGTATTATATATCCTATAAAATTTTCAGCCCAAATTTCTTGTATAAAAAGTAATAAAAATCCTTTGGTGCAGCTGATCCTGACACCCGTACAACCCTGTTCAGGTTGATGTTCTTAGATTTTTAATTTGCAATATGCTTATCCTTTTAAACTGAAAATTGGGTCGTTCCTTAATCACTCCATAATTATTCGTCTAAAAAATTTTCATTCTAAAATGCATCCATTTACTATTCCGTTCATATTTTAGTTTACAACATCTTATAATTTCCAGATTTGAGGCATAAAATCAAGATTAACATATACTTACTTGATTAATTGATAATCCTCTATTGAGAAATTGAAATTACCTTCTTTTCTCTACTCCTTGCTGGGTTTGACGTGCCCGAGCTACTGCCCTTGGAGAAAATTTCCATTTTTCTCTTATTTTTCCTCTCTTCTCTCTTCTTCTCTCTCTTTCTCTCTCCTTCTCTCTCTCCTTCTCTCCCCATTGTTGGAACGTTCAGCAGCCCTTGCTCCCTTTTTTTTCTTTTTATAAGCTACTTTTCTTGGTTCCCAAGTAACACCATAGGCATTTTAGTAAATTTCATTTTCACTTTCCACAATTGCCCTTCTTTACTTAGCTCTTAAGCAACTTGTTACTTGCTCTCCAAGAAAGAAAATTTCCATGATCATTAGCTTAATCCATTCCATTCATCTCATAGATTTCATAATTTTATTCCATCGTTTCAAATTTCATATCAAACCGACGTTTCTAACTCAAGTTATGACCACTTGAATTTATTTTTTGGATTTGGGATAAAAATAATTAATTTTCACCCTAATCCCATCATGATTCCCTTAATCCAATTCATTCATAAGATTGGGCCCACCGTTGTGAGCTTACCTTTCAAATTTCATCAAAATCCGCCTTGTAGCTGTCAAGTTATGAATTTTCTATCATTTTTCAGCTTAATTCCATAATTACACTTTAATCTCCATAAATTAAATCATGATTATTAACATGATTATTCATAAAACATTTTCACTTTTAAATTCTCATTAAGCCCCACGGGTCATACCGACTCACTTTGGGCTCCAGCGATTAAATTTTTAATCACCATTTCCAATAGAAACCTTAATTCAAAATATGACATAATTCACAAAAATCATTCAAAATTCATTTTCATCTCATATAAATCTTGTATATATGTTCAATGCATCCCATTGAGTCCTACATAGGCTGAGATTTCACAACTCAGGCATCGACTTAGGCCAAGTCGATCCCCAAGTCGACTCCAGTAGTGACTTCAAGAGGCATTTTTCGTCCAGTGTTGAAATTGAGGAGCAAAGCTGCCGAAGTCGCAAATGAAGTCGACTTCGCATGCGACTTGGGTGAAGTCGCAGACCAAGTCGACTCCAGCATCGCCTTCAAACGTCATTTTCTGTCCAGTGTTGAAATTGGGGACGAGAGCTGTCAAAGTCGAAGACCAAGTCACCTCCAGCTTCGACTTTTGACTGACAGTGTGGAACTTGAAGAACTAAGTTCATGACCAAGTCGACTCAATGCTCAACTTGAATAAAATTGAAGACCAAGTAGACCCAATCATTCGACTTAGACCAAATGAAGATCAAATCAAGTCCAAAGCAAGCAAAGTTACATGTATTCATCATGGAAGATCAAGATCACACATTTGGACTTCTTTCATGTACTCCAAGATTCAAGGATTCAAGTTTGCAAGTCACGGAGCTAAAGGACATCAAGCTAGGATGAATATACTGAGTTTCAAATGATATAAATCAAGGGAAGAACATTAATTTGAAGAAATTTAAGTGACCAAAGTCATTCCAAAGAATTTCAAGTTCATCAAGCAAGCATAGAAAGTGAAGTCGCACCCGAAGTCGACTTCACCTGTGACTTGGGTCAAGTTCAGGACCAAGTTGACCCAGAATGGAACTTGAAGTATTTGCAGAAAGCCGAAGTCGCACCTGAAGTCGACTCCACCAGCGACTTGGGTCGCAACGGTCGGAATTTTTTCGAATGTTGGCGCATTAAATGCGCGCCACCTACTTCGAAACGTTCGAATTCCCTCGTCATTTATATAAGACATTCAAGATGAACGTGGAGGGTAGCTGAAACATCATTGATTGAGCACAACTTCCATCTCTAAGAGCATTAAGTGATCAAGCCAACATCTAGAAAAAGAACGTTGCTTTCAAACTGCCAAGAGCTGCTTGCTGAATCATTAAGTCTGCTTCACAAGTTCTTCTCTGCGCTAAATCTGCCTCTACACAACAGTAGCGTGTAGAAACCTTCTTTTTATTCTTTCTTGTTGTATTAAACTTGATTTAGTTTGGGTAACTAAGATCAAGTGTAAGCAAAGTAGTGTGTGATTGGAGTGGAACTCGTCACCTACTTGTGTTGTGAATTGTTGATGCCCCCTAGAGCTGGAATCTAGAAGAGAGCAGAGGCACTAGTTGTATTTGTGAAATACATAGTGGAACTTAAGTCACAAGAGGTGTGAGCTTGGAAGAGTGGAGTAAGGAAGGTTGCCCGAACCACTATAAATCTTGCCCATTGATTTCTATCTCTACTTTTATTATATTATTGCTTTCCATTTGCTTCATTAAAAGGGATTGATTTAATCTGTGGTAAAGTTTCAGTTTAAGTTGAAAATTTTTAAATACCCAATTCACCCCAACCCTCTTGGGTAATTATCATTAACTCGGGACCAACAAAGGGTATTAAAAATGAATGAATGGATGATTGATATGCATAGGCTATGTTGCTAAGTATGAATACCCGACTTGAAAGACAAGTGGGTTAAGTTAGATGAACTTATGTAGGTTGGAAAACCTAAGAAATATAAGTATTTGAAGACGATGCAAATAAATGAAATGTTATTTTCATTTATTTAGGCAAAGGCAAGGAAAAGAATGGAAGGAAAGGGATTATGGCGATCTCAGGTAAGCAAGAGAACTTTCTAAAATGCTATTTTCTTTCTATGTGATTGATATGATTGAAATGTTTATGTTTATGTTTTAATGAGTGGGCAAGCACAAGTTTTGAAAATGATGGCTTTAACGAAAAGCCACAAGTTTTGGAAAATGACGACTTTAATGAAAAGTCGTAAGTTTTGAAAAAGAATGGCTTTAAGGAAAAGCCTCAAGGTTTGCTTCATGGGAAGCAAGCAATACGTTTTAAGATAAGGATTTTATCATCAGTGATGCCAAAGATTGGCAATGTTTTATGTTAATGGAATTGAGAATTTTGCTTATGAGTAAGCAAGTTCTCCATGATAATGTTTTCAAAGGATTTCATGTTTGATACCGATGGTTTTAAGAATTTTCTTTTAAGCAAGCAAGTTCTTTATGATGTTGTTTCAAAAGTATTTTATAAGAAAAAGGGAATTTTACCCTTTTTCACAAAGTATTGTTTGTAAATAAGTTTTGAGTTATTTCTACACTAATTTGTGATAAACAATTATATTTATGAAAGAAAAAGGAAAATGGGAGTTGATTTATGAAAAAGATTTGTTTTGCTAGGTCATGAT
The DNA here is from genome assembly GCA_030490835.1 of Annona cherimola. Classification (NCBI taxonomy): domain Eukaryota; kingdom Viridiplantae; phylum Streptophyta; class Magnoliopsida; order Magnoliales; family Annonaceae; genus Annona; species Annona cherimola. Next base: position 76,897,605 of record CM059974.1, on the reverse strand, counting down.
AATTAAATAATAAATGATGATTTGGACATAGTGTATATGTTTTGAAATTATATTCGAAAAGTTTTGATTTCCTTTAGATAAGGAAATCTATGTTGAAAATGTTGGAAAAATATTTATACGGATGTGTTGAAGGGGATTTAAGGATGACCAACCTCCTATGTTGATTTCATAAAATGGTTTGATTTCAGGTTGCTAAAGTAGCATACAAAAGACCATGCAAGGCCTTATATGTAAAAATGAAACAATTGATATGTGGACAAGAAATTGATTTTAAGGTGGTTGAGAAGGGGTTAGCACAATTGCATAACTTTGTGAGCAAAAGGCCCCGAAATGAAAACCAAGAAAATGATAGGAAAAATGTATGATTTATTCTTGAAAATCTAAAAGTTTTGAAATTCTTTTATAAGGATTTTAAGATGTATTGTTTCTCAAACATTTTAAATATTTATCAAAATATTTTACTCAAAATATTTCTAAAAGAATTTAAGGAAGGTCATCCTAAAACTAAATTTCAAATGACAACTTGTTTAAAGTGGATGCGCTCTCTTTACAAGTTGACACGGATTGCTGTCTATGATGTGCTTTTTTTAAAATGATTTATTTTAAAAAGACACAGACTTCGGTCTGTGATGTTTTTAGGTTATGGATGCAGACTGAGATTTGTGATCCCGATTTTAAAGGATACGGGCTCGGTCTGTAATATTTTAAACCAAACGGACTGCGGTCCGTCATAATAATGTATGGTGCACCAGTACAAAGAACAGGCCGGTTGTAGAGTACTGTTGAGATGACCGGGGCCTACTCTACATAGGGCCAAGTCGCTAAGGGATGGCAGGAGTGCCAGCGACGCCCTCCTTGAGATAGGAGCAGGATAAAGGAACAACCACCTGGCTAGCGTGCTGTTAAGGATTCTCTTCCAAAAGGTAGCATGATCATTTGCTAAGTGTCACTACTGGATGGAAAGAAATGCATTTGCATATATTTTGCTTTTCAAAAGCCCAAAGATTGGGATATAAAAGCATTTATATGAAAAGTTATCCTAAATTGGATTTTTATGAGCCATTATGTATAAGTTACCCTAAAAGCAGGGTGTTTTACACAAAATATGTAAATATTAAGAATAAAAAGAAATAGTTTTTATGCAAAAGTTTTCATGAAAAGGATTTATAACTTGTTTGCTATAAACAAGCCCCAAGATGGGGATTATGAAAAAGGGTTTATGTTGGAAAATATTTTGGACATAAGAATGTCCATTTCCAAAAGATTTATGTGCGAAAAATGGTTGGACATGAGAATGTACATTTCCTAAAGGGATTTATGTTGGAACATGTGTGGATATAAAAATGTCCGTTTCTAAAAGAGTTTAAGAGATAAAAGTGTTTGTAGACATATGAGTGTCCATTGCCAAAAAGGCTTACGTGAAATGTATTTTGGACATAAAAATATCCATTACCAAAATGTTTACGTGGAAAAACGTTTTAGGAAGTATAAACGTCCGATTCCAACAAGGTTTACGTGGAAAAATATTTTAGGATGTATAAATGTCCATTTCCAACAAGGTTTACGTGGAATAATATTTTAGGATGTATGAACGTCAAGTGCCAAAATGATTTATGTGGAAAAATGTCTTTTCGTGGACATGAGAATGTTCATTGCCAAATATGGTTTATGTCAAGATGGTTTGGGACATAAAATATCCCCTGGCCAAAATGATTTATGAGAAAAATATTTTAGGAAATGATTTTCAAGGAAGTCTTGCCCTAAAATATAAAATGCTTGCTTACTGAGTTATCACTCACATTTTGTTTTTCAAACCTTAGACAGGTGCCGGGAAACTCAAGGGGTCAATGGACCTAAGCAACAAAGGAAGGTATGAAGTAGTACCCGGGTGGGCTAAAAGGATTAGCCATGATGAGTGGAATGCTATGAATGGAAGTTTTTAGGTATGTTGATATATATGTGAACTTGTTTAAAGTTCTGAGTTCTAGGTGAACTAATGATTGAATATATGTATGTATGAGATGGAAATGTCATGATTAGGTCAAGAGGACCTTTAATGTATAAGTGCATTGTGAAAAGTTATAAAGGATTTGTACAAGTGAATACAAGTGTACCATTGCTTATGTTATAAATGAAATAATGATGAATGAAGAAACGAAAAAAAATTTGGACGAGTTCCAATTAAAATCCCGCCGCGTGATCAGGGCAACAATCCTGATTCACATTTACCAATCGATAAGGTCTTGAGGTAAGGAAGTGACGTCTCTGTTCGGGGGGCCACAAATGCATTGCATTCTCATGAAATGCATGAAAAGGTTTCTGTCCCATTGGTAATTAATCACTTGGTGTCTCCTACCAAATGGGGAGAAATGCATTTGAATGAACGAAAAATGTTTACTTGCAATAGAAAAGGCTTGCTTACTGAGTATTATTACTCATATGTGTTTTCAAAATGACAAACAGGCAATGGAGCTGACTCATAAAGGATGTCAGGTAGAAATAATCTGCAAATTTAATTGCAGTTCTATGTATGCATCCAAAGAGACAAATGTATGATAATCATGTTAAAGACATGTTTTATGGATATTACAAACATGATTGTACTTATGTGAATTATTTCAATAAAAAGAAGATATGAATGGTTTTATGATGATATGGATGAGTCTATTATGAATAAAATGTATGCTTATGTGACGAATGAAAAGGAAAAAAAATTGGACGAGATTCAATTAAGTACCCGCCCCGTGATCAAGGCAACAATCCTGAGTCACATTTACCAATCGACAAGATCCCGGAGTAAGGACTATGTGGACGCCTCGGTTCAGGGCACCACAGCTACGGACTAATTCGTGGGCTTTTCCACCCTGTTGCTAGTCAGACGGAGTGAGAATTTTCCATGGTTGCCGAAATGGATTGGTGTCGGTGGTTTGAGGTAGCTAAAAATGGTCGTTCACTAGAACTGGTTCTGGTTGCTATGCGTAGGACAGTTGTTGCTATTTGGCTTCATGAAAAATCAGGGGCACTGCTTGGAATTAATGGATTCGGTGGCAGCTGATGGGTTTGGGTGAAAATGGGAAATACGGGTTGAAGAAGAAGGCTGCCGGCTGATTCATGCTGGTTGGGATTTTTCGGTGATGCGGTTGGTTTTGGCTGAAATCGATGGGACATGTAGGGGCTGCAGGAGCTCTTCTTCGATTGCAAACAAGATCAGCTTGGGGGGGGGTTGCAAATGGCGGTCCATACTCACTCGTACACATGCACCATCAAATTCAAAATGAAAATATTTCCCAAATAATTTCAACCCGATATGGATACTTCATAATTTTTATTTTTGGTCCTTTATGTAATTTTATTTTAAGATTACATAATAGTCCACTTTAACCCATGTTTTAAACTATACTTATAAATATATATACTTTATCCCATTTAACCATTTTATAACTTTGTCCAAATTATATTAATAAGCCATATATATTTTAAAGTTAATTCCTTTAACATGTATAATTATTTTTATAATTTTATATTTTCAAAAATATTGCAAAATGACCCTTTTATAGCAAAATTAAAGATTTTACGAAAAATATAATTTTCACGAAATTTCACTTAAAACATGTATTTAATTAACATTTTAATATTTAATTGTGTGAATTTAATATGAAATTAAATGAAAATTTTTAGATTTATCACACTCCCCAACTTAAACATTGTTAGTCCCTTAGCAATAGATATAGTATAGAAATGTATTACTAATTTTTAGCAATAAGAATAATCTTGACACATTGATAATCTTAATACGGATAAAAATCTAAGTGCCCTGCTAATAATAATAGTGAACTTTAGAAGTAAATTTCATTAGTAAATATAAGTAAAAATATCTCATGATGCATAAAAGAGTATATAGCACGTGTATATGTGTACTAATGAACAAATGGGCATTAGATAAATAAATTATTTTCAGCTTATCCAAGCTAAGCATCATTCAAATTAAAATTATGATAGTGAAAGTTAATATGTCTTCTATTATTATTTTATTTTTTTCCTCCTCTCACCGTATTTCAGGGTATCTGGGGATTCTCTTCTTTTTTTTCATTCTCTTCCCCTCACCATATTTCAGGGTATTTGGGGATTCTCTTTTTTTTTATAACTAACAACTATCAATTGCAATGATATTAAAGGTTACTTGCTTGGATGAGAGAGAAAAATTATGTTATAATGGTGCCCATAAGATTCATTGGCGTGTAAGTGCAATCAGTGCTAATAGAATTTTAAAAGCACTATGAAAATATTTTTACAAATATAACTAATTACATTTTGCTTCTTCACTTACTACCAAGCGTAGCAAGTGCACTTTGACTTTAAAAATATTTTCTATTTTTAAATATACATATATATATATCTTTTTAAATTTAAAAAATATATATTTTAAATTTTTTTTATTATATATATATATATTTTGTATTTTAAGGTAAACAAACTAGACCCCCCAACTTAAATGTTACTATCTTAAAAAAATGCACAAAGTATAAATTTATAAGATAGCATAAAAAGAGACTACCTGGGGTGTAGCGGTTTAATTGATCATTGCAATTGTTGATTTATCAACAATATTCTCCTGCAATACAACGTTCTTTTCCTGTAATAAGAAAAAGAAACAAACATGGAAAATATTGGGTTGCCTACCAATCAACACTAAATTTAACGTCTTCAGCCAGACATTGTGAAGTTTAGATCAATGTGGGTCAACTAGTCCAACCTTTTCAATAATTTTATCATCAGAGACGCCTTCAATATATGGTTTAAGTCGTTGACCATTCACTGTAAAAATATTTCCACTTTTTGGATGATGAATTTTTATAACACCATAAGGAAATACTTCATCCACAATGAAGGGTTCATCCCAACGAGATCTTAATTTTCCAGGAAATAGACGTAATTTTAAATTAAATAACCGTACTTTTTAGTTGGGCTCAAAGGTTTTTCTAGATATATGTTTGTCATGAAATGTTTTCTTTTTGCTTTTATAAATTTGAGAATTTTCATATGCTTCTCTACATAATTCTTCCAACTCATTTAATTGTAGCTTTCGATGTGATCCTACAGTATTTAAATCCAAATTGTATTGCTTGATAGCCCAATAAGCCTTATGTTTTAATTCCACAGGAAGATGACAAGCTTTGTCATATACTAACCTAAATGGAGACATTCCAATAGGAGTTTTAAATGCTGTTCTATAGGCCCATAATGCATTATCTAATTTGTCTGACCAATCTTTACGATCAGGCCGAACAGTCTTTTGAAATATATTTTTAATCTCCCTATTGGAAACTTCCACTTATCCACAGGTTTGAGGATGGTGAGTTGTGACTATCTTATGGGTGATTCCATATTTCTTTAGCAGGGCTCTAAACTGGTAGTTAGTAAAGTGTGTTCCTCCATCGCTAATGATGGACCTAGGAAATCCAAATTGAGAAAAAATATTTTTCTGGATAAATTTTAAAACTACATTGTGATCATTAGTCCTAGTTGCGGCGACCTCAATCCATTTCGATACATAGTCTACTGCCACTAAGATGTATTCATATCCATAGGATGGTGGAAATGGTCCCATAAAATCAATTCCCCATATATCAAATATTTCAACAACAAAAATAGGGTTCAAAGACATCATATTTCTTTTTGTAATGTTTCCTATTGCTTGACATTTAATGTAAGATTGGCTGAAGTAGTAGGCATCCATAAAAAGAGTTGGCCAATAAAAACCACATTGCAACACTTTAGCTGCTGTTTTCTCTCCTGAAAAATGTCCCCCACATTGAAGATTATGAAAAAAATTCAAAATACTTTGTTATTCACTTTCCGGAACACATCTGCGAATAATATTATCAGAATAAATTTTAAAAAGTTCCGGATCCTCCCAAATATAATATCTATCCTGAGCAAAGAATCTATCTTTTTCTTGCTTTGTCCAATCTTTTGGAATCTACCTTGCTGCTTTATAATTGACAATGTGTGCAAACCATGATGGTGATGTTTGTAAAATAGCTAAAAGATGCTCATCTGGGAAAGAGTCATTTATAGATGTGCTTTATGGTATAATGATTCGAGAAAGATGACCGGCTACTACATTTTCAGAACCTTTCTTGTCTTGAATTTCAAGGTCAAACTCTTGTAATAAGAGAATCCATCTAATAAGTCTTGGTTTTGCCTCTTTTTTAGATAATAAATATTTCAAGACTGAATGATCTGAGTAAATATTAACTTTGGCTCCTAATAGATAAGAACGAAAATTTTCAAGGGCAAACACTGTTGGAAACAATGTTCAAAATAATTTAAATTGACCAAAGCCTGAGTTTTGATGATTAACAAGAACTTATTTGAGTATATAAAGAGTACTAACATGTTTGACAAGTGTTTAAGGAAAGCAAAGAGGTCAAGTCGATCTCCAAGTCGACTTAGACTTCGACTTGGGTGAAGTCGATCCCAAAGTCGACTCAAATATCGACTTGAGAATGAATCCCAAAAAGCAACAGGTGAAGTCGCAAGTCAAGTCGACTCCACTTGCGACTTGGGAAGTCAAGTCGCAGACGAAGTCGACTCCAGCATCGACTTGGAGTATCCAGAGCTGAAAAGTGGAAACGAACATAACGAAGTCGCAAACGAAGTCGACTCCAGGTGCGACTTGGGTGAAGTCGCAGGCCAGGTCGACTCCATCCACGACTTGAGAAGTTCAAACTTTCAAAGATGCTGTTTTCAAGATATTCAAGAGGATTTATCACTCAAGTCCAAGGAATCAAGATGAAAAACAAATGAGTCAACTTCAAAGTTAAGAATCATGTTCTACATTCAAATCAAGTCTATCAAGCTCAAAGCAAATCTTCAAGCTAGCTTCCAAATGGAGTAAAATCCAAGTCATGAAGACCAAGTGAGTCCAAAGCAAAGCAAGGAACATACATATATTGTGCAAGAACTCAAAGCTTTCAAATGGTTTGCAAGATTCAAGACATTTCAAGAAGATCAAGGCGTTTCTGCAATAGACCAAGCCAAGTCGCAACCCAAGTCGACTTCAGGATCGACTTGAGTTAAAGTCTGAAAGCCAAGTCGACCCAAGTCTGAGACTTGAGTTTTTGAAGAACCCAAGTCGCAGGCCAAGTCGACTCCATGTGCGACTTGGAAGCCAAGTCGCAGGCCAAGTCGACTTCATCTTAGACTTGGAGAATAACGGTCAAATTTTTGAACGTTGGAGTTCATTTATTGCACGCCAACCACTTCTACAACGTTCATATTTTCCTCAATCTATAAAAGGACATTCAAATGAACGTAAGAAAAAAAAAAGAGACACTACTCTAAAGATCAAAGAAAGAAAAGAAGTGCAAGAAAGACTTTCAAATACCTTTTCTCCATATTTGAGTGTTTCAAGGGAAGAAAGAGCTTCAAACTGCAAGTTGCTTCAACAATCATCATTCAAGCTATTTTTGATTTCTTCCTCGAGCTCAAAACTGCCTACACAAATCTGTAAAGTGTAGTTTTTATTCATTTCTTTATTTGGTTGTATAAATCTTGATTTAGCTTGAGTAGCTAAGATCAAGTGTATGCAAAGTAGGGTGTGATTGGAGTGAGACTCATCACCTACTTGTGCAAGTGATTGTATATGCCCCCTAGAGCTTTGAATCTAGAAGAGAACAAGTGGCTCTAGTTGTGTATGCCCCCTAGAGCTTTGAATCTAGAAGAGAGCAAGTGGCTCTAGTTGTGTATGCCCCCTAGAGCTTTGAATCTAGAAGAGAGCAAGTGGCTCTAGTTGTGTATGCCCCCTAGAGCTTTGAATCTAGAAGAGAGCGGTGACTCTAAGTGTATTCTTGGAATACATAGTGGAACCCAAGTCACAACGGAGTGTGAGCTTGGAAGAGTGGAGTAGGGAAGGTTTGCCCGAACCACTATAAATCTTGTGTTCTACTTATTTTTACTGCTTTATCTTATTTGCTCTCCATTCGCTTAAAAAGGGGATTAATTTTTTCAAGGGGTTAAGATTTTTAAGTTTACCAAAGAAATTTTAAAGAACCCAATTCACCCCTCCCCTCTTGGGTTTAGCCATCAACTCGGGACCAACAAACACTACTGCAAGCAGTTCTTTTTCTGTGGTGGTATAGTTTATTTGGGGCATCAGTAAGTGTATGACTTGCATAATACATTACAAGGCCACCGTTGTTTGACGGGAACAATTTTGGATATTGGAAGCTTCGTATGAAGCAACTCATCATGGCTACCGACATGGACTCTTGGATTGCTATCCAAGATGGAGTAACCTTGCCTACCGATGAAAGAGCTTCCAAATGGACCGATGAGGAAGTAAGAATTGTTAAGAGCAACGCCAAAGCTATGAACTCTTTATTTTGTGCTCTTAATGCTTCTGAATATGATAGAGTATCCTCTTGCTTGACCGCCAAAGAGATATGGGATACACTAACCTCTATCTACGAAGGAACTTCTCAAGTCCAAGGGACGAGAAGGAATATTTTGATTGGAGAACTAGAGAACTTTAGAATGCTAGAAACAGAAAATATTTCTGAAATGTTTGCTAGATTCTCTAAGATTACTAATGCTTTAAAAGGTCTTGGAAAAGCAATATCTGAATCTGAGCAGGTCATGAAGATTTTAAGAGCTCTACCCGAATCATGGACTCCAAAGATCACTGCAATTGAAGAAGCCAAAGACCTCAACACGCTGAAGCTTGAAGACTTAATTAGCTCACTTATGTCACATGAGCTAATTAAGAAAAGGAATGAAGATCAACACAGGGGCAAAAGAGCAATTGCCTTAAAATCCGCACAAGACCCCGATGACACATCTTCTTCTCAAAATGACGATGATATTGCTCTACTCACAAAACGATTCAGAAAATTTGTGAGGAAAGGCAAAAATTTCAGAAGCTTCAAAGAAAGAACTCCCCGAGAGAAGAAGAAAGAATCAACCAAGTGCTACCGATGCGGCGGTTCGGGACATATGCAAGCCCAATGTCCAACTCCCGAAGAAAACAAGGCAAAAGAACAAAGAAAGGATCGAGGGGACAATAGAAGATTTCAGAAATATAAAGGAAGAGACATGTACGTAAATGACGAGGAATCTACAACGAGTAGCTCCTCAACCGACGAAATCGAAGCAGAAGAATGTGCGAGAATTTGCTGTATGGCACAAATCGAGCAAGGAGAACAAACTACCTCAACAAAATGCACAAGCAATGAAGAGGTAAGTTCCAAACTCTCCCTTTCTAATTTAAGTTATTCTTCCTCTCATGAATGCCTCAAATGTACTGAATTAGATGAACTACAAACTGCATATGATTCATTATATGAAGAAATGAAGAAATTAGGAAGCAAGTTTACAATTAAGAAGAGACAATGTGATGCAACAATAATTGTAAATGGTAAACTTGCAGAAAGATTAGTCAAATTGAAAGATGAAACTGAATTGCTGAAAATGGAGAACAAATCATTAAATGAATCATTAGCTAAGTTCTCTAATCCAGGAGAAAGTGTTAAAATGTTTCTGAATATGACCTCCCAAACACATAAAAGAGGTCTTGGGTATCATACATTTGAGCAAGGAGAAAGTAGCAAATCAAATGTACAAATACTTGAGAAAAATCAAACTAAAAATGCATCTATGTACAAGCCACAAAAGAAAAATTTTAAGTGGACTAGACGACCAACATTTGAACCAGTGCATACTTGGAGGCCTACTCCAAGATTACCTATGGCTTGTAATTTCTGCAATAAAATGGGACATAAAACTTACAAATGCAATTTTAAGAAATTATATGACCATGGTGCAAAATTAGTTTGGGTTCCAAGAAACACAAGATTTGGGCTTTCAAAGTTAGAACAACAAAAATTGATTTATATTACTAACCCAAATGGACCCATAAAATGGGTACCAAGGAGATAAGAATTATTTGCTTATCTTTCAGACATGTTTAAAGGCAAAGGCAAACAATGAATGGTTCATGGATAGCGGTTGCTCAAGGCATATGACCGGTGAAAGAAGTTTGTTTCATAAACTTAAGCCGTGTAATGATGGAATGGTTGCCTTTGGCAATAATGAAAAAGGTAAAATTAAAGGTAAAGGAAATATACATAGTATTTCAAATGCATGCATGGAAGATGTTTTGTTTGTTGAAGGACTCAAACACAATTTAATGAGCATTAGCCAATTATGTGATAAAGGATACAAAGTTGTGTTTGAATCATCTATATGTAATGTGTTTGATGGAGAACATATCATGTTTAGTGGTAAAAGACATGGAAATATTTATCTGGTTTCACTTGATGAATTAGATGGTCAATGTCTAATGGCCATTGATAACGATCCATGGGTTTGGCACAAGAGGCTTGGACATATAAACATGGGCAACATAAAAACCCTATGGAAAAAGAGTTTGGTAGAAGGATTACCGAGATTGAAATATGACAAAGACAAGATTTGCAAGGCATGTCAATTATCAAAACAACCCAAGATGCCTTTCTCTACCAAAAAGGAAATTTCCACCACTAAGCCACTTGAATTGCTACATATGGATCTATACGGGCCATCCGACATTCTAACCATGGGTGGAAAGAAATATGTATTTGTCATAGTTGATGATTTTTCAAGATTCACATGGATAATTCTCTTAGCTAGTAAAGATGAAGCCTTCTCTATGTTTGCAACTTTTGTGAATTTGGTGCAAAATGAAAAACAGAGTACTATTGTGACCATAAGAAGCGATCATGGTGGCGAAATCGAAAACAAACGATTCATGGAATTTTGTAATGGGAAAGGAATTCACCACACATTTTCTGCACCAAGAACTCCACAACAAAATGGAGTAGTTGAAAGGAAAAATAGAACTATACAAGAGATGGCTAGAACTATGCTAAATGAGAGCAATTTATCCAAGAAATTTTGGGGTGAAGCTGTGAGTACAGCTTGTCATGTTTTGAACCGAGTTACCATTCGAGTAATCTTGAAAAAGACCCCATATGAACTATGGAAAGGAAGGAAACCAAATATCTCATATTTTCATGCTTTTGGATGTACATGCTATGTTTTAAACAATGGAAAAACCAATTTGGGCAAATTAGATACCAAAAGCGATGAGGCTATATTCCTTGGTTATTCTTCAAATAGCAAAGCATATAGAGTATTCAACAAACGAAATCAAGTTGTAGAAGAATCCATACATGTTGTATTTGATGAAATTAACCAAAGTCCGAGAAAGGAGGATGAACTAAGTGATGCAGATGAGACAAAAAGCAAAGAACAACCAAAGGAACTCGAGCTCAAGCCAGAAAATCCAGAGGAGGAAGAGGTAAGTGAAGGTAATGACTCTTACAAACCTCCAACTGATTTAAAGTTCAAAAATGCCCATCCAATTGAACAAGTTATTGGAAACATATATGAAGGAGTAAAAACTAGAAGATCAAAACAAAACGTTTATGGCCAATATGCGTTTGTATCGAAAATTGAACCAAATACCATTGAACAAGCTCTTAATGATGAACATTGGGTTATTTCAATGCAAGAAGAGCTAAATCAATTCGAAAGAAACAATGTATGGCATTTAGTTCCTAGACCAAACAATCATATAGTCATTGGTACAAAATGGGTATTTAGGAACAAATTAGACGAAAGCGGTCTTGTAATTAGAAACAAGGCACGATTAGTAGCCAAAGGGTATTCCCAAGAAGAAGGAATTGATTTTGAAGAATCATATGCACCCGTGGCTAGATTAGAAGCCATACGTATCTTATTAGCATTCGCTTCACATATGAATTTCAAATTGTTCCAAATGGATGTGAAGAGTGCATTCTTGAATGGCTATTTGAATGAAGAAGTATATGTTGAACAACCCCCTGGTTTTGAAGATAAGGATCAATCAAAATATGTGTATAAATTGACCAAAGCACTATATGGATTAAAACAAGCTCCAAGAGCTTGGTATGAAAGGTTGAACAAATTTTTGATTGATCATGAATTTCAAAGAGGGAAAGTTGACACTACTTTGTTCATCAAATATAAAAATAGCAATATTTTAATTGTACAAATTTATGTAGATGACATAATCTTCGGTGCTACTGACGAAAATCTATGCCAAGAATTTTCTAAGATTATGCAGAATGAATTCGAAATGAGCACGATGGGAGAATTAAATTTCTTCCTTGGACTACAAATCAAGCAACAAAGTGAAGGAATATTTCTGAACCAGTCCAAGTATGTCAAAGAGATGCTCAAGAAATTTGGAATGCAGAATAGCAAAGGACCAAACACTCCAATGAGCTCAACAATCAAAATCGACACGGATGAAAACGGTAAAAGTATCGATCAAAAGCTTTATAGGAGCATGATAGGATCTTTGCTTTATTTAACTGCTTCTAGACCCGATATCTTATTTAGTGTTTGTATGTGCTCTAGATTTCAAGCATGTCCCAAAGAATCACATCTACTTACTGTAAAAAGAATTTTTAAATATTTGATAAAAACTACAAACCTTGGACTATGGTATCCAAAGGGGTCAACCTTTGATCTAATCGGCTATTCGGATGCAGACTTTGCCGGATATAAAGTGGATAGAAAAAGTACCAGTGGAACTTGTCAATTTCTTGGACATATGCTAGTTTCATGGCATTCAAGAAAACAAACAAGTGTTGCACTATCTACTGCGGAAGCCGAATACATAGCCGCCGGTAGTTGTTGTGCCCAACTACTTTGGATGAAACAACAATTAAAGGATTATGGTATTGAATATGTTGATATTCCAATTAGATGTGATAATACAAGTGCAATATGTTTAACTAAAAATCCTGTACTGCATTCAAGAACTAAACATATTGATGTAAGACACCATTTTATTAGAGAACATGTTGAAAATCATGATGTGTGCTTAGAATATGTGAAAACAGAAGACCAAATTGCTGATATCTTTACCAAACCTCTAGCCAAAGATTCATTTTATAAGATTAGGAATGATATGGGGATGATAGAGCTTAACTAAGAAAAATTCATAAGAAAATTAAATTGGAAAATGTCAAGTCGATGAGTCAAGTCGACTCCAGGGACGCCAGGTCGACTCCGCTTTAGAAGCAAAGTCGACTCCGCTAGGGTCGAAGTCGACTCCGCCTCCAGGCGAAGTCGACTCCAGAAGGACCGAAGTCGACTTCGCCTAGGGCAAGTCGACTCCGCGAGCGCGACCGTCCGACTTCCATGCCTATTTCTTCTTCTTCTCTTTCTTTTCTTCCTCATTTCTTTCCGGCTTCCCTGTTTCTTTCTTATCTCTCTCTTCTCCGGCTATTTCCATTTCTCCATCGATTCCCTTTTTCTCTCCGGGAATCCTCTCCCTCTCCGGCGACTCCTACTCTCTCACTGCCTCTCTCCTAGTCTCTCTCTCTCAACTCTCTTCTTTTGCTCTCTCTCACACTATCTCTCAAACTTTCTCTCTTTCACTAGCATTCCCTCTCAGATTCCATAAATCCCATCTCAATGGCCCCGAAGAAAGTCGTCTCCAAACCATCAAAAAAGCCTGTGCCTAGACCTCCCACATCTCACACTGAGGAAGAAGTCCCTAGGAGAGCTAGGACACCTGCAAAACGGGTTCGAGAAGAACCCTCAACTTCAACGGGTAAACGGGTTCGATTCCAAACCTCCACTCAATCATCTGATCAAGCACCCAGGTCAGAAAATCAACAAACCTCACAGAGCACACAATCCGGAACAAGCAGAAGGGACACTGCAGCTGGGAAAGCTCAAGTATTGAAGATGCCCACTACCTACTTCAAAACCGAGCTCCAACATAGCCGATTCTACAAAAAGTTCTACGAACGGAAGGTATTCATACCCAAGATTATAGATTTTAATTTCCTGAAAGAATATGGATCCGACATAGAAGATCTATTGGATTTTCAAGGATGGACCAATTTGCTAAAGGAAGACGAAAGGGTCTATCCAGATCTTACTCGAATGTTTTATTATCTTTGGGATGAAGAATATTTTGGAACCTTCGTAAAAGGAGTCGAAATGGATCTTGGAATCGGGATAGTTGCAGGACCGACTGAAGTAATGAGTCATTTAGGACACATACTTGGAGTCCCGTATGAGGATGAGCCTATCCCAGAAGACCTCACCTTGGATCAAATGTATAATCAGCTCACTCGGAGCAACAAGTACCATCCGGGAATCAAATTCCTTCGGTATATGGATTTGTCACCCAGACTTCGGGTACTAAGGCTTCTCATTGCCCACTGCATCTACCCAAAGGGCGGTGGAAGAAATCAATTGAATCCACAGGAAGCTGGGATATTATGGAAAGTGGCCAACAGGGTCAAAGTGAGCATACCCAAATTATTTCTAGAAGCCTTGGCAAGTAGAAAGGACAACCCACGAGGAGTCCTTCCCTATGGCACATGGATCACAAAGATTTTGGAATTCTTCAAAGTGGATATTGAAGGCGAGCCTTTCGAAGTGCTCAAATCCACAAATGCCATAAATAAAGCACTAATCCAGAGAATGAAGATCAATCTGCTTGAACTAAGGCATGAAGCTACAGAAGAAGAGCAAGCAGACAATGCACAAGCTGAGGGGAAGCAACCTCCCGCGGCACCACCTGCTCAAGAGGAGCCAGCATCTCCCATATCGCACGGATCCTATTCTCCACAAGGGTCCGCTGCAAGAGAACGGGTGCCTCCAACCTCTTCTGAAGAGGTCACCCTAAAGGATTTGAAAGATGAAATCATAGCCATGAGGGCTGAAATGGAACAACAAGAAAACCGGATGACAAGTCTTGTCACCGGTGTCCTTAATGCACTTGAAGATATGCATTCCTGACAAGATAGAATCGAGCGGGAAATGCGACATATCCGCTATCATCTTGCCTCAGGCCATCATAAAAAGAGACCCATGCCTGAACTCGATCCCTACGAGTCGGGTTCAGTTCATAGAGAGGCAACTCCCGATCACGCTTCTCTTGTTTACTCCTCGGCCCATCATTGTCCCATCAAACCTATTCTCTATCCCATCTCTCAATTTCAATTTACCAAGTCTTTAGTACTTTTTGAATGATTGACAAAAAGGGGGAGGAAGACAGGTTAGATTTGAGTGTTTTTATTTTTGGGTTGGGTAGTTTGTATCTAGGATAGTTTCATTTATGCTTCATTGTATTCTGTAATGAAACTTCATATATATATGAAATGATGTTTGATATGATAATTGGTTTATATATGATTGATACAGAGTTGAATGAATGATATATTTGATCAATGATTACAATACAAAGTACTCTCAATGATTAATACTCAATATATGGCTTGTAAGATATTCAAGCATACTTTATGCCAAAATGATTAAATGTTCTCAAAACTCTAAATTATATGTTCAACAATACCTATATGCTCTGTTTTCTCAAATGAATATGTTTGAAATTTTTGAAAGGTATCAACTCAAATGAAGTTTTGTCAATCATCAAAAAGGGGGAGATTGTTGGAAACAATGTTCAAAATAATTTAAATTGACCAAAGCCTGAGTTTTGATGATTAACAAGAACTTATTTGAGTATATAAAGAGTACTAACATGGTACTAACATGTTTGAAAAGTGTTTAAGGAAAGCAAAGAGGTCAAGTCGATCTCCAAGTCGACTTAGACTTCGACTTGGGTGAAGTCGATCCCAAAGTCGACTCAAATATCGACTTGAGAATGAATCCCAAAAAGCAACAGGTGAAGTCGCAAGTCAAGTCGACTCCACTTGCGACTTGGGAAGTCAAGTCGCAGACGAAGTCGACTCCAGCATCGACTTGGAGTATCCAGAGCTGAAAAGTGGAAACGAACATAACGAAGTCGCAAACGAAGTCGACTCCAGGTGCGACTTGGGTGAAGTCGCAGGCCAGGTCGACTCCATCCACGACTTGAGAAGTTCAAACTTTCAAAGATGCTGTTTTCAAGATATTCAAGAGGATTTATCACTCAAGTCCAAGGAATCAAGATGAAAAACAAATGAGTCAACTTCAAAGTTAAGAATCATGTTCTACATTCAAATCAAGTCTATCAAGCTCAAAGCAAATCTTCAAGCTAGCTTCCAAATGGAGTAAAATCCAAGTCATGAAGACCAAGTGAGTCCAAAGCAAAGCAAGGAACATACATATATTGTGCAAGAACTCAAAGCTTTCAAATGGTTTGCAAGATTCAAGACATTTCAAGAAGATCAAGGCGTTTCTGCAATAGACCAAGCCAAGTCGCAACCCAAGTCGACTTCAGGATCGACTTGAGTTAAAGTCTGAAAGCCAAGTCGACCCAAGTCTTAGACTTGAGTTTTTGAAGAACCCAAGTCGCAGGCCAAGTCGACTCCATGTGCGACTTGGAAGCCAAGTCGCAGGCCAAGTCGACTTCATCTTAGACTTGGAGAATAACGGTCAAATTTTTGAACGTTGGAGTTCATTTATTGCACGCCAACCACTTCTACAACGTTCATATTTTCCTCAATCTATAAAAGGACATTCAAATGAACGTAAGAAAAAAAAAAGAGACACTACTCTAAAGATCAAAGAAAGAAAAGAAGTGCAAGAAAGACTTTCAAATACCTTTTCTCCATATTTGAGTGTTTCAAGGGAAGAAAGAGCTTCAAACTGCAAGTTGCTTCAACAATCATCATTCAAGCTATTTTTGATTTCTTCCTCGAGCTCAAAACTGCCTACACAAATCTGTAAAGTGTAGTTTTTATTCATTTCTTTATTTGGTTGTATAAATCTTGATTTAGCTTGAGTAGCTAAGATCAAGTGTATGCAAAGTAGGGTGTGATTGGAGTGAGACTCATCACCTACTTGTGCAAGTGATTGTATATGCCCCCTAGAGCTTTGAATCTAGAAGAGAGCAAGTGGCTCTAGTTGTGTATGCCCCCTAGAGCTTTGAATCTAGAAGAGAGCAAGTGGCTCTAGTTGTGTATGCCCCCTAGAGCTTTGAATCTAGAAGAGAGCAAGTGGCTCTAGTTGTGTATGCCCCCTAGAGCTTTGAATCTAGAAGAGAGCGGTGACTCTAAGTGTATTCTTGGAATACATAGTGGAACCCAAGTCACAACGGAGTGTGAGCTTGGAAGAGTGGAGTAGGGAAGGTTTGCCCGAACCACTATAAATCTTGTGTTCTACTTATTTTTACTGCTTTATCTTATTTGCTCTCCATTCGCTTAAAAAGGGGATTAATTTTTTCAAGGGGTTAAGATTTTTAAGTTTACCAAAGAAATTTTAAAGAACCCAATTCACCCCTCCCCTCTTGGGTTTAGCCATCAACTCGGGACCAACAAACACTACTGCAAGCAGTTCTTTTTCTGTGGTGGTATAGTTTATTTGGGGCATCAGTAAGTGTATGACTTGCATAATACATTACAACTGACCTCTTATTCACCCTTTGCCCTAAAATAGCTCCTATAGCAAAGTCAGAGGCATCACACATAATTTCAAATGGTAAAGACCAATCAGGAGTTTGAAGAATTGGGGCTTTAGTTAATGCTTCTTTTAATAGCTCAAATGCCTTCAAGCAAGATTCATCTAGGTTGAATGAGAAATCTTTACATAACAAACTTGTTAACGGTCGAGAGATTTTAGAAAAATCTTGAATAAATCGGTGATAGAAACTAGCATGACCAAGGAATGAGCGAACTTTTCTTACCGAGGTTGGTGAAGGTAGATTAGTAATTAGATCAATTTTAGCTTTATCTACTTCTATCCCTTGTTCTGAGACTATATGGCCAAGAACTATTCCCTCATTAACCATAAAATGACTCTTTTCCCAACTCAATACTAAATTCTTTTCTCTGCATATTTTTAATACTTTTTCTAAATTTTCCAAACAACTGTCAAATGAATCACCAAAAAATGAAAAATCATCCATAAAAATTTCAAGAAATTTCCCTACCATCTTCGAGAATATTGCCATCATACACCGTTGAAAGGTTGCCGGTGCATTGCATAGCCCGAATGGCATTCTTCTAAATGCAAATGTGCCGTAGGGCAAGTAAAGGTGGTCTTTTCTTGATCTTCTGGGTAAATAGCAACCTGATTGCATCCTGAATATCCATCTAGGAAACATAAGTATTTTTGACCTGCTAATTTTTCTAGGATTTGAACAATGAATGGGAGTGGAAAATGATCTTTCTTAGTCATAGCATTTAATTTTCTATAATCAATACAAACTCTCCACCTTGTAGTCAACCTAATGGGTACTGCTTTGCCTTTTTCATTGTTTATTACTATGAGTTCAGATTTCTTTGGTACTACTTGAGTTGGGCTTACCCATTTACTATCAGAAATTGGGTAAATGATTCCTGCATCAAGCCATTTGATAACTTCTTTTTTCACTACCTCTTCCATAATGGGGTTTAACCTTCTTTGCATTTCTCTACTAGTTTTAGCATTTTCCTCTAAGTATATGTTGTGCATGCAAATAGATGGACCAATTCCCTTCAAATCAGCCACTAACCAACCTATAGCACTCTTATGCACTCTAAGAATATTAACAAGTTGTTTTTCTTGAGTTATGGTGAGATTTGAGGCTATTACTACTGGTAGTGTTTGATTATGACCCAAAAATGCATACTTAAGAGAGGCAGGTAGAGATTTAAGCTCAAGTTGTGGTGGTGACTCAATAGATGGGGGTGATGGCTGAGATTGTAATACTGGTAAAGGTTCAACATTATTTCAATAGTTAAAAGATTGAGTGTAATCATTTAAAGCATTTACCTCGTTTGTGGAATCATGTTCAAAATTTAGAGTGGAGCTTGACAAATCATTAATAATGTCAACCGTAAGACACCCTTCATCACAATTTAGGTACTTAGAAGCTTTAAAAATATTAATTCTAAACTTTTCACCTTCAAATGAGATATCCATTATACCAGTTTCACAATTAATATTAGCTTTTGCTATGGCTAAGAACGGGCGCCCTAAAATGATTGGCGCATTGTTTAGTTCTGAGTTTGAGGTCATGTCAAGAATAAGAAAATTCGCTGGAAAATAACAATCATTAATTTTTATTATAACATTTTCAATAAGTCCTTGTGGGGTTTTTATTGATTTGTCTGCAAGCTGTAGAATGACTGAAGTAGGTTTTAATTCTCCCATATTAAATTTTTTATAAACAGAAGTGGGTAAAAGATTCACACTAGTCCCAAGATCCAAAAGTGCTTTATCAAATGTTATTCCTCCTATGCCGCAAGAAATGAGTGGGGTACCAGGATCTTTTAACTTCTGCGGAAGTTTGTCCAAAATAGCTGCACTTGCCTCTACTGGGAGCATGATCTTTTGGGAAGCGGAACGATGTTCTCTCTTTTGAGTGCAGAGGTCTTTCAAGAATTTCGCATAGGCTGGGACATGTTTGATAGCATCAATACGAGGAATATTAATATTAACTTGTTTAAACAATTCCATCATTTCCTCGTTTTGCATAAGCTTTTGCTTATTGACAGATTTAGCTTTTAAGGCACTCGAGAAGGGAGCTACAGGTTGATATTTACTAGGGTCTTCATCTATTACTTCCTTCCCTTTATCTTCTCCCCCCAACTTGGTTTCTACTAATTCTTCATCATCCTCTACAATCTCTTCCTGTTTCATTTGATTAGAATTTTCATTAATGGCTTTAGATTTATATGGGTCTTCTAAGGTTTTACCACTTCTTATAGTAGAGATTGTTCTTGCATTTTCAAATTGTGGGTTCTTTAATATGCTTGGTTTATTTTGAAAACCTGGAGGATAATTTCTTGGATTAGGTATTGGCTGACTAGGTAGATGTCCTACCTCTCTTCTCCTATTTGCTTCAGCTATCTGACCAATCTGGTTTTCTAAATTAGATATCGATTGACCCATGTGACTTTCTAAATTAAATATAGATTGTTGGAGTAACTGTTTTAATTCTGCGAATTTCTCATCAACATCATTAGCTAGAGAAGGTGGTTGGTAGTTTGATGAATAATTGGCTTGTGACTGGATTTATGGTCCTTTTGAGTACTCACTAGTCTGAAAATTAGGTTGCTGTTGTTGAGTTTGGTAGTAATTTTGTGTTGGTGGTTTGGAAATGTGTGAAGTAGAGGGATTTGCCACTTGGTGTTGAACTTGATTTTTCCAAGAAAAATTAGGGTGACTTCTCCAACCTGGATTATAGGTATTGGAGTATGGATCATTATTTAGTATCGAAAATCCTTGAGCTGCTTGCACTTTCTCTTGGATGAAAGGTGGGAGTCAAGCTGCAGTGGGACATTCACTTACAGGATGTGTCGGACTTGAACACAAAACACAAACTTCTTGAGACAATTGAAAATTAGGATGTGGATAACCTGACAGTTGATTATTCCACATTTGATTTACTTTTTGTGTTATCTTATCCATTTTTTCTAATTTTTCTAATTTTTGTGCAATAAAATTCATATCTATTCTTGAATTAGGTTCCATGTAATTTTTAGCTTCATATAATCCTGCCTTTTTAGATGAGCCCATATGTGATACCCAGACCCAAGTAGGTTTATAAATATGGTACATGTATTATTTAAATGAATTATGGATGATTTATGATTTTTATGATTTAATGGTATTTTGCAATTAGGGTTTGTAATTAAAAATGGTGATTAAGACTAATCGCCATAGCCCAAAGTGAGTCAAGATGAGTAAAGGGGGCTTAATGAGGAATAGGATATGCTAATGTGGCATAAAAATTTATTTAAATTTCCATGATATAATTAATGGATATTAAAATGGAAATTATAGAATTATGTTAGAAATAATAGAAAATTCATAACTTGACGCCTATAAGGAGAAATGAGATGAAATTTGAAAGGTAAGCTGATGACTTTGGGCTCAACCTTATGTGATGATTTGATTAAGGAAAATTTTTTGAGATTAAGGTAATAATTATTTGATTTTAATCTCATACTCTAAGGTTATTTTCAAAAGATCATAACTTGACGTAGAACGTCAGTTTGAGATGAAATTTGAAATAATTGAATAAAATTATGAAATCTATTGTATGAGTGGATTGGATTAATATAATTACCATGAAAAAGTTCTTAATCAAAAAAAGGTTCTTAGCATTGACTTTGTGCACCCTAGACTACCATAGCATTTATTAAAAAGCAAGTGGTTTAATGGCTTGGTTTAATGCCCATGAGAGGTGTCAAAAGGAGGTGCTTTGAGCTATATCTTTTCGATTAAGTCAAGGGCCAAAATCCTTGAAAACTCAAGTGGATTAAATGATGTTTTAAGAGGCCTAAGAGCTAGCCTCAAAGAGGCATAGAGAGGTGGCAATGCATGTGACGCCCAAGCTTGATAAATATGAAATTTTTGATTTTTTAAAAATGTAATGCATTTAAATGACCTAGGCAGCTATGGTGAGTTATGAAAGTGATATGGGTTGATTTTTGTGGCAAGAAAATGCCATAAGGTCCACGACATGTGGACGTTTCTAAGTGGACAGCTTTATGACCCATTAATGTGATTATTTTGATGAATTTTCTATAAGATAATTACCCATTTTACTAGGGTAATATTGTGCCACCACATCAAGGGATAAGATTCCCATTAATTACCCTCCAAATTACGTGGCAAGGTGGGCCCAAAAATCTGGAAAATGAAGGGTATAAAGGAGGCTTCCATGGGGAACATTTCAAGAGGGTTAGAGAGAGAAAATTTTTTAGGAGAAAAATCCTCCAAGAAGGCAAACCTGCACGACCCAAAACAGCAAGGAAAATAGGGGAAAAAGAGGAGAAAAAGATAAGGAAAAAGTGGAGGAAAGAAAGGGATTCAAGGTAGGAAAGTTTGGATTCAAGTTTGATTCGATTCAAGTAAGTATATTTCAATTTTGGATGCTTTAATCCTAAGTTTCTTCTCTCAATTCATGAGCCATGAATATGGTTCATGAAGAACTCTTAAAAGATGAGTAACGATGACTTGATATGGGTATTGAATGATTTTTGAATGATTTAAATGAGATCAAGAGTTCAAGAGAGTGAAAATGGAAGTTTAAGTTGAATTTGAGATGAAAGCTAACTTGGAAAATCTCAAAACCATAAACCAAGTTTCTGTATGATTAAATCATGATGATTTGAATGTAATTCATGTTCTTTTGAATTACATATGTTTATTTGATCATTTGTTATGATTTTAGCAAAAATGGAACCTAGGGTTTCAAGTAATACCCGATTTTTCTATTTTTTAGTTAAAAATGATACAAAGAAGTACTTAAATGGTTTATGGATGAATTATAGGGTAACTTACCCTAAATTAAGGTATATGTATGGAACGTCCAAATGGGGGCCAAAACGGGCACTTTACGTATGATTTTTGTTGCTGTTTGTAAAAAAATGATTTATGGATATTATAAAGGGTAAATTACCCTAGGATTAAGGTACTTTGAGTTTCCAAAAGGGCTTGGAAAGATATGCCCTAAATCTGATTTTTAAGGACTTATGTTCGGACACGTCAAAAACGGGTCAAAATGGATACCCTACATGCTTAAGATGTTGCTGTTTTGGAAGCAACTAACTTATGGATTTTAAATATTTGATAATAACCTAAATTTGTGTTAAGAAAAGAATGTTTAGTTTCTGAAAATTATGACTTAAAAATCTGTTATGATTTAAGTCTTGAAAGAGGCATTGAAAGGATGAAAAACTGGTTCTAACATTGCTGTTTTATAACCCTATGATGAATGGATTGAAAATCCAAAATTAGACCCTAAATTAAATGTTAATTAAGGGGTTTAATCATGCTGATTAAGGACACAAGTTGCTGACTTGAGAAATTTTGAGAAATACCCAAGTTATGTGTTGTAAGATGGGTGTATGTTGAAGCCTAAGCATGAATGGATGATATATGATTCATGTGAAGTTGATAAAATGAAAATGCGCAAAATATTTATTATGAATATTTGATGAAATGCATAAGGATGTTGCTGTATGAATGATTATTGAATTATCTCAAATGTTGAGATTTATTTATGAAGCTTAAAACGTCACTTATGTGCTTAAAATGAGCATGGACTTCGAAAAGGTGAAAAAGGGATGAAAAATGATAAATGGGTGATATAAATCCCCATATGTTGAATTATGACTGAATGCTATGTGTTTACCCTAAATATGAGATTAAAACACAATATGGAATGAATGATATAATTCACAAGTGCATGTTGTGTATGTATGATCGACTTGAAAATCCAAGTTGATTATGTATGTTAATGGATTATGGGTTGGAAAACTAAGCAAGCAAATGAAAATGTTATGAATGCAATGTCATTCTTATGTGTATAGGCAAAGGCAAAGAGATAAGTGATATGGAAAGCTAAGGCGAAACAGGTAAGCAAACAGCTTCTAAATGACTTTTATTTTATCAAAAATATGATAAAATGATTGCAAATGATGTTCTAAATGTTTCAAACCATTTTGCAATTGATTGATGAATTATTTCTAAGTTTATTTAAGGATGGCCATTCCTTTACTTCAATATGTGTTGAAATGTTATTTTAATTATGATAAATGAATTACTTACTGTTTTGCAAGTTTTATGAAAAAGTGATAAAGCATAGATTTAAACGATGTTTCATTGAAATGATGTTTAAAGGGATAATGCAAAGAATTCTCTACATGAGAATGACAAGTTGACATGTGTAAGGGGTATATAATGTCAGGGTGACTAAAACTCATGCACGAAATGGAAATCAAGTAGGCTAGTCAAGGCACAAAGCAGGACAAGGAGTCCGCCCTTGACGTTGCCAAGTCGGAAGGTCCGGCGCTAAGGATGGAAAGGATCATGTTATGAAAGTATGTTCCCCGTGCTAGCGTACCCTCACATGAAGGATTATGTCATGAATGGAAATGATGCATTTGCACATCCAATGTTTATGAAATACCCAAAATTGAGATTAAACTG